>CM062804.1:311468847-312068847 GCA_031772625.1 Pinus tabuliformis | reverse complement strand
AGATGACCATTGGAAGAAAGAATTGAGAGAAACTGCTTGTGATTACATAGCTAGATGGTGGTATGATGTTGATATCCCCTTCAATGCTTCTCGTTCACCATATTATGAACCTATGTTTGATGTCATATTTGCTATTGGAAAGGGCTTCAAAGGCCCTACTATGCATGAGTTAAGGGGATCTCTTTTGCAAAAAGAAGTTTTGTCCATTGATGAATATTTGAAATATTTCAAAAGCTCATGGGAAAAAACAGGATGTACCATCATGTCAGATGGATGGACTGATCAAAGGAACCGTACCATCATAAACTTTCTTATCTTTTGCCCACAGGGAACCATGTTTCTAAAATCAATTGATGCATCTGATAGGGTGAAAGATGCACACTCTTTGTTTCAGCTTTTGGATGAGGTGTTGAAGAGGTGGGGGTGGCTAATGTTGT
This sequence comes from Pinus tabuliformis, assembly GCA_031772625.1. Lineage (NCBI taxonomy): Eukaryota > Viridiplantae > Streptophyta > Pinopsida > Pinales > Pinaceae > Pinus > Pinus tabuliformis. The sequence continues at coordinate 312,068,410 of CM062804.1, read as the reverse complement.
TCAAATCACCATAGATAATGCCTCTAACTATGTTCTTGCTGGTAAAATGTTAGAGGAAAAACACAAAATGATCTTTTGGACCCCATGTGCTACATATTGCATAGACCTCATGCTTGAGGATCTTGGCAAAATAGACTGGGTCAAGAACATTGTAGAGCATGCCAAAAGCATAACAAAATATATCTACAATCACTCATGGAGTTTGAATTTGATGAGGAAACACACAGGGGGTAGGGATATTATTAGGCCTGCCATCACTAGATTTGCAACTCATTTTTTGACATTACAATCTATGCTTTCCCAACATAGAAACTTGCAAAGGGTGTTTTCCAGTGATGAATGGAATGAATGTCAATGGTATTGCAAACAAGATGGCAAAGATGTGAGAAAGAAAGTTAATGAAGAAATATTTTGGAAAAAGGCAACATATATTATGAAGGTTGCTGAGCCACTGGTTAAGGTGTTGCGGTTGGTGGATGTGGAAATATTGGCTATGGGCTTCATTTATGAGGCTATGGATCAAGCAAAGGATCAAATAAAGGCAACATACAAGGATAGAGTGGTTAAGTATGGGCCCATTTGGGAAATCATTGATCAAAGATGGAACAATCAACTCCATCGCCCTATACAGGTAGCTAAGTTTTTTCTGAACCCAAGGTATCATTATAAAACTCTAGAGGCAGAAGCTTTGACTAGGGAGGTTAGAGATGGATTGATTGACTGCATTGACCGCATGGTCCCTAAGGAGAGTGATCAACTGCAGATACACCAACAGATCACTTGTTTCAACAGAGCCACATGTACCTTTGGCAAGAACCTAGCAAGGATTGTAAGGGAAGCATATGAGCCATATAAACAAACAATTTCAATTTTCAAATTCTTATTTTGTTAAATTGTTTATAATTTGGAAGTTGGATATAATTTGTTGAGCTAACTCATTACATAACTATGTTTTTTGCAGCACAATGGTGGGAGGCATTTGGTAGCCATTGTCATCAATTGCAAAAATTTTGAGTCAAACTTGCAGTGCTACTGGGTGTGAGCGCAACTGGTTTGTCTTTGAGAGGATTCACATGAAGAAGAGAAACCGTTTGGAACAAAAATGATTAAATGATCTAGTCTATGTCTAATACAACCTACGGTTAAGACATGACCAATTGCTGAACAAAAGCACTAATACAGATCCCATTGTGTTGGAAGATATTGATCCAACATCAGATTGGGTAGTGGAGAGTCATCCAACAAAGTTTGATTCTAATGAGGATATTGGTCTTGATTTAGATTTACAAACGAAGGCATTAGTTGAACATAATGTGTAGTTGAATGCAGATCCACTTGTACCAAGCCTAGTTCCAAGTCCTCTGGTTGCAAGCACTTCCTCTACTTAGCCACGACGAAAGCGCATATCTCGTCTATCTCAGCATGCAGGTGCTACGCCTGCTAGTGCTACTACTTCTACAATTGCAATTGGAGATGGTGATGAGGAGGAGGAGGAGTAACCACGGGTTTCCCTGTTTGAATCTGATTCAGAGTCTGACCCAGATGATGTTGGCTTCTCTAGCAGTACCAGTAGTATTGGTGACTAGTGATGTTTTACAATTTATTTTTGTTGTAGAGGCCATTTAGAGCTTCCTTGGTTATGTGTTTTTGTTTTGATCTTTATATCATGTATGTATTGGATAGTGCACTAGGTGTTGTTTTGATATAATGGATATATTCATGAGCCTACTTTGATCATATGTTGTTTTCTCTCTATATTCTAATACTATGTGTTTGGAAACATGAATGAAAATCTTTAAAATTATGTTTTTTCATAAAAAAATAAATATTTAATGTATTTTTTACGACAACCGAGTCATTAAAAACATGAATGAAAATCTTTAAAATTATGTTTTTTACAACGACCAAATTATTGAAATCAAACTGGCCAAGTTGATACCGAATCGAAATCAAAGTTGGAATCGACCTTCGGTGAGTTCCAAATTCGAATTAGAATTTTAAAACATTGATTTGAACCTAAAACCCCATAAAAACTAAACCCTACACAAAACAACTACTCCTCATAGGCCAAAAGTCAAAACATGAGCCTAATCACTTATTAATATTATTTATTTGATATAAAACAACTACTTTAGAACTCATAGGTCAAAAGTCAAAGCATCAACCTAATCAAACAACTACTCCTCATAGGCCAAAAGTCAAAACATGAGCCTAATCACTTATTAATATTATTTATGGGAGTTGTCTATAATGCGACTTTTTGAGATTCCGGTGACGGAATCCGGCGGAAGAAATTGAGATGAAATCATGATTTGTTGCAGTTAAAATGGTTTTTTAACTGCATATTCGGATTCAGCACCCTGAAAAACCCCTGGGACAGTTTCATTGTGCAAAAATTAGCTATCAAACTTGGATTCCAATAAATTACTGCCGGATTTTCACCGGAAAAAATCGCCGGAAAGGCTTTCAAAAAGTCGCGTTAAAGACTACTCCATTATTTATTTGATATAAAACAACTACTTTAAAACTCATAGGTCAAAAGTCAAAGCATCAACCTAATCAAACACTTGTTGATATTATTTAGATTCATTATTTCCCAAAACCAAATATCCAAATCACTTCGGTGACTTAAAAGGTCTATCGGGCTCGTTCAACCATTCATACCCATCTTGAAGGGTTATCATATATTTGTTTGTGATCGACCCGAATTCCAACAATCCCTCTACCTCTTTCTGTTCTGAGCTCTGCAAGGGCTGAGCAAAGGGAGGTAGAAGGGGATTGGAAAAGAGGGAGAAAGATGGTGATGTGGGTGTTTGGGTACGGATCTCTAATGTGGAAGCCCGGCTTCCATTTCGATGACAAGCTGGTCGGTTTCATCAAGGGCTATCGACGCGTTTTTCAACTAGGTATGTCTGTATTGCATCTCGTTTCGCCTTCTCAAATTACTGCATTTTTGTATTTGTCTTCCCATTTGTGCTCAAAAGGTTTGGCATGTGAGATGAATTCTTGGCATTTTCTATTCTACATTTTAGAGTACGGATGCTTACATGGGTATCTCTTCCGCCAAATCTCTGGAATACGGATGCTTACATGGGTGTCTCTTCCGCCAAATCTCTGGCAAATGTCAGACATGATCGGTCTTCCCTAGTCATTTTTTAATTAAATTTTGCCCATCAGCTGAATTTGGATGTAAACCAAACGATGAAATCACTACTCACTTGCACCGCCATATAAACCCGGTCATTAAGGTTTACCCATCAGCTGAATTCGGATGTAAACTAAGCGGCGAAATTACATATGACTAGCACCAACCCATGTAAACCCGGGTCACACCCTGAGGTTGCTAATCTGGGGTTGTGATCTTGAGGAATGGATCTTGTAGCAACACTTTGTGTAAACTTGTGAAATACATTTTTTGAGCCCTGCGTTGACATACATATCCAACCTGCATTTAAATGGATATCTGCTAGTATGATATTCAATGCACTTATTTTAAGGGGACTCAACTGGTTGTAGTCAATGTTTTTGAGTATTTGGTGAGTTCCATATCAATACGTGTTTCATTTGAATCCCCTGGATGAGATGGATTAGTTTACATTGATGAATTTGGCAGAGATCATGACCAGGTGATATGTTGAAATTATTTGGGGATTTCTTATATACCAAGCTTAGTTTTTGGTTAGCTGTGTACTAATGATTGATTTCTTACGATGCATCTCGTGCTCACCTAAACGATGCTTACAAATTTTGAAATGCACTCTGTCGGAATGTTGGTTCAATCCACATTTAAAGTGCTAGGAGGCTATGAAAATGGGTTGGCGTGATACGCGTTGAAATTATTTGAGATTTCTTATGAACCCAAGCTTAGGCTTTGATTAGTTGTGTCAATGTGCTAATAATTGATTTCTGACGATGCATCTCGTGCTTACCCAAATGATGGCTAACAATTTTGGAATGAACTCTGAAAGAGTGTTACTTCAAACCATTTAAAGTGCTTGGATATGAAAATGCGTTAATGCCTTTTCGGTCTTTGCTACAAGCAAGGGCTCTATTGATTGTTAGAATCCTCATCTGAATCAATTGACTACTATGCTATTTCATCTGCTCATGACTGCATAATTGTGTTGTGTTACTCTATCTTCCCTTATTATGTCTTTCTGGCTGCAGTCTGTCTTGTCACGTCAACTACATATTTAAGTTGACTGTTTGATAATAGCAACAAATAAATGACATAACTCCGGCAAGATGGCATTGCCTTGCTCAACTCATCTTGAGCTTGGAATCAACATTTTCACCTAAACAAAGGGTTTTTTTGATATTCGAAAGTCTCAAATTTGCATAAATGTTAAATTCTCAAATATGTTCTTCCATGAATAGAAGATAAATATACCTGGGCATATTACTGTCAAATGACACAAACGATTCTGTAACGTGAAGTCAACTACACTTATTAGCAATTATCCTCACAAAACAAATAAGATTTAGATCATTATAACAACCTAAAGCAGGTTTCAACTGCAACAGTTGTGCTAATCATTTGAGCATACAAAACATACAAATATCACTATAATTAACAATGAAATAACTTTCCATGCGATGCAGTAAGAGAAAACCACGTCATAGAGAACAATAAGATTCAAAATACAAATACGCCACCTAAAATTTCATTAACTTCAAGGTACAAGTATTATACAGTACCAAGTTGGTTTTCAAACTTTTTTTTCTTGTATATGAAGTCATGGCAAGGATGTATTTGTTTTGTACATATCACCTAGTACTTGCACCCTGGTCCCAGTCGTGTTGCTGGGTAGCTAAACCTGCTCCTTTGGAGCCTTGGTAGATTGCATTACAAGTCATCATACTTACCAGTGAACCAAAACCTCATGGTGGCTCTGGCACATTATCATTGATAACCTCATTATTTATTCATTATTCAAAATATCTCGGACAAGATCATATCATCATCCATCTTCCATTGCAATTTTAACTGTGTTTTTTTTGGACTAGAGGAATAGGCAACTAGGCTGGGATTCCGACCGCTACCACTATAACGCCTAGGTCACACAAGTACAAGCCCAGCCTAGTTGCCTATTCCTCAAAGATGGCACACAGGTCTACGAACAGGGATTTGAACAAAGGACCTCATTACTCACACTTTTACATAACACGGGCTTGCTAACTGAGATACCCTGCGGCCTTTACAGTGCTCCTTTTGTTTTTTTATCAGTCTTTTAATTTCTTTGCTTCTGCTTCTTGCTTATGTAGAACCTACTATCTTTTCGATCACTGGAAACCCACCCTTCTTTCTGTCTTTTGCAACATTTTATATGTGCAATAGAATCTTGCACAGTAGTTCGAGGGCCTGCAATCCAACCTTGCATTGTGTCCTGGTTCTCGCAATTTGATGGCCTGTGACCTACATTTGTAGGGCTTCTGCAACTTGCAAGCTTTGGGTTTATGAATCAATCACATTAGGTCCTCCCGGGACTTTAGGTCCATAAACATTGGATATGGTGCTCCCCTTTGCTAATCCAATCTCCTTGAAGTTTGCAGATATGATGTAACATATTACTATGAAGTTGTTTAAGACTACTAAAGCTAGATTCCATGAAATTGCTAGAACTCCAGAGAAGCCCTCAACACTGGTCACGTTTGATTCACATCCTTTCCAACACCTTGAAGCTAGTTTTTTCATGGTTTCTTGAATAATGGAAATAGTGGATTTATCTTTACTTATTTTGGTCTTCAGTATCCTGTGCCTGCCTTTTCTGTTTACCCCTGCAATATTCCATAATGTGATTTTCATAGTTAAGCTTTAGGTTGTGTGGCAAAGTACTTGTCCAAAAGAGAGAATTTGTCCATAATCTAAAAGTTGGGCTTCTCCTCGATTTTTTCCTGCATTGTTAACTTCTTTAGTGATTTAAACTGTGTTGTTCTGATGCCCAACCTGGTTGAAGTTCCCTAGCTCTGGGAGGTGGAGCCTATCTTGGATTTACCTTTCATTGGCTCTTTTTGAAGGTGTTGTTTCACCATATATTTCAATGAGGGCCAGTAGATCCACCTCATGCATTTCGATATCCTCTATTGCTCTTGATCTTCCTCCTTTGAATTAGACTAATCCTCCTCATCTTCTCCTTCATCTTTCTCAGAGCATATGTTTTCTCCTTTTGGAGATTGTGTAGCAAAACACTTTGAGTACTTCCCCATGATCCATGGATTATAGTGGGGTAAACTACTGGTTCTAGTTATGGGGCTTAACCCTGAGGGGATCAAGAGAGACAAACCCATGATCTCCCCAACTTTGGGGGAGAGATCTCATGTTTGGCTCATGACCGCTTAAGCTAGCCCCCAAGGCTCGGAGATTGAGTATTTGTCTCCTTTTTCCTTCTTTTTGGTTCTGTTGGTGTAGGTTTGGGAGGAGGCACAACCATACTTTTAACTGTTCTTCTGTTTTGAATTTTGTGGGTTGTTGCTCTAATGCCAGTGACTGAAACATGTTGGTCACTTTAGGATCACTGGTGGTTGCTTGGTTGGGATGCTTCTTTCCTGACTTATTTTTGCTTAGAACAAAACAAAGCTCTCATTGTCTGCTCATCTTCTTGTTTTTTATCATTGGCTACAACATTTACTATTTAGAGGATAGTCCCTGCACAAATGTCCATGTTCATGTATTTTCATACATTTGAAGGGGATATGTTCATAATCTAGAGTTTATGTCCACTTTGAGCCTTGGAAACTAATGTAGATAAACTCAGTGAAATCTGTCAAAACATTCATATAAACATAGATTTGAGCATAAGTTCTATACTTACCTCTTCTAGTGATTTTAGAGGTTTCAATGCATTTCCTATTATGCCCCTTCATCCTAGATTACTTGGGGTAGAGAGTACATCCGGATTCATGCTGGTGCTGTTGGGAAATCCTCCTTTTTAGGACTGCACTTCTTTGTCCGGAATCTAAGATTGAGACCTGCTAAGTTTAAGAAGTAGTCACTGTCCTCAAAATCATGTTATCTGTCCTCTATGCTTGCAAAGATGGTTATAAAAAAGCCCTTGGAGCCAAGATTAAGATCTAACTGGTGCTTGGATATCCATTCTGAGTTTAATTGAGTTTATCCACAAAATTAATGCTTGCTCTGAGGGTCAAATACCCATGAACTTCCCTATAACTGCATGATCCTTCATGTACCATTTGTAGCTGCCAATTTTGAGCAAGGTAACTTCGTATGTAGGGTTTTCGAATGTTTTGGTTAGGCAATCTCCAGAGCGGTTATTGACGCTTTTGTTCAGATCTACAGTCTTGACAATACTTCGATGTTTTTTTTTGTCTTCGCTCTGGAGATTGCCTAACCAAAACAATTGAAAACCCTAGATATGATGTTACCTGACCTAAAATTGACAGCTACCTGAAGACTTTGACTTCCTTTTCTTGCACCACCTATTTCGTTGGCCTTACTTGATTCCCCTGACAGTACATCCTTGAAAGAAAGTACCTTCACGAGGTCCATGATTCCCATGGCCACCACTGATTCTGCCATTGACACCCCACGAACCAGATGCTAATGCCAACCCAGCAAAGTAGCACCGCTAACAATCCCTAACCCCCATGCTCTGGTTTCCATCAAGAATCCTCCATATTCTTACTTCAAATATCCCCGACAGCAACCAGTTTGGTTTCTTCTTTGAAAGAACTTATTGTGAAACACTTGCTAACATGTAATTCATAGAGTTTACTCTCCCAATCCCACTGAAGATTTTTTCGAGTTACAGTACGTTATAAAATCACGAAAGTCTAGAAATTGAAGCAATAGGTTTTCATCACTAGAATCTAATACTCCATCTTCTTGAAGTTCATCACATCTTGTTCTGGGTCAATGAGGAAATGCATATGAGTTCTCATCATCTCAACATATCTCTCGAATTGTTAGTTTCCAGGTCCTTCATCAACCTAATTCGACATTTCTTTCAGTTCTTACAGAACTTCACGAGGATTTCATTGTAATTTATCGAACCCCTTATGGCAATCATCGATATGTGTCATCAATTTTCTGTAGGCATTTTCCCATGATCCAAATCAACAACTTGAAAAGCAGCTCAGACAGAAGTCCATATTCAACCATTACATTGTTTAGTCTATTCTAAGATGTTGCCATGGTATATGATCAACCATATTTATAGTCAAAAGGTTGCTGGAGATTGGGAGGCTTCCCCGGTCCTTCACACAATGATATAGAAGTGATATGAAAATGGGTGCCAAAATCAACAACAGAAAACTGGGACCAACTTGCCCATAAGCATCAAGGGCACTCTGTGCTCAACATCCCACACAGTTTTGATTCCATGGGTCGTTCTACTAAGTCATGTTTTTTTTATAGATTAATCTCATCCAATTGTGTTAACAAATAGATCATCTGTTTTAACACCACTCCGTCATGTGTTATTTGCTTGGTGGTGGTAGCAAAAGGGATACAATATTGGATTTGCGTAATATATGATGTCAATTTTGTTGCACAATCATTCTATCTTTTTCTTGTGCTATGTCAAATCCTACAGGTGTCTTAAGAATGGTATAGTATAAGAAATAGGAATAGAGAGGGGATCCGTTTATATTCTTAAAATCAATACATTCTACTTTTCTATTCACCAAAGATGCGACGTTGATGGCTTACTCTCGGCAAAAAGATAGAATCTTCTAATTCATTTCCTTGCTATAAGCAAATGCTCTTTGCAGTAAAGACACCTACGATCTTGTAAAATGTTAGTGGCATTTCGTTTAGCTATGCAGCTTTTGCAAACACCAAAAATAATCTCCTAACAGTGACCAGCTACTGTGAACAAACTTGGCAATTATTTGTGCTTTATAGATTTTTTTTTTCCTACAAAGCTAATGCCATCTCTGACAGAATGTTGTCCATGTTTATTAGTATATTCATCATATGGGTTCATTCTACAGGACATTATGATAACTCAATTCCTCCATGTGCTAAACAATATGTGTCAATCTACTAAGAACTATTAAAGGCTTTGTTAGGATGCATTTTGTCTGTAGTTCGAAGGTTTCAGTCAGAAACTCAATAGTGCAAGTGTGATCCGATCTTCCAAGCGGGCAGTCATATATAAATATTTTATTTTTCTCTCAAGTATTGCCAAAGTATGAATTGATATTTGTTCATCTTCAAAGTGTTTGAAACAAGCTTTAGTGAAAATCCCAAATCCTTGAGCTTATAGATGTTAGTAATGAAGAAAATTTACAATGCACTAAATTAACTTAGATTTGAACAATTACTAGGAAAGAAATTAAGAGAAGCACAATAATATGAAAAAAAGTCCTAAAAAGGCTCCTGACATATGCATTTTGAGGAAGTATTGCCTGTTCTTCGTACTGTTATTGTTAGTTGACATCCACAAAATGTTCTAAGTGGCTTTCTCATGTCGTTTCCTTTTTCTTCTTTTCAGCTTGTATTGATCACAGAGGCACACCAGAGTTTCCTGCTCGATCTTGCACATTAATAGAAGAAGAAGGAGCTCTTTGTGTAAGTATTGCGCATTTACTCTGCTTTTGTCTATGTTGTTATCATTAAGCATTTTGTAGGGCATTGTCAATCTCTAGTAGCCTTCATTGAATTGTATACATTCTGAAAACTACTCAGGAGTCAGAAGTTGTTGCTAGGTGAGATGCAGTTAATGTTGACAACACACCTTACCTAGCCTAATGTTCATTTTCCATGGATTTCTCTCATTTCTAGTTTCGCATCTGCATACCCTACTAATACTTTATCTTGACAGTGGGGTACTGCCTTTTGTGTTAATGGAGGACCAGAAAAGGAAAAGCTGGTAATAGAGGTAAGTTGTAGAGATTTGATTCAGTTAATGATGGTTTATCTTGCTTGCAGTAGTCTCGATCCCTTTGCCCAAGAATTTTCAGCAACATTTCTGGAATGGTTATTGCTTTTGTTCTTAATGCACTTTATTGAATATGTGGGATACAGTATCTGGAGAAGAGAGAATGCGAGTATGACACAAAGAGTTATATAGATTTCTACACGGTGAGGACCTTGACACATTCAAGCTTGTAAAGACTAGGGCTACAATATATCTACAGTTCTGTTAAATTTTCTTGGCTATACCTTTGTTTTTATTTATCTTGTTCATTGTGCCAAGGCCTCATATCTAACACAGGTTTGTCACTATAGGAGGAAGAACCATCAAAACCAGCTCTAACTGGAGTTTTAGTGTAATTGGCTTGGCCCTGACCATTTTCACATTAACATTTTCATTTAGTTTTCCATCATGGATGTACTGAATTCCCTTCTTGTAATGTATTTTATGTTGTAAAAATTATATAACATTTGCTACCTAAGATCCGTATTCTGATTAAGCTCCTTGCAGTTTTACTACTACCCCAAATAAGGTCACAAACAAGTACTTCCTTGGTCCTGCTCCTCTGGAGGTGATGGCAAGGTTAGTGCCTTTTTCAATCGTACTTTATGTAACTATGTATTTAGTTGAATCCATCTGAATTACTTTCTTGAGTATTTCTAGATAATTAATAGTTTGTGTATGTTGTTGTTGGAACCTTTGTTTGTAGTCAAATTGCAAAAGCTGTTGGCCCCTGCGGAACCAATTGTGAATATCTTTTTCGATTGGAAAATGAAATGGATAATATCGGTATACATATATTCACTCTTTATGGGTCCTTGAAGTACATTGAACTTTCTCTTCATGCAGTTGTGACATCTTTGTCTACCGTTTATTGATACAATAAACCTGGTCTGATTGCCACAGGGCATACGGAAAAAGAAATTATCGAGCTTGCAAATGAAGTGAGGAGAATTCTTGGAGGGGTTTATCTTTCCCTGTAAAAGATAACCATACTAATCACTCTAGTTTTTGAATGGAAAAAAACGGGGATAAGCAATGCTAGGATCTATGGAAAGGCTAGCCACTTTCTGGAGCATGGTGAAGGTAAGGTCCTGGTCTTACTTGAACCGGGCTCTAATGTTTATGCTCAATGAGTATGCAACCTTGTTGCCTTCATTCGATGGAGTTCAATTTTTGTGAGATGCTCGTCTAAATTTTTTTGTTGACTTTACAAGGGAAAGTCAAGGAACTCGATACTCTCATCTAAATATCTGGCAAAAGGTAAGGCTTATGATCAAGGGAAAAAAATGAGGCAGTATTGTGTATTCAAATTTATGGACCATTGTTTTCCTCGTGGAAGTAACTCAAAAACAGAGAATATGATTTCTTTTGAAATGGCAGTCTAACTTGATTGAATTATGTACATTCCTCATGTTGTACCAGTTGGCCCTTCTGCACTTATACGCTGCTTCTGTGCAATGAAATGTTTATCCATAATAAGTGATTATCATTTAAGTACCTTTGATATCAAGGTTTAATTCTATCTCAAGGTTCTTGCAGTTCTGAAGGTAAAAATCAGAGGTTCTGTAGCAAAGATATCATTACTCGAGTCAAAAGCCGGTTTCTTTTCATATCATTACTCAAGAGTCAAAACAAAAAGCCGGTTTCTTTTCATCAATGACAGTAATGGCATCATACTAGAAATGATTTTAGGTGCAAGGAAACAAGGAAATTATCAACATGCACGAGAATATGCTGGGGGTAAGTGTTTTAATATGCCACTTTATTGGTTGAAAAGAACCAAACTAAATAGCTTATCTCAACAGTCATTATAGTTGAAGTTTAGCTTTAAAGAGACCAGAATAATTTTGTGAAACCCAAGACTTATGTAAAATTCTAATTTTAAATAATTTGTCATGCATTAACACAATCAACATAAGTAACTACTCCCCTGGTTCAAATTCAAATAGTACAACTGGGAAGAGCTGGAACAAACTTGTCAATGCTGTGGGTTGAAATATGTTTCTTTTTTAACATAAGCAGTACTCCCCTTGTTCAAATTAAAATAGTACAGCTGGAAAGAGTTGGAACAAACCTGTCAATGCTATGGTTTGAAATATGCTTTTTTTGGTCATACTGTTGTAAACAATTAAAATTCTGAATTATTATCCAAATAAACAGGGAATGGAAAGAGATAAGAAAATTAATGACTTCAGGGATACTAATACGGAACAAAACTCAATGTTATTTGATTTGTGACAATCAACTTTCAAGATCATGATCAACTTACAAGATGAACATCAATAATATGCAACTCCTATTGAAATCAATTCTAACCTTGACAATCCTGATTAGTCTAAGGTGATGCTGTGCATAGAGTACATATGGTTGCACTCTAATCATGCAACCCACTCACAAACTTGAAAATTTTTATTTCGACATCCCTCAGTGAGGGATCTATGGGGAAAACTAGACCAACTACAATTGAGATGCTATTTGATCATATCATCAGATATTCTCAAAGTTGCCTTCTTTGGAGATGACCATGAGAGCTTTAAGGAGGCCAAGGATTAACTTACCAATATTGGGTTGTGCTTCACTCTACCTCAATGCTTATGCCCCAATCCTATTGGAACATGCAGATAATCCTCGAAGGGCTCAGACATAAGAGACACAAAGAAACAAAGGAATTGAATGTAGAACAAATGCCTAAATGTCATAAATTGAGTAATGTTAATAGATCAACTAACAAGAAAAATCAAATAACTCCGTTTTCGCTAAATCAAGTACCTCCTTCATCATCTTGACTTTTGTTGTACCCATTAATAAACACCCTTGGTCCCAATGGGTTACCTTCATACACTTTCTGTAGTTGGATTTGTGACGACACTTAGTGTTGGATTGTATAGCAATAGGCCCTATTTCTTTATATTTTTTCCCAAATTTGGTATATGATATTTTGGATGATTTTTATTAGTTTCTCATTTTATATATATAAAGAAATAGGGTATAATAATACCCTATTTCTTTATATAATAAAGAAACCTAAGCCTCATTTGTACTCATCTAACTTGAACAGGCCCTATTTCATACATTACAAGGAGACCTAACTCTCATTTTTACACATCTAACGCGAGTAAATATGACACTATTAATATCATCTTAAGTTATAATTATTTTACCCATAAACATCTCACATGCTTAAATTATCTCTCATTATATGGTGATTATCAGTGAAGAATTGGGTTTAAGTATGTAATGTCTTCTTAAGATATAATTCTCTCACCCATACACAGCTCACATGCTTGAATTATCTCTCATTATATGGTGTGATTATTAGTGAAGAATTGGGTTTAAGTATGTTTATTAAATATATTCGATGTTGTTTCTAACATGGTAGTGTATGCGAGGAGAGCAACAATCATGGCATGGCGCATTCCTTTGTAGATTCTAATGGAGTTATCTTGATAAATGGAGTTTATGTTATTGCAGAATTTCTATTTGAAATAAAATTTTGAGAGCTTTTTAAAATGAGATCATAGTAGAGGTTCCCATTGTTATTGACAAAAGTTTTTTTAAAATTGACATCTATAATTGTCCATTTTGTTAACAAAAGACATTGATCTATCTTGTGGAAAGAATATCTCATTGTTTAGTGGTCTGATTGAGTTCTTGGAGGGCAACATGTTTTTTAGGATGTTGCTGGGACGAAAACAACTTTAAGTGGGATTTAAGACCCTAGTCTTGAGTGGATTTTGGCGCCTTGGTTGCATGTTCACCTTGGTGGTCATTGATTGACATGAATGGATGTGACAAAAGATATATGGTTAGAAGATGTGTTTGTTTTTGAGTGCCTTTGCCCATTGGTAAGTCACACCTTGGACATATTGGGTGCCCTTGCTTATAGATTGATAAACTTAGTTGGATGCACCAAGAGAAGTTTAGAAAATAACTTGTTGAGGAAAAGTAAGAGGGTTGTTGCATGCAGCCTCATTCACAAACATCCACTATGCATAACAAGCAAAATTCGCAGATAAAGCTTCACTAGCTTGGATGCTTGCACTATATGTGAATTGGATGGATTGGATGACTTGAGCTGATTTGGTGTGACTTGGGTGGAAAATTGCCATACAATCATTGAAAGGAAGTGAGATGATGGAGCACACTTGCGTCCACCTTAGAACGAAGGAGTTTGCGAGTGCATAACAAATCTCGTGTAAAAGGAGGATGCCTAAAAAGTGCTAAGACATAATAAGGGAAGTCATTCACCAAGAATGTAAAGCACCTATGCAATTATGCTAAGTTCAGGGTTAGGCATAGTAGGGATAATTGCACTAGCTAAGTGAGAAGAAGAAGATAAGACTTGTAGGAGGTAGGTTTGTGATTTTTTTAGGGGTTGGATTGTGCAAGTTTATGAGGAAGTGGGTAGAAGACTATTTGTGTTAGCTTCTTTGTAGATTTGTAATAGACTTGTAGGAAAGAGGCTACAACTCCCTTGTATATCTATGACATTCTTCATATAATAAAGTCAAGGCACCTATCTTGGGTGTTGCCTATACATGCGAATTGTAAACTCTTGATAATTGTTGGATGCTACTATTCCTTTGCTTTGCTCGAGTAGTGTTGGATGTTTAAGGTTGTGGTTCAATGTGTGCTTACTATTGAATGCGCTTAGTTGAGTAGAACTTGGTTTCATTTGACAGATTTTACCCTAAGGTGAAGTTATGGGTGGAGGTGTAGTTTAGCTATAGTAGGCATAGGATGATCAAGCTCTTGCTATCAAAGCAACAATTGTGACATATACACTTAGGTGTTAAAATAGACTTAGGAGAAACTCGAGTTTACAAAGGAAAATTCAAACAAATTGTAGGTCCATGATAGATGGTGTCTAACCTCTTGGAGTTTATTATTATCCATTATCAAATAGGTTGAATGTATATTTGACAAACTAAATTGGTTTAAGTGGATGCTAGTGGGATAATTTTAGTTTTATTTAGACATATTTAATATCATTTGATTTGTTTCAAGAAGTTGTGAAATTATGTTTTTGTGAAGTATGATAAACTTTTTGAAAGATTGATGCTTTGTATTAATGAGCTTGAAGAAACTCATGCCTTCAACTTAAAAAAGTTTTGGAAAATATAAGGGAGAATGAGACACTACTTGACAATTTAGTGGACTATGTTTACCACCTCATAATAAGAATTTTATTTTTTTATTGAAAACTTTAATCCTTATTTTTCATCTTTTTATCCATTGATGGCTACTCATGAATCAATGCCTCTCAACTTTGACAAACATACTAGGGATGTTAGTTTGCAATTGATTCATTATATGATTCATATGGTTGTAAGCATAAACAATTGTTACTTAATAGAGTTAGATATGAAACTAATGAGAATATACCTAGGATATTTGAGACTTAATCACTATAATCAAAGGGTCTAGATCTCTTTGTAGCACGAATATGAGCTTCACTATTGTTTTGCAGGAACTAAATCTTGCACCACTTGGTGTTACATTGTGAGTCCCTAGACAATCACAAAGTTCGAGAATACAATTGTCATGACTTGTAATTCCTATCTTGATGAGGTATCGTGAAGATCCATTCATGAGTTGTCAGTGTGATCTAGATCTAGATCTAGATCTAGAAGATCTATAAGGCCAATTGATGTATTATAAATTCAGAGTTTGAGATCAATATAATATAACACAAGGGCTTGAGGTCTTTTCCATCAGTTCACTTGTCTTGTCTCACTCATGTTAATTCTTAATATTTGGTGATATTTATCTATAATTGGTATATTGCAACTTAAGTTTATATCAATTTGATGATTATTGCATTATTTATTTGCATGAATGACATCTTGCACATTTGATAAATGATTGCTATAATATTCAGTGTCCACATATTGGCCAAATTATATATCTCCTTTGTGATCGTTGATCTCTATAATAAAGAATTTTTATAAACAATGTATAAAAGAATATTCGAATTGACTCTATTGCAAAATGTTGGTTCCATGCCCATTTCCAAGCTTGATGAGTGTTACTCCTCGTATCATATGAGGTTCCACATTGTGATATTTATTACATTGATGGAGATTTGCAATAGGTACCTTTTGAACATTGGATTGGTTTGGGGGGAATACATCTTCCTAGAATCGTTTGTTTTCATGGTATTGGATTGTTTGATGGAGGTCTTTGGTTTGGGAGAGTTTAACTTTTTCTTAGTTTAATGATTATGCTTGTTGTTTGGTGCTCTTCTCATATGTGGTTGCCTTACTGATGATCCCTTGGTTGCACATTTGATGGTATGGAGCATGCTATCTCATCATAGTGTGGTTTTTATATATATTATATATTATATTACATAATAGTGTAATTATATAGTATATTCAATACAATTAATAGAAAATACAAAATAAAATTTATGTATCATTGAAAGGCATGTAAAGAGCATTACATATTAAGGTTTTAGTTTTGAATTTTATTATTGTATAATCACTTGTATTAAATGATTACATCAAGAAGTATTTTCTACATTACAATATGGAGAATAACTATATACTCAACATGGCACTGGTATTTGACATCTAAGAAAATATTAACAACACAAAAATATTTTAATATCGACATTAACTAAAATATTTCAGTGTCAACGTTAAGTATAAAGGCAACAACATCCTCCCACTTTCAAAATACAAATCAACAACATCCTAAAATAGTAACTTCGAAATATATTACTTTACATAAATACATTTACATTTTGACCAATGTTTTTGTTTTTTATTTATTTAATTTTAGTTTCATAATCTAGTTTACTCATCTATTTTTAATAGTTTAACACACAAACATTCAGTAAACCATGCAAACATTGAAAACCCTATAAATCAAAGCACGAAGCTATAAAAAAATTGTTGGACTGCACTGGAATAGAGGATAAGCATGAATTCTTTTTTCATTAATATGATATATATTTAAATACATCATTTTGATTGTTGTATTCATCTTCCAAGGTCTCCCAGATTCTTGATAGAAACTCATATTTCTCTCCATAACCCTAATGGATTAAATATCGTCCCCTTAACTCAAGGGGTTTCTTGTGAGTCCAAGTAGAGAGATGAGGACAATTGCCAATGGTTGAATGTGTTATTTGAAAATCAATGGTTTTGGAATGATCACATACCCAATGGCTAGTAAAAGCCGAAGTCTTTCACTAAATGGTGGTTAAGGCTTACCATCAACTCTATAACTCATCTCTAAGGCTTAGCAATGCTTGGAACATTTCCAAATTTGGTTAGAAGTTGATGTCTTCCACTAATTAGAAGTGTTCACAAATGGCTATTTGAAGATAACCACAAACTGTGGAACTTGGCCCTAAGACTCAACTATTCTTGGAACATTTCCTGATTTAGTTGGAGTTTGATGTCTTCTACTAAGTTGGAAGTGCCACAAATGGAAGTTTGAAGATAACCACAAATTGTTGTATAGTGGGAGTGATAGGTCTTATACTAAATGGTGATTTTAGGAAGACCAAAAACTAAATCATGCTTATGGATTTGACTTTAGATCTAGGCTCTGGCTACTAGCTATGGTTATTGCTGTGGCTCAGGCTCATTTGTTTCTACTCGATTAATAGAACTTTGCAACTTGAAGCCTAACTGTTAATCACTACTATTTCCCTTGTCACATACAAGGTAAGAAATCAGAAATATATTTGTTGCAATATGTGTCAATACTCGAGAATGAATTCTACAGTATAACTAATATATCTTATTCGTTATTGATGACCATTTCTAAGAAGTGATCCACCCAAGGTGAATCTTTACTCTCACAGGGTTCTTATGCCTGGAATATATGCATGAAAGATGATTATGTTTTCCATAATGCTCACAAGGATGAAGATCAAAACACTAATTCTTCATGTGCCCAACTCAGTGGCAATGTTGGCATTTGGAAATGATTTGATGTGGAAGTGGAGCAGGCGAAGATGATCTTCTTTGAATGAAACGAATGCTTTGGAATTAGATTGCTTTGGAGTAGATTGGAATGTGAAAGATCACTTCCTTTTCGTATCCAAAATCAATTATGTGCTTGTTTTTTATGACATCTTCCCAAGGTCTGATGATGGACTTGGAAAGTGCAAGTAGAATGTCTTCATCTTCATGTGAATCTGCTTTCGAAGTGGCATCACAAGTGTGATCATGTGTTGGCTACTGATGAGTCTTTCTCAAAGTCAAAAAGAAAATTTTACCGAACTAGGACTAATTCAGAATGTTGAATCTTTTCCTACAATTCATTTTGTTGGAGCTATGATTCAAGCTGGAGAAACTTGATTTTGTCTTATGAATCATGTAAATATGTTTAAACATCAACAAGAGTTCCTTTGTCGATTTTGATTGTATCATCAATAATAGAGTATTAGAGTATTCAATAACAATGACAATCCATCAATTTTGGTAATTTTCTAAACAACTCAAGCTCAAAAAATCAAGGACTAGGCTTCAATATAAAAAGCACCATTATGAAATGCAACTCAATAAATAAACTTACAAGAAAGACTATTTTTAAGTTACCATTATAGTTGATGTTGGATGTGAATTGATGATCTTCATGTCAATACAATATCACATTCCTCCCTGTTTGGATCGTACACCTATGTTGATTTAGGGGAATGAAGACCACCCCACATTTTTCCCTAGATCAAATGAATACCATTAAATATGGCCATCATAGTCCTGTTTGATTACATAGATCCATTCTTTGGTTATTCTAAGGCACTTTCTCAGGCATGAAGAGAAAACCCATCTTTGATTGAGTGTATGAAAGTGGTCAGTTGTGCAGATTCAGATTTTAGATCTTATCAATGATAAGCCCTTTAACCTTAAGGCTTGTATAATATCTCAAATTGAAGTGGCCTTCTTTTAGAATTAGTAACACCAACAATCATATTTTTAACAATTGAAGCAAGCTTGAGATGATGAGAATGGTGTTGTATGTCAATGGAGGGGATTCGATCCCTATTTTTATTAGAATTTTTCCGTTTTCGACATGGATGGGTATTTGTACGTCTCTAATTTCCTCAATAGGAAAAATACAACAAGGGAGACCAACGGAGAGAATATCGGAAGATAACTTAGTTGTTGAAGTAATCTCATTATGCAACATTCTTCTTTCTATAGTCTTTTTGATGAGCCATTTTTCCTTGTGTTCTAGTAAAGGTTTCTACAAGTTATCTCCACTAGCAAATTTTGATATCCAATCTGTGACTATCTTTTAAATTATTTTTACTGATTGGCAACTTTTTGCAATGCTTCAGTTTTGTTGGACGTTGCCAACTGTTCTTGCTTCAAGCTCCATTCCCAAATGTATCTGTTTGTTTGAAGGTTGCCTCTATTTGTGTCCATAATTTACCTGTTTGTGCAACATTCTTCTTTCTATAGTCTTTTTGATGAGCCATTTTTCCTTGTGTTTTAGTAAAGGTTTCTACAAGTCATCTCCACTAGCAAATTTTGATATCCAATCTGTGACTATCTTTTAAATTATTTTTACTGATTGGCAACTTTTTGCAATGCTTCATTTTTGTTGGACGTTGCCAACTGTTCTTGCTTCAAGCTCCATTCCCAGATGTATCTGTTTGTTTGAAGGTTGCCTCTATTTGTGTCCATAATTTACCTGTTCTCACATCAAATCCCTTAGTCGAGACATTTATCTTCTGTAATAACAACAACATAGTTATTTGCCTTATTAGCATTAGATGGCCTTCTCTACTGCTCCAATTTCTGCTTAGTGATCAAGTGGAAAGCATCTTCAACAACAATCCATTGGATAGTTAGGAGATCATGTTTTTCAATGGAGTGCTCCTAAGAAATGATCTTATCAAAGAATGCTTATCAATATAGCTCATCAAGGATTTCATAAGGACCCTTTCACGGATAGCTTCTACTATAATGATCAAGAATCACAAGCTCCCCCTAATTGTATGCATGGTCTCTTTTTGGCATAATCCCATCATCAAACACTCGGAATATCAAGGATATCTTTATCAAGTCAACAACATGTGTTGTTCGCTGGAGAGTTCAGGATATTTTCAGATTGTATTTGCTTTCTTCTCCATACTTGTGTAACTTTCTTTTCTGGCATGGTTCTAGCTTGTGTAGGAACCCAAGTTAAGTTACAATCACGTGCCATATGACCAATGTTATGACACTTGAAGCATTTTATGTTGTTCATGAATAAGAATTCATGATTTCTTCCGGCAGAATTGCTTCTCGGAGATTGTCGGGGACCATAGTGTCTATCTTTGTGGTATGCCCTACAATCTTTTGCCATGTGTCCAAAGTTTGTACAAGAATAAAAATAACCAAGAAATATACTTTGTTACCTGGGAGAAGAAGGTTTCCTTGATGTACTTCTGAAGTCTTTCTACCTTGAGATCCTTTGATTATAACCATTACTTCTTGCGTCCTTGACATCATCTACATTTCTTCTTGGAATAGGATTTCCTTCATTGTTTCCTTGACTCTTATCCTTGCCTTTGCTGGCACCGGGAGATCAACATTTCTTTCTGGCTTCCTCACATCCTTTTTGTTTGAAGCATTATCATTCTTGCCTGAGGATTCTCCTTCATAGCCAAGAATTGATTTATCAAATGGGGATCTTTGATGGCTGAGCATGTTATCCAAGGCTTGAGATCTCTTCAAGACTTTGTCCATCCCTTCAACCTTTTTCTTGAAGGAGACAATCTCTTTTTCCAATCTTTCACAATCATTATTCTTCTTGGCAAGTTGTTTCTCAATCTCTTCCTTAATACGTATTGCTTCATTTGCTTCTAATTTAAGGGAGATGATATCTAACTTCATTTTGAAGATTTCTTCATTTTTCTTTGCTAGACTGCTCTCCATTTCTTCCTTGATCCTTGTAGCTTTACATGTTTCGGCTTTGAGAAGATTGATGTCAGATTTTAATTTGAAGATTTCTCCATCCTTTGCTTTTAGTTGACATATCATGGTGTTTCTCTCCTTTTCTGCTTCATCAACTTGTCTTTCTATGATTGCCAATGCTTCCATTGTCTTCTTAGCTCCTTGTGCTTGTTTCCTTGCTTCTTCTAGTTGCGATCTCAGGGAGGACACCTCTTCCTTGTATTGACCAATCTCTGCTTCAATTTTGTTCAAGCTCTGGTGCCTTTGTTCAAGGTGGCTTGACAAGATATCTTTTCGTTTCTTTACTTTATCCAATTGATTTGTCATGGATATGACTTCTTCATGATGCTTTCTTTTGCTTTGATGAAATTCCTTCTTAATGTTGGCAAGCTCTTCATCCCTTTCTTGTACTTGAAGCTTGACAAGGTCAATTTTCTTCCTTGTTTGGTCTTGGTCACCAGCTAGTGCTTTCTTATTAAGTTCCTTGTTTTCCTTTTTCAAATTTATAGTCTCTTCCATGGCAGCCATAAGTTTAGTGAGAAGATCTTCTTCAAAATCTTTTTCATTCTCTTCATCTTCTACGTCTTCTTTAGTCTTGATGTCATCATTCTCATTTTCAGCTTCTATGATGGGTTCTGGATTTCCTTCTTGGTTTCCATCATCTTCTTGATTAATGGTCATGGTCAATGCTCCTTTTGAGTGAAGGTCATGAAGTTTGTCCCATATACCCTTTGCTGACGAACATTTTCCTAAATTGTTCTTTATAGAATCTGGTAGCCCATTCAAGATTTCTTTCATTGCTTTTGCATTGTACTCCTTGGATTCTCCATCCATCATGCTATCAACAATCACTGATTTCCAAATTTCAATGCCTTGAGTCTTTAAGAAATTCCTCATTCTTGCTTCCCATATATCAAAGTTTCCATTGAACCATGGAGCCTTCACAAATTGATTGACTTCTATTTCAAGGGTAGAGGGAGACACATCTTTAGGCGGATTAGAGACTTTCTTCCTTGGCTTCGCCATTTGTGTTCTAATGATCAACCTTCAAGCTGTTAGGCTTTGAGTGAAGGTACTGGCTCTAATACCAATTGTTGGAAATACTCAGAAGGGGGGGGTGAATCAATATTTCTTTTCAATTGTTATTTTTACCAGTTAAATCATTTATATTTAGAACACAAAATGAACAATAGGAATAAATGCTCTTATTAATATAATCTTTACAATAAATCAGGTACAATATATATAAGGCTCCAACCTGTTGCCAAGCACCAACTTGGTCTTTTGTGAGGCTCCAACCTCTAGGGAACCAACCCTATCTTCTCAAGGCACCAACCTTGTGTTTAGGAACACCAACTTCAAGGACACCAATCCTTCCAATTCTGAGGCACCGACCCCAAGGGCTTCGACCTTATCTTGTCAAGGCACCAACCTTGGATTTAGGAGCACCAACTCCAAGGGCTCCAACCCTCTGCTATATATTGTCTAGATATGTTTGGTAGTAATTCTCTACTCCCAAAATCTTCTTCACTGAGTTCTGTCAATCTACAGCTTTATTGCGGTCTCCATGCTACATCATTAATGACAACCTTGTCTCATAGAAGGTATCACCATTGCTCTTCATTATACCCAAGCAAAATCTCCAAGTCACATTATGATGACTAATACATCATGGTCTTCAATAGTCTCCACACAACTTCAATGTGTCTACAATGAATTGTACTAAGCTCTGCACAAAGACAACTCTTTGTTTCAACCCTCTGTCCTAACTGTTGCAGTAACTGTTTCGGGAGTGACTGCTTCTTATTGTTGCGATATCTTACTTCCGAGAAACAAACTCACAAATACTTCAATGCTGGTGCTATCTACTGCTCCCTTCAAACGATGACAGATGAAACTTTATTTCCTTTCACAGAACTGTTCTTCAAATTGCGTTCTGTACTTCTTCCATAGATTAATTTATCACAGGTCTGAGCCTTTCAAAGATTAACCCAATCAACAAAATTGCTTCATCCTTCAGCTTCCTTCTGTCTTGCTGGACCTTCGGCTTCCTTCTGTCCTACTGGACCTTCGACTTCCTTCATCTCTTCAAGTTCACGAGTTGTGAACTTCTTTATGCTCTATTTTTATGCCCAAGATAGATGCTCAGAACTGAAGCGTCTTAACTCGTTTTTATATGATGTTCACCAATACTCAAAAGACACGTTCATTTGGAAGGAGAGGCCGACTTATGGATATCCATCCAATTACTCATAAACTTGTTTTATTTACAGAAAATTTCATAGGAGAGACCGTACCCAATGAGGTCCCACATCCACGTCATCAATCGCAATCGCAACTTTCGGAGGTCTTTTACAAGTCTTGCCCATAACATAGCTGATGGCTGATTGCCCCTACTGGTTGCGATATTATATTAAACTGTTTTGATAAACCCATTGGGTCCACCACTTTATTGCAATCATAATTTCATAAGACTCCTGCAATTGCAACTTTATGAGAATCCACATTAATAGAGGTCCCCACACATCACGTCATGGCTTAATCCCGCAATCGCAACATTCAATATCACTGATATTCACATATCACTCCGTAGCGGATGCGATATTTAATAAACCGTTTTTAATAAGTCCGTCGGGTCCACACCTCTATCGTAATCAGCGGTTTGACATCCCTTTGAAACTTGCGATTACTGCGGATGCAATATTTTATTAAGTCATGCTATAGTGGTGTAGCGGGTTCGCAATGCTATCCCAATCGGCGGTTCGGGGGTTTATCGCAATCACAATTTTAGTGTGACATTTCTTTAAGACTTGCGATGTGAAGGTTCCGATAAACGCGGATGCGATATAACATAACAATGTATTCTAATAGAGCAGTCGGGTCCGCATATATATCGCAATCGGTGATTTCAACAGAACATCCCTTTATGGCTTGCGATTATGCGGTGAATGCGATATTGTGTAGCACTGTTACCATAACCTGTTTCGGGTCCGTAGTACATATCGCATCGAGGGTTTTGGGTAGTGGCACATAATAGGATGTTGGTAAAGTTGCCCATATAAAGCCGCTGATGTGTTTTATTACATGTGTTGAGGATTTTAATGGGTTTCCATGGTTTAATACTCCCTCCGCTTATTTCTTCTATATTACTGTTAACTCCTCCATTAACACTATTTATGCTTCTCCGTTGCGTGTTCCTCTTTGTTTCTTAGTTCTTTCCTTTTCCATTGTGTGTTCCTCTTTGCTTCTTTTGATGAACTTCTTCCTCTTACTCTTTGGCTTTCTCTTTTGATGACTTCTAATGTCTTTCCTCCTCGACTTTCCTTCTTGGATATACTGCTCCTGTTGCTTCACGGATCTGCTCTACTTTGCTTCACATCATTATTTAGTATCCAAAATATTGCCATATTGACATCAATGACAATCTAGATCAACATTTTTTTTCTTCTATTAACCCATTTGGTCAAAAATTTAGAGAAAATTTCAGTCTAAAAGTGGTCTCCTAAGGAAAAATAATAAAATATGAGTATGAATTTTGGAGGGAAAAAAAGAAAACTATATTTTTTAATTGTATTTTTGGTTTATCTTCTTATAGGTTTACACAAATTTTAAGTGTAAACACTCATTGGATGCATAATTAAATTCCACATCCAACGAGTATCCATTATGCATACTTCTGAGAAGACCCACATTGATAAAAAATAAAGATACATTAAAAACGCTCGTTCAACATTTTTTTTAATGTGTCTTCAATTTTTATCAATGTGAGTCTCTTCAGAAGTATGCATAATGGATACTCGTTGGATGTGCAATTTGATTCTGCATCCAATGATTCTCTACACTTGAAATTTGAATAAACCTATAAGGAGATAAGCAAAAAATACATTTTTTTGGGTTATATATATATATTTTCCCTCCAAAATGTTTACATGTACCTCTTTTTAAATTTAGAGGATTTTGATTGATTTACATATTATGCACGTGAAAATTTCAAGGGCACTTTTAGGCTAAAATTTTCTCTAATGATCACCTATTTTTTACATATATATGATTACATGGATGTTATTCGCCAAAAGTTAACCAATTTTGATAACAAATTACATTTTTTTCACTGAATATTCGCCTACATACTATATCTCTGATTTTCAAAACTAGAATAGTTGCCTATAATACCATACATGAACATAATATTTGAATCCTTAAAAGATTCCCTAATATATTGTGCTGTATTCTCAAAACTACTCCTAAACTTTAGATCATTACACTTAGTTTAAATACATTTTTTCAATATATCTATAAACAAAATTGTGGTCTCAAAATATATCTTAGACAATAAGTCAAATTATAATAGAAAACTTGAAAACCATTGAAAATTACACAAAGGCCTATCTTCAAATAAAAGATAAGCGAAATATTTGTATATAAATGTATATTTAAAATGTATTTGAATATTAAATAAATATTTTTAAACATTTTTAAACTTTTAAAAATTAGACTAGCAATTTTGCATATTTTTAAAAATTCTACATAGTTTATGTATAAATTTTGATGATCATTATTTTATGGTCATTTGAGTTTCTGTATGGTACATGCAATGCAATATTTAATATTTATTTTAAAATTTTTGTATGAGAAGTTATTAAATCAATTTTTAGAAATACAATTACTTTCAATTATATTAATTATTATTTTTATTCTTTTTTCAAGGAAAAACCGTAACTTTTATTATAAAAAATATTGAAAATTACATGTTGTAGATGGTTTAGTGAGCATATCTCAAAAAATGTGATCATGGTTGATCACATTGCTAGAAAATATATCCAATATGATAGGATAGATCAAGTACCAATTCCATTAGAAAATCATCAAAAAAATACATATGCTATCAGTGTAACATAAATTACATTGGTATATCAACTAGCAATTGTCCCAAAAGGTACAAAAAGAGGCCGATAGAATTATTAAATTAGAATTGTTGAATTTCTCTAGAAGAGATGTTGGTTCAAGCCTAACAGATGAGCAATTTGAGCTGGCTAAATGCCTTCTAATTGTTTTTTATTATTGTAAAATTATATTGATAATTCATTGGTTTTACTTTCAAAAGCTTGAAGGAATTTGAAGAGTAGGTATAGAATTGCTTTGTGGGATTTGATCCCAAAATCCTTGATTTGTAGATATATACTCAATGAAATGTTAATTGGTTGAAACCCTACACAAATGTTTGATATAAGAAAATAAGCCGAAAAGGTTGAAAGTCTTAATTGGTTTGTGGAAAACCTTGTTTTCTTGGACTGGATCATTGTGCAATTACTTTTCTTTAGATGTTTTGTTTATATCTATATTACACGGAACACATTGAATGTCTTATTTCATTTTAGAGTAAGTTAATTACCCAAAATTAAGAAACCTCTATAGATGGCCAAGCATCTACGAAGCTTTCTAGTGACCAAGGCAATAACCACCATGACTATCCCCTACCATTTGACAATGCTTCTCTACCCAACCAGATTGAATACTTAGGGAGCGAAAAGCAAGCCAATTACACAAACAAATTGCCTTTGGAAAGAATTATGCACATACATAGAGCAAAATCCAAATACTCTACCAAGAAGAAAGAAAGTTGTCCACACAAATTTTCATTTTTAATTTATGGAAACTTATGATTTGCTATGTTAATAAATCCAAAACATTCTTAATGTAAATACACATTTAGATGAAAAGGATAAAAAAGATAACATTGTAACATATTATAAGCTCACAAATATATCAAAGTTAGAGATATGTATAGAGTACATTACAACATCACCGTTGAAACCAAAAATACTCTTCTCATGATTCTGCTCACGAATCACGAGCACCTCGAATGTGTCAGCTCTGTAGTCGATCTTTGATTGAATCCCGAGAAGTTTTGAAGCCTCGACACCCCCCTCATATAACAAAAAAAGAAAGAGAGGCCGATAAGATTATTAAATTGTGATAATTTCAAAGACATGTACAGTCCTAGATGAATATAGGATTAGGCGTTGGGTTAGTTTCATAAGCTAATTGTTGCCTGCTATAAGGAATAGTCCCGAAAGAAGTACGTCTTTTAAAATAATAAATATACAACCAACCAAATTGAAAGAACTACTCTGAGATCAGACAAAATACTTTAATCATTGAGAGGATCAAGATCAAACCAATTCCAAATTTTTAAGTGCGTGAGTAAATGTTATAACTCACTGCTTGGGCATTTTAAAACAACAAATTGTATCATTGAATTTTTTTGCAAACTGCTATCATTGAAATTATATAACTGATTACTGGCTAATCAGACGAAAACTTTTACATAAACAAGCCATCCTACAAAATAGTGCTGAGGAAGAAATCATTCACAAAAGTTGCACCTCCCCTTATATCTCTTTATTTAAATCCATGTCACTGTCAAATAACTTAATCTCAAAAGTCAGCCTGGACAGGATTCCAATCAATAAAACAAAAGACACTCCCCTTCCGGAGAATTCAACAAGAATGGGACCTTGGCACAACAAATCCATTTAAATTTTAAACCTTCAATTTAACTTTGTTCACCAATGTAGAGTAATCCTGGACTGCTTTAAAATTGGAAATTAGCTCCAAATAGCAATTATATCAAATGGAAAAAGTGGGAAAAAGATGTTCTGAAATGCAAGTTGGAGGGAAAAGAAAAAATAAACAAAAACAATTATCCAATATCTGCAAGATATGTTTCACTTGTAAAGAAGAACTTTTACAACATCCAGTATCTGATTTCTTACAACATCCAATATCTGATTTCTTTAGGGACCAACGACCTGGCATCAATAGATATGATGCTAATTGAATGTCTTTTGTCAATAATATGAAATATCAAAAATATTCATCAATTTAATCCTCTTTGTGAAACCTCGATCCTTGAGTCCAAATAACTTTGGACGTGTTATATACTTGCAATGCATCATAGACAAATTTGAACTTTGATCATCAGAGGCTGCTCGTATGCTGATTCTCAAGTCATTGAGGACAACAATACTCCTCCAAAATAAACACCCCTTCAAACATGTATTTAGCATACCCAGCATGACATTTAGATATACAAATAGAAAAAATGAAAATCTAAACAAGTGCCCTATTTCCATCATTTAACTAGGTATGGTGTGGGAAAACTTAAATCAGTGTAGTCTTGATCAGTTAACCACCATAAACCCCTGTTCGTAGTGTCATAAACTCTCCTACACACAAATGAAGATATGCCTGAAGGAATTTCAACGCCTTTCCTGAGAAATGCAACTTTACATGGATGAAGCAATGAGGCAGTTGATATCTCATCTTTGTGAAATGAATAGAAGACCTCATTTGGTGCAGCTTCAAGCAAAACCCCTTTGCCTACCTTAACATCAGCTGGTCGATAAAGCCAGTTTACACTTAGCTTCACGTGATCGTCTTCATATGAAGTCAAGCAATGAATAATCCCAATGAAAGGCGGTGCATTACCAACCTGAAAAAAGTGCACAATCTCCGACGCTGATTTTACGGCCATCCTGGAAATTTAAATAATTTCAAAATTCTCTTCAATCATCATTACAAAATATTAAGAAAAGAGAACAGATGAGCAAAACATACAAATCCTGTGCACCTAAAATACACTGCCATGCCACAACATTCCAATTCAAAATTTATAATTACATTTATTTACATCATTATATAGAAAATATATTGAATTGTCCACGTCATGAATGTCAATTAAATTGTAAATGGAAATGGAGAGAAATATGTTTACAGATATTTATTTACATTTATGGATACCAATATACAGAAAGATATCTAATTGTCCACATCATGAACGACATCAGGCAAATGCAATAACATGCAAATGAAGAGAAGCTACAAAACTAATAAATATTAGTCAATCTTTCCGTTTTCTCAATTTTCCCAATAAAGGGGAAAATACAAGTTTTCACATACAAGAAAATCCATAATTATATAAAACAAACTCTGACCTATGTATAAAGCTCTAACTCTACCACCGTGTGATAACTAATCATCTACTGAGCTCATCAATAGTAAAAGAGATATTTTCTATAGGGTGCCTTCCTTAGATTATGAGGTAGAGAATTTATATTGGATTTGCTCGTAGGGTTATGGATTGATTCCAAGATTCCCACATATTTCATCATTCCTTCCCACATAGTTCTTTAACTATTTTCATTTTCAGTATTGATCTAGGACCTTCAGGCCCTTCAGACTCCCACACTATACCTACACTGCATGTACTCTTTTCATTCCAATGAGTTTTTGATCATTTGCTGAACATTAATAAAAATGATCTCAAATAATACATCTGCTATTTGTGTAGTGTCTCTCACCAAATGCAGTATCAAAGCATATCAGCGTTTCAGAATTTTGTATTTAGACCTTTTTAAAGTAGACTCTCGGAATACTTCCAAGGCTTCACAGTGATCTTGAATCACTTTAGAGCAGTTTAAGTCGTACAAATATGTAATCAGGCATTCCTGATAGCACCAGAAGAAGTATTATTAGAGGCTATTACCAAAGCGCAACAAAACCCCATCTAAAAACATGGACCCTCAAACTCACTACATACATTGGGAGTGCGAAAGATAACCTAATTCATATGGCAATACTCTAAAAGTATGTCGCCAACTACCAGATACAGAATATTGGATAAATCTAGTGTGCAAAGAAACCCAAATATGATGTTTCTGGAATATGGATCAAGTCCCACGGAACAGGGAGAAACATCCCCGGGAAAGGGAAATGTAAAGACATGACTACTGGGGTCGGGAACACATCACCTGGCAAAACAGACTCTAAATAAGAAACTTAAACAAAGAGGTTGTTTTACTTCCAAGATGATAGGCTTCCCGAAGGGCAATATACAAAGCTGAGTACCCACTTTTTAAAATCATGTTAGGAGGGAACATCAAGATACACATTTATATTTTTTTTGATGTATGAATAATTAAAAATACCTGGAATTTATATCAATAGGATTCTTTCACTAATTATGTGAAAGTTTGGATGAAGAACATTATGTGAAAATCGAAATGAAGAGCATCGAAATTGAAAATCGGAAAATCTGAAACTGAAAGCGAAAATTGAGAGAATTGAAAATTTGAGAAAATGAAATTGTAAACTGAAAAGTCCTGCTCTTTTAATATTCACTGTTGGCCACCACGACCAAAACTCTGCAAAACATCAAACTCCTAGAATAACTTTCCACACAGGTTTATATGACAAGGCATGGAAAATAGAAATCAGACCTTGAATAAAATCACTGTACATGAAGAACACCGAGCAAACATTATGAATGAAAAATACCAGGCATCAGAATAGAACATATAAATTGCAATTCTAGATTGTTTCAAAGGGAGGTAAGTTGAATTTAGTCAGGGAACCCTCCCACAACATCTCCTATGATGTGGAGACATGTTTCCAAGGAGTGGGTCATGTCCCCTGCAATAGGGAAAGGGAGAAGCGACTCGTCAAGGAGATGCAATGTCAAGTGTATTAGGGTCGGGGGCACATCCCCTGGCAAGTTAGACTGAATAAAAAAGAAACAAGGTGATACTTACAGGATCATAGGCTTTCTGAAGAACAAGATCCAAAGCGTCATCTGTAACCCCTAAAGCAACGCCTCTCTCTGCAAGACAAATTGCTACATCTTTCATCTGTAGTCTAGCAACTTTCTTGAGCTCATCATGAGAAAGAGGATCAAATACAACTATCTCATCAAGTCTATTCAATAACTCTGGCCTGAAATGTCTTCTAACCTGCAACAATATTCAAAGGCATGTCAAAGCACCGCAGCCAACTTCGTGATAAAATTATATGAAAAAGATGCATACACAGAGTCCAGGAATGCGTGTGCATACTTCTTGCATGACATTCTCTCTTGGGTTTTTACTGTTGTGTGGCTAGACAATGTAGCAAGCAAGTGCTCTGCTCCAAGGTTGGATGTCATGATAATGACACTGTTTGAGAAACTAACAGTGCGACCTTGTCCATCCGTAAGTCTACCATCATCAAGCATTTGAAGCAAAATGTTGAAGACTAAAGTGTGTGCTTTCTCAACTTCATAAAAAAGAACAACACTATAGGGTCTTCTCCTTACTGCATCTGTCAGTTGCCCCCCTTCTTCATAACCCACATAACTGCCATTACAACATCAAATCATTTTAGTACATTACAACAACAAATCGAGAAAAAATATAAATACAACTATACAAAAAAAGGCGTCTTGCTGTCAACCAATTGAGTGTCTGGCTATCAACTAATGTCAATTAGAAACATCTAGCTGTTCACATACCCAGGAGGAGCACCTATGAGCCTTGCAACTGAATGTTGCTCCATATATTCAAACATATCAATACGGACCAGCTGATTTTCATGATCAAACAATTGAGCTGCAAGAGCCTTTGCAAGTTCCGTTTTGCCAACTCCAGTGGGCCCCAAGAATAGGAAAGATCCAATCGGCTGTTGAGGTCTTCCAAGTCCAGCCCGCGATCTTAACACAACTTTGGCAACTGCTTGAATTGCCTCATCTTGTCCAACAACTCTTTCATGCAACCTGTCTGCCAGACCTATCAGTCGTTCGTTTTCATTCTGACCAAGTCTTGTAACAGGGCTACCAATCCAACGACTCACAACCTGCATTCATCAGATAATTACGTATCATGAACATCAGACACTATAGCTCTCATTGGGTTTCCAACATAAATTCTGTCATTCATATTCGATGGAAGGTATGTATAGATACTTCGTTCAACGTACCTCTGCAATCTAATCAGGTCCCACACTCTCTGTTAACATGAGATTTTTTCCCATAGCTTCTTTTCTAGAAGTTTCAGTCTTTGATCCTTTAAGGGCCCTGTATAGTTTTGCAGCTTGCACCACAGCCTTCCTATACTTTGCTTTTTCCCAAGCAATCTGCAATTTCTCACATTCTTGCTTCAGTCCCCGGATTTCATCTGTTAAGCTCCATTAATTGCACAATTGCTGCCTACAATTATGGAATTTAAACTGTAGTCTTTCCTTAACTTATGGAAACCAACTGCAGTAGTTTCCTTAAGTTAAGGAAATCAACTGCAGTTAATAAATTTATTGTTGGGAGCTACTGAAGTGGTCCATTACTCCCATCTGGAGTTCTCTGCCTTGATCTGTGGGACATCTGACACATAGCTATCAGAAGCTTGATGGAAGCTTGGCTATAAATTCATCTGTTTGGTCCCCAAGCTTGCATCTCAATCCCCTTCAGTTTTTTACACCATCTAGCTGAGAGAGCAGAGCTTGGAAGTGCCTTCAGATTTTCTGTATTCTTTTCTTTTTGCTTGGATAGCTGGAGCGTGGTTTTCAGAAAGAAGTTGCATCAAGAATTTCACCAATGGCTGGAGGTAATTCGTATCCCTGGGCATTAAGTTTTAATGATTCTTTGAGTTTATTCCGCATATAGAATCATTGTTAATTCTCTAACATTTGGTATCGGAGCCCTTTTACCTCTGCCTTGCTGTGTGTTGGCCAAGAAACGAATTTCGATCCACCGTTTCGTTCCATAATTTATTTCTTTTTGCGCAAACCGTGGGTCGAATACATGACCTGTGTGTAGTTGGCCATAGCACCTTATTATTGGAGGTCTAACGGATTGAACTCGCGACCGAAGGATGTCAACCAAGACTTTTTATCCCATTTATCGTATTGTTGGGAATAATTTCCCTTTCTGAATATACACGTGGTCAAGTGTATTTCCAATATATATATGCACTTGATCCATCAAGGAAAATTAAGCTTCATATGAATCTCTTGAGCCTCTAGTTCTAGTTCTGACATACGCATTTGATTGTGTTTATATGCATGCATTTGATCACTCAAGGAAAATAAAGCTTACTATATTATACTCATCTGAATCTCTTGAAAAGGTCAAGAAAGTATTATGTGCATATGCATGTTTGGCCAATGCGTAAAGAGATTTTACCAATCGACAAATGAAATTTGCGTCAAAACAATTTTCCAGCATCTAAAAGTTACAACTTCAAAAGTAAATGCCGATTGTGACGCCGTATCTGTACTGTTTCAATGCCTGTCTTTGTGTTTTATTTTTGAGTTTTTGCTTTTGAATAACACTAGCCGAGGTCTAGAGCTTTCTTCATATCAGTAAGATCAGATATTGGATCTTTCGAGAAGGAATGGTTCTCCTAAAAGACCTGAAGCTATCGTAAAATAGAAGATTTTTTAGTTACCTTACAATTATATGTGGAACTACTCTAGGTATGGAAACTCAGCGTATACATCTTAACATCAATCATGATATTTTACAAATAGTAGCCATAATGATGTGTAGAGGCTCCTGTAAATTAATGATGGTATTGCAGTCTTGTTCACAAACGAAATTGTGAACAAGAAAGTCAAATAGCTTATCTTTTGAAAGCTTATCTATTATGAAGAAACTACACGGATATTCTAGTTCTGCTACTCGAAGCTTTCTATTACAGTATACAATACTCTGTTATAAATATCAAAAGCTTTCACTGCTTGTAGGTATTGTATGTCAGAAGTTGTCTCAACTGATATATCAGATAGATGTATTAATGCTATTGAGTAATTGAATTCTTATGGGTATAAATTATTTTAATTGTGGAGGCTGGAGTTTAAATATGAGGTTTTTGTATTCATTTTATAAAATATTAGGGAAAATGAATATAGGGATGACCTTTGAAGTATTACTTAAAGAAAATAACTCTAAATTGTGAGAATCTCTATTTTGAACTCAATAGCCTTGCAATGCAATTTGTAGTCATTTTCGGTAATGCTGACTTCTTTAACCTTAATTTTGATTTTGCTGGAGAATTATTACAGTTATATGGAGTTTATTAAAATGTCATTTTGACTTACTCCTTTCAGTAAATATTATTTTTCTTCTCTGATTAAGTTTTGTTTATGCAACAAAACTAATGTCTAAGTGATCCATATAATTTTAATTAATTAGAGAATAGCCACAGCATCTTTAATTAAATAAAATTATATATTGGTTAGATCACATGAAGATTATTTAGACATTAAATTGTAATTAATTACACTGAATATAATAAATTTTATCCCACAGGAATCTTTATTATATTTATGTAATTAATTAGGATAAAATTTCATAACCTACCCACAGGAGTTATGAATTAATAAGTTTTATCATAAAGTTTTATTGAATCTGTTTGAATTGAAAATTTAGCCCATAGGCAATTTTTATGTCATTTGATTCAATTCTTTTTAGCATGATTTACATTGGTAAAACATGAAAGTTTATTAAGCCTCAATTTTAACATAAGCATGTGATTCTTTATTTTGATGCAGTAGTACAACCTGCAAATTTCTCTGAAATTCGTTGTGACATTCCCGAACTTAACGGAGATAACTATAAGGTTTGGAAGGAGAGGATTCTCCTTCATTTAGGGTGGATGGACATAGATTATGCTATTAGGAAAGATGAACCATCGGCACTCACTGATACCAGCACTACAACGGACATCGCGCTTTATGAACGATGGGAGCGATCCAATCGTCTAAGCATGATGTTCATTAAGACTAAAATTTCAGCTAGTATTCGTGGTTCCATTGATCAGCATGAAAAGGTTCGAGACTTGTTGAAGGCCATTGATGATCAATTCGTCACTTCAGACAAGGCACTAGCAAGCACCCTAATCATGAAGTTCTCATCCCTAAGGCTCACCAGTGTGAAAGGTGTGCGCGAGCACATCATGCAGATGAGGGACACTGTGGCTCAATTGAAGAAACTCGAGGTTGATATATCGGAGTCCTTCCTAGTGCACTACATCTTGAACACCCTTCCGCACCAATATGGACCTTTCAAAATCTCATACAACACACATAAGGATAAATGGTCAATTAATGAGCTCATGACCAT
This sequence comes from Pinus tabuliformis, assembly GCA_031772625.1. NCBI lineage: Eukaryota > Viridiplantae > Streptophyta > Pinopsida > Pinales > Pinaceae > Pinus > Pinus tabuliformis. The sequence goes on along the minus strand of CM062804.1, from coordinate 312,033,695 downwards.
GTGTGTTCAAGAGGAAGAGAGACTGGTGATGGAACTGGGAGAGAGTGCAATGCTGGCAACGCGTGGAAAGGGCAAATCTCAAGCCAATCGGAAAGGGAAAGGTAAAGTACCTCCCCAAGCCGATATCAAGAAGGTTTCCAAGTGTTTTTTCTGTAAAAAGAAGGGACACATGAAGAAGGAATGCACCAAATTTCAGAAATGGCTTGCAGACAAAGGTAATTTAATCTCGTTTGTTTGTTATGAATCTAATATGGTTAACGTTAATATTAACACATGGTGGATTGATTCTGGATCAACAATTCACATTTCGAATTCCTTGCAGGGTTTGCAAAACCTAAGGAAGCCAGTGGGAAGTGAGCAAAGCATCTTATCAGGAAACAAGATGGGCTCACATGTAGAAGCTATAGGAACATGTTATTTAACTTTAAGTAGTGGCTTTGTTTTGGAATTAGAAAAGACCTTTTATGTTCCAAGTTTTTCTAGAAACTTGATTTCAGTTTCAAGGCTTGTACCTTTTGGATATTCCTTAAACTTTTCAGAAAAATCTTTCAGTCTATTCTATAAATCTGATTATGTTGGGAATGGTATTTTGTCTAATGGTCTTTACTGCATTAATTTACAAGACAATGTCACTTATGATTCAATGCATGTTCACACTGGCACTAAAAGATGTGTTATTAATGAAGATTCCTCTAAATTATGGCACCGGAGACTAGGTCATATCTCCATAGATAGAATTAAAAGATTGGTAAATGAAGGAATACTTAATACTCTAGATTTTACTGATTTTGAGACTTGTGTGGACTGCATAAAGGGAAAGCAGACCAACAAGTCAAAGAAAGGTACTGATAGGAGTTCGGACATATTAGAGATCATACATACTGATATATGTAGTCCAGACATGGACTCACATGGTCAGAGATACTTCATCTCCTTTATAGATGATTACTCACGATATATGTATCTCTACATGCTTCATAAAAAGAGCGAAGCATTAGATGCCTTTAAGATCTTTAAGGCTGAAGTAGAGAAACAATGCGGCAAGCAAATTAAGATCGTGAGATCAGATAGAGGTGGAGAATATTATGGTAGATACACAGAAGATGGACAAGCACCTGGGCCATTTGCTAAATTTCTTCAAGAGCATGGGATCGTTGCCCAATACACCATGCCTGGTTCACCCGACCAGAATGGTGTAGCAGAAAGAAGAAATCGAACATTATTAGACATGGTGTGGAGTATGCTTAGCAGCTCCAATCTTCCTAAATCCTTGTGGACTGAAGCACTTAAGATGGCAGTGTATATATTAAACCGAGTTCCAACCAAGGCGGTTCCTAAAACGCCATTTGAATTATGGAAAGGTTGGAAACCGAGTTTGCGACATATGCACGTTTGGGGATGCCCGTCTGAAGTGAGAATTTATAATCCACAAGAGAAGAAGCTGGACCAAAGGACCATTAGTGGGTATTTCATTGGATATGCTAAAAGGTCTAAAGGTTACAGATTTTATTGTCCATCTCATAGCACTAGGATTGTGGAATCAAGAAATGCAAAGTTTCTTGAAAATGACTTGATCAGTGGGAGCGATCAAACCAGAAACATAGTTTCTGAGAAGGATCATTCAGAATCTCAACCTTCCACTTCAAGTGATAGATTGGTTATTGTTCATAGCACCCCTCAAGTACAAACTGGTGTTGAACAACCAATTGTTGAAGTTCCACAAGCTGCTGACAATATTCCAGTAGATCAAGGAGTTCAAGAGTTGCCAAGAACTTTTGAACAGCAAGTTGAACCACATACTTCCCAGGAAGATGATGGTACAACATTAAGAAGATCTACTATACCTAAGAGATCAACAATTCCTAATGATTATATTGTGTATCTACAAGAATCTGACTACAACATTGGAGCCGAAAATGATCCCGAGTCATTTTCACAAGCCATGAGTTGCAAAGAATCAGAACTATGGTACAATGCCATGAAGGAAGAGATGAATTCCATAAAGAGTAACGAAGTCTGGGATCTTGTTGAGTTGCCTAATGGTGCAAAAGCCATTGGATGTAAATGGGTCTTTAAGGCAAAGAAAGACTCATTGGGCAACATTGAGAGATACAAGGCAAGACTTGTTGCTAAGGGATTCACTCAGAAAGAAGGAATCGACTACACGGAGACCTTTTCTCCTGTATCTAAGAAAGATTCCTTGCGCGTTATTATGGCATTAGTAGCCCATTTTGACTTGGAGTTGCAACAAATGGATGTGAAAACAACTTTTCTTAATGGAGATCTAGAGGAGGAGGTTTACATGAAACAACCTGAAGGATTCCCCTCTAGTGATGGTGAGCAATTGGTTTGCAAGCTCAAGAAGTCATTATATGGTTTAAAACAAGCATCCCGCCAATGGTATTTGAAATTCCATGATGTAATTTCTTCTTTTGGTTTTGTAGAAAGCATTATGGATCAATGTATATACCTGAAAGTTAGTGGGAGTAAAATTTGTTTTCTTGTTTTATATGTGGATGACATTTTGCTGGCAACCAATGATAAGGGTTTGCTACATGAAGTGAAACAATTCCTCTCTAAAAATTTTGATATGAAGGATATGGGTGAGGCATCTTATGTCATTGGCATTAAGATCAATAGAGACAGATTTCGAGGCATCTTGGGTCTGTCACAGGAAACCTATATTAATAAAATTTTAGAGAGATTTCGGATGAAGGATTGTTCACCAAGTGTAGCTCCCATTGTGAAGGGTGATAGGTTCAATTTGAACCAATGCCCGAAGAACGACTTTGAAAGAGAACAAATGAAGAACATTCCATATGCTTCTGCTGTTGGAAGCCTAATGTATGCTCAAGTCTGCACAAGACCTGACATTGCATTTGTTGTGGGAATGTTGGGACGATATCAGAGTGATCCAGGTTTAGACCACTGGAGAGCTGCAAAGAAGGTAATGAGGTACCTTCAAGGAACCAAAGACTACATGCTTATGTATAGACGGACGGACAACTTGGAAGTAATTGGCTACTCAGATTCTGACTTTGTTGGGTGTGTTGATTCACGCAAATCAACATCAGGTTACATTTTTATGATGGCCGGTGGAGCTGTATCATGGAGGAGTGCCAAGCAGACCTTGATTGCCACTTCTACTATGGAAGCCGAGTTTGTCTCCTGTTTTGAGGCTACTTTACATGGTGTATGGGTTAGGAGTTTCATTTCTGGGCTTAGAATTATGGATTCTATCTCTAAGCCATTGAGAATATATTGTGATAATTCAACTGCTGTTTTTATGGCTAAAAACAACAAAAGTGGGAGTCGAAATAAACACATCGACATTAAGTATTTAGCTATAAGGGAACATGTTAAAGAAAAGAAAGTGGTCATTGAGCACGTCAGCACTGAGTTGATGATCGCTGATCCTTTGACTAAGGGTATGCCACCGTTTAAATTCAAGGATCATGTATTGAATATGGGACTTGGTCCCATTATGTAGTTTCTCATTGTATGGACAATGTTATTTTAATGAAATTCTTAATTATTGTGATGTTTTTTCTCATATTTATGTGCACCTTAAGTTGATTTGAGAAAATTCATTTAAGAAGGACCAAGAATAAACATAAGGTTTATTCATTAAGAAATTGTTGCCACATAAATTATAATAAGAATAAATACATAGTAATACATGGAAGATAATACTCGTCATTAGAGGACTTATCGCCATGATTCATGTATCTATTACTTAATACAGATTATCAATGGGTTTTAAGTTGAGACATTAAGTTTGGAAGTATGGACCAAGTGGGAGAATGTTAAGCTCCATTAATTGCACAATTGCTGCCTACAATTATGGAATTTAAACTGCAGTCTTTCCTTAACTTATGGAAACCAACTGCAGTAGTTTCCTTAAGTTAAGGAAATCAACTGCAGTTAATAAATTTATTGTTGGGAGCTACTGAAGTGGTCCATTACTCCCATCTGGAGTTCTCTGCCTTGATCTGTGGGACATCTGACACATAGCTATCAAAGGCTTGATGGAAGCTTGGCTATAAATTCATCTGTTTGGTCCCCAAGCTTGCATCTCAATCCCCTTCAGTTTTTTACACCATCTAGCTGAGAGAGCAGAGCTTGGAAGTGCCTTCAGATTTTCTGTATTCTTTTCTTTTTGCTTGGATAGCTGGAGCATGGTTTTCAGAAAGAAGTTGCATCAAGAATTTCACCAATGGCTGGAGGTAATTCGTATCCCTGGGCATTAAGTTTTAATGATTCTTTGAGTTTATTCCGCATATAGAATCATTGTTAATTCTCTAACATCATCTACTCTCTCTTTTTCTTTTTGGTATTTCATTTTCAACGGTTGCAACTTATCTCTCAAATCATCAAGCTCCTTGTGAACCTATAAGAATCAGAAAAGAAAATGAGTTATTTAAAGGTTATGATACTAACGGTTCTTACCGACCAACAATTTTCACTATGTCAAACAACAGTGAACACCCCCCAACATACAAAGAATTTTCAATAGACATCTTTACATCAGAGAATCCCCATCATAATAAAAATGCCTACAGACTGATCACTGATCAGAAAGACAGCCAAGAAAATGCAATAAGGTTATCTCAAGTACAAACCTCAGCCAAACGAGCTTTACTGGCTTTATCTTTCTCCTTTTCAAGGGCATGCAAGTCAACTTCTAGTTGAATCCTTTTCCTTTCAAGGGTGTCGATTTCTTCAGGTTGACTATCCAATTGAACTCTTACATTTGCACATGCTTCATCCACAAGATAAATTGCTTTGTCTGGAAGATGTCGCCCTGTTCAGACAAACAGATTATAATGATTTTCAAAATGCCTCAGAGGAGTTCTTGATCTCTCAAGAATTAAGAGCAGAACGTAATACCCCAAATGATCAAGTAATAAACACTACTTTTGGGATAATTCACACATATTGCAACTTATTCCACCCATAATAGCCAGGTATCAACTTACCGGTGATATATATACTTACCAGTGATATATCTACTTGATAACTGGGCAGCAACTACAAGTGCTCTGTCCAATATTCTCACACCATGATGACCTTCGCACTTTTCTTTTAAACCACGAAGGATACTAATAGTGTCTGTCACACGAGGTTCAGCTACATAAACCTGCCCCATAATATCAATAGCAACAAATTTATTAAAACCACTAGAAGCGTGTGAACAGCCATATTAATACGTCTAATAACCCGACTAAGCACTCACTTTGTTGGAATCGTCGCTCAAACGCAGCATCTTTCTCCACATACTTCCGGTACTCTTCCAGAGTAGTTGCTCCAATGCACCTTAAGTTGGCCCCGAGCAAGCATCGGTTTAAACAAATTGGCAGCATCCATTGATCCCTCAGTACGCCCTGGAAACAAAACAAAATTCAATTCGACACGATTACTTCACAACCGAAGCTTAAAACCAATCACTTAAAAGGACCTTTAATCAATCAAGGCTAATAACATATATAATATTTGCTAGATCTAAAAATTGAATCGTAGGTAACCAAGATAGGTTTCTCTTACTGGCACCCAGAACCAAATGTATTTCGTCAATAAAGAGAATAAGTTTTCCTTGAGCTTCTTCTACCTCTTTCAATACAGATTTAAGTCGCTCTTCGAATTCGCCTCTGTAATTGGCACCAACCACTAGAGCTCCCATATCCAAGGATATCAATCTCACTTCTAGCAAATTGCTGTTTAAAACCATTTGAAAAACAAAATGAATTAGCGGCTCTACCAAGCTTGCATTCTGAAGATAATCCCTCCCAACACACTGTACCAATGCGGACCCACAAAAGTCCCCAAATTTGGGGAAGGCAACCTACAAACCAAAATTTGCAAACAATATATTAAAATGGGAGGGGCTAGTTCCCAGAAGAAGCTATATGGGGCCCTCTTATTTTTTTATACATTATACATATCAGCCTAGCTGATAGCCATCACATCAAGCCGTCACATCTGGAGTACAATCGCAATGGAGCAGGAAATGCTGTAGCGCAACGACACCATGGGGATCGAACGCGGCCGGGGTGCGAAGCAACCGACCGCCCCGACCACTGCATCATGCACTTGCGTGCAATTTGCAAACAATATATATTTGTGTGCTTGCAAAAGAGCTTACCTTGGCACATCCCCTCGAACAATTCTTTGTGCCAGCCCTTCCACCACAACAGTCTTTCCAACACCAGGCTCTCTAATGAGCACAGGATTGTTCTTGGTCCTCCAAGACAAAATTATAACTACTCTCAGAATTTCTTCATCTCTACCAATGACAGGATCAAGCTTCCCAGCATCTTCAACCAAATCGCAGCCATATGTTTTCAAGGCCTGAAAATTCGTATCACCAGACACAGTATCTACCTTTTTTCCCTCTCCTCTGAGCTTCTCCACTTCGGATTTCACTCTCTCTATCCTCACACTTGCCTCTGTAAAGCAATCTGAAACCTGGGAGTTTTTTTAGCACTCCAAGAATATGATGATCTACTGCCAAATGAGTGTCCCCCTTTCTCTTTTGTAAATACCGAGCACGGCTGATGCAGTATCTTATTTCAATGTTAGGAGGAATACTGTCGGGGGCAGGATCTTGGGATGGGAGTTTCTTTAGGGCCTGGGATGGGAGTTTCTTCAGGGCCTGTCGAAGGACTCTCTGTACTGCTTCCACAGTTTCCTCTCCACCTGTAGCAGATGAAATCGCTTGACGGAGAATACCCCTATGTCATAAGCTATACCCCGATAGAAAAACCAAACGAGACCGCTTACGGGAGAATCAACATCAGAGCAGGTTTCCTGGAGAGACTGCTCGGCGAAAGAGGTCTTCTCCAAGCTAACCGGAGTAGGGTAAAGTGCCCAGCAGCTAATCCACCGTCAGATCGCAGCAGAGGCTTCTTACCATCGATCTGGGCGGGCGAACCAAGGGGAAAAACTGTGACCGGACGTCCTGCCAGGAAGAGAATTAATGACAGAACCCGCGTGGTGTGCCATGTGATGGCGCTAAGCGCGAAACCAGCGGGCATGCATCCCGTAAACTCCGAGCATTGTGCCATAAACTCGGCGCACAGATGTCAGACGATTGTATGCCCGCTGAATGTGACGCCAGGTGTCAACGTTAGGAACAAAAGGACGACAAAAGTCTCTTTCAAAGGAAGGCCTATCGGCCTAAAAATAGTAACTATCCTGAATTTGTAAGTGAGAGATCATGTAGGAGCTGCATTCTATGTTTAGTTCTCAAAAATTGTCTATGATAAAACTGATAGTGATCCAAACCGTTCTATTTTGTGATCATCCAAGTACGAATTACCTGTTGCGCTGCTTCCTTGGATAGACTGTCAGAAAGTTGGTTCATTTCCCTGTAAATGTGATGACAGGAAACATAATCAAGATGAATTTTTAATAATGTAACTTCATCCAACGAATTTCTGAGTGTGTGCATGTGACATACTGACTGATGAGTGAACCAGTGTATGATAATTTTAGAATCACCAAAGATATATAGATGTTGACACCCTTTTTCGATGGTAAAGAGGAGGAGAATTCTGAGACTGTATAGTTCTTTTAATTGGTTCAAATCTATAATATCAAAACAATGGACATTTTTGTCCTTTTGAAAATTTAAAAATAATATATATATATATATATATATATATATATATATATATATATTTTATTAAAAATGTTAATTATTTTTTATTATATTATATTACATAATACATTATTATTAATTTGTGTTAGAATTACAAACTAGTGAAATGTTAGAATTGCAAGCTAGTGAAAAATGTTTTTTCCACTAAATAATCTTTAAATATTTCTCTCTCATATATATATCATTTAAACAATTAAAATGATTTCTTCTTCAACGGTTAAAACACTTTTTGGTGGGTTTGCACTTATATGTTTTCTGTGTTCTCTATATTTTGGTTCAACCCAATCAGAAGGGCTTTTGACGTTACATTGTACTTACTTACTAGAGGTCTATGCGTAGGTCTTGGTGAAGTGTTATGTCTCGTGAATTTTGTGTTCATGGTGTAGTGTTAGGTCTGGTGGGTTTTGTATCCAAGGTTTTATGGAAATATGTAGACTAGCTAGTGTTAATAATTTGAGGATTAAATATACAAACTAATTAGTGTTAATGGTTTGAGGAGGATTAAAATTCTCAGGGACCAATCGGGAAAAACTATGTAATCTTCTGTTTTTTGACAATACAAAATATTAATTAAAAAAATCATTTTAATAATTAAAAATTATGTAATCTTCTGTTTCTGTTTTTTGACAATACAAAATATTAATTAAAAAAATCGTTTTAACAATTAAAAATTATACATTAAGTTAGATTTTTTGATAAATTTTAATATATCTACAATACATTGAATTTTTTCATAAATTTTAATATATCTACAATAATTTTTTATTTAATTTTTGTTGGAAATTGTGTTTTATTGTTTCATATAATTAAATATTTCTATTTATCTTCTTAATATTATTGGTCTTAAAATTATGAAAAATAAAAAAATATACAATTATATTAATATAATTCAATAATGTTTTTAATTAAGTTTATTTTATTGGTTGTGATAAGTCGAAGATTTTTTTGTAATTTTAAACTTTCTATTTATTATAATATTTTTGGTTTTATATAATTTAGATTTTAATATTTATTCTTCTAATTAAACATTAACATTTTGATATATATATATTTTTCCAAGGAAAAAATATTAACTTATTAAGAGAGAAAAAGTTACATTGTTTATATGCATCCATGTGCATTCTAATTTTGTCCCAATGACTAATAAAAGCAAAAACCACTGAGCTCAAAATAAAATAGCCCCGTGAGCAAGATATATCATCAAAAAGAGAATTCCTGTCCATACCCATATCATAAAATAAATAGACTGATACTGAAAAGTCATATACAACAACTAAAGACAAACACGAAATATGCTACTATCATAAATGATGTCAAATAGATGGCCATCATATGTGTGAAAATAAAATTATGTAATCACAATAAGTCTGCACCAAAGTTTTTTTTTTTTTTAATCCATTAGTAAAAGACTGGCACTAGAATTCCTGAACTGCTCCATTTACATTCTTCGGGGTAAGCCAAAATCCTAAAGGCTATCGAGCAGCCTCTTTAGATAGTAAGTCTGCTTCATTGTTTCTTTCCCTATAAATGTGGCAACACATATATAATCAAATGCTTGTTTCAAGTGTATGCTGTTCTCCAACACGATATATAATCAAATGCTTGTTTCAAGTGTATGATGTTCTCCAAAATTAGTTTCTTTCCCTATAAATGTGGAAACACATATATAATCAAATGCTTGTTTCAAGTGTATGATGTTCTCCAACACGATATATAATCAAATGCTTGTTTCAAGTGTATGATGTTCTCCAAAATTAGTCGCAGTGTGTGATTATGACATCTTTGAGTAGCATTAAACTAATTGATAACATTCAAGGAATTTATATTAAATATAAATTTCTATTAAATTTTGAAAATCTTTTTTTTTTTGGTAGGTAAGCACCCATGGGGGATTTGAACCAATGACCTATCGCAAAGAGTACCTTAACAATGCACCCATTCACCGCCAATCCAAAGCCCTGTGGGCTATATTTTGAAAATCTATTATTATGCAATTTCATGTAATTATTTATAATTCCATCCATTTATTCACTTTGAAAATTTATTATTGTTCAAGTTTATATAGTTATTATATTAAAATTTCCTGTTTTGAATATATATTTTTAATTTAAATTCAATTTCAAGTAATATCAATTAATTTAATATAAAGAAATAATATGTTTTCATATATATATATATTTTGATTCTTTAACATTTAAATTATAAATAATAAAAATATTTCTATAATAGTTCACGGTTAACTTAGTACAACCATATTAATACCATGTAACATTGGTATTTATAAATATTCAATACACAAAAACAAGTTAATTAATAAAAATTTAATCAAAAGTTTTATATTTAGATCAAGTTTCAATAACTTCGAAGTGTATCAATGATTATTTTTGAACCAAAAACATCATAATTATTGGAAAAAAAACATTTAAAATATAAAACTTCATCAAAGAAAAATGATACAATAGAGTATATTACATTTTCGTTATAAAATATTTTCCATTATATAGTTGTTCACTAATTATTAAGAAATTAGAGATAGAAAACACACACACATATAAACGATATCAGGGATACAATAGAGGGTATTTTTGACGGCGAGGAAAGGATGGCCGAGGTTTCGATGAGAGCTGCCGCAGGGAAATTGAGCGCCCACTCTCTGCCGGATGGAACACATGGACGCCAAGGGAGATGTAGAACGACGACAAACATGGACTCGAATAGGACTACCGAGAAATCGGATCCGAAGCCGACACCCAAATGCCCTCAATGCTCCATAGGAGAGATGCTGTACAGATCGGAAGGTGGGTTGTCAGCTACCGCAAAGGATTTTTCTTCCAATGCTGATTCTGTAAAGGCGTTGAACAGATCGAAAGGAGAGCCACTGGTTGCAATTGAGGATCAATTCGCTGATGCGACTTCTGTTGCGGATCCGTGGCTTGAACAATAGGATCGACAATCTTTCAGCTCCCTGAGGGATCTAAGAGGACAAAACATCGGATCCGATCTAGATCTACAATGTTTGTTGCATTGCTTGACGGATTGGTCTGCTTTCACAACAGACAGGTGTGATTCTATGGATCGGCTCTTGCTCACGATATCCCCGTTGCAGTCCCCTCCAAATTCCAATCCTCTTATCTTCCCTCTGGTTTAGACTTGGACATCTGTGCTCAAGACAATCAAAGGATCATGGAACAAGAATCACATAAATCATTCCAAATATTCATTAAATCCCCCTCTGGTAAGTCAAATCCCTTATGGGTTCAGGCTACATAAAGTGTTAAACATTTGAAGCAAAATATCCTACATATCCTGGGTATTCTGACGCTCTCACAAAGCTTGATCCGCAGAGGAAAATTAATGCAGGGTGACTTGAGAATAGAAGACTATAATATTGCTTAGTCATCCACCATCATCTTAAATTTGAGACTGTGAGGAGGCTCTTCTGGACCAAACAAATCAAAGGGTGCAGGGAGTGCATCTGGATCTAGCATTCCCAAAGGAACAAAATTGAATCAAGGTCAAGTCAGTGGAGGACCCTCATTCAAAGAAATACTTAAAGGGAAGTCGGTTGCTGCAACCACACTATAGAAGACACACAATATTCCCAGCCCTATATAGTGGAGAAGCTGAATCACACCCCATCACTGACTGTAGATATAGAAGAAACAAATAATCTGCGCACAATTTATGAAGCCCAAGCCCTCATATGCAGATTCGACAATTTTTGGCCAAAACCAATGGACCTATTCCACTGGATTTTCACAACCTGGACAATAAACTGTCAGATTCATCTCTGCTCCAAAGGATTCTTCATAGTAAAGTTTGCATCATTGGAGGAACAAGAATATATATTGCGAGAAGGCCCATGGTTTTGGGGAACTACGAGACTTTTTATTACCCCATGGTTCCCTGATTTTGATGCCAATACAATGGTGGTATCAAGAATGCCGGTTTGGGTCAGATTGCATAATCTTCCCCTACATTTTTGGCATCATAAGGTACTAGAAGGCATTGGGAACCTCTTAGGGTGATACATAAAGACCGATACACAAAGAGTTGAAGAAAGAATCTTCACTTTCACTAGAATCTGTGTGGAGGTGGATCTCAGCAAAGGACTACCGGATCACATCCTCTTGACACACAATAAGCAGTGTTGGACTCAGTTCCTATACTTTGAGAACATGATCTTCAGATGCCGAATATGACAACATACAAGACATTTGCAAAATACATGCCCCGATGCCAAAAAAGAGCCAAGAAGGAAGAAGAAATCAAGAAAACAACCCAAGGGTTGGCAATTTCCTTAGCATGTTCCTGAAGACAAAGAAGAAACAAATCCCCTTTCCAATGAAGAAGTCCATAATCCACAAGAGAAAGTAGAAAAGGAGGAAGCAAATCAGGAAGCACCAGAAATCCCAGTCACCACAACACAGGCAAAGAGGTTTTCAGAAGCCAAGGAGATGGGGGGTTTCAAACCTCATCATGTATCAGAAAGTTCGGACTCCGATAAGGAATCTCCAAGAATGGATGCTGAGAACCAACTAGCACTTGTCACAACCACTCCTTCCCAAGGAGAGTGGCAGAAAGTGGAAAAGAAGAAATGGAGAAAAGGGTAACATGTCCATCTCCATTCAAAAGTAGTTTAATTTGTTGGTTTTGTGATCACTAGTCTTGACTGGCATGATGGAATTCTTTACAAGTTCCTACAACATGTAATTTTGTTTTCATTAATAAAATTACGATTTTTCCTGGGGAAAAAGGAAAACATATTTTAGAAAATATTATAAAATTTAATTTAAAAGGCTTATTTATATTGATTGATTCTTGAAACCAATTAATTAATTATTAAATTTAAAAGAGGTTGAATTTATATTCATTGCATAACTTTATCTCTTTAATGTAAATAAAAAGAAGAAGAAAAAGAAAATCCATTAATAATGTTTTTATGTTCAAATATATAGAAAAAGTTAGGGATGGGTATGATGTTTTTGGAACTTTTGAGGGGATATAGGGTTTTGTAGCTGAAACCATAGGATGTACGCTGCTCCTTTTCCCTCAAACCTTAATATTTATTCTCTTATGCACTTAATTTTAATCAGAAGTACATGGATTTTGTTTTCTTCCAAGTGAGATTCGAATGGATGAAGAATTGGTATATTTCCAGAGGATTCCCTTGAAGGTGTTTGATGAGCCCCAGTATTGCAACAAAGATGCTGCAACTCCTAGGGCAACCAAATTTAATTTATCAAGTAGGGGATTGTACAAACTTGGAGGTGATAATGCTCTATGCACAACAAATGCAACAATCTACTCTTGTCACTTCTCAACTGGGGCGATAGACCACTAGTATTTTTCAAATCAATCTTCTATTGACTAGAAGGAGAATGACTACTGACAGTGAATGTAAAGCTATCTTTAATGCATAAAGTAAATGCTTGCCTATTTTAAGGAAATGAAAGTGTTGAATAGAAAGTGCTATGAAATGACATGAAATTACTTAGCTAAGAATTAACACACATTACTTTGCAGAAGAGACCTAATTTAACCTTGCATTCTATCATCTATCTATCTGGACTAAGTAGACATGGAAATTATCCTAACATTTCTATGAGTGATGTATGCATGCACTAGCTAAATATTGCAGAAAATAGTCTTTTGGTTTTCAATTTAAAAATGTAAATTCTAATCTAAACAAGTTGATCTTTTGCAGGGGAGGAAGGTATGGGAAAACTGGTCCAAAATGGAATTCAAGGTTATGGAGGTCAAGTTGAAGGCCTACCCTAGGATCTAATCATCATTTCTACCCAAAACAATCTAAAACATGTTGTTACAGGGTTCCCTGTAGTTGCTACAAGATTTCTTATAGTTACTACATGATATCTTATTTTACTACAGGAAACTTAGCTGAAAGTTGTAGGAAGGTAGGGAAGGTGAAAGGAAGTGTTGGGAAGATGTATGATGGTGGAATAAGGTACGAGGAAGGTGCACACTACCCAAGGATCAACCCAACTCTTCAGTATGGTTGGATTTGCTCAATGTGGCTGTCCACGGTGGTTACAAAACAGAAATCTGAATTAGTGATTGGTAAGATTGGCCGAGGGGTGGAGAAGACTTAGATGAGGCTGGTGGAATGAGTTCCTCCCTGCAGATCAACAACTCCTGCAACAACACATATTCTTTTCTTCATTCATGCACAACTTTATGTAAATGTGGAAAATATGAGTTTAATTTGAGAAACTGATTTATTGATGGCTAATGGCTTAAATCTATGGAATGTAATTCTTTTTAATCTACAAAAAACTCAAGAAACCAAAATGACAATTGCAGGTGCTTCTAATAAATCATCAATAATGATCTACTCAATAAGAAATCCTAAGCTATGTAATAACCAAAATATAAATCTGCTTTTGGGGTTGTGAGAGTGGGGCCTTCAAACCATGATCCCATGAGGGAGATGAGGAAGAGACCACTATCACAAGCTTTTTTGAAGTCTTTTCTTTCACTACTGTAACACTGATCTACTTCTCTAACTAATGGAAGCAAAACTAACCAATCATTCAAAGACTTGTAAATTAAACAAAGCAGAGATAACTTCAACGACTAATATATGATTCTAATCTAAGAATACATGTACAAAAAAGGGAACCTATGCTACTAGGGTTGGGCCCTAACCCAAGAGTTTCAACCCTCTGAGTCAACTCAGTGCTGGACCAAAGAAACACTTTTCATTATCATCAAAATGTCAAAAATAAGATGAGAATAACAGTCACAATATCTTAGCTCGAAATTATCTCTTGGCTACAATAAAAAGTCTAACCCTAATGAGGCTCTAGGTTTCTTATTTATACAACTGAATCTACCAACGACTTCCTTAAAATTAGGGAGGCTTGGCTCCCAAACTCGAGATTGACTTGTCTTCAACTATCACTGGCTTGGCTACCAATGAACTCGGTGGGCTTGGCTGCTTGTAACTCTGAGCTGATGAGATCTGGTGGAGGAATATTCGAGTGATTGAGGAGTTAAGGAGGGATACCCAATCTCCTAAAATCCCTCTTGCTTGTCTACTTCGAGTTCCTGCACTTAAATTAGCCCAAAACTGCTCCAAATCCTGCAATTAATGCACATTAGGCCACATGACATAACATCTCACCTTTACCCTTCTCACTAAGAAAAATATAATAAAATATGTAAAGAAATGTGAGAAAAGTTGATTTTAATAAGCTGGAGAGTGGCATTAAGGCCCATATAATTTACCTATTGATGAGCCTCATCAGTGTCCATATCTAAGCCTCCTTGCTTCACGTCACCTCAAAGTATATCATTGTGGAACATTCATCAGACAAGATGGAGGCTTTATGGATCTCCATTCGAATGACAATCGATCCATCACTTCAAGGCCCTTATGAGGCCATGTATATGTTGAATGAACATGAATCATTATCCACTTCTTCTTTCAAGGGGGGGTCTCTATCCCTAAGCCTCCTTGGTAGTTTCCCGCACACCCCCTTTGGAATTTTTTTACCCTCATCTAAGCTCATCTTCTCCCTGTGGTCTACTCTGGTATAGGAAATTATTCTTAGTAAATTCATTGCGAATCCTACCTCCTCAATGTCATACTATCCCTCACTCGCTCTTACCCACTCTTAGTTCAATTTCCTAAGCTATCTATTAATTGTTGATACACTGAGCGATGGTTGTAATCCGATCTAATGGTCCTCCTTTTTGTTTGACAAAAAAAAATGTGTTAAGAGGGAGGTTGAGGAGCCATGTCTTGTACTGGGCACAAATGTCAAGTTACATGACATTTAGAAAAGATGGAAAATTTAGATAAGGTAGGAAGGTTTGTGAGCAAACGATTGTTCATGGTTGCTTTGAGATGATGAAAAAAACAACAATTTAAGCCTCTTCTCTATTATGCTCCATGGTGAATGATCTTTGCCAAAGGATCGCTTGGTTGGATTACATCCTGTAGCATAAACGTTAAAAAGCTTCTAAAACATTGTTGGAGCTAGGGTTCACAAGCATTATTCCTTAAAAGGTGGACGATAGACTTTGATGCAAGGTAAGAAAAAATACATGTTATTCCAATCTGGGTTTGCTCCTAGATTTTCCAATGATTTTATGATCTAAAGAGGTTTTTAAAGAAATAGGTAATATTTTGGGCTTTTCTACGAGGTGGATCTTTCCTTCTAGCATACTAGATATATTGAAATGGACATAATTCTTGTGAATTTGAGGTTAACCTTGGGCCTCCCAGATGCCATAACTATCAGGACTAGCAATACTTCTCACATACAGGTTCAATATTAAAAATCCATTCCCTTTAAGTGTGGAAGGTGCCATGGCTATGACCACCTTGGGAAAGATTGTAAGATGAGTAATCGAAATTAGAAGTGGGTGAAAAAACCACAAAAGGAGCAAGTCCCTTCCCCTCCTCCCACTACGTTAACTATGGCTAGAGATCCCACGGTTTTACCATCTTCGGATATTGGGACAAGCATTTCGTATTCTCTAAAGACTTCTCCTATTATCATTGTCTTGGAGGAACCTCCCTCTACAATTATGGAAACAATGTTGCCCTCTCCTATTTCATCTTCGATTTTTTCTTCTTGCATTAGTATTTTTTTAATCTCCTACTCTGGTTTCAATTTCCCCTGCATTCCCCCCCACTATCTGCTCCTCCTTCTGACTTAGTAAATGTTTCTCCTTTATCTTTGGTCTCCCCTACATCTCATGCTCTCTCCTCCCTAGTGGATCTTAGTATCCCCCTTTCCTCAACTTTTATTTCCATGAATGCCTCACCTTCCCCTTTCACCGACATATTAGTATAAATACCATTATATGCACTAAATAGTATATATACTGACATGATATGTCAATATATACACTATTGTATATAGGAACATAATATGTTGGTATATACACTAGTCTATATACTGATATTATATGTCAACATATATGTAATGCCCTTGATTTTGTCATGTGTAATTGTACATAACTCTATAGACATTTTGAGTCGGCTCATGTGTCTAAAGGCCAAAACTTCACACTATAAATAATGTACACAAATAAAAATAATAAACTAACATCATTGGCAGTGTGACAAAAGGGATGAAAATAGTATGGGGGGCTATGACTCCATGAGAGGGGAACAAGAGGGGTCTAAGGGGGCCTAAAGGGGCCAAAGCCAAAGTCAAGAGATATACTAATATTTTTATTATATTCTAAAGTATCTTAACCTTAGAAAAATGTCACCCTTGAAGGAATTATGCCAAGTAATTGGGAAAATACCTTTTTTTGTGCAAAATGGTATGTTACATGCTTGCAAAGATATTGGCTATAGGAAAAGAAAGTTAGGCATTCATTCACTCTCCCATTCATTCCATCCATTACATTCTTCTATGTAATGTTACCAAATTCATATGGATATTTAGGTTGAGAAAGAGAAACATGATAGAGAGATGAATTATATGTGAAACTAGTGTAAAAGTTTCATAGAAACATCATGGGTGTCCCACATTGAGATTTCCTTGTCTAGTGGAACCTTGGAAGATGGAGTTAACATGAAGGAATGTAGTAGTAAATAAGGGGGAATCCCCTCTTGGGTTGAGTTGGTTGAAGGGAAAAATAGAGCTAGTGATTGGGATGACTTTTTTATCGAGTGGGTAATTGTGTGCTAGAGAGTAATAAGTAGATATTTAGAGTGCTCTTCTTATCCCTTTTGGTATTATAACCTTAGCTCCAAGGTGGCTTGTTGTTGATATGCCTAGAACAATAATGGTTAAGGTTGGGAGGCATGTCCTTATTTCAAAAATAGTTGGTGTTTTTCTAAGATAAATGCATTCTCTTATGTATGCTTGAATGTAGTCATTTATATGTAATTCCTATGTAAATTTATGTTGTTATTATAATGTGTATGTTGTGTTGTTTATATTTGATTATGCTTTAATTATGCATGGTAGTGTATTTTGTTATGCCTGCACTATGGTCAATATATAAACTAATATATATGAACATAATATGTTGGTATATATAATAGTGTATTAACTAACATATTATGTCGATATATATACTATTTGATAACATTTTTCTATGTTTATTTATTTATTATAATCAATTTCTAAGGGGGCCATTTATGAGACAAAGTGATTATAGTTCTCTAATTTGGAGTCTTAGTTCATGTTCCTTTGTTGAAGTGAGGAATTCATATGTATACTAATATATATTGACATTAGTATACAATGTAATTTTTCATATTAATGAAATATTACGGATTTTTCCAGTGGGAAAAAATATTGACATTAGTATATTACCAATATTTATATTAGTGTATTATAATAGAATATATAGTATTCTATATATTGACATACATATATGTTGGTATATACTCTATACTAGTATACTCAACTAGATATGTACACTACAATATTATATTAATAGTATATATAATAGTCTCTATTGTGCATGGACCCATGATTGATCCCTTGGAATTGACCAATGTCAAAGTATTTGACATGGTGACCTAAAATATACTAATAGGTATATATACTGCATTTAATTTAATTTAATTTTAGCAATGTGATATTGTTATGGTTTGATGCTTATCGATGTTTACTAACCATTTAATTTATATGACTGCCCTAGTTAATTATAGTTTAGCAATTTTTTTCACCATGATTTGAATAGTTAAAATATATAATTAAAAAATTATAAATTTTATAAAAGAAATTTAAAATAATATAGATATAAAAGAAACTATGTAAATTTTGTTATAAGTTTTAATTATTCGGATTAAGAATTTGTGATAAAATAGATTCAATTTCATCTTATTGGAGTCGAGGGAATAATAAACTATTCAATTCCATCTTATTGAAGTTTATCGAAGTTAAGGAATAGTAAACCATGTACTAGATCTATTCATATCTAACATTTCAGGCCAAGTTGGTAGTAAGAGACTTCTCTTTTTCTTTTGGACATAATTTTGGCAGTAAAAGGTGAAATAAATTATCATGCTCTTCCTTAGTGTTTTAATATAGTAGTATGTCATCAATGAATACTGATACTATTTTTTTATGTGCTTACTAAGGATGTTGTTCATCAAGCACATGCATGTAGTCAAGGCATTAATAAACCCAAATGGCATGACCACAAACTCAAAGTGCTCGTTTTGGGTATGAAACGTTGTTTCATGAATACCTTCATATTTTATCGTGACTTGGTGGTATCATATTATTAATTCTATCTTGGAGAACATTGTGGCTCTCCTCAATTGTTCAAACAAATCATTGATTCGTGGTAATGAGTACTTATTCTTGATAGTCACTTTTTTCAGTCGCGATTAGTTAATGCATAACCTGAGAGTGTCGTCTTTCTTCTTCACAAGCAATGATGGTGCTCCCTAAAGAGACACACTTGGACTACTATATATTTAATGTCCCTCTCTGAATTATCTCTCTAAGAGAATGACTCAGTAACCTATTTGATTCCTGTAGGCTATAGTCAGTGAAAAATGGGATCAATTAATTTAATCATTTAAATGTCATTTGGGTAAAAAATCAATATGTGAAGGTGACATTGATTTAATAAAAAAAAGTTACTTTTTTTTTGAAGTTATAAAAAATACACCCATGATATTATTATGATATAAAATAGATTGGATCTCACTCTTTCGGCATGCAAAATTATTTTCCTCATATTGATTTGGAGAGCTCTTATGGATTTGGAGTGCTAAGGGTGAAACACTTAAGCAAATTGGTTTCGATGGTGAAAAAAATCCAACTTAGGTGATCAGAAGGAAAGATCACTCAGATCTTTCATTGATATTTATTGCTGAAGATTCATCTCATTTCTAGGTCATGGGTAGAACCATAGATCGTGGGATTTTTGGAGGTTGTATTTTTCATCTGTAGTTCATGTGGGAAAAAGGGGGTTGATTCACTCATTGCTAGATCATGAGATCACTTGAGGAGGCCGTACCGATTATTATTGGCAAGTTGAGGGTATTTTTTGTGGGTTGTGGCGTTAAAAGGGAGCGTCAAACTAGCCATAAAACTTGCTCTAATATAGTAAATGTAAGGGACGTTTCTGTGCTATCATCATCTCCTATTTTCCCATCAAATGGTGCCATTAGCCATGACTATTTATGGGTTTCTAGAAATCTATTTTTGTAACTCAAAAGGATGCTTCAACATGTAATTCCAAATCAAATCAATAAAATAGATTAGAATATATTGGCTGAGTTTGTTTTCTATGGTATTTTTGCTTGTAGTATGATGATTGAGTTATTTTTTAAGCAAGAAGGGATTTTATAGTGGTATTAATAATTAGATCTGTTATATTGGTTGAATTTATTTGTTGTGATATTTTTTTGGTTATATTAGTTGAGATGTTTTTCTAGAAAGAGGCCATTTTACAATATCCTTTGTCCAACATCTCTTTTAACTGCAACTTTAGTTCCACTGGCACACGTGTGCTCATCCTATAAGTTACTTGAGATATTAGTACTATTCCTAGCATGAGATTTATTAAGAAGTCCATATCTCACTTACATGGCAATCTTGATATCTCTTTTGGGAATACATCTAGGAATTATTACAATATGGGATAGTCTTCGAGCTTTGTTTCTATGTCGTTTGTGGATTCTACTACATGAATAACATATAGCCAGTATCCTTTCAGGAAGCCTTTTTTTAGTTGCATCACTAATACCTATATTACAACCATAGGTTTTGATATTTCTTTGAGGGTCTTAGGATGTCCATTGTTTTCCACACATTCCAAAGTCTTGTTGTAGTAGTCTAGCTTGAACTAGTGCACCATCGACCAATCCATGCCAATCAATCATAATATGAGTCTCAATGAAATATATTCATTGTTTCCTGCTTGTGTAACCCATTCATTTCAATAGGAAATGATTATAATAACTCAATCACCTTTCTTTTGTTCCCTGTATCTAGGTGGACCAACCATGATTTCTTATGCTTGTTTTTTTTAAGGACACAAGCGTCAAAAATTTGAGGTGAAACATAACTAATATTAGCTCCAAGATCCATCAAAATAGAAATAGATCATTGAGTGACTATACCTTCTACTTTTAATGAAAAATGCTTGGTGGTCTACTTGTTGATTCTTGACAACGGCATAAATTCGAGGCATCACTTGTGCTACGTCAATAATGGTGGTAGCTTCTTGTACTTCATAAATCCTCTTATTTTCATCTTGCATGTGGGGATAGTCTTGGAGTAGATGCTCTTCTTTGCAACCCCAACACTTCAAGGGTCCCTTTTACTAATCCCTTGTCTTTTCTTCCATGGTTTATATCGTTTATTGCCACTTTGCATAGGGTAGTTCTGCCAAAATTTTCTCTTGATTGGGTATCTCATTTTGTACCCTTTCTTAAAGTCTTGTGTTGTTGAAATTTGAATTTCTTCTCCTTCAAACCAATTTTTTCTTTCTTCTTCCAGGGCTTCTATAGCCCTGGTTGGTGCCTTGATATCTCATAACAATCATTTGTCTTTCTTATCATATCATCAAGAGTCTTGGGTTCATCAAACTCTATTCGGTCCTGATAGGACGAAGGCATCCTATTGATAAAACATTGGTTTTTTTCTTTCTCATCCTTAATATATGGAATGTATCATAGAAATATGTTGGCATAATCCTCCATATTTAGCTATCACAAATTCAAGTCATGGAACTCCTTGATCTTCCCATCATAGTATCTTTCAGAAAAATATTTTATCTAAAAGTATTTCTCAAGTTGTCTCCAAGTGATATTCCACTCTTTAATTCCTTTTACGTTCCTAAGCTATTCCTACCATATAGAAGCCCTTCCACTCATGTTGAATATAGCCATTATGGATTTCATGTTCCTGGAATAGTAGTGTACACGAAAGTACTTATTTTGTCCCAACAACCATGCCTTTGCCGCTTAGCATTTCTTATTTTTTCCATCAAAACTAGGTGGCCTTACATTATTAAACTCTTCATGTGGCATATTCTTCGAATGATTTCTCTTCTTCTTCTTATGTGAGGAAAACTTATAATTAGTAGTTGAAAATTCATTTAAGCTAGCTTTCCCTTCACTGGAAGAATTTGTGGATGATATATCACTGGGTGCACTTGAATTTTTATTTCTTTCCATTATTGTATAAGTTGTACCCCCTATATTGTTAGTAATTTCCCCATGATATTGTATCTATAATAGAAAATGCACTTTTTAAGGGGGATTTCTCTTTATGTTTCTAGCAGATGATCCTTGCTGCAATTGCCTTTGTATTTCATATAGGATTTGCAACAATACATCTTTCAGTTGGGCTTGTCTTTCTTGTTCCATGATTAGTCTTTCTTTATCTTCCCTGTAGATTTGCAGGCATGCCTTTAGGCTTCTCATAATTTCTGCCATAGCCAAAGGTGTTTCCACATTCCTCCTTTCTTCAGATTCCTCATATTTATCATGTGAGGTTTTTTCCAGAGGGCATTGTACCATCTTATAATTATTGCAACTTTACTTTCTCTCTTGGCACCTACTTATATCTTATTTTCAGTGCTATAAGGCAAGTGATTCGGTTTTTAGCTATAGGTCATCATCATAACAAAATCAACATAATATTTTAACCTTTATGTGCAATTTTAGCCCACAATAGACCAATGCTGTAACTCTACTCTAATACACAATCCTCCCTGTACCATAATGAGGGTATGGGGTATCAAATTTTCACCTTTATGCTTCAACTCGAAATGCTATTTTGAGATCATCATCACCTTTTGATCATCGAGAGCTTTTTTGGCGATACAAAATTTATTAAAAAATGAACTCTATCAATATGAACATTTGAAGTTTTCCACCCTTGTCACAAAGAATTAATCATCTTCCATTCAACTTAAACTAATATTTTATTTACAACTTAGTTAAGTTGATATAATCACATTGATTAATAATAATTATAATTGAAATACATTAAATAACTCTTTGATTAAGTTGATAAATTACGCACATGCATAATTTCCAAAGTTCAAAGGTTTCATCAACCATTGGTGAAATCTAAAACTTACCCATGTAAAACATCTAGTCACTAATAGAATCAATATCCTATTTTTTTTTATTGAACCCTGATGAAGTGAAACCCAAAATATTTTGGCTATCGCCTATGGAGTCAAGCTCATGTTGACCCTTAATGAGCTTATCATCCATCAAATAATTTTTATGGCTTACAAATCAAAAATATTTTGAGGATTGCCAATGGATTCAAACATAGGTTGATCCCCAATGAGCTCATTGTTGAAATTTGATGGATTACCAACCCAAAATATTTTGCGGATCACTGATGGAGTCAAGCTCATGTTTACCCTGATGAGCTCATTGGTCATCCTAGAAATTTTATGGGTTACTAACCAAAAATGTTTGATCAATAACCAATGGATTCAAACTCATTTTGACCTCTAATGAGCTTATGAACCATTGTCTAAATCGAGCATTTTTACCTAGTAAAACCTCACGAGTTCACCTGACTGCTAGGGTAGAATATTGCATACTCTGCAATAAACATGATTTGAATTCGACATTATAGGGGATTATAACCTAAGCAAACTTATAAAGAGCACACTATGCATCAAACTACAAAAGATCAAGTTTTGGTAAAACACTTGCGAAGAATTTCTTCCCTTTTTGTTCATACAACAGAAATTCCTGAATGCAAGTAAATTTATCACATTTACTTAAGTAAAACATGGTTCTTATCAACATTTATTATTGCTTCATACATATAAGAACTTATATAGTTGAATCTTCATTGTTAATTCTTAGAAATAAGGAAACTTCAGTATTTGAATCAAATGTAAATGAGCACACTTACTATTATTACACTCTAGAATCTATGCATTTCTTTGCACATAGATATGTAAGAGTAATATAGTAAAAATGCAAAGTTAAGAGGTTACTGCCCACCAAAATTTATGCACTTCTTTGCATAGATTTAGTTAAGAGGATTAGATAATTAAATTATTTTCAAGAGACATTAAATTATTCCCAAAAAGCTATTGTAACTTGGACTAATATTTATTAAATCAAACATAAATTTAGATCTTTGTATGAATATATATATATATGTCATAATCATATGAACATATTTATGATCATATTTTCACTATCAATATTAAAAATTACAACTCTTAGTATCCTTTTGTATTAACCAAGTTTTCTTGCACCTCCATTTCTTATACTATTCGTTGGTGTATAGTAAAGATTTGGGCCATGCACTAGTATATATTTACTATGGCTATACACTTATATGGGTTTTATTAAGATTTATAGCATGTGAAACTTACTCCTTATACAAACTCAATGATTCACATTATACTAGACCCAAGTCTTACCCATGTAACTGTGAAAACAAAGGTGGAAAAAAATAATAGACCTCCACACTTTCACATCACCACACCACACACATGTAACACATTATAAATTTCATGCATAAGAAAATATACATGTTTCATCTCTAATTTTACCTTTAAAAAATCAAGGAGAAAATGAACAATAATCATATGAATAAGAGGCAACACTTATATGAAATTTCAAGTTGGCAATTCATTTAGTAAGGAGCCTTTTCTACTTAACTGTGTGCATAGATACATTAATGCTCTTTACAACTGGCCACCCCCTAACCATTTTATGATATCATAAGGGGATACTATCAATTTAGAGAAAATTAGGATGGGTGACAGAAAATCTCCTTCACAATAGAAAAAACATCAAAGAACTCCTATGCTTGCTGAGCATGGGGTCTCCACAAATTTCAGATGCCTCTTAACTAGATAGCATAGCAATATAGAAATCTCTTCACTTCTCTATAGTCCCTTGGTTTTTTCCTTGCCAATTGCTCATCATTTTGGCCTAACATGCATCAATTCACAACCTCCACTACTAATCTAAGTTATGAAGCTCTCTGGTTGTGAAATGGGCATGCAAAGTTCATTTATAGAGAGCCCATAACACATTAGCAATGTTTCAATCCACAATTGCCACTTTTCTGGACATATTTAGGCACCAAAACTCCGTATAAACACTCAAAGCAAGCTATTAATCTTTCCATTAAAAAATGATAGCTCTCTACTAACGAAGATTACCACTCCAAGCACCTGTGTGTCTTTGGTATCTTTGGGTATGGTCTAAATGAACTCATAGATTTATGATATAGCTATTTGTTCCCATTTCCCCACACCATTTGTGGGCCAACCCTCAGATGTTGAGATGGGCACTTCTACATGCTACCCAATGAATTCTGAGTTTCCACAACCACCACTCAACCTCCATAAATGTGGCAGGTGGTTTATTCAGCTACCCATGGCTTCATTTAATGACTTCATTTAATTTTGAATTCAAGTAAGCATAGATCATTGTGTGAGCTTTTTTTGGTGATAAGAAGCATGGTTAATTCATTGTAAGCCCCTCACTAGTTCCCACTCCTGGTTATCATAATATGTATCAGTGCTCACATTCCTAGTTGGTTGCTCAACATTTTTTAATACCAAATAAATATTTACATATGCGCTGTTTAAAATTGTTTAGCATGGTCCATCGCCATGATGACATTTAATCATTGCTATAAGCGATAATGGCATAATTAGTTATAATAATCCCGGGGTTCAAAATGGGGTTGTTACAAATAGAAATTGACATTGAATACAAATTTAAATAGAAATAGAAATTGGCATGTACAACGAAACCAAGATATTAATTTCAATGTACATGCATTGATTTCTTTATACATTTTTCATCATTTATAACATCTAGAAGTTGACATGTATACTAAAGTGCAATGTGTTATAAATTGAATAGAAATAAAAATTAATATTGAAATAAAAATTGACATAAAAATAACAATAAGCTCAAAATAAAATTACAAATTAACATATAAATTGAAGTCAATGTGTTACAAATTGAAATGTACGATGAAATATCTAAAATTGACATATATTGAAATCAACACATCAATTTCTATATATACTCATTCGTTTCATTATACATTTTTTATCATTCGACTTTTTTACTTTATTTTTATTCAACTTAATTCTTTTATATATATATATATTCAAACCAAACTAATTAGATTGGTTTGAAACATAGACTTACGTAATTCTGGGAATATTTAAAATTTAAAATTTATATTTTCCTTGAGACTTGGTGTGCACAAATTTTGACGGTGGAATTTCAAAAGCCCCCAAATTTTGCGGAGGGTAATTGAAATTTTGAAGTTAGAAAGTACCGCAAAACTTTGAGGACATTAACAACAAAAGGTATTGAAATAAAATCCCAAAAGGTTTCAATAAAAGAATTGAAAATTTAAAATACAATATAATCTAATCACTTGCAAGATCTTTTCAAGGTTTGAAGCTTTTAAGAAATTTTTTAAAGTAAACTTAGTACGAAAGCTTTTGATTTAAGGTAGGAATCTATAAAATCCTTGATAAGAGAATAACAATTTATGAAGAGATTTTTCTAACTCTTAATTAAAAATAAAGTTATGTAATAGAGATATTGTAATTTTTATTTTAGTTAAAATAAAATAGAATAATAGTTATATTTAAAATAATTTAGAATTAGAATTAATAATTAAATTAATTTAGATTCATTTTAATTCTGGATCTATTAAGTATTGAGAGGGATTAAATTTATTGGGATGGAAATGTCTTTTAGAGTGAA
Organism: Pinus tabuliformis; assembly: GCA_031772625.1. Classification (NCBI taxonomy): domain Eukaryota; kingdom Viridiplantae; phylum Streptophyta; class Pinopsida; order Pinales; family Pinaceae; genus Pinus; species Pinus tabuliformis. Next base: position 312,007,338 of record CM062804.1, on the reverse strand, counting down.
AAGAGATTTGATCCCTCTTAACGCTTGGTAGGAGTTAAAATGGATATAAATTGGTAAGTTGAAAAGAAAAATTCCCAAAATTTTAAAAAATTGTGGCAGCGTTTTTGAAACCTAACATAATGTTATTTACAAACTTAAGACATGTATATGAATGTAAACAACTAAACAATCAACTAGAAACACAATTATTAATCAAACTAGAACTTGATTGAGTTCTCACTTTTTAGAGGTGGTGAAAAATCCTCTGATCTTAAAAAGTGTTGATTCAAAATACATTTTTTTTTGGAGCATATTTTTGACACTATAAATTTTCTTAAATGAACATTTTTTTTTAAATGTTAGTGCCTTCATGCTGATTTCGAAAAGTATTGATGCAACATCAATTTTTTTTATTGATATATTCTGAGGCTCGGTGAAAGAGTTAAAAACATACTCTATATATTCTTTGCATATATTCTTCGGTGAAAGAGTTCTGAGGCTCGGTGAAAGAGTTAAACACGTACTTTATATATTCTTCGGTGAAAGAGTTAAAAACATACTCTATATATTCTTCGATGAAAGAGTTCTGAGGCTCGGTGAAAGAGTTAAAAATATACTCTATATATTCTTCACATATATTCTTCGGTGAAAGAATTCCGAGGCTCAGTGAAAGAGTTAAACATGTACTCTATATATACTTTGGTGAAAGAATTCTGAGGCTCGGTGAAAGAGTTAAACACGTACTTTATATATTCTTCGCATATATTCTTCGATGAAAGAGTTCTGAGGCTTGGTGAAAGAGTTAAAAACGTACTCTATATATTCTTCGGTCTGCAGGCTGCAGTGGGCATGGGCGATCTGCAGTCAGCTTTGCTGATATCAGGTGCACACATTCCTTATCGTTTTCTTTTTCTAATACATATTTGCTCATATAATTTCAAGTATGAATATTTCACCATAGTTACCAAAGATTACCAAGGGTAGACCTAGCACAGTTACTCTACAAAGCCTTTATGAGTATATAGAGTCTTTAGAGAAACATAGAGAAGAAAGAGAAGCCAAGCTACAAAAAGAGTTAGAAGCCATGCTAGAAAATAAATTTGCATCTCTTGAAGACACGATCCAAAAACAAATAGAAAATAAAATAGAACTACTGGAGAATAAAATGGAAGCAATGGAGACTAGATTGCAGGTTATAGAAAAACAAAACCAAGATACTAACCAACCATCCCAGCAAGGAGATGCTGATACTTTAGAGAGTCTTAAGATGAAAGACGTGATTAAAAAACTAGAAGAAAAAGTTAATAGCCGCCTCACCCTAAATAATGTGGTAGATAAGTTAGATATCAAACCAATTAAAGATGAAATGAAAAAATTAATAGAATTAGACCACGAATGTAACAAAAGGGCCTTGAATCTTATAATCTTCAGTTTAAAAGAGGAAGTAGATGAGGATACTTTAGCCTTAGCCCAGACATAATTACATAATAGATTACAAATTGAAATAGTGTGTCTCATAGAAGCAACAAGGTTGGGGAAATTAACCGAGAATAAAGGAAGACTAATCCGCATAAAGGTGAGCTCCAGTGATCATAAGTATGACATACTTAGTAAAACCTCAAGTCTAAAAGGAACGAGAATATTCATAAATGAAGATCTCATTCCAGAAGATCAAGCATAATTAAGAAAGGAGGTTCAAAAGGTAAAAGAAGCTAGAAAGGAAGGAAAATGGGCAATAATCAGAAATAGAAAAGCCTTTATTCGAGATAGAAACCAAAAAGATAGTAATCAATAACAATTAAACATGCTCCAGATCCTTTCTTGGAACTATCGGGGCTTCCCATGGAATAAAGGCCCCAAGCTAAGTTGGATTTCAAATGATGTTGGTATTATTTTGCTTGTTGAAACTTTGGAGCACGAAGAATCTAAGGTCCCTAACATAGATGGCTTTACACTATGGTCTACCTGGAACAAGTGATCCTCCTGTAGAGGCATTGGGGAAATAGCTTGTTACATTAAGAAGAACATCTCCCCCCATGCTAGGATTTATAAAAACGACCCTCACAACCAATATAGTTGGATAGAGATCAGAGACATTAATAATAAAAAGTCATACATAGCAATATGTTATTTTCCCCCCATCAATTCTAACTTCTATAAGAAGAAGAATCTAGATAAAACTAACCCTTACAATGGTTTAGAGAATGATATTTCTAGCCTAAGGAATGACGGTAATATCTTTTTAATAGGTGACTTTAATGCTCGAACTTCAAACAACCAAGCTATTATTCTAAGCAATCATTCCAACCCTAATCCTCTTTGGTTAGACGAAGACCCTACTCTGGTCAGTAGGTACAAAAGGAGGTCTGAAGACCTCGGGGAAAATTTGTTTGGGTCGGAGCTAGTCAAGCTCTATAGTGCTTAGGATCTCATAATTTGCAACGGTCTAAAGAAGTGGCCCAATTCCAGCAAGATAGAAATAGTTAAATCATACACAATTACAGAAACACAATTATATTATGCACAAAGGTGTATGTGTAAACACACTCACACATGATTACATTTAGATTACTCTTTTAAATAGAGTTTCAGAGATCCAACTTATTCCTAAATTAGATAGAGAGGTTGAGAGAATTTCTCAACCATCACAAACCAACTTCTTAAATATGGAATGTAAGCATTAACTCCAACATCCCCCCTTAATGAATACATTACATGAAAATAACAAAATAATCAAGCTTATTAGTAGATGCTCCATCAAGTTGCCTCATAACCCTCGGAAAGGTGTAGTTGGCAAGTTGAATTCCCGAGTTCCCTTCCTCAACTCCCGAATCAAGGACCTCCCGAAGTCAATTACTGGACAACATCCCAATCTGTCGCATAACCTCATTAGGAAACCACTTCCATGTCTACCACTAATGAGGGATCCTTCCCTAGATCCGCAACTGCCATACTATATGGACAACCATCCATATTGAGCCTTACTGCTACTTGGCATCAGACACATAGTTGAATTGATGGTTATTTTTAAAAGAGTTTAATAGGTTCACTCTCTTCATTGAATTCATCATCGAAATTCAATTGGTATTCATCTGTAGTTATATTTGCTGATTCTTTCCCTTTTAACACATCACTAGCACGACTTTTGCAATTCCACGCTGTATGCCCAATTTTCCTGCAATAGTAGCATTCAATGTCACCTTTGTTTGCATTTTTCTTTCTCATCCTTGACTTTGTCCACAAGGCATTTTCTACATGAGAGTTCTCTTCGGCATCCTCTAGTTTCAGTCGCTTTTCCTCCCCCAGAAGTGTTGCAATTGTCTCTTGCAATGTTTGTGTAGACATTTGACTCAAAGTGAAAACAACATTACTATAACTTGAAGGAAGACTATTTAATAATACAGCTTTAACATCTTCATCCTCCACCTTAGTCCCAACTTCACTTAATTGTCTTAAAAGAGACATTAAATTATTTATATGACTGGACATATATGTCTCCTCATTCATTTTCAGACTAAATAATTGTAGCTTTATGGAAAATTTTGCATTTGTAAAATTTACACCAAACAATTGAGCCAAATGTTCCCATATTTCCTTTGATGTTTTCGTAAGATCTACATGATGTAATTGCGAATCAGAAAGAGCAAGTCCAATAATAGACTTAGCTTTGTCATCTCTATTTTTCCATTCAAGTAACTCTTTGGCATATGTAGGTGCTGCTTCTGAACCATTCACTATTCCCCACAAGTTTTTATTCATTAATTGCAGTTGTATTTTTACTTTCCACGAGGGAAAATTCAAACCACTGAATTTGTCTAACACCATAAACTCCATGATAAAAGAGAAAACAAAATAAAATACCTTTTCTAAAATGGCGAGAAAAATCCTGTTGAGGAAAAAAAAAATGATCTTACAGGCTTGGGAAAAACCGTGCGTTCCTCACCTCAATTTCTCACACCGATAATAGCTGATTGCCTTTCGATCAGATTCAATTATACCTGGGCGTTTGGTGTTGAACATTGGCTACAAGCTGCACTTCATTCATAAACTCTCGTTTTCCCTGTCCAGATCTTACAGACAACTTCTTCACTACTATTTCTATAGGGCCGTGGCATCGTCCATCTCCAGTCTGCAGCTGCGCGGTATTGATCAGTGGGTGAATGCGTTGAGAAGAGAATGGTTTTTATTTGTGGATATGGGCATCGGGCCGCTTTTTCTTTACGAAAATAGGAGAGGTGAAAACGCTACAGATAAATATTTAACAGGCTCATGCTCGCACTCGATGCCTCTCAGCTGCTGTGTAGGCGAGGTGACTGCATCTCATCTTTTCTGATCAAAGTGTCGGTCTCTCAATTTCTGCGCATGGGTTATTTTCCTGGGTAAAATGGAAGACTTCAAGCTCTGATACCAACATAGAAATAGTTAAATCATACACAATTACAGAAACACAATTATATTATGCACAAAGGTGTATGTGTAAACACACTCACACACGATTACATTCAGATTACTCTTTTAAATAGAGTTTCTGAGATCCAACTTATTCCTAAATTAGATAGAGAGTTTGAGAGAATTTCTCAACCATCACAAACCAACTTCTTAAATATGGAATGTAAGCATTAACTCCAACGCAACAAGATGACCTGCATCCATGGACTTGGTAGCAGCGTGGTAGACTACATTATTTCCGATCTCCCATTATACAACGAAATAATAAATTTTGACATCTTAAACAACCAAGAACTTGACTCTGATCATAGGTCTTTACTTATAACTTTCAATTTTATCATGCATAGAGTTCCCACAGAAAATAATACTTACAACTAAAAGAACTTAATATTTGATAGAAATAAAAATGATCTCTTTCTAAATGAATTAAAGCTAATTTGCTTCCTTTATCTAGTATAGACAACATAGAAGACCTCTATCATAATTTTACTACAACCCTCTCATATTCTATTAACAAGTTCTCAATTGAAGTTTCAATTAATAAAAGAAATAGCAAAACCAATCCATGGTATGAAAAAGATTGTAAAAGTGCGAGGAGAGCAATTAAGGACGCTGTTGATGAATCTCTTAAAATGGACAAGATAAAAATATACAAAGCCCTAACTAAAAGGAAAAAGAGGCAGTACATTCGTCAAAGATGGGAGAATCTCTTACACCTCTCTAAGGTAGCTCCTAAGAAATTTTGGAGGCAGATTTTGACTAAGAAGACTAAAGATAATAATAAAATTGCTCTTCACGATTGGAATTCCTATCTTAAAAAGCTTTATGAATCTCCAAATGTCATGGATAATTTGGAAACCCTGCTCACAACGAAAGAGGTTTTCTCTTTAGAAGACATTAAGTTTGGGGTTAATCGCCTCGCTAATGGGAAATCTAAGGACATTGAAGGTTACCAGGTGGAAATCTTAAAAATTGGAGGTCCTGTCCTCATCCCCCACATCCACAAGATTTTCAATCAAGCAGTCAAGCAAGAGTTCCCTAAACCTTGGACTGAGAGCCTCATTATCCCTATTTTTAAAAGTGGGGATACAAATAACCCCTCTAATTATCAGACAATTATGATCAGCCCTCTTTTAGCCAAGTTATATGGTAGTATTTTGGAAAAGAAGTTAAGCATATGGATTGAAAGTGAAGGTAAGCGGGCTAAAGGCCAAGTAGGTTTCAGAAGGCATCACTCAACAACAGACCACCTCGTTATGCTTAGGATCATTGGGGAGGAATGTCGTAATGATAAATCCAATTTATTTTGTTGCTTTGTGGACTTTAGAAAGGCTTTCGATACGGTTCCTAGATACAACCTTTGGAATAGATTAGAAGAGCTAAAGGTTCCTATCGAGTTGAGAGCTGCCGCTATAAGGTTATACGAGAATGTAATTTCCAAGCCAAAGAGTAATGAGGGGTGGTCGAAAGATATTAAGTGTAACATCGGAGTTAAACAAGGTTGCCCCCTCTCCCCTACCCTATTTGGCATTTACATCGATAAGCTCAAAGGCTATTTAGTGGAAGCAGGATGTGATGGCACGATCTTAGCTGTGATAGTCGTCATCCTTCTTCTCTATGCTGACAATATTGTTCTCTTGGCAAGGTGCCCATCTGATCATGATAAGCAACTCAGGCTTCTTAAGGATTTCTGCTCTACCATGGGTATGACTGTTAACACTGACAAAACAAAAGTTATGATTATCAAATCCAAGAAGGACACTTACACTAATTTTATATATGACAATAATAACTTGGAGGAAGTGTATTCTTACAAGTACCTAGGAATTGATATTCATCACAAGATCAACTGGAACCATAGCATTGAGAAAAGGATTAATGGGGGATGGAAAGCTTATTTTGGTCTTGAAAATAATTGTAAAACAACAAACCTCGTAATGTGGGATAAAAAGAAGTTCCTCTTTGAAACTTTAGTCACTCCTATTATCTTATATGGCTGTGAGGTTTGGGGTTGTAGCATCTCCAGAGAATCATGGAGAAAGATTGAGCAAATCCAGAAGCGTTTTATAACTTATAACCTGAAAATTAAAAGTAATACACCCTCTCCTATTCTCCTTATAGAAGCAGGTCTTTCCGCTATTGAGAGCCTAGCTATGATTAGGTTTCTGCTGTACAAGCACAAACTTAATAACATAGATGATCATAGACTTCCTAAGCTAGCTTTAAATTCCAGCCAAAACCACCTAAGGCTCAATCGAGGGTGGCATAAAGACACAAGGACCTGGTTAAACTATTGAAAGATCAACGAGAATGATGCATTGCAAAACATAAATAACATTAAAGATATTGTTACTTCTAAGTTCAAAGAAAAAATGTGGTGTGAGAAAGATTTAGTGGCTAAAAGAAAATTAAGTTATTATAAGAAGGTCATCAACCCCACTCTAGAAGATCAAAAGTATCTCTCTATTTTAACTAGCTCAAAGAAGAAAATTAATATAGCAAAGATTAGAACGAATTCTCATGAGCTCCATAGTGAAACAGGTCATTGGGAAGTTCCTAAAACGCCATGGATGGAAAGGATCTACCATATATGTGAGAATAGGAACATCGATGATGAAAACCACTTCCTCTTAGAGTGCCCTACGTACAACCACATTAGATCTCAGTTTCACAATCTTTGTTACAATACTGACCTTCCTAGCCTTTTACAATGTCAAAATTATAGTGAGCTCAGGAGGCTTCTCTCCAAGATTTTTGAGCATAGGAATAAAATCTTAAATCAAAATAAATAATTTGTTTCTTTAGGTTTGATAGACCAATGTTTGATCTCAGTGGACGTTAACCATCATCATCATCATCATCATCATTAAATATGGATAAGTTTTTTAAAATGGTTGGTGATTTTTATTTGGATTTTGAAAAATGTTGATGCAGCATAAACCTTTTTTTAGGGGAGCATATTTTTGACAAAAAAAAATTTTAATGTCTTAAGTATGCACATTTTTTTTTTTTTAATGTTAGTTATTTAACTATTTTTCAAGTTGTCTTCTTCTTCTTTTTTTCCTAATATGCTTGTTTTTAAGGGTTTTTTTTTTTTTTTTTGGGAATAGTCTTTAAGTGTGACTTTTTGGGGTTTATGACAAATTTCTGGCCAAATCTTGATTTGTGTTGTTTAAACTGGTTTTATGACTGCTTATATGGATTCAACACCTTCAAAGACCCCAGGGGCACTTTGATTGTGAAGAGTTCACCTATCAACTTGTGATTTCAATGAATCCGTGCCGGATTCTAAACAAATTAAATCAGAAAATTAACTGAAAAACTTTCTAAAAAATCAGACATAAAGACTACTCTTTTATTTTTTCTTACAATGTTTTTTTTAATGAATTATTATTATTATTTTTAAGCCTAAAAATAATAAAAATAATATTTTGAATTTATGATTCTTTTATATATTTATGTATCATTAATTAACACTTCAATGCACATTAAATAATTGTCACTAAAAATAAAGTAAATTTAAACATTTGACAAAAAAATATACATTTTGCATATCTAGATATAATTAAAAATATGTATATTTCAAGACCTTTTGCTGAAAATGACTTCTCAAATAAATGATTTTTCTGGAGAAAATTGCATTAAAAAAAAGGTTGAAAAATAACAATTTTAATGAATTTTATGTCTAGAGATCATAACATTTGATTTTTAATTCTTTGTTTTTTAATAATGATTTGCATAGAATTTTAAGTAAAAATAACAAAATAAAAAATTATTGTTAAAAATAAAAGAAAAAATGGGTTTAAAAAATAAATCAAAGTATTAAATTAAATTAAATTGTTAAAAAAAACATTTAATTTTTTTTTGAGAAGCTTTTTTGGAAAAAATCACATCATAATTCATTTGTCGACGCATTTCAAACCAACAAGTGTGGTTCATCGTGAAAAACTCTTCTCAATATATATGTAAATAAATAAATTAAAGCATTATAAATCAATAAAATCAAAATTTATTAAAAAATATTTAAATAAGAAATTAGAAAACTTTATATATATATATATATAATAAAAATATAATTTAAAATTTAAAAACAAAAGAAATAATAATAATAATAATAATAATATCATTATTATTATTATTATATATATTAAAAATACTAAAAATATATATTAAAAAATATAAAATAAAATAATTAAAAAACATATAAAATATTAAAAAATAAAAATAAAATATCTTTGCCCCAACTACTGGGCAAAGGCGCTGCCACTAGCTCCTCTTACCTTTGCATGTGGCCCTTTGACGACTGTGGAGTGGCGAGCCGATTCCTGGAATTGGCTGGCCATCCCACAACCACCAAGAGGTCGCAGGCCAGACTATATATATATATATATATATAAAATTGTGTGTGTTTGTTTTTAATTTTTTTTTCAATTATTTTATTTTATTTTGTGTGTATTATAATTATATATATATATATATATATATATATATATATATATATTATTTTTTTAATATACATATATCTATATATATATATATATATTAATAGTTTTATATTTATCTCTATTTTTAAATTTATATTTTAATATAATTTTATTTTATTTTTAATTTTTTAATTTTTTATTTTATATATATATATATATATATATATATTTCTCCTTTATATTTATATTTTAAATTTATTTTATTTTTGGTTTTAAATTTTCATCACTTATGTGTTATTTTTGGGTTTTTTTTTAATGTCTAATTTTTATTTTTAAATTTTTTTAATCAATTTTAACTTTAACTTTAATTTTTTTCAAGGTTCTAATTTATTATTATTATTATTATTTAATTTTATTTTTGTTTCCTTTTTTTTTTTTTTTTTTTATTGATTGATTGATTGATTTATTGATTGGTTGTTTCGATGTTCGACTAGCAACCCGATCCCAATATGCGTCAATTTGATAGTTGATTTTTTGAGTTTTCGTTACAATGAATCAAGTTTGCCTCCACTATGTGTTAATTTGATGGTTGATTTTAAAGCTTTCATTGCAATGGGTCAAGCATACCCCCACTATGTGTCATTTTGATAGTTGATATTTAAGTTTTTGTTGCAATGTGCCTAATTGTCTTAGGGTAAGATTTTAAAAGAACTATATCTTTAGCATTTGGCATAATGACTTTTTGTTTAGGTATTTATTTTTAAGGTTTAATTTAATCTTGATATTTGATCTCGAAATATGTTGAAAATCCAAGGTTTGTTATAATCATAGTAATTTTTTTTAATTCCATGACTGTTTTTTTTCCTTCCAGAGTTATGATATTTTATCTTTATACCATGGTTGAAAAATGCAAAATTTTTAGAATTTTTTAGTTACCTTTAATGCTAACGTTTTTTAGTCATGATATTTATCTTTAATGCCATGGTTGCAAATTGTTGGAATTTTTTGGCTTCTTCAACGTATTATTGAAAACTATTAGAATTTTAATATTCTTTTGAGTAATGATATTTTATTTTTAATGCCATTGCTAAAAACTGTTAGAATTTTAGCCAAAAAAAATGTTGATGCCACCATCAACTCCTTTTGATTTCAAGTTGTTTTTTCATGTTTATTGCACAAATATTTTAGTTTTTAATGGTATTGTTAAAAAAAATGAAATTTTAATCCACAAAAAAATGTTGATGAAAATCAACATTTTATGTTTCAGGTGTTTATTCATGTTTTTTGAACAAAAAAGAAAAGGTTTTACTACCATTTTTAAAAATGTTGAAAATTTACAAAAAAAAAAGTTGTTCCAACATCAACACTTTTTGTTTTTGAGTTGTTTTTTCATGTATTTTTTGAGTTTTTCCAACCAGAGTCCTCATTTTGATGTCACGGTTCTCATTTGATCAATAAATTTGTTTATAGTTAATGAAAGTGCCTACATGTATGCATTTACAAAATTCTGATTATCTACAAATTGTGTCATTATAGTAAAAACCAAAGAAAATTGATCAACATTAATTTTTTTAACAATATTCTCTATACTTTTCACCAACTAACCGAGGAAAGTGAATAAAATTCGAAATGATTCAATTAATCTTAAACATATACATAATGTTGATCATATTCAAATTTTGTGTGATTGCCCATTATTGAAACTAGCGTAGATCCTTAAACATCAAATCTTTTGAGGTGCAAACCTTCATCAAGTTTTATACAAGTTTTACACTCAAAAAGAGGTTTGCACCTTGAAAGATTTGATCCCTCTAAGTCCTTGATAAATTGAAATTTAAGATGAATTTAGACTAGTTTAGGACCATTTGTTCAATAACAACATATAATTACATAATAATAAAAAAGAATTATTTGAAAGACATAATTAGTTAAAGATTATTATTTTATTATAAAATTAATTAATAATATTTGTAGAAATTAATTAATATTATGCGTGGATGGTTTGTAAAAGTGGATTTTCATAATTTTAATTTAATTATCAATATTTATTAGGTGGGTGGTAGAGATTTAACCTCCACGAAATATTTTAAAATATTCATAGTATTATTTTTAATAGAGATAAGTAAAATTAAATTAAAATATGTGCTCTGACACAACTGTTACTCTGGAATTTTACAATATCTTCACTTTCTAGCATGTCAAAAAGTATAAACACTACTAATAATTTGCTAACATGTCAACCAGACTATATTATATTGTCTATTGTTTCGATAACTATATACATAACATGATTGACCCCGCAAAAGACAAAATTTACATGGAAGCATAGAATACAATCAATGGAAACACAATTTACATGGAAGCATAGAATACAATCAACGAAACACTATCATGTGGCTGGCTTGTTGAGGTCCAGCCTTTGATTATCATAAATGCAAATTTCCCTTTCATTCTCATAGATGTGAGCAGTCAGATGGTTCATTTGGTCTTGAAGACTCATTAGTTGACTTCAGAGGGCCTCTAATTTGTCATCTTGCCTAGCGAGCTTCTCATGGAGAGAAAGGTTTTCTTCTTGGACTTAGATCGTGGATAACATGTAGTCTTGAATTGTAGAAATTTTGAATAATTTAACACATATTCAATGGAGATTATCCTGATCATGTACTATTGCGGAAAACATACACAATACATAAGCTCCTCTACTTTGATCATCAATATAGCAGCATCAATAACAATAAAACATCAAGAGCATTCACACATTAACACAGTATGTATCCCGGGGAAAGCATCTCGCTAAAAACCCCAACTATCTGTATATTAATGATTGAGTCATGTAACATTACACAGCATAATACTTCTCACAAGTATCTCCACCTCTGTTACACACAATACAGCTCAGATCTGATATCCAAATCTCTTCTACTGCTCAATACCTGCTCAAGAACTTATGAGAATGGCTGACCAAACTCGTTTTTCACCTGCAAAATAGTCACTCACTCTTTGTTGGACGTGAGCACAAGCTATAATGTGGGCAAATACGTGAGAAAACTCATTGGCATACTCAATCGCTTGATTGTGCAAGATCTGGTGCACAACTATAGTCACAACTGATAGCAATCTGATTCTCTACCACCTGTCCCTGTTGAACTAAACATGCACTGAGTTAACTGATGTATTCATTAGTTGTATTATGAGTTAATAACTTGTGAATTAATTAATAACTAATTCACCCAACTCATCTCTAGTCTATTTGCCAGTTAGACTAAATACAACCAGTTTAACAAAGCTAAACTCAACACAACTCCATCAACTCCACAATCAACTCCACCAAACTCAACTGATTGAGTTCTAACTGAAGTCATGCATGCAACAACTCAACTGACTCATAAGAAAAGCGTATTTCCTTCTGACAGCTGCATGTGCCACCTCTGTAGCTCAAACTAAAGTGCTCCAAGAGAATAAGATTAAGTTTATAGTCCAAATATTATTGTGAGATAATAATATTTGACTTTTCTATTTTTGACAGCCAGTCTAAAAATAGACTTTGATCACTCACACTGTGATCACTCACACTTTCATCAAAAATAGAAGTCCATCTATTTTTTCCCAACTTGATCAATCATCCATAAACAACAACCTGAAATCCATAGACATGATCCATATGTCTAAAAATAGACATAGTCTAAAAATAGACTTGCGCCAAAAATAGCCTGCGGGCCCACTTAGTGAAGGTGACTCTTTTCACTAAGCTCCATCATCTTGTTGCAATCTCAACACTCCCTCTCGACAAGATATGGATTATCAGCAACCCCTATCCTGCCTCGGTGGTACTCGAATTTGCTCCTGGTGAGAGCCTTCGTCAGAATATCAGCATCCTGATCCTCCGTTGGAATGTACGAAAGTAACATGATCCTCCGCTGCACACAATCTATGATATGATGGTACCTGATGTCAATATGTTTAGATCTATCATGAAATACAGGATTAGCCGAGAGTTTAATGCAACTCTGGTTATCACAGTAAATCACAGTGGGATCCAAATGAGAACCGAACAAACCAACTAGGATCTTCCTCATCCATATAGCCTCGCATGCAACCAAACTTGTTGCCATATACTCGGCCTCCGCTGAACTGAGTGCCACGGATCTCTGCTTCCTGTTGTACCAAGAAACTGTTGTCGATCCGATACTGAAGACCCCTCCTGATGTGCTCTTTCTGTCCGTTGGGCTCCCTGCCCAATCTGCATCCGTGAAGCCACATAGCTTCACCTCATCCTCCTGTCTGTACCACAAACCATATCCCAATGTACCTCTCAAGTAGCGCAATACATGCTTGCCCGCCTTCCAGAAGAGTTTGGTAGGCTTAACCATAGCTTGTGAAAGCTGGTTAACTGCATAGCATATATCAGGTCGTGTATTGACCAAATACATCAGCGACCCCATCAACTGTCGATAAACAGTGGCATCCACTTCTTCTCCCGAAGTGGCATCCTCCTTCCTCCAACCTCCAGGAAGAGGAGTATTAACAGGCTTGCAGCCATGCATGTTGAACTTCTCCAGTATCTCCCGATCATACTTGCCCTGAGAAACAAATAGTCCACCACTCCGCTGCCATATTTCCAATCCCAGGAAATAGTGAAGGAGGCCCAAATCCTTCATCTCAAACTCTGTAGCAAGATCCTTCTTGCATGACAGTATCAACAGCTCATAACCCGTTAGAATCAAATCATCAACATACAGTACAATGATAAGCAACTTACCCTCCACCACAATCTGGTATAGGTTCGGATTCGCCTCGCTCTTGGAGAATCCAAGTCCTGTGAAATAGCTGTCTATCCGTGTGTACCAAGCACGTGGTGCTTGCTTCAACCCATACAACGCTCTCTTGAGCCTGCACACATGCGACTCGCTGCTGAAGACTTCAAAGCCTTCGGGTTGCTCAATGTACACCTCCTCCTCAATGACTCCATTGAGGAATGCAGCCTTCACATCCATCTGATGAATGTGCCATCCCATCTGCGCTGAGAGAGCAAGAATCGTCCGTATGGAAGAATACCTTGCGACAGGTGCAAAGGTCTCCTCATAATTGATCCCCTCAATCTGTGAAAAGCCTCGGGCAACAAATCTTGCCTTGTACTTCTCCACACTCCCGTCAGTTGCCTGCTTAACTTTGTAGATCCATCTCGAACCCACCACTAATTTCCCTTCCGGTCTAGGAACAATCTCCCATGCACTGTTTCTGACAATAGAATCATACTCTTCCACCATGGCGTCTACCCATGCGGGATCCTCCACAACTTCCTCGAAAGAGGATGGCTCAGTCACAACACACTTGCTCATAAGAGCCATGTATCCAGTGTACCGATCAGGTGACTGTCTTTGCCTGAGTTGGGCTGTAGGTGGTCCTACAACTTTCTCTGCATCTTGAGCCAGTCGCTCAGCTTCTGTCAAGTGCTTTCGCCCTCTGATGGTTGGCGCTGCATGAGTGGTCTCTTCCACTCCATGAACCTCGTCCTGTGGCTGATCCACGTCCTGAAGCTCATCCTTAGGAACTAATATCTCCTCATCTGCATGCAAGTGTAGCTCCCTCTCAAGCGAACACTTCATGGCTTTCTCCTCCTGAAATTTTATATCCCGCCGCACAACAGTTTTACCACTGTCTGGCAAATACACACGATAGTTATGGGGCGTATCAGTGTACCCCACAAATATCCCAACCTCTGCGGTCGGCTCCAACTTCTTCCTGGCATCCTTCGTCACATGCATGTAAACATTAGCACCAAAAATCCTCAAATGAAAAAGATTAGGCTTCTTACCAGAATAAGTCTCCTCAGGTGTACTCATGCCAAGTATCCTATGAGGACAACGGTTCTGCACATAAACTGCTGTATTGCATGCTTCCGCCCACAAGTGAAGGGGTAGGCCCTGATCATGCAACATTGCCCGTGCAACACCCACAATCGTTCTGTTCTTCCGATCAGCTACCCTATTCTGCTGTGGGTTATGGGGAGCTATGAGCTCTCTACGAATCCCTTCTGTCTTGCAGAAATCCTTGAACTCGTCCGAGATGTATTCACCACCATTATCGCTCCTAAGAGCCTTCACCTTCTTCCTCGACTCCTTCTCGACCAGTGCTTTGAATTCACAGAACTTTGAATATGTCTCGCTCTTCTTCTGCATGAAGAAGATCCAGCACTTACGAGAGAAATCATCAACAAAAATCACATAATACCTGTGTTTTGCTGTTGAAGCAACTGAGAAAGGTCCACACACGTCTGTGTGAATTCTCTCAAGGATCGTCATGGCGCGACTATCCTTCTCGTGAAAGGTGGCTTTCACAAACTTCCCCAAAGTACACCCCTTGCACTAATCTGACTGCGCAAGTGTGCCTTTAGGAAGCCCTGTAGTGATCTGTTGCAGTATCTTCAAGGCTCCATGGTGAAGGTGACCCAATCTCCTGTGCCACAACTCGCCATCATCCCGGCTCACCAATCCTTCTGCCTTGCCTGCCATTGCTGCGCATCCATCTACATGCAATTGATAAAGGTTCCTCACTCGAACCCCTATCTTCCGGGTCTCACCAGTTGTCTTGCTGCGCAGGAAGGCCTTTCCCTCGCTGAAAACAACATCATACCCCTTGTCTTCTAACATCGCCACTGAGATGAGATTCTTCTTCAATCCTGGAACATGCATGACTTCCTTCAATACAAAGGGTTTACTAGACTCCCTCTCAAAGGAAATGGTACCGATACCAGTCGCACTGTATCTACCATCATCGCCCATCTCGATGTGCACTCCAAGATCTTTGTCCTCCAGATCAGAGAACAAATCTCTATCTCCCGTCATGTGAAAAGACGCACCACTGTCCAAGAACCACACTGATCCCATCACACTTGAAACCAAGCATGCGATCAATGAAAAATCAAGCTCAAACTGAGAAGCTAAGGCCTCTCCCCCTGCAGATCCAGCAGCTTGCTTGTTCTTCTTCTTCTGCGGACAATTTGTGGCATAGTGTCCGTGCTGGTGACAGTGAAAACACTTCACCTTGGACATATCCTGCTTCTTGCCTTTCGCACTAGACTAAGAAGCTTTCTTGCTCTTCCCTTTCTTTGCTTTGGCAGCCAAAGCACAATTCTCTTCATCAGCTCCCTTTGACGAAGATCCGTCCCTGGTACTCCGCCTGATCTCCTCCTGCACAAGATCTGACCATAGTCTTTCCCATCCTGGCAACTTCTCCCGACCATTGATAGAGTCCTGATAGGAATGCCAACTCTTCGGAAGACCAAGGAGAGCCAAGCTCACCAAGTCCTCATCATCGACAGTAACCCCCACACTTCCCAGCTCATCTCGACACTGAGTGAACTTCGTGAGATACTTGGGAATACTGTCACCCTTCTCGCATTTGATGTTTTTGAGTTTATATTTGAGTGCCAGCTTCCTCTGATCGCTCTTGCTTTGGAATAATTCTGTTAACGATTTCCACATCAAATATGGAGTAGCCTTTCCATGGAGGCTGGACACAATGTGATCCTTCACGCCCTCCAACAGAATCCTTCGACATTTTGCAGTCTTCTTTTGCCAAACTTCCGCCTCAACAACATCAGTAGGCTTTGGGATATCTGTATCTATGAACTCCTTCAGCCCGTTATCATCCAATACTGCCTCCATCCTGTCCTTCCATGCAATATAGTTTGAGCTGCCCTCAAGAGCATACTCCAATCGCAATCTGTTGAAAGACATTGCTGCATTGTCACCAAGAAAACACTGCTGCAAATTCGAATTCCACCAGCAACCAACTCAACTGCTTCCGATCTAGAATTCGTGAGAACAAAATATTTCTCGTACAGAGATTGACTGTATGGGCTTTTACCAGATATTTCACCTTCCAAAGGAAGATGAATCCAGAGGCTACCTGGCCCGATTACAGGCTCTGCCTAGAGAAATAGAATGTAAACACTTCCTGAATAGTAGATCTGATGATCAACAGCTCCGATACCATGTAGAACTTTTTCTACAAATTATCTAGCTCTGATACCATGTAGAAATTTTGAATAATTTAACACATATTCAATGGAGATTATCCTGATCATGTACTATTGCGGAAAACATACACAACACATAAGCTCCTCTATGTTGATCATCAATATAGCAGCATCAATAACAATAAAACATCAAGAGCATTCACACATTAACACAGTATGTATCCCGGGGAAAGCATCTCGCTAAAAACCCCAACTATCTGTATATTAATGATTGAGTCATGTGACATTACACAACATAATACTTCTCACAAGTATCTCCACCTCTGTTACACACAATACAGCTCAGATCTGATCTCCAAATCTCTTCCACTGCTTGCCTGCCTCCACTGCTCAATACCTGCTCAAGAACTAATGAGAATGGCTGACCAAACTCGTTTTTCACCTGCAAAATAGTCACTCACTCTTTGTTGGATGTGAGCACAAGCTATAATGTGGGAAAATACATGAGCAAACTCATTGGCATACTCAATCCCTTGATTGTGCAAGATCTGGTGCACAACTATAGTCACAACTGATAGCAATCTGATTCTCTACCACCTGTCCCTGTTGAACTGAACATGCACTGACATGCAACTGAGTTAACTGATGTATTCATTAGTTGTATTATGAGTTAATAACTTGTGAATTAATTAATAACTAATTCACCCAACTCATCTCTAGTCTATTTTCCAGTTAGACTAAATACAACCTGTTTAACAAAGCTAAACTGAACACAACTCCATCAACTCCACAATCAACTCCACCAAACTCAACTGATTGAGTTCTAACTGAAGTCATGCATGCAACAACTCAACTGACTCATAAGAAAAGCGTATTTCCTTCTGACAGCTGCATGTGCCACCTCTGTAGCTCAAACTAAAGTGCTCCAAGAGAATAAGATTAAGTTTATAGTCCAAATATTATTGTGAGATAATAATATTTGACTTTTCTATTTTTGACAGCCAGTCTAAAAATAGACTTTGATCACTCACACTGTGATCACTCACACTTTCATCAAAAATAGAAGTGCATCTATTTTTTCCCAACTTGATCAATCATCCATAAACAGCAACCTGCAATCCATAGACATGATCCATATGTCTAAAAATAGACATAGTCTAAAAATAGACTTGTGCCAAAAATAGCCTGCGGGCCCACTTAGTGAAGGCGACTCTTTTCACTAAGCTCCATCATCTTGTTGCAATCTCAACATGAATATCCAAATTTAGAACCATGAGTTGAACATTAATATCAACTATTTTTTGCTTCTATTGTGCTATTATGTCTATTAAGTTGGCATAATTCATATTCTCAATGCAATGACTATTATCAACTTGCAGATAGGGTGGTATTTTCCACATATTCCTTCCTGTGTCTTCTCCAATTGTCAATTCTTGCAGTTTGTTGAGGAAAGAGCAATGATTTTCAATGAGGTTCAAAGGGTGACAACTAGAAATCTAACTTACCACCAAGGGATGATTTGAGTCTTCTTAGGGGTTTCTAGATTATTCTTTCCATGGTGCAAAGAGTTCCCTGAATGCCAGGCACACCAATAGGATAATCTATATGGATCCTTGTGAATACTTGCCTTGTCACGTCTACCTACGGGATAAAAATAAATAGATAATCAATCCAATTGTGAAAGTGACACCTAAGATTACAGTAATTCACCCACCCAGAAGAAATTCGCAAGCAAAGCATCCAAAGGGGAGAAAGGTACTCCACGACCATTCACTAGAATGAGGTATGGTCTTACAATCCTCCATTGTGCCCCCTTAATATGATTTATATGCCACAATGTTTTCCTGAGACTCCATCCTACATTGAGTTGGATGTGCTTGCACAAGGGAGGAGTCATCATTATGATCCACTGCTTGTTTGATTCAACTATGAGAAGATTGGAAATGATTAGCGATAGCATCTTTCACCTACTATGATATTTCTTCATGCAAGTAATGGAGGATAGAGCTTGGTACATAAAATGTGAATGTTTGCATGTAATTTGGGGGGTGTGACTAACATCATGAGGTGCAATGAGAGCCGTTGCATGATCCAAGCCACTTGTGTGGTTTGTATATTATTGATTTTACTTAAAGTTGGAGGATTGCGCCTTATGTCAAGAGTATTCTGAAGGGACTGAATCAAATTGAGCTTGAGAACCATGCGCTAATATATTAATCTATGGTAGATTGCACCATCCAAGGGTTCGATTTATTTCTAGTTGCTTGACTTGGAGCAGTAAAGTTTGGTTAACACATTTATCTAACTCACTATTTTATTTTTGTAGGATGTGAAAGAATTATTTTTGGGGGAATTCTTCAAGCAATGATGTAATTCTTCTCATTATAATTTCTAGACAGATTGCTTTGGGAAATGTGCATTTGTAGAGATGATGAGCTAGAAGAGAGTCTCCAAGGATGACCATATTGGATACTCACAGGTCGTTTGCAAAGAGGTAACCTTGCAGGAGGCCATGCAATTCAATTTGGTCATTTTTCATTAACCCCAATCCCCAAACATACCTTGTGTTCAATTTTCTATCGGGGCTATACAACCCCCACCCTCTTGCCACCCTTGGGATTTTTCTTTGAAGCACCATCGAAATGAAGGAGCCAACTTGCTCTTTACTTCATCCAATTTGCAATATCTTGATCAATCAACCCGAAAAGCCAACTGCGATTAGCACAATTGGTTTTACTTATTGTGCCACCCTTTTGCGGGCAAATCCTTCCAGCGTCTATAACCATTATTGTTTGGGTTACGAGTTAGGTTCTAGTCAATTTTATTTGGGTTGATGCTTCCAAATTTAATGCACAAAAGGAACGCTTTCATAGCTATTAATTGAGGTCTAGGGTGCTATTTTTTAAAGGTGGCATTGTTCCTTGCCAACAAAATTTGCCAGTAGATAAATTTGATAAAGAATTCCCGAAACCAACAAATATGCCATTGTAGAATTTGGACCAAGAAGAGATAAAATATTCATAGTATTATGCACAAAGGTTGAGATTATCTTCAAAGTAGTCATGCCCTTTACCCTTTTAATTAAATTGATTAATTAAAAAAAATTATGAACAAGTGTCATATGAAGTGAATTGTGGTTTTTTGGACATGTGGTATTAATAAACCATGATATTGGCCCACGGTTTTGTAAGAAAGCCTATTTATAGACTAAGATTATCCATGGTAAAGTGAGGATAAATCTCCATGGTTAAGAATCTTGCTCCATGCTTTTTTTAAATCTATACATGTTTAACTTACATATTAATGGAGTTGTCTTTAAGTGAGACTTTTCATTTTTTTTTTCTTCAAAAAATCACACTTAAAAACAATTAGCATATTAATTCTTATTATTATTTAACAATAATAAATAATGCTTATGGATGTTTATTACCCATAATTACCTTAATTAATTATAATTAAAATATATAATTATACAATTAACCAATTATAAATTTTATAAATTGGATTAAGAATTTCTGATGATATTTCATCCTTCAATTCCATCTTATCAAAGTCAGAGGGAATAGTTAACTATGTACTAGATCTATTCATAGCTAACATTTGCCAAGTTGGTAGTAGTAGACTTCTATTTTTTTTTAAAACATAATTTTGGCAGTAAAAGGTGAATTCTATTGTTTTGAAAACAAAACAAAATACAGAAGCGTGATTGCGCGGTTGTTGTTGAACTTGCCAAGGCAAAAGAATAATGATTAGCGGTAGAGGAGTTAGTAGTTACGTTCTACCAAATGCGTGACTAAATTATTTATCCTCCGCCATGGAAGCAGGTGATTCACACACAACTTGCTGCACACATTGCTCTCAAACCTTTCATATAAATATCCACAGCAGGGGTTGCGATGATACACAACGTTTAATCAAACTACTTTGATTACTTTCCGTGGGTTTTACTTTTTTTGAATAGTCAGTTCTGCCGCTTTCAGAAGATTTATCAGAATGGTCAAAATTCAGGTGTCAAACGGGAACGTCGTGTTGGTGGCGGCGATGATATTTATGGTGGTGGTGGCCATGCAAAACCATCACGTCGCCGCCCAAAGTGCTGACTGCGCGGCCACCGCGGAGTCGCTGAGCCCCTGCGCCTCGGCGGTGGGAAACAACCCGCAGGACCCCACTCCCGAGTGCTGTGCTGTTCTCCAGACCGCTAATGTCGACTGCATCTGCGCCCTCGTCCAATCAACCATGCAATTGCCTTCCGAATGCGGTCTTGACACTCCTCAGTGTAGGCTATTTCCCTACTTAATGCAGGCCATGTTTTCCTCTACACATATAGATAATGTCTAGTTTAATTTAGAGAAAATTTGGCAAGGATTTTTGTAAATCCAAGTTATAGTTGTTAAACTTCAAAAGTTTAATTGTTTTTAGACGTTTTTGATGGTGTTGAATCCATTTCCACCATCAAAAATACGATTCAAACACTGCCTCTACAAGATTTTTTGATAATTTTTTGCTCGAATTCTGGCCACTTTTGGCCGTCCGGGCAATTCCTCCGCCTCCTTAGACGACTCCTATATATAATCTTTACCCTCAAGGGTTAGCTAAGTTCATCTGACCAGTTCAGTTAGTTAAAACACTTTGTTAATGGGACATCTTCTCAATGTTCAAAGTAATATGAATGTAAGTCTTATTACTAAACTATTCTGGCATTTGAAGTTTTGGTGTTTGCAATGGATTTGCAAGTAGTCTCACTTGAATTCAAATCTATGGAGGCATCACCTATATGTCAGTAGTGTAGCAATATGAATGCAAGTCCCATCACCAACTCCAACCTTTGGAGTTTTGGTGTTTAGAATCGATTTGCAAGTAGTTCCACGAGTGTTTTTGGGGTTAGATTTTGATTCGGGTAGATCTTCCCTACCAGGAAGTGATACCTTCAAGTGACTCTGCCCTTCGCTAATAGGAAGTGCGTGTGTTTACTAAAATCATCCCTTAAGATGAATTTGCCTTCAGGGGGCTCTGCCCTTAGCTGATAAAAAGTGCATGTGTTAGTGTAAAGTAATCTCTTAAAATGAATCTACCTTGAATCTACCTTGATAATTGCAGTAGACATAGTAGCCACAAATCTCCCCCTCCATAAAACCTACACATACATATATATAATTATAATTATTTCTAATTTATAATAAAAAATTTATTAAATATCAATAACATTATTATTCGAGAAATTAAGTTTTTATAGTTATTAAGAAAAACATTTTGCCTGAATGAATAAAATATCTTTGAAAGTTAAAATTTTCATAATTTCATTAAAAAAAAACTCAAATCAATAGATTAATCTAATAATATTTTATTCATGTACCTATATTCTTATTTTGCTTATTCTCTTCATTATAATTACTCTTTTGCAATATAAAAATTCTAATTCAATGGGTTTGAATGCAGGCCCAAGCGACTAGGTTCTCAAGACCGTGACTGAGTGCTGGTTTCAGAGACAGTAGACATTCTGCCTAATAAATGTGTGTATGAGAGCTTTTATATATGGAATTGCTCAGATGCTTTCCTAGATATGAGATTATTCTATTAATAAGAAATAATAAATTACCATGAGTGCTGCTCCTTTGCTTGGCACATTAATCATGGTTTATTTTTGTTATCTATTACTTCTGTTTATGGCCGCCTTTACCAGATTTTTCATCTTGCTAAAATATAGTTTTTACCTTTTGTTATCTATTAATTGGAACAAAAAATTTAGATTTTTCTTTCTCACCTAAATCTACAGTCTAAATGTAGCAGTTGTTATTAAACACATTAATTGACGTATATTAATTGATCTCATGCACATGTAAATACATACACCAGGAAGGCAAATCTATTTCATGACTGTACAATATCGATAAAAGCATGGTTTAAATTATCTAACAAAACCGCAGTCGCTATATTGCACCAAGAAAATTTGCTTACCTCGAGGCCCCGGCAACTGATCAAGATTGCTAATAATCGGAATTTTCATTGGAATTTGTGGGGATTTCACTAATCTTAATTTGAAAATAGGGAGGTTAAAAGAAGTGTGGGAGGAAAGAGTATGCATTTTTTGTTTTTTTTGGAAAAGTGGAAACAGAACAACATTTCATTTTAGAATGTAAGGCCTTCAAAGATAACAGGGAAAGTTATACAGATATGTTAGCAATTAGCTCTTGGGATAATCTATTTAGCCGAGAGGTTTGTCGAAACGCTGGGAACATAGCTTGTCGAAACGCTGGGAACATAGCTTCACAGAAAAGGAATCGAATACATCAAACAGATGAAGAAGCAATCTGTCCCATAGACTATTTAACTTCTTTTTTTTTTTCTAAAACAATTGAGATAAAAACATGGTAATCAATTTTTAATAATTATTTAACAATTTTTTACAAATGTCATAGGGTTTTATGGAGAGTTAAAGTAACCAAATGTATTTGCAAGAAATTTGATTTTGGTTATAACTGGCATCTTATTCAGTTTTAGGTTTAGATGATGATTGTGTGACTTTCCCCTTTTAAAATGTGCAAAGCTTTCAATTACAATATGACATATTTGACACAGTTTTCAAGTCATATATGCTTGTTACAAACTTATGCCCAGGTTCATTCAAATATTGAGTTAAGGGGAAGATATAATTTTGACCTCTTTTAGAAGAGTGGTTCAAGAATTAATTGAAAATACAAAATTTCACATACAAAAGGTACAAGTTAGAGCCGACTACTAGAAATAGTGGGCACATAGACAAAATGGCTTCAAGAACATATCATTTTGGATATGCATGAACCCAAATGCTCATTTAGATTTGTATGAGCTAGGAACAGAGTTATGCTTGGAGGTGTTGAGGAAGCCCAATCCCTCTTTGAGATGACAACATGCAAATTCTAGGAGGTAGATAGGTGTTAAAATTAAAAGTTCAAGTTATACAATTTGCAGAATTTAGGTGTTCAAAAAGTTAAAAAATGCATTTTAAACAATCAAAAATCACAATCTTGCTCCACAAGATTGAGTGTAGATATTGCAGCCTGCCGATATGACATAATTGCCCCAACCACAATCTTGGTGCGGGCAGTGATTTTTTGTCTAGCTCTTTGAAGTTGTCTTCTAAGTTGTATTGACCCAACTGGTAAAAGCACACTTGACCTAACTCGTAAAAGCAACAGTGCAAAAACTGATCCATTTTGTCTTCGCAACTTTCTTGATTTTCCCAAATCATTTATTCTTTGGGTATACCTTTATACCTTTAAAGACAATTACTAGTATATATAATTACACCTCAAGTTTGGATCGCGTCGAACTGAGGTTTCCAGTTTTTGCAGGACTTTAGGGCACCCAGATTATGTTTCAATGGGAAAGAATAATGTTGCAGAGTTGCATTACAGACGTGGGTATGCACATCTCGACAATCCAGATTTTGTGCAGTGAACGTGAGTAGAATAACGTGAGGCGTGAGCAAAATAAACTCTGATTTTTGTTCAGTGAGTCGTGAGCAAAATAACGTGAGGGTTTAAAGTGCAGTGAGATGGAAGGTGTATTGATTTCCAGTACAATGGGCTGTTGATTACCAAGCTTATGCATTCAACAATTTTTCTAGGGAAAATTTTAAAATTTTCTGTTTCAAACACCGGAGAATCGAATTAGCTAGAAATGCATTCAAACATGACAATGGTACAAGAAATTTCAAAATCTGTGGAAACAAATGATCTAGGACAAGTGAAAATTGCCTCATTCGCGAAAGATGGGAAGTGGGTTTGGGTTAATGCCAAATAGTATTAGGGCATTCTAAAATGAATACTAGCCTGCCTAAAATGGGAGCAGGCAAGGAAAAACGGTCTCAAAGGGAAAGTACTCGAGCCCTTCGCAATAAGCATTCAAACAAGTCCCCTCTACATGCACGTGGCAACAACAAGCCCAGAGGAAAAGTCATTGATGATTATGCCTTATACAGTCCGACATCCACACCTCTCACCTGGTCATTTGATCTTTATGTGAAAGAATTGTTAAATGCAAAACAAATGTTGGAGGTTTTAGAAGCTAAAGAGTAGGAAAGACATCATAAAATTCATATAATAACAATTGAAAACAAAACTTTAGCAGAAAACAATAAAGTTTTGAAAGAACAAGTGACATTGCTATAGGAAGCTCTCCTGATAGGGAAGACATAATGGAAACGCATGAATGCAGATGTGCAAAACATAAAGAAATATGCAGTGGAAAGTACATATATGGTGAATGTGAAACCATCCTAGGATAAAGGGAAAGCGATTTCTCAAATAAACAACCACGAATAAAAAACAAGAGAAGAAAAGAACAGAGACACCACAAAAGTTTCTAAAACTTGGGTTTAAGTTATTAGCAATTCTTCTAATACGGAAGGAGAAACAAACATTCGGGTTGGAAACATGCAAGATAGAGAAAGCAAGGATAGACAAAATAGAGTAGAAAACATAATTATTAAAGGGATGAAGTACTATGGGAAAAATGAATGTACTCTTGACCTTGCAAGGGACTTCTTGAAAGACAAGTCACTATGGCAAGGACAAATATGCCAAGCATGGAGGGTGGGTAAGTTTAACGGTGAGAGAGTCAGGCCCATAAAAGTCATCATGCCTAGCTTGTGTGATAAATATATCATTCTAAGCAAAAATAATCTCATGAGGGGTTCTCGCTTTTTTCTAAAAGAAGATTTAACTATAAGACAACAAGAGGAAAGGAGAGAGGACATGTCAAAGGTTAGGGAAACATGAGATGAAGGAAAGAGACAGCATGGATTTATAAAGGTAAAGCTATGATAGTGCAACTTGGACCTCCTTCCAAAATAGAGCAACAAGATGGTAATAAAGAAGAGGCAACAAATTCTTCATCAGGAAATCCGGAAGCAAGGTTAGTATGGGAAAGCAGGGACAAAGACTCAACTATGAGTCTTGCATGTCAAAATAAATAGCAATCAAGTCATACCCCATTTTCCTTAAGTTTAGTTTGTTGGAACTGCAAAAGTTACCCATGGAGATGAGGACCTAGGTTAGGGCCTATTGCGGAAGACATAGGCATAATTTGCCTCATAGAAACACATGAGCATGAAGGGTGCAAGACGCCCTTATTTGAAGGACACTGGAAGATGGAAGTGTGGAATAAGGTAGCAGGGAATTACAAAGGACACAGGGGTATCATGCTATTAGTGAGGGAAAAAGAAGGTTGTCTCATTCAGTTAGAAAAAGAAGGTTCAAATAAACAATTCATTTGGTTTAAAATATCAGAAAATAGGAATGCCATCAGAATTGCAGCATGCTATTTTGCACCGCAAGTTTAAAAATCTACAAAAGTAGAGGGCTTGACCACAAAGATCCCTTTGTAGCCTTAAAAGCAAGTATTGCAACATATTCTCAACTAGGTGAAGTCCTTGTAGTGGGTGATTTCAATGCTAGGACTGCAAGTGAAAAAGCTAGCATTCTTTGTTGTAAAGAAGATTGCGACCCTATTTGGCTTACATGAGAGAGTAATCATCAATGGTAAATAATTTCGATTTAGTCATTTGTAATGATTTGACTATATGGGCAAAGTCTGGTAATTTCACTTGCAATACTTACAATGGAGCAAGTGTAGTGGACTATGTAATTTTTTCGCATGGTTTGTGTGAGAAAATGGAGGAAGTTTTGATTGGAGATCAACTATGGGACTTAAAATCAGATCACAAGCCAATTTATTTAAGTTTCTCTCGGACTGGAAAGAAACAATTAGAGTCAAAAACTCAATGTGTTCAACAAAATCTTCCAAAGGGCAGAATTCTTTTGGCTCTAGAAAATTGTAATGCCTTCAAAATGACGCTAGAGAGGCTCTTCAAGAAGGATAACATCTCAATTCACGGCCTTCATAGTCATAAATTAACACATTTAATCCAAAGCGCACTTGCAGAGTGCAAAAGATCAAAAATTAAGAAGTCTGAAATGAATTGCTTTCCGATTAATGCTTGATTTGACAAGGAATGCAAAATGGCAAGGAGAATGTGGAATGAGTCAAACAAGGATAAGATAAAGCTCAAAGATTAAAAGTAGATATTAAGAAATAAAAAGGCTGATTTCATGGTTTCAAGGAGGGAATAACTAATCTTCCTTGGGAAAAATAACCTGAAATTATTTTGGAAAGAGCTCCAACCGAGAAAGATGCAAACTAAAAATAGTATTACAACTTCTAAATGGTTTGACTATGCAAGACAACTCTATGAGCAGGATATCGAGGTTGACCCTCCCCCCTTGGTCAACACTCATACTAAACTCTTCACAGTGCAAGAGGTAGAGATGGGTATCGAGAAGTTGGGTGCTCGAAAAACAAAAAACTTAGTTGAACTCCAAGCAGAGTATCTAAAGTGAGGCTTAAAGATTCTTGCACCTCACATTGCAAAAATTTTCAACAACATCATACAACAAGGGTTCCCCATAGCTTGGACAAATAATCTAACAATATCTCTTTTCAAGAGTGATGGTGTCAATAATCCCTCCAATTATAGGACCATAATGATAAACCCCTTGTTTGCAAAGTTATTTGGAAGCATACTAGAAAATAAAATCAGCGAGTGGGCAGAAGAAAGAGATAAGCGTGCTAAAGGGAAAGCTAGTTTTAGACCTAAAAATTCCACAATTGATCATTGTATAACTTTAAGGCACATCATTGAAAAAGTTTGGGAGGAAAAGGAAGAAACCTTTTGTAGCTTTGTTGATTTCAGAAAAGCATTTGACACGGTTCCTATGGATAAGTTGTGGCAAATAATGGAGGAATTTGGGGTTCCTAAACATTTGAGAGTAGTTGTGCATAGGCTGTATGAAGAGCTAAAAGCCAAATTAGAACTTCAAAAAGAATTTCTGAAAGTTTTAGAAGCGATATTGGGGTCAAGCAAGGTTGCCCATTGTCTTCTACCCTTTTTGATTTATATATCAACAACCTTGAGGAGTGGTTAAATTCACAAGGGGGTGAAGGTATCCATCTGGGAAAGTTTATTATAAGACTTCTTTTGTATGCAGATGACCTTATTCCGATTGCTAAATCTGCTCTTGGTTTGCAAGTCTGAGCACTTACTATCCCGTGAGCATTTTTGTATAAGGGTGGGGATGCAAGTCAATATTAACAAAAAGAAAGTAGTCCTTTTCTCTAAAAAAAAAGCATAACCAACATAAGTTCTACTTTGAAGGAAACATTATGAAAGAAGTTCTGGATTACAAATACCTCAGAATTGACTTCAACAAAAAATCTAAGCTGGGATGGTTATAGAAAGAAAACAACTTTGGGGGGTTGGAAAGCATTTTATGATTTTCAAAATAGGTGTAGAGAGGCAGAGTTATGGGACTGGAAAACCACTCAAACTGTTTTCGGGCTTCTAATGATTCTCTATGGTTGTGAATTGTGGGCCAATAGTACATCTGACATGTAATGGAAACAAATTGAGAAAATTCAAAAGCATTTGATTACAAACAAATTCAAAATTAAAAGTGCAGTTCCTTATGCTATCTTGTTAAGTGAAATAGGGGTTGCTCCTATTGAAGCAATTGCTATGGTGTGAGTCATAAGGTATTTAAAAAAAATTGAGCAAATGGAAGAGGGCATATGGCCTAAGGTTGTCTTTAATGACATATTGTGCAAAAGAAAGAAGACTTGGATGCAACAAAATAACAAATGGTTTAGTAAATGGGGTATTTGCTTGAACATGTGTCCCATAAATAGTAAAGAGATAAAATATTTTGTTATGGATAAGTTCCACAAGCGTATTTGGGATAAGGAGCTAGGGAGAAAGGAAAAAAGTACTATATTTAAGTGTTTAATCTCACTCATAAGCTTCAACAAAAAGCGTACATAGTGTTATAGAAATTTTTGTGCCTTACAGCTATAAGCATGAAATGTCCATAATTCAAGGGATCCAAAGTCCCTAAAGATGTTGTTACAGCTCCTAAAGGAACAAGGTCAACCAATGACAGCTTCTCCCAGAAGTTCTCCACCAAAAACCACTCAGAAACAGTCAATTCAGGATCAATTCAGATGCTCTACTAGCTGCCTGCGTTGCAAAGCACCCAAATGCACTGGCTAGGTGCGTTGCAACGCACTTGGACACACTACCCAAGTGCGCTGAGCGGGAAATGACAAATGGCAAGCTCATTCAACGAGGTGGAAAGACCATGGAAGCTTCCAGAATCTTCTCCAGTGACACTTGCCTCAATGAATTCGACTAGTGATGAGTAAGAGGCTCTCAACCTCCAAGTGGAAGCAAGAACTGACAGAGAGAAGCCACAAGTCAAAACATAAGCTGACTCATCCTCTCTGCTTACATCTATATATGGATCCCTCATCCCAGAGATCCAGAGGCTGGAATTTTGTACTTTGCAGAGAATTGCTGTTGGTTTGAGATTGAGATTAGTACATTGGATGATTTATGCTTTGTTGGAGGAGAGGAAGGGATTCCTTTGCTGGGAGGTAGATGCTGGATCGGGACTCACTTGGTTGTATCTCCTCTTGGACTTTCTTATTCTATCAATAAACTATTTGAGTTTCTCTTACATGTTGTGTACCAATGATGTTTTGATATATTTGCATGTTTAGCTTAATCTGATCCTGAGCTTTTTATGAATGTATATCTGTATCTTCGTGTAGTTTCTCTCTCTTGTGATCTTGCAGGAATTCGGTGAAGCTGGGCTGGTAAGGGAGCAGGGAGCTGGGAGCTATTGAAGAGAGGAGAGATTGGATCAACAAACTAGCGAAAGACACAGGTTAGTTACATCCTTCATCCTCATTTACATTTCATAAAGAAGAATACTCAAGTAAGTTTCCTTGTTTGTTGCTAAGGCACTATCACACCTTAGAGTGGGATAGGGGCATTCTGAATAGATACTTTTCCCAACAACAAATTGGCGACTCCGCTGGGGAACGAACCTAAAATCTCTGGTTTCGCACACTAGAGATTCACACCTAGTGAAAGACACAGGTTAGTTACATCTTCGTGTAGTTTCTCTCTCTTGTGATCTTGCAGGAATTCGGTGAAGCTGGGCCGATAAGGGAGCAGGGAGCTGGGAGCTATTGAAGAGAGGAGAGATTGGATCAACAAACTAGCGAAAGACACAGGTTAGTTACATCCTTCATCCTCATTTACATTTCATAAAGAAGAATACTCAAGTAAGTTTCCTTGTTTGTTGCTAAGGCACTATCACACCTTAGAGTGGGATAGGGGCATTCTGAATAGATACTTTTCCCAACAACAAATTGGCGACTCCACTGGGGATCGTATCTAGTTAGTTTATTTGTGTTTCTATTGTTGTTCTTCTCATAAACTCAGGAGTGCTGAATTGAACTGCATTTGCCATTTACAAATGCAAAGTAGAGATCTGCTACTCTAGTCCGTTCACTGGGCCTGTTTATGATATGAACAAGCTGATCCACAAATGCTCTAACTGCCCTTTGTGATAGCTCTTAGTCCTCCTTTAAATCATCCTCCTAATTGTACCTTATTGATAGCTTTTATCCGGCCAAAAACCTTAGATCAAACTGCAAACCGTGACCCAGAACCCAGAGACAATTCTCGTTTCTGCTTCAGCGCAGGCTCTGTGAAGAGACTCTGCATTTCAACGTAGGTCCCGAGAGGGCTACCTGCGCTGCAATTCAGTTTCTCTGTTCTGCAGGTGCGCTGATCAGCCTTTGCCCTGTGCAGCTGTGGTTCTTTGCATCCTTGTGTTCAGTTTTATCTCTGTTTTTGCAGCCTGTTATCAGTGTGTGTACCTATCTGAAAACCCCTTTTCTCTGCCTTAATTCCGCCTCAGTTGTATAAAGAAACTGTATTTGTTTTTGTGTATTTGTTACATCATTTGCAGTTTCCCATTACAAAAGTAAACTAGTCATACTGTCGCCCTTAGATCTAGACCTGTCGTAAGTGTCGTTTTGATCTTAGGAGTAAGTTTGTTTGCTGTTGACAGTTGATTGCGCTTTTACTTTTGTCTTTTGGTTTGAATTTGTGAATTTCTAGTGTCGAAACAAGTGTTTACTTCAAAATCATAAAGTGTCGTAATCATCTTTTTGATTTCAAAAAGAAACTTGTTTGTGTTTTCACTTGAAATCGAATTCAAATTTGTACAACAGCTTTCTTTTTAGGCATCAATATTAAGAAAGTGAAAACAAATACATGCATTTGTGCATTTGCATATTGATAGTTTGTATGGTTTGATTTAGGAAAAGTGCATTTACAGTGTGCTCTATGCTCTTTAAGAAAAGATTGTGTCTTTCTTTTCCCCTTGTAGCTAGGATTTTCATTGTTGAAAAGAGATAAAAGCTTGCTTATCATCTTTAGACTGCATTTAGGAATTGTATCTACATTTCGTGGTGATCCAAAAAGGCAAACTTCTAAGAAAGATCAACCTAAAATAAATTGAATGAACTTAACAACGCATTGGAACTTAACGCACAACATAGAGGTCTAGGCTAGAGACGTGTTCCGGCGTCGTAAAACCTGGTTACTGTCGGCCTCACTGATGGTTGGGTGATTCCTCCTGAGAGACGATAAGTGCCAGTACAGATTGTGCTCCCACGTACCGTCGAGTATATATTGGGAGACCCCTATAGGCATAAAATCTTTATCCATAGGAAGCCGTGTCGGCCGCCCTACTGATCGCAATGCACTGAACACAGCATTCGGGAAGATTGACCGCCCGTACCCTAAAAAGTATTCTGCGGTTTTGCGATTGGTTTGGCACACCCTCTACCTAGAACTCCAGAGCAGTCCCTTTCGTTCCTTTTCAGACTCCTTAATGGAAAAGGTCCATATGAGCACTTGTCACTTCAGGCTCATTAAAAATCGAAGGCGACTAGAGTCATCTTTTGTTTTTTCTCGACTCTTTAAAATTGAAAAAACAAGTTGTGTCAAAGCATCTAAAATTTATTTTAAACGGAATAATCATCATCTTTCCCTCGTTGATCTTCGAAGTTAGTCTCCCTTCATCACAAATTCTTGTAGAATCGCTAAGAAATCTTTTGGATAGACTAGATATGTCTGAACAACCGTCGACATCCAGGACTGTGTCGTCCGACACAGCAGTGGCACAGCCTCCTACTGCTACTCCAACGATGTTCAATGGTATACCATCTGTCCCGGCAAGTTATCAACAACAAGCCGGAGTCCCATCAGGGACTACTTTGACGACATGGTTAGTTCCTATTTCTTCATCCGAATTATCATCTGGTATTTTTTATGTTGAAACTCAACAAATTGATCCAATGTGTCTTCAAAGGCCAATCTACCCTTTAAGTACTGGATTGCCACCATATGGAGGGAAGTATGCCTTTTCATTGTCCCTCCTAGAGAACAACCATATGAGAGTTTACAACAAAGTTCAGGTCAAACTGGAATTACATCCAGCGGTTGGGTACCAATACTGTCTCATCAATCAAGGGTTGTATATTCAACGCAACCAGTCCACCCTGTGTCAAATATTCCCACTATACCTGCTATGGTGACTGCGTCGCAAGTACAAGCGTTACCTGTTGTATGTCGACCCCAAATTTCTCAGGTTGGAATACAACAGCCTCTTGTCTCAACGACTCAATCACAACCTCAGGTTAGTGACTCCTTATCTGGAGTGACTCAGGCTCAAACAAGTACTATGACTCCTCATCTTGGTCAATCATCTAGTATTGGACAACAACAAATGGTCCAAAAACCAGGGCTGGTTCAATCTCAACAACCGCAATTCCAGCAATCATATCAAGGACCTGAGCAACAAGTCTTTGTAAGTAATGGGCAACCACGTTTCCAAAGCGGTTATCAACAACCATATTATAATGGTTGTGCCCATCAACCTTGTCAAAGTTGCCAACATCAAATACATTATGCTGGTATGCAAAGACCCATTGCTCAGGCAATTCCATCTTATCCCGGGTATGCTTCGCCTAACCTGAATCAACAGTTGCCCTTTGTAGCAACTCTAGAATTACCAGATCTAAACCGGCTGACGAATGATCCAATTGCTTATGCCCCTTGGTGGCCAGCGATTCCGCATAAACTTCCATCAGATATTCCTAAATTTAATGGAAATCCGGGTGAAGATCCGTCGAATCATGTGATGACCTTTCATCTGTGGTGTTCATCAAACACCCTAAACGATGATTCGATTAGGCTTCGCCTTTTTCAGAGGACGTTAACTGGTCCGGCAGCAAAATGGTATATCGAATTGCCTAGAGCTTCATTCGACAACTTCAGTACCCTAGCCACAACCTTTTTAACCCATTTTCAGTTACCGATAAGGTACGAAACGGGAACCGAACTTCTTACCAACTTCAAACAAACGACGGCCACTCACATATCTGATCATATACATGAATGGCGACGTCGTCGTAGAATGGTGAAAACGTATGTTCCCGATCAGCTTTTAGCTGAATGGTTTATCAAGTCATTACTACCTTCCATCACGGAAGATGTGGCAAAAGGGGGAGTCATCACAGAAGAGCAAGTTATAGCTCGTGCGCAATATCTGGACTTGATCTATACTCAGTCCGGCACGCTCTACGATAAAATACCTGACGCCCCTAGACCGGAATTCTCAGTTCCTCCTCCTCCTAAATCAAACAATGACTCTCATGCCATCGATGGCATGATTGGTGCGACAGACACGAAATCGACAAAGGCTACATCTAAAAAGGCCCGTAAGATTTCCAGTCAAAATGGAAATGAGGAACTTCTTGCCTCGGAAGTAAATGCCGTGTCAACCGACAAGGGCAAACAACTGAAGCAACCAGGGGGCAAGAAGAAAAAGAAAGGGAGAAAAAGAAAACCCCTTGCGGGGTGTCATATATGCGATGAGGATCATTGGACAAGAAATTGTCCACATATAGCTGAAGTTAAGAAACTCTTTAAGAGTTCAAAAACATCAGCAGTATTGACTGATCCGTTTCCAAGCCCGGAAACCAAACTGGTTGCTAATCAAAATGCTTCCCGATCCCAAGTGCTTATGTTGTCTATCTCAAAGTAGCAAAATGATGCTTTGGCAAGGAATAAAGATTACGGGAATCCACAGGCGTCGAATAACAAGGCTAATGAACAACCTAGTAGTTCGACAACAACTTTGACCAAATTTGTGCCACCCATCATTCCTGAACAAATGATAAAGTTGCCAAAGGGAGTAGTGCACAAATCGACATTTAATCCTCGTGCAAAAATAGCACAGAATTATAATATAATAGAGGACCTGGCCCAATCACCGTCCACTATGCCGACACTTGAGGTACCGCAAAATTGCCTCTCCCAAGAGCAAGCTTTATTATCAGCAATAGGTGGGATTGACCCAATGGATTCCAATCTTGTGGCCTTTAATCATAAAGGATATGACCCTCAGTTACCAGCTCAACTAGCTTTCCTTATTCAAGTGAAAGCCCTCAACAAAACTGTTCATCGAACAATTATTGATGAGGGGGCATCTACATGTATTATGTCGATGAGTTGCTGGAAAACTTTAGGATCTCCAACCTTGTCGCGATCTTCGACGACATTAAAAGCATTCGACGGAAGGACATATACACCATATGGTATCCTAAGTAACTTGAAAGTTGAACTAGGAGGGAAAACAATAGAAATTGATGTTGAAGTAATCAATGGAAACCTTGATTACAACATCCTATTGGGAAGACCCTGGATATATGCCATGGCCGCAGTTGTGTCGACCTACTTCAGGAAGATTTCATTTCCCTTCCAAGGAGGAATTACAATCGTCGACCAACAAACATTTCTCCCCAACAGTTCACAAGTTACGGGAAGCATTCCAATGATCCATGGAAGCAATCATTCGCTCCAAAATATCGGAGTAGGTCGCCTAAAAGACCCTGCCTTAATGGGTACTTTTGCCCTACCGCCTCCGAGTAATCTGGCGGAAGTGGCCATAGTGGAATATGAAACCTTCTATATCTAATGGATTTGGACTCCGAGGACGGTTCTTATCTCATGTCAACCTCGTTAAAAAATGAAACAAGGAGTCATGAGGATAGTTATTTACTGTGTCAACCTCATTAAAAAATGAAACAATCCCCTTTCCAAATCTCAAAGCTAAACCTTCATTCCAACCACCAAGTTGAATGCAATGAAGCTTGGGGGGCATGCACCTCGATTTGTGTTATTATGCTGGCGGCATACAAACTTATCACGAGCAATGTTACTGCAGGGTTCAAGCTCGTTAAAAAATAAACCCGCATCAAGCAGTTTTAGCACATAGTTCATGCTCGTTAAAAAATAAACATAAGATCGAGCAAGTGTTTCAATCCGCGTTTAAGCTCATTAAAAAATGAACTACCCTCCGGTAAATAACCACCGTGAATGTAAAATTATCAGCCATTAAATCCTTGGTCGTGTTTGCACCGTCACCTCCACTTTTCCATTGGCCGATCATTCACCTCCATTTGATTGTTTACCCATTTTGAGGAACAGCTGCGAAGAGTGATTTCACCAGCCATCCTTGTAACACTGCCGTGCTTGGAAAATTCCAACCCTTACCTAGAATCAGCTGCTACCCATTTTATCACTCGTTCCTCAAAAGACGAGTCTTCTTTAAGCTCTTTTCATCTGACTCGTAAAATATGAAAAGATTTCCAAGTTTTGGCCTTCCAGCTCGTTAAAGCGACCGGAAGAGCTATCCCTCCTCTAGATTTTAATCTTTTTGGACCTGAGGGATTATTGCACAAAAAGCTCGAGCGCTTGTTTTGTTCGACTCGTTAAAACTATCGAAAATTCATCCCTTCTGTATTGTTTTATACTTTTTCGGACTTAAGGGATTAGATGACGAAAAAGGAATTTCGGAGTTAACTTTACGTACCTTTTCAGACTCTCTAAAAATGAAAAGGACCGAGTTATCTTTGTCATTAGACTCGTTAAAAAGATTAATAGCGACAAACTTGTCTTTAGACGAGGACGAGTTTCACTATCGCTAGGCTCGTTAAAACATAGCGATGGGTTTGCCCGAAGGGCAAATTATAGAACAAGCATATGTTATCCTCCTCAAGCTTGACAAAAATAAAGAGGTACTGGTCAGCAATGACTGGGGAAAAATTGGGAAGAAACTCAAAGAACTTTATTGGTAGCAAGTCGCTCTTGAACATGACACTTCCACTCCGTGCCAGAGTCGGGTTGGGTTGTTTCATTCACCAGTCACATCACCATGGTCTCGCCATACCATCCACCTTTGGGGTAAATGCTACCAATCCATCACATAAGTGTCGCCGATATGTTCAAGAGAAGTCAGCCAGAGAAATCAACCGTGTCCCATCCACTACCATACATTATCCTTCATTCTTTCATGACCGCCACCCTGAACCATATATCATCAGATCGTTTTCACCTCCATCAAAATCATTTGCTCCGTTCCGTGTCACTGATGTGGGATACATCAAGGCCCTCCTTTGACGGATCGCTTCTTGTCGACATCAGCTCATTATCCAAGAACTTGATCTAGGAACACCCCCTTCAGTACTTTGAAGCTTGCATGCCTCAATGGCAAGTTTCTCACTTCCGGCGACAGGTATACATCAATGACCTTCGACCGAAAGATTTTGCATGGTGTTCGACGCCAAGTCCTTTATTCACACCACGCGAATTGTACTGCAGTACCTTGAGGGTCATTATCATTACCGGTGATTCCTCTCGCGCTTGTTAACAATTTACATCATTGACTGGTAATCAAGCGATGTCTTTCCATGTTCGACTTCAAAACATTTCTCACATGGATCGACTTGTACTTAGAGTGAAGATCAGACGAGATTGAATACCCCGGATCTAGTTTCATCCATCCGGGCTGCGATATATATTCAGGAAAAAATAAAGACATTGACATGTACAGCACTGCAGAACAGATAATCATCCTACCAAAAAGATGATGATTTCATCAGAATCATTAGTCTACCATCAGACGATTGTCTGTCCTATGTACATAAAAATTAATTTATAAAGCTGAGCATGAGAATGCCCACCTCAGATAGATCATGAAAGCAGTATGAAAAATAATGTATTGTATTGTATCTTATTACAGGTCTCCTCCCAGCATTGAATGAACTTCAGATCCTCCTAATAAAGCATTTCACCTGATAAACGGCCTCATACTTTAGGGGGCAACTGTTATAGACATTTTTGTGCCTTACAGCTATAAGCATGAAATGTCCATAATTCAAGGGATCCAAAGTCCCTAAAGATGTTGTTACAGCTCCTAAAGGAACAAGGTCAACCAATGACAGCTTCTCCCAGAAGTTCTCCACCAAAAACCACTCAGAAACAGTCAATTCAGGATCAATTCAGATGCTCTACTAGCTGCCTGTGTTGCAAAGCACCCAAATGCACTGGCTAGGTGCGTTGCAACGCACTTGGATACACTACCCAGGTGCGCTGAGTGGGAA
The DNA here is from genome assembly GCA_031772625.1 of Pinus tabuliformis. NCBI lineage: Eukaryota > Viridiplantae > Streptophyta > Pinopsida > Pinales > Pinaceae > Pinus > Pinus tabuliformis. The sequence goes on along the minus strand of CM062804.1, from coordinate 311,970,102 downwards.
ATGACAAATGGAAAGCTCATTCAACGAGGTGGAAAGACCATGGAAGCTTCCAGAATCTTCTCTAGTGACACTTGCCTCAATGAATTCGACTAGTGATGAGTAAGAGGCTCTCAACCTCCAAGTGGAAGCAAGAACTGACAGAGAGAAGCCACAAGTCAAAACATAAGCTGACTCATCCTCTCTGCTTACATCTATATATGGATCCCTCATCCCAGAGATCCAGAGGCTGGAATTTTGTACTTTGCAGAGAATTGCTGTTGGTTTGAGATTGAGATTAGTACATTGGGTGATTTATGCTTTGTTGGAGGAGAGGAAGGGATTCCTTTGCTGGGAGGTAGATGCTGGATCGGGACTCACTTGGTTGTATCTTCTCTTGGACTTTCTTATTCTATCAATAAACTATTTGAGTTTCTCCTACATGCTGTGTACCAATGATGTTTTGATATATTTGCATGTTTAGCTTAATCTGATCCTGAGCTTTTTATGAATGTATATCTGTATCTTCGTGTAGTTTCTCTCTCTTGTGATCTTGCAAGAATTCGGTGAAGCTGGGCCGGTAAGGGAGCAGGGAGTTGGGAGCTATTGAAGAGAGGAGAGATTGGATCAACAAACTAGCGAAAGACACAGGTTAGTTACATCCTTCATCCTCATTTACATTTCATAAAGAAGAATACTCAAGTAAGTTTCCTTGTTTGTTGCTAAGGCACTATCACACCTTAGAGTGGGATAGGGGCATTCTGAATAGATACTTTTCCCAACAACACATAGAGGCCAATATTTCTTGGAGAGCCAAAATTCTTATTGCTCAGTTAAGGACTAATTCTCATCAACTCCATTGTGAAGCAAGGCATTGGAAAAGACCAAAAGAAGTGTGGGAGGAAAGAATATGTATTTTTGTTCTTCCAGAAAAGTGGAAACAGAAAAGCATTTCATTTTAGAATGCGGCGCCTTAAAAAACAATAGAGAAAGTTATGCAAATATTCTGGCAGCTAGTTCTTGGGATAATCTATTTAGTGAGGGGTTTGTCGAGAAACTGAGAGCATTTATTGTGAAGTTTCACGTGAAAAGAGCTAAATACATCAACCATATGAAGAAGCAACTATAAACTCTATTTAGCCTCATGGACATTAAAATAATTTTCTTTCTTTCTTTCTTTAACTTTTTGTTTACTATCACCATATAATTTAATTTAAAATAAAATAAATTTATTTTTTAAATAATTTAATTTTTTCCCATATAGTTTTCATAACCTTATATTTACATAACCTTATATCGTGCCAACATGTATACTCATTGTTTATTTTAAAGCACGCTAAATTAAAGATAGGAAAGAAATGCTTATGGTCTTCACTTCTGTATGTGGCAATTTACATCTGGATGTGGTAATACAAATAGGATGTAAAGTGGTTGATGATGGCAAACTAAACATAAGAAAGAAATATTTAAAAAATACAAGATCACCTGTATAATTGTATTTTAATTTTATGTTTAATATTAGAATATATTTTAATTTAAAATAAAACTAATTTCTTATTTTAATGTTTTAGGTTTTAATATTTAAAAAAAATGGTAATTAATATTTATTAAAATCAAATGTTGATTATATATATATATATATATATATATTTTTAAAAGATATTTCAAAAATCTTCCTAACAATATATGAATAAAAATACATAATTTTTATATATTTATTTATTTATTTATTCTAAAGAGAAAAATCGTAATTTTTCTTTATGAAAGAAAAATTACATGTAGTAGATGCTTGAGGCATATGCGATACCTGTATAATCAGTATAGTGCTTTGTACATATTTTGCGATAGCAAAAAACATGGCCTTGCCGGCCATTTTCAAAAAATAATATTGTCTCTTTTGTCATAGTAATATATGCATGTTCCAAAATCTATGTATAACTCAAAAAAAAACATCGGCTGTAGCTACAAAGTAGTCTATGGCCGATCCACCCTGAAGTAGTCCTGGTCTATGTATGGTCTGTGGTGATATTGATAGACCTCTGTGCCCATCTGTTCGTTGATTAACCACATGCCTCGGGGAAGTAACGAGCCCTCCTTGGAAAGCTTGTCAGCATCCTCATTGTATTCCCTGTGTATATGTTGACAAGAGACCATATTAAAACCTGATTTGAGATTAAGCACATCATTTAGAATATTTTGAAGAGATATGGCATGACATTGATTTTTTGCATTGAACCAATTTATGATGATTTGAGAATCTCCAAAGATCTGAACAGAAATGCAATTATGCGCAAGGGTGAAATGCAACAGGTGTCTGAGAGTAAGAAGCTCAACGAAATTGTTTGTTCCTTCACCCAGTCCTAGCTTGACTTTGTAATGGTGTTGTTCTGAGATATATAGGCAAACCCCCCCCACAGCCGTGAGGTTGTGCTGCCCCGTCGAAGAAGGCCCATGGCCAAGATTTATCGATAATACCAGGTCCTGATATAGTGCGGGTGCGAGGTGGCTCATCATCAGGGATATCATGGTAAACAGACATTGCCTTTGCAGTGAGCAATTGCTAGTTGACAGGCTGATTCTTGAAGATATGGCGGTTGCGCCCAAGCCAAATGGACCAGCAGAGTATGAGAGGGAGGCATTGGTCTTTTTTCCTTTGATGAGCGGTGGTCCAGCTATTCCAGGCATGCAGAAGAGAAGGTCCCTGCCAAGTGTTTCTAATTGAGAGCTGCTGAGTGATGGCTTGCCAGAAATGAGAGACATGTGAACAGTGCAAAAACAAATGTTCATTTGATTCAGATGCCTGTTTGCAGAGGACACACTAGCTCGGCCCATATACAGATCTATGCATAAGTGCCTCTCCCGTGGGGGTTTTGTTGTTTAAAATAGACCACATGAATAACCGGGTTCGAGGGGGAGCTTTAAGCTTCCAAAGCTGCTGCCACCAATCATGGGTATGATTGGGCTTTCAGGCCTGAATTAGATGCAAGTATCCCAGCTTTGGGCTATATTTCCCGTGCTCAGCAGGGGTCCAAGCTAAGACATCAGGTTCCTGATTAAGAATAATATGCACTTCCTGTAGTGCCCCTATGTATGAATCCCAAGATTGCTGCCACTGTGCAGGGATATTCAGATCATGAGCTGATCTCCAGTGCTGTCTAAGAAAGGATTGATGGTCTTGATCTGCAATATGGGCTATCGTCTTGACCTCCCTATGATTAAGGAATTGAATGAGCTCCGGAGGGAGAATGTATCGGTTTCCCCCACCTATCCATGGGTTGACACCAATTCTCACAGAAGAACCATTGTTTATGCGCCATGCCAGATCTACTCTAATGAAAGGCATAGTCTGTAAGATTGTTTTCCAAACAATGGATATTCCTCCACTAGGCTAGGTATGTTGACGAACCCAGTCCAAGATCTGGAGTGGCCAGATGTACTTATGATATTTCACGGTTGTCCAGAGATTGCTAGTAGTAAGGAGAGACCAACTCATCTTTGTTGCTAGTGCTTTTGCAAAATAAGGCGAATCTTTTATTCCCATCCCCCCCCATTTCTTTGGGAGGGCAATGTTTTTCCAGGAAACCCAAGCAAATATTTTACCTTCCTTGTGCCCATTCCAAAGGTATCGGCTACAGAGTTGTTGTATACGACAAAGGATTCCCTGGGGGATCCAGGCGAGGGACATCTAGTATACGGGGGTGGCTTCCAGAACAGATTTGATCAGGACAAGTCTCCCTGCTCTAGAGAGTAATCTGTGATTCCAACTTTTTAGCCTCTTTTCCAGCTTGACTACTAACCAGATCCAGTCAGCAATCCTATAGTTGTTGGGTTTTATCCAGAACCCCAGATATTTGAGTCCATCTGAAAGATTGTGGGGAGAGTACTGAAAATGTAGATTGGCAGATCTAGCTTCATGAGGGGTAGTATGAGACAAAGTGATGGTGGACTTGGTTTGATTCGCTGTCATTCCAGTGGCTTTTTCAAAGAGGCTGAGGATCTCATGGAAGGTGGCCGAATCCCTGACACTGCCATCTAAGAATATCAGGACATCATCTACAAAGAGCAGGTGAGTGAGGTGGAAGAGATCAGACATTTTAAGGCCTTTTAGTCTGCCCGCCCTCTTTGCCGAGGCAATGAGTCTGCTGAGGCCCTCCATCACCAGAAGGAATAAAAGAGGAGACAGGGGACAACCTTGCCTCAATCCTCACTCAGCATGAAAGAAGTGAGATGCTGAGCCATTGATCAGAATGCTATAGGTGACTGTATTGATACAACAGATGATCCAATTGATGAAATCAATAGGAAAGCCTAAGTGAATGAGAATCATCTTGATAAAGAGCCAACTTACATGATCAAAAGCCTTGGCGAGGTCAATCTTGAGTATAATGCTTTTCAGAGCTTTTGATTTTATAGAGTGAATGGCTTCCTGAGCTGTACCAATAGCTTCATGAATCTGCCTATTATGGAGGAAAGCAAACTGCTCAGGGGAGATATGGTGGGATAGGATGGGACGAAGCCAATTAGCTATGATTTTGGCAATGATTTTGTATAGAGTATTGTAGAGAGAGATAGGTCGGAAATCATTGAAGGAGTTCAGGGAGTCCGATTTCGGGATAAGAGCTATGAAGGTGGTATTGATGGCCTCATACATTCTCCCTGACAATCTGCACTCTTCTACAACACTGAGGAGATCATTTCCAATGGTGTCAAAGAATGCAAGATAAAATTCGATAGGCCATCCATCCAGCCCAGGGCTCTTGTCCTTTTGGAACCACTTGAGAGTTCCTTCCAGCTCTTCTCTAGAGATAGGGGCAAAGATCTCGTCTGCGGTATCTTGATCAACAAATCGGGGGAAGTGCCCAGCTACACGGATGATCTCAGCCATATTACAACTAGGAGGTTCCTTGAAGAGATGTTGGAAGTGTGCTATGCCCAGCTATGAGAGCTGGTGGAAGGTGTGAGCAGAGCCTCCATCCGAAGTGGGCAGATGCCAGATGGTGTTGGAAGCTTTCCTTCCTTTGGAAAAATTTTGGAAGTACTTAGTATTGTCATCTCCTGCTTTGAGCCAGATAGCCCGACTCTTTAGCCTCCATGTTTCCTCCCGTTCCTTTAAAATCTTTGCTCTTTTGTTCTCCAGATCAATCAAATGGGCTTTGTCTTCAGCACTCATAAATCCCCTATTATTGTCATCGGTAAGGTCAGCCAGGTCAGCTTCCACAGAGGAGAGAGTCTGGTTGTCCTTCCTTTGTTTGTCTTTGGCCCACTTGATAGTGAGCTTCTTGAGTTGTAGAAGATTATGGCAGAAACCTTCAGCCTTAGAATGATGCTGAGAGGGTGGGTTTTGTGCCCAATGATTCTTGACCATCTCAATATATTCGGGGTCCTGTAGCCAAACAGAGTTGAACTTGAAGGGTGCCCGAGGTTTGATGGGAGGACCAGTAACTTCCAGGTAGATAGGAGAGTGGTCAGATATGCCTCCTGACCCTACCCATTGCCTATAATGTGATAAGAGCTACAATAACTGGTTCTTGATGACAAACCTGTCAAGTCTTCTGGCTAGGGCTGCCTCCCCAACTCTTCTATTCCTCCAAGTAGGTAGAGGCTTTATCATAGGAACATCAATGAGCTGTGCCTGGTCAAGAAGGGTTTCCATGGCTTTTGAGAGAGGATCAACTTGGGCCGCAGAGCCCCAAGACTCGCTGAATCCAATAGAGAAGTTTAGATCCCCTCCTAGTATGAGGTTGTCAACCGAGGACAGGGATAGGTTAAGGAGGTGATTCCAAAAAGCCTCTCTTCCATGGCATGGCCCATAAACATTCAAGACCTAAGATCCATGCCCAAATCGGCAGAGAAGAAATCAATACCCATATAACCCTTGCCTTCCCAGGTTGCCAAGGGTTTAATGGAGCGGGGGTTATAACCAATAGCTAGACCTCTGGAACATCCTGTGGCATCAACAACAGTGAAAATCCATCCAAGGCAGATTAACTGTAATGTTTTGGTGACATGTTGAGCTTCGCCAAGAGTTTCTTGAAGGAGGATTAAGTCGACCGATTCCGCATAGAAGAGTCTGTGAAGGGCTAGTTTTTTGGGTGAACTAGCCATTCCCCTATAGTTGAAGGAGAGGCATTTCATGGGGGAACCATGTCTAGGGTTTTCTTTGCTCTAAGAACCCGATCAATTGATGATTGTCTGCCCGAGAGTACCTTAGCCCTAGCACGGAGGATTGCATGGGTGAGGTATGATTTGCGTCCTCTAGGTGGTCTGGCCAAAGATGAAGGGAGATTCAGACCCAGGCTTGTGTAAGGAAGGGGATCCCCAGATGGTGTTCTCGATCAGAGGTTATAGGAGTGAGGGGGAGCTAGGGGGGATGAGGGGGGAGTGGGGGAAATCACAGGGTGGGTGGAGGGGGGGGGGGGTGGTAGAATCGACCAGATGGTGGGGGGGAGGGGAGCAGAAAATGGATGCCGGGATGGTGCTGACATGTGGATGAGATGCAGAATTATTATGCAGTGCATTAGATGCAGTAACATAAGAAAGAGAAGGAGATGAGGGAAGAGGAGTACCCGCTAATCGAGCTGCTTCCGCCACTGCTCGTGCTCGAGTCAGTGGAGGGGATGGAGGACTAAAGGATGTACTAGCTTCATGGTGCACTGGCTTGGACGGAGTCACCTTGCGAGGAGGTTCTGGACCAGACTCTGTGTGCTTTCTGTTGATGATAGGAGTTCCTTTATCTTTGCCTGTATCTTGCACTGCAACTGTCTCTTGGGGTTTTGCTACAAGAGGGCATTCTTTGAATATATGCCCAACCTTGTGGCATCTGCGGCATCTAAATGGCATGCCTTCATAATCCAGGATCTGTACCCAGGTGAAATTTCTCCACTGCAGAGTGATCCTTTCTTCCAATCCCTCCCGAGTGTCCAGGTGCACCAATATACGGGCTAATGAACGATTTTTGGATTGGACAATGGTTTTGTCATAGTCCAGGAACGTGCCAAGGGTGTTGCCAATTTTGATAAACACCTCTTCTGACTAGTACTGCAAGGGTAATCCTGGCAGCCTCACCCATAGTGGCCCTGCTCCGATCTGCTCTCTCTCAGGGTCGAAGAGAGGACTCCATCGCTTGAGTAAAACCGGTGCCATTTCAATATGCCAAAATCGGGCCAGAGCCAAATTAGTGTATTCTTCATGGGAAAAACGAAGTGCAAACCATCTTCGAGGTAGGGTTTGCACCTCTGGCAGTTGCAGGAAAATCTGCCCCCAAATCTCCTTCACCCATTGCCCTAAACGATCCGCAGAGTAGGTTCGACCTTGAACCCTACCCACCAATACTTTGTTAGCACTGTCTGCAATATCCCCCATGGTGAGGCCTTCACTGAACTTGATAGTGTAATCTTTCCCTGATGCTTTGATACACTTGGTTTTCTTTTTCCCTGTCCGAGGCGCAGTGGGGTGTGCTTGCAAATGGTCTGCCAGGTTGCTTGTCGCTGAGGGTGGATCCGCTGCTCTTACCCTAACCACAGGTGTATCGAAACATCTCGAAGGGATCGCAGGTTCCTGAGATGAGCCACCAGCTCCTTGTGGATTAACTGCTTGCTGCGAGGGTGTGGCTGTATCTGTAGCAGGTCGAGAGCTAGGGTTAGGGTTTTGTGCGTAACAGAGGTTGGCGGGTGGAGTGGGATCAAAGAGCGGGGACGAGCAGGAGGCGAGGAGGTTGAGGGTAGTGGGTGACAAGGGAGGGCAGTCGAGGCCGGGAGAGTCGATGGAGAGGGATCCGAAGCGGGGGGAGTTGTCGATATGCCCAGGCAGAGAGACAACCGACGTCGTTTGCGAGCTGGATGAGGCAGATGTTACGGCGACCAGGTTCTGAGTAGGGTTATGGAAAATGACCTGTTTGGGGAATGGATTCGACGTATAATCCACAACATCGAAATCCATTCCACCCATGGTTAACCATGGAAAACGTCAAGTGCAGGCAAGGACTGGTGCTGGAGGTTGTCGGGTTGACCGCTACGGGTTGCTGCGAGGGATTAACCAGGGTCAGCGACTGGTGCAGGGCTAGGGCTGCAAAGCTCCATCTCTTCGAGTGTAATCTAATTTTTATTTATTTTATATCATAATAATTTTTCTTTTATAAATATAAAATATGAATATATACTTTTTTATAATTTTATAATTATTTTAAATTATAACAATCTTATGTAGAAAAATAATTGATTTGAACCATTGTAAAATAATTTTCATTGTTTTAGCTCTTTGAGATATTGCAATGGCATACCTCAAAGATTAAAAAAAAAAATAAAGATATTGCAATGCCATACCTCAAGACTGTAAAGTGGTTGATGATGGGAAACTAGACGTAAGAAAAATATAATTAAAAAATACCAAAGTACATGTATAATTGTATTTTAATTTTATGTTTAATATTAGTATGTATCTTAATTTAAAATAAAACTAATTTTATATTTTAATGTTTTCTGTTTTGATATTTTAATAAAATGGTAATTAATATTTATTAAAGTTAAATGTTGATTATAAATTTTTAAAATTAAAAAATATTTCAAAAATCTATATATATATATATATATATATATGATTTGGAACTGGGGGTTTGGGGTAAACCATAGTTTTGTCTAGCTCAGGAGGAAATTATGGTTGTTCGGTGTTACTTGTATTGGATTTCTACCGTAGCGAGTGGCCACAATCACTGCCACATTTAACGGGATACAGGTTTGCATTCTGGTTTTACTCCCTATCCCTCTGCTATTTCGCATGCACCTGATGACGTTCAATCCTTTTCACTCTCTTCTATCTATTGCTCACTCCGAGGTCCTCCATATTGCCATTCTTCTTTGCATAACCACTTACATCCTTATTTGTATTATTCATCTACACCCTCTGTCCCCTCCCAGACGTCCATATGCCCCTCTGGACTGACCTCCACAGTCTCATCTACCCTCAATCCCTCTTGGGGGGCACTGATTGTCTCCATATCACCAGCTACAACATCCTCTGTCATCGCTAGCTAAATTCATTCACCATTTCTCGCCCATGCAACTCTTTTGGTTTTTGGCTTTGTGATAAATGGTGGAAATGCCTTCGGTGCTGCTATTGTTGTTGTTGTGAGGGGTATTGATTGTTTCCAATCCTTTGATCCTATGACTACCATTATCTACCTTCCACACTCGGCTATACCTCGGCTCTGAACAACACTCTTTTTTTTCCAGCTCCTCATGGCCAAGTTTCCAGCATGATTTCAAAATAGCCAGAGAAGTATTGACCCCCACTACAGTGACGAGACTGGGGTCACAATCCCACATTCTACTCCGACAGTCGCTATCTGCACATTTTGATTGGGATCTACATCCTCGGTCCTTCTCCATTTCTATATTTATTCTTCTCCTATCTCTAGGTACTTTCCTCATTTGGACTTAAATATTGGCGTCGTCCCAATCTGGCTTCACCTATTGTGGGTTCCACTTCCGATGCTGCTTTCATAGCAAATCTGACTACCGTGGTTCCCTAGACATTCCCTGTCAATGGCTCATTTACCCCTCACCAACCTTCTAACCTCTCTTTATCATCTACCTCCCACTCTCTCCTGGTTGTTTTGTAATGTTCCTTCCCATCACGTGGAGATGGACTATCTGGCATCAAACACAACAACACAAGAGGTGTTCATCCATGCCACAGTGGATGCCGAGAATACTTACAGGTGGAGGGCCCCCCCCTTGGCCACATGGCGACCGTCTCCTCCATCTCATTCTCTGCCAGATGGCTCACATGCGCCCTCTCCGCAGCATGGGCACTCGCACTTGGTACATGAATGTCGAACTCACCACCCCAACCGCGCTATTAAAATTACTAAACCTGCACCAACATTGGCCTTTGGACATGATGTGCTCACAGACCATGTAATTAGCCTTCAGAAGCGTGCTTTGGTGGGGAAGTGGCACTTTTCCAAAATGGAGGACTCAGATATGCGAGACTGGTTAAAATCTAAATGGCGAATTCTACTTGATTACATGCCTACCATGGTTCGTCTTCTCAACGGATGGTACAACTTCCATTTTCTCTGTCAGGAAGACCTCATTAAAATTCAATCCATTCCTTGGGTTAAAGGGCGTAGCTTCCTGGCATTATATTCCTAGTACATTGGATTCAACCCGTTGAAGGATACTCTATAGAAAAATCTTATTTGGGTTAAACTGCCCGGCCTCCCCATCGAATTCTGGTCGAAGCAAGTCTTCACCAATATTGGAAATACAATTGGAAAGTTCGTGTATGTGGATCCTCGGTGTCTCGAGGCGCCTGACAAAAGGGTGGCATGGATTCTCATTGAAAAGAATTATAGAGGGGGATTTCCGAACCACATTGCACTCAGCTGGAGTGATACAAAATTGATACAACGACTGGACTTCTGGGGCGTCCCATTCAGTGTCTAAATTGTCATCGCACAGGACACTTACTGGCCCATTGTCCTCGGCATTGGGGCCCCAAACCTATGGCGACTCGACGTCCTTGGAAAGTTTTCAGGCAACAGGAAAATGATGTATCCGCGGATGCTTCGTCTCATGGGGGATATGAGACTCCATTGCACGACCCCGACTCTCCACTGAATAGAGGTATTTCTCTACCCACTTCTCATGGCCAACCATTCCATCACTCTGCTGATTTTCCGTTAGAATCTGCTCCTATTCCTATTCTATCCTCCTCTCTCTCCAAAGGTTTAGATCCCCCTTCTCTTGATGTCACATTTCATGAGACTACACCAAATATTCCCTCTTCACGTGATGGTCTGTCACCTCCACCTAATACTCCGCCACATCCGACACTCCGTGACCCTCTCTCCTTCACTCACATTATGTATATCCCGACGAAGTATCCACCTCGCATCATCCCCTCCTCCCCGGCTTCTGACCCGACACCCGTATTGCCACATTCACTTCTTATTTCCCCCACAAATTCCATGGATAGTGACTTGGATTTCCTTCTCCATAAAAAAAATTGGACCTCCAGTCACTCACAATCCACAAAGTGCCTGACCCCTCTTCCCCCTATATCAGCCATACATCCACTGGTAACATCAATGTCCACTGCAAAAAGCCACGAGACAGCAGGTACTTCCATGGACGACCACACCCCCCACTATCATTCAGTCCTGTTGATTCACTTGCCCTTATTGATGTTCCCATTGTTGATTCTATCTCGACTCGGGCCCTTGGAGCATGGAAGCCTGCTCAAGGACAAACATTACCTTTATTCTTTCTCTCAATATGAGGGGTCTTAGGGCTGCCCCTAAATTTCTGGCCCTAAAGGATCTCTTCTTTTCCATTGGCCCCTATATCATTATACTACAAGAAACAATGCACACTGCTCCCCAATTGATTGAATACTTTCATAAAATGCTTCCGGACTAGCACATGGCCGCCACAAATGCACACGGCCTCTCGGGTGGTCTGATAACAGTATGGGATCCTAGATGGGTCAAGGTCCGGGCCTTCTCCTGTTTTGCTGGGATTCTCTTAGCTGGACACATTCGTGGCCTCTTGGGTCACATTCATATTCTTAATGTATATGCTCCTTACCGGGATCAGGAGCTCTTTTGGCAACAACTGGTTGAGTCGGAGTTACTTGACCTTTCCTCTCTTGTTTTGGCAGGTGATCTAAACTGCACTGTTGGCGCACATGAGATCTAGGGCCGAACTAGAAGAGCCAGCATCATGGCAGAAAAATTCAAGGATATTATCATGGATCATAACTTGGTGGATATCAACCCCTCCACTATCATTCCCACTTGGGATAACGGATGGTTGTGTGAGAGTTACATTACTAAGCGACTTGACCGCTTCCTCCTTCATGAACAGATCATCGATCGACTTGGGTTCGTCTCATCTGATATCATCAGCTGCCACATATCGGACCATCGCCCCATCGCTCTCCACTGGCACAGGGACAAATACCGTGGTGGCTTGCCCTTCAAATTTAACTAGATATGGTTGGACGATCCCTCTTACTCTGATCTTGTTAAGGATGTTTGGTGCAAAGAAGGGAATCGACATTCCTCCTTTATGAGGTCCTTTCTAGATAAATTGGGGAACTTGCTGTAGGAGACCAAGTAGTGGGAGATAAGAAAGAAGCGACACTTGTATAGAGAACTTGCAGCTATCAATAAGGAACTACAGGGGATTCGACCACTCTTATCCAACCACACTCTCCCGAATGACATTAGAAGTCGCATATAGACATTGGAATTACAAAGGCAGGCACTATTGCTCATAAAGGAGACCACATGGCTATTAAAGAGCCGAACTATCTGGCTTCGGGAAGGTGATCGGAACACAAAGTTCTTCCACATATATGAAAATTTCAAGTGCCAAACCAATTCTATATGGGAGATCTATGACTCAGAAGGTAACAAATGCCAAACTCAAAAAGATATCAGTGAGGCCACCACCACTTTTTTTCAAAAAGCCTACTGCCAAAGAACATTGGACTGCCACGAGGATTAAATTTGGGGTATACAACACTACCCCAACATTTTCGACGACGATGCAAATCACACCCTTTACAAAACTGTCTCAATGGAGGAAATACTTGAGGTCCTCAAATCTTTCAAAGGTGACAAGAGCCCCGGCCCCGCTGGTTGGACTATCGAATTGTTCACACATTTTTTTGACCTCTTTCAGGCTGATTTGGTAAACTTGGTCGAAGAATACCGGGTACAGGGATATGTTCATCCCCTTCTAAACTCCACTTATATTGATTTGATTCCCAAGAAGCCTCATCCTCATTCTTTCTTAGACAACCGCCCCATTTCACTATGTAATATTGTATATAAAATTGTCTCCAAGACCATTGCAAATCGTTTGAGGCTTACTCTCCTCATTCATCACCCCACAACAATTCAGTTTTCTTAAAAATCGACAAATACATGATGTCATTGCAATCACACAGGAATGTCTACATTCTATTCATGCTAAGAAACTTAATGCTACAATTATGAAGGTGGACCTTAAAAAAACATTTGATTGTCTGGATTGAGGTTATTTGCGCTTGGTCCTCCACAAGGTGGGTATTCAATCCTCTATTACTGAGTGGATCATGGCTTGCATATCAAATGTTAAATTCATGGTGATTATAAATGGATACCCGACGACATTTTTTAAGGCCAAGAGGGGACTTCGACAAGCTTGTTCTCTTTCTCCCCTCCTTTTTATTCTGGCATTGGATGGTCTGAGTCTCCACATATCAAATGTTATTGCTAGCGGACATTTCCAACCACTCCACATCAGCAGAAATATTTGGATCTCCCATAGCTTCTTTGTTGATGACGTGCTCATCATGGGGATGCTCAACAAGTTTGCTTGGCTACACCTCTTCCACATTTTCACTAAATTTGGAAATGCTACTGGCTTAATTATGAATCAATGTAAATCGACTATTGTACATGCTCATGGTGATATGGATATTACTGATTATATTGCTAATCTATTTGGGATTGCTTCTGAGAACATGTCTGGTGGGTTGAAATACCTTGGTTTCCACATTAAGCCTTGTAAATACAGGGCTCTAGAATGGCAGTGGCTTGTTGACCGATTTTATCAGAAAATATCGGGTTGGGAATTCAAATGTCTTTCTATGGGAGGGCGCTTCACTCTTACTCAGGCTGTGATTACTCAAATGGGTGTGTACTAGGCACACTTATTCCACCTGCCTATCTCCATCATCAAGAAATTAAATGAGATTATTGCCCATTTCATTTGGTCTGGCATGCGGCAGAAGCACAAATATCATCTCACAAAACTTGAACATATCTCTATGTTGAAGTGACTGGGAGGCTGGGGCATCCTGAACCTGAAAATATTTGGACATGCTCTTCTACTCAAATCATTATGGCGCAGGATCTTTGGAACTAACATCTGGAGTCAAATTATAAATCATAAATACCTGAAAGACATTGATTTTAAGGTCTGGATGCGCAGGGGTTGTATTGGCTATAACTCTGGCTCAACGGTCTGGTTCAATTTTATAAAGATTAGTCACCTATTTCTATCACTGCTCACATGGAGACTAGGCATGGGTCATCACATAGCCATTGGTCAGGACACCATCTAGGGACTTGAGGATATCGACGCTTTCCCGGACCCTCTTCTACCTGGTCTTAATGACTTGGGCATTTTCTTCTGGCAACAAGTCATTATGACTTGGCACAACATTTTCCCTATTTGGAAGTGTTCCACAGAGCTAGGACTGTATGGATAGATCATTGTGGAATGGAATTCGATCCGCACACAACTACAACTGACTGGGATCTGTAGGGACTCGAAAAGAGACTCGATCGCATGGCACGAAAAGATGAAAGAAGACAACATTATGGTGGCAGATACATATCAAAAACTTTGTTGTTTAGATGCCATTCAACCTGAGGTATGCTAGTTTTCAAAATTTTGGAACTCCCACATACCTACAAAAAACACTCTATTTCTCTGGTTAGTCTGGAGGAACAAGAATTTGACATGGGAAAATCTTCAAAAAAGAAGCTGGTCCAGACCTGGTCTTTGTGTTCTATGTAGAAATGCAGAAGAAGAAAATTGGCATCTGTTCATCAAGTGCCCCGAGGTTTCTAATATTTGGAAAATCCTGGATGCCACATATGGACTCCAGCTCCCACAGTTCACTTGCATTACTGACTGTCTTGAATGGTGGAGTAAACAACACAACTCATGGCGCTTTATACCTCCTATTTTCCTTTGGGAGATCTGGAGATGGAGGAAAATGACTTCCGTGAAAACTGGGCATCGGTGATGGAAAGAATTAGAAGCAAAATCTTGGCTGATCTACAAGCTATCATATCCACTAAAAAGTCCACACAAACCAAATCTGGCCCTGAGATCATTTACCCTGTCGGGTTTTTTGATGGCGCATCACAACGCAGCATTTGTGGATGCGGTTTCATAATCCTCTTTTCACCTAAGCTGACATATCATGTTCACTGGGGGGCGGGTAAAGGCACCAATATAAAGGCCGAGGCTATGGCGTTATGGGGACTTCTCTGGTTCGTTCATTTTCTGGATATTCCATCTATCCACATCTATGGTGACTCAAAGGTCATCATAGACTATGTCCGAGGCAAGGCTATCATTTGCAAATCCTCCATACAAGGCTAGTTACAACAGATCACTTAACTCTGGAGTTCACTCCAACACTCCTCCATACAACATATCAACAAGGATTACAATATAGACGTGGACGGTCTCTCCAAAAAAGGTGTCATGGACAAACTGGATGGTATTCACATAGAGATCAAGATGGACGAGACTTGGTTGGAGGCCGGGATTCTGCCATTACCAGGATAACTTTCTAATCCTGACATACTTCTTATTTGATATCATATTGATACCCTCTGGTATTCTCTGTTTTTATAGCTAGTGGCAATATTTCAGATGTGCTATATATTGTCTATTATCGGTTAGCCATTACTGCTATAATATGATCTATCTGAAATCTACATCTAGTATAGATTAGATTTCTTGGATTGGCTATAAAGACAAATGTATGATTGCATAATCGTAAATATGCATTGATATCTCTGAACTACTGTTGTTTAAGATACAAAGCCATAAAAATATGTAACTTTTTTACATAACTGAATATATCACTTTTTTCTTCTTATTATATATATATATATATATTCTTTGTAATTTTTATAATATTTTATATAATAACCATCTTTTATTTTTTTCCAATGGAAAAAGTCGTAATTTCTATTAATATATAAGAAATTACATTTTGTAGATGCCAAGGCATATGCATATGGAGGCATGGTTTCCTATCAAGATACATGAAATTGTCTAGATAAAGATAAAAACTTAACTGCTAATCGCTGTTACTCCACGCAGGGAGTCTGCAATCAACCATATTGTATCAAAAATTCCCTCAACAGAAGGAGGGAAAAAGGTCCAAAATTGTATCATCTCTGCGCAAAGAGAGATATACTATGTACCAAAACCAATACTGTTATATATACAACTGCTAAGATAGATATAAGAAAACATAATTTATACAATGAGTTCAGTAAAATATTGGGCTTATAGCCCAATTTGTTCATGTTCTACAAAAGGTCTGTGGTAGTATTGATGGTAGGTACCATCGATTTCCTCCTGTATCAACCAGTCATTGCCCTATAAATGTGCTGCCTATTTTGAAAGTTGATCAGCCTCCGAGTTTTGTTCCCTATAAATATGTCGACAGACAAAGGAGTCAAATGTGGCAATCAATCTTCGAGCTTCTCCTAGAATATGCCTCAAAGTATATGCATTACAATGTGATGCATTGTTGAGCCAGTTACACACAATTTTTGAATCACCAAACAATTGAAGATGACTGCAATGATGTTCTAAGGCAAAGTATATGAGATGTTTTGCTGTACAGAGTTCAGCAAAATTGTTAGTACCCCTGCCCAAGTTTATTTGAATTTTAAACCTGTGAGAATCATTTAGGAAAAGTATGGCTCCCCCACCGCATCCTGCTTCCTGAGTAGAACCATCAAAATATGCCCATGGTTTAGATTTGTCAATGTTTTCAGGTATGATGGTGCGCAGAGGGGCTATGTTATCATCCTTAGTAAGGAGATCATAGTCAGCAATAGTATGAAGCAGAATGGAAGGCCAGTGAGGGTCCTTGAGATTGAAAATGGAGTGGTTTCTAGCAATCCAAATAGCCCAGCAGGCTAGGAGGGGCATGTTCCTGGCTTTTCCCTTGTGGGCTTGGCACCAAGAATTCCAGGCCTCTTGAATGTTGTTACCATGCCAGGGGTTCAGGGAAGGGTAGTGTGCAGAAATACAATTCCAAAACTCCTTAGAGGATGGGCAGTTCAGGAAGAGGTGTTCGGTATTCTCTTCATCAAGTCGACAAAGATGACACCGAAAAGGGCCATGAAAGGTTCTTTTCATCAGATTGGCTCCTGTAGGGATCTTGTCAAAGAGAATGTTCCACAGTAATAGGCGGGTACGAGGGGCAGCCTTGAGTTTCCAAAAGGATCTCCAATTCGGGTCAATAGACTGAGGTTTATGGGGATCCATGAATCTGATGTATCCTTGTTTAGGGGAGTATGTTCCATTTTTTGCGAATGCCCAAATAAATTTATCCGGTTCCTCTGACAGTCGGATATGTGCCTGAGTGAGAGCTTCAATGTAATGTAGCCAGTCAAGTCGCCATTGCTTAGGGATATCCAAGTCATGTGCCGATTTCCAAGCCTGTTGAAGAACGATGGAATTATAACGATCTCCAATGTGCTTGATGTAGATGATGCCCCTGTTATTTAGGAATCTTATCAAATCAACTGGCAATCTGTGCGCGTTCCCACATCCCACCCATGGATCCGTGCCAATACGAACTGCATTTCCTTCATTAATTCTCCATGTAATACCTTGTCGCAATAGAGGAAGCGCATTCAACATTGCCTTCCAAATGTTGGAGATGTTGTTGTTCGTGTGGTGTGTCTGCCTAAACCAATCCATCAAGTTCATGGGCCATATGTATTTTGCTTGAGCAACCCGGGTCCAGAGACTGTTGGAGGTGATGAGTTGCCAGCCAAGTTTAGCAGCCAAGGCTTTCGAAAATAGATCAAGCCTTTTTATGCCCCATCCTCCCCATCGTTTTGGTAATGCAATTCTATCCCATTTGACCCAAGCAAAGATTTTCCCGGGTTGGTTACCCTTCCATAAAAATCTGCAGCATATACTTTGGAGTCTGTTCAGAATGCCTTTTGGTATCCAAGCTAGAGTCATCCAGAACACAGGTGTGGCCTCGATAACCGCCTTTATGAGAATTAATCTACTAGCCCGGGAAAGGTATTTATGGTACCAGATCTATAGGCATTTTTCCACTTTCACAATAAGCCACGTCCAGTCTGCAATCCTATATCCAAGAGGCTTTAGCCGGAAGCCCAGGTATTTAAGCCCGTCTTCCAGGTTTAGTACAGAGAAGGGGAAGCGCTGGGTAGTATAAATGGTCTCATGCTGAGAGCATCCGAATATGGTAATTGTTGATTTACCATCATTAACTATCATCCCGGTTGCCTGTTGAAAGAGCTTGAAAATATTATGAAGAACTGAGGAGTCACCAATGCTGCCATTTAAGAAGATCAGGACGTCATCAACAAACAAAAGATGGGTCAGATAAAAGTTCTCCGAAATCTTGATACCAACCAACTGATTTCTGTTGCGGGCAACAATGATGGATCTGCTTAAGCCTTCCATTATTAGTAAAAAAAGTAGAGGGGAGAGGGGGCAACCCTGCCTGAGTCCTCTCTCAGATAGGAAGAAAGGTGTAGCTTCCCCATTAAGTAAGACACTGTAAGATACATCCTTAATGCAGCTCATGATCCATTTGATGTATGCGAAGGGGAACCCCAGATGAGTCAATAATAATCTGATATAGAGCCAATTGGCTCTATCAAAGGCCTTCGATAGGTCCACCTTTAAGATCATGCCCTTCTGCTTCTTTGTCTGCAGAGTGTGAAGTAGTTCCTGAGCAGTGGAAATCGCCTCATGTATCTGTCGATGCTGTAGAAAAGCAAATTGTTCAGGAGATATATGCCTAGACAGAATGGGCTTCAGGCGATTTGCGATAATCTTAGCAATGATTTTGTACAGACAGTTACAAAGGGAGATGGGCCTGAAATCATTGAAGGAGGTTGGGGAATCAGATTTCGGAATGAGGGCAATAAAAGTGGATTTGATGGCCGAGGGAATATTGCCACTTCTTCTACAGTCCTCCACAATCCTGAGTAAATCATCCCCCAGGATATCAAAGAAAGCAATATAGAATTCGATGGTCCACCCATCAGGTCCAGGGCTCTTATCTTTCTTAAACCATTTAATGGTGGCTTCAAGTTCTTCCTTCGTCACTTCCATCATCAGATTCTCCGAGTCCTCCTGTTCTACAAATCTAGGGAAGAGTTCTGCAACCCGCATAATCTCCAAGATGTTCACCTCTCTAGGCGCCTTGTAGATGGACTTGAAGTGCTCATTGGCGAGCCTAGCCAAACCCTGCTGAGCAGATACCACTTGGCCCTATACATTTTGTAGCTCCCAGATAGTATTAATGGCTTTCCTACCATTAGCAAATTTATGATAGAATTTAGTATTGTTGTCACCTTCAGCCAGCCAGATAGCCCTGCTTCTGAGGCGCCAGCTCTCCTCTCTTTCCTTCAGGATTTGGGAGCGTTTTGAGACAAGGGAAGTGTATAGGTCCTTGTTTGCTTGTGATAGAAAGGTACCATTGGATGAGTCCTCATATATGGCTATGGCTCGTTCTGCTTCCTTCAACATATTATCATCATTTATCCGTTTCTGATGCGCCCAGTTTCTGGAGATCCTCTTAAGTTCAGACAGTTTCCTAATAAAACCAGCAGTGTGATCCTCCCGGTCCAATATGGGATTGGTTCTCCAATATTCAGATACCAGTTGTAGATAGGAGGGATCCTTGAGCTAGGAGGCATTGAATTTGAAGGGGCTTTTAATCTTCGGAATGTTATCTGACAGTTCCAAAAATATGGGCCGATGGTCAGATATGCCTCTAGTACCTACCCACTGCCTAATGCGAGGATGAAGGGTAAGGAAGACTTCTTTGATAAGAAATCTGTCTAGCCTTCTAGCAAGACTGTGATCACCGCTTCTGTTATTAGTCCAAGTATACTGGATTCTGACAGGAGGAATGTCTACCCACTGATGCTCTTCGAGTAAGGTAGAGATCGTGTCGGAAAGGCTGTCAACCTGGGCCGAGTGACCCCAGGATTCACAGTATCCCAACGAGAAGTTCAAATCTCCTCCCAGGATGATATTATCAGCCCGTAATAGTTCAGAGTCGAGTAGGGTCCTCCAAAATGTTTCCCTCTCCACACAAGGGCCATATATATTAATAATACGGAGATCAGTTCCAAGAGAGTGGGCGTATAAGTCCATACCAATAAACCCTCTACCTCCCCAAGAGTTCCTGAGTTCCATAGACTTGTTACAGAAACCAATAGCAGTACCGCCCGATCTCCCGGATGCGTCCATAGCATGGAAGGTCCAATTCGGCAGCCAAGAGTTGAGAGTAGGAATGAGGGAGGCAGCCGAGCAGAGGGTTTCTTGTAAGAAAATTACATCCAACTCGGTCGAAGTGAGCAGTCTTCTGAGGGCTAGTTTTTTGGGGGGGCTAGCAACCCCTCGGCAATTGAAAGATAAGAATTTCATGGAGGGTGAGGCAGAGGGCCGTCCCTTGCTCTAAGGGCCCTGTCAATGGTTTGCTGTCACCCAAGGGCAACTTCTTCACCCGCAGTGTGTCTGGCTTTTGTGAGCTGAGAGGGGCGTCCCCTAGATGATTTATGGGAAGCCGGGGGACAAACAGGGTCTAGACCAATCGCATCTACACCCTTATCCTTAGTTCTGGAGCGGAGAGGGTACCGGGGGGTAATAGGGGGAGAGAGGGGGAGGATAGAAGGGGTGGAGGAAGAGATCAGGGAGGGGATGCAGGGGGATGGATAGGGGGAGGGAAGAGGAAGGGAGCAAAGGAGAGAGGAGGGGGGGATAAAGCCCAGGGATATCAGGAGAGCTGGAGTGTCCGAGGAAGGAAAGGTAGGGGGGAAGTACCCATGCAAGAAAGAGATGCAATAACATTAGCTAATCCAGTGACAGAAGGAGGGGCAGGGAATAACATACCCGCAGTCGAGGTGATTTCCTTTGCTGTACCAAAGCTTGATGGAGGAGGAGGCGAGGAAGGAATGGAGTCCGCTGGTCGCTTGTCCGATGCCGCTTTGTCAGGGGATCTCTGAGCATCCCCTGTATTTTCTGGTACAAAGTCTTCCTTGTGCTGAGAGGGGCTCCCTCCCGTCTGCTCAGTCTCCTGTCTCTGCTCAAAGCCCCTATTCTTATGCAAGAGTGGGAAATCCTTATACAAGTGCCCTACTTTGTGGCATCTGCAGCAACGATACGGGATGCCTTTGTAGTCGATAAGCTACTTTCGGGATGTGTCCCTCCACTGGATGGTGATGAATTCCTGAAGCCCTCCTCTTGTGTCAAGATTGATTAGGATGCGAGCGTATGCCATCATACCCGTGTGAAGGTAGGACTTGTCGTACTCCATGTAGGTGCCAATAGCGTTGCCAATCCGTCTGAAGATGTCTTCAGACCAGTATTGTAATGGGAGACCCGGAAGCCGAATCCACACAGGCCCTATACCAATCTGTTCAGTCTCAGGATCGAAGAGGGGCGTCCAACGTTTCAGCAGAACCAGGGCATGCTCGAAGTGCCAGTAGGAGGATAGTACCCAATTAGTGTGATCGGCACGAGCGAATCTCAAAGCGAACCATCCCCTCACAAACGTCTGCATGAATGGGATGTCAACTAGATGGTGACCCCATACCTCTGCTGCCCAGGCCTTCAGTCGGGCGGCCGAGTAATTCCTTCCCCTGATGCGACCGACCAAGACTCTGTTAGCGAAATCCATAGCTTCTCCCCACTGAATGTCCTCTTCTAGTCGCAGGAAGATGTCGTCTGCCTTAGATTTGAAGCACTTGTACTTCTTCTTGGTCCCTTGAGGGGGAGGTGGATGCTGTGCCCTGCTAGGAGGAGGGTCCGAAGACTCAAGGGGAGGGCAAGGGTTTGACGAGGAGGGGGGAAGACCATCTGCCGAAAAATGTAGGGTACCGGCAAGAGGCGGGACAACAGAAAAACAGCCAGAAGGGGGAGCAAAGGAGGTCTGAAAGTTCGAAACGACAGATCCCCCGGTCACCGGTGGAAGAACCCGGGAATGAGAGCCTGTGGTAAGGGGGTCTAAACCAGGGTTAGGGTTTAGGCAGGCGGAAACGAAACCGAGGGATGACGGGGAGGCCGGAGGGGTAGATAAAGATGGCCAAGTAGGAGGGTCGTCCGGTAGGACCACAGGAGGCCGGGAGGGTTCAACCAAAGAGTAGCCAGAGCTGAACAGGCTAGCCGACGTGGGAAAAGAGGAACGCCAGATGGAAACCCCCTCCAGCGGGTCTTCGGAGTAATCCACGGCATCTAAATCTTCCATGTCGACAGCTGCACCTTGGAACGGAGGTCAACTCGTAACTGCAAGAAAAACGGAGGAAGATACCAAAAACCCCTGAACCGGTCAGCCAGGTAACAGGAGCAGACCGCGAGAAGAAACGGTCAGTAACGGAACAACGAAAATCCCCCGAGAAACACGATCAGGTCAATAACCACCGGTGGAGCGAAACCGCAGCAGGTAGAAAGCAGAAGGTGATACAAGTGATAGTGACAGAGCAGGTTCAGCGGCCGCCCGTGAATTAGCCGCAGTAAAACAAAACCCTAACCGAAACCCGCTCACGCAGTCTCCATCATCCTCGCTTCATAACTTAATATTGTTATATAATCCATAACCATCTTTTATATATATATTTCTTTGTAATTTTTATAATTTTTTATATAGTAACAATTATATATATATGTTGATAAACATTTATATACATTTCTTTGTAATTTTCATAATCTTTTATTTATTTTATATCAAGACAATTTTATATATAAAAGTAGTTGATTTAAACCATTGTAAAAGAATTTTCATTGTTTTGGCGGTTTGAAATATTGCAAGCATTTTGATTGTTTTAGCGGTTTGAAATATTGCAATGGCGTACTTCAAAGATTAAAAGAATAACGCGTTGCCGTAGCTACAACGCCACGATATTGTGTCTTGTGCTGATTAGAGAAATTATATCTAAAATGTATGCTAATTACACTTCAGCTTGTTTTGCATTACTCTTCCATTTATCCAACCGTGTATTATTCTGTATTGATTACACTCTGAAAATCATGATATAGTTATTTTAAGAAATTATTAAAAGAATATTAATAATTAAAAATGATAAAAACTAATTGATTTATTTTATGATTTTATTTGTATGGTTTAAAAGTTTAGTGTCATATTTTTCTAAATTTTATTAATTTGGTTGAGATAATAGGTTAAGAGAGAGTTTGTTGGAGATATTTTGAAATTGAGAAATAATGTGGGTTTATTTCTAAATTCTTTTCCTTATATTAAGAGATTTGAACTTAAGTAGTTGGGGAGACAAATTGTTCACCAAACTACTCAAACTAAGATCCTTCTACTCCCCAAACTCTTACTATTACAAAGATGAAAAATTCTTTTATCCAAAGACACGAGTGTTCCACCATAAAGATAATAACATTAGTTGTTATATATAAATGCTGATTTTCTTATTTACTAGTTATAACAAAGAGATATTTTTGTTTTTTTGTATTAAGATTAATGATCTCTTTATAATATTTAATTCTCTCATGCTCTACATCTTCATAATAGTATTTTTAATGGTATGAAAATTCTATAGAGTGATGTCATCCTTTACTATCCAATAATTCATTCAAGACTTTACATCTATATAAACCACTAGTCATAAAACCAATAAAAATTACTAATTTTCAAAGCTAAAAAAATATTAACGTTTTTATAATGTTTTGGATTTATCTACTTGTAAATTTATTCAAAATTTAAGTACCAATAGTATTTTTAATCGTATGAAAATTCTATAGAGTGATGTCATCCTTTATTATCCAATAATTTATTCAAGACTTTACATCTATATAAACCACTCTTAAGTCATAAATATAAATGATTTTGAAATTTAAGATTTAAAATGTTCTATTAAGAAAACCAATAAAAATTACTAATTTTCAAAGCTAAAAAAAATACTAACGTTTTTATAATGTTTTGGATTTATCTATTTGTAAATTTATTCAAAATTTAAATACCTATTGATCAAAGCATTGAAAACCACGGTTTTTTTTTATGAGATGTCATACATTCCACACTCAAAGTTATCTTTTTGTGTACGATAACTAACATAGATCTATCTTAAATAGGGATCTAACATGAGGCAAGAGAGATCCAATATATATATAAGATTTTTTATAATTTTTATTTTGGTGAAAGCGAACAAAATTTCAATTCAATTTTGATGACATACTTTAGCATTACACATCATACTAGGATGTAGAATAAACCTCTCAATTCAATAATAATTTTCGCAAATCAATCTAACCTAACCAATCCTGAAACTATAACCAATAGTAATGTTAACATGTGTGGAGAGGAAGGTGACTTTGTGTCCATGGATTGCAAAAACCTTTGACAGCGCTAAGACAGTATTTATGAGACCGTGACCCCTCTCTCTAATCTAACAGGCTTAAGGGCATTTATCCATAAAATCGGATGCTAGGCAAAACCGAAGGTAGTTTACCTCTATTCACTGGGTTCATTTAATTCATAACGAATTATTAACCCAATGGTTAGGACGGTGCAAGTTGACTGCGTTCATTAAATTCCATAACGAATTATTAATCCAATGGTTAGGATGGTGCAAGTTGGTGAATCACAAAGATTTGAGCCTTATCAATACATTAGAGAAAAAATGGTGAGAAATTTTATACAAAAATGGTAAGAATTGAATCCACTAGATCACACATGCTATTGTAGGTAATGGAAGAGGGAAGAAGTTGCCAAAGCAAGTACTAATCTCACTTGAATATATTTATTTTCTTATTTTTTTATTCCATTTAGATGATTTTTTTTTATTTTTTATTTTTAAATCAACTAAAACTATCCGATAGGAATATAAGTGATAAATTATATTAGGGAAGAGATAAAGTAAAACTTTGCACTTCAACGATGGAATTCTCTAATTCCCTACTATGAGTGATGGTTACTCATAAATAATTTTATAATAAAGTTATTCTATAAATTAGAATTGTATGGTTGAATTAGCCACCTGTCACCTTAGTCAACGGTTCAAGAGACCCTGTAGCCGTTGTTTGAAGTCGAAAGGAATCCGTTCAAGCCGCCGTCGTTGGAGAGGAAGGGAATAGAGGTGCTGGAGAGGAAGGGAATCGAGGCCGCCAAACACAGTGAAATTAAAAAAGAAATGCAGCCCCCAATACCATGAACCGCCTTCATAAGTCAATTAAGGCACCGTTGTTTGCAACGCTAAGCAACCTGAGCCACTGTAAGTCAACGTCAACCACCTACACCAAGCCTCAAGTCAATTAAGGGAGCTAACTGTTTTGAGGGTCGATTGATTTAGAAAGAGTTGGAGAAAACATAAAGCCACGAGAAATACAGAGAAATTCGGGTAATTTTTTTCATGACAACAGGAAAAAATAATTTGTTTGTTGAGAGCAAATAAAATTCTGAAAATATTGGGTTTCAAAATATTTGCTTTCTTCTGAAAGAAGAATAGGGTTTTGAAAATTGTCTCCAAAATTGTTAAATTTGCTGAAGAGAAATGGAGTAGGGTTTGAAGTTTTTTTTTAAAACAAAAGAAAAACAGAATAGTTGGAAGAAGCTTGAACAATATTAAAAGAAATTCTGAGAAAAAAAAAACATAATTAAGACGGGTAACAGCAGTATAAGAGTTTCTGAAAGAAATAAATTCAGAAACCATTGTTGAAAGCACAAAGTGAAACCCTAGCAAACAAGGAAAATCTAGAAGCAGAGTTTGATT
The DNA here is from genome assembly GCA_031772625.1 of Pinus tabuliformis. NCBI lineage: Eukaryota > Viridiplantae > Streptophyta > Pinopsida > Pinales > Pinaceae > Pinus > Pinus tabuliformis. The sequence goes on along the minus strand of CM062804.1, from coordinate 311,944,580 downwards.
GACCCTATAGGAGGTAATAGCAAAAACACTGAATGCTAGGTTTGAGGTGGAAAATATCACCAACAAGAACAATTTCTCATTATGGAAACTAAAAGTTTGGGATTTGCTGGTGCAATAAGAGCTGCACAAAACTTTAGACGAGGTTAAAAAGAAACCTGTTGGCATGACATATTTGGATTGGGAGGACTTGGATGCCCGAGTTCTCAGTACCATCAGGTTGTGCCTAGCAGATGAAGTTTTCTTCAACATTGTTGAATAAATTTCAGGTTTAGGTTTATGGGTAAAATTGGAAACACTATATATGACCAAATCTTTAACCAACACAATTTATTTGAAGAGGCAACTATATAGCCTTCGGATGAAAGAGGGTACTAAAATTGCAGAACACTTAAATGTTTTTAATACATTAATTTGCCAATTATTAGATATGGAAGTTAAATTTCCATATGCAAATGAGGTAGGCAACTTAATGTATGTGATGGTATATACAAGCCCTGACATTTCACATGCAATTGGAGCTATCATCAGGTTCATGGAAAATCCAAGAGAAGAACATTGGAGAGCTGTGAAATGGGTGCTTCGATATTTGACAGGTACAAGTGACCATTGCATCATCTTTAATAGTAGTGAAGGTTTAGTCTGCAGATATGTGGATGCTGATTATGCAGGTGATTTGGACAAGAGGAGATCTACTACAGGATATGTCTTTACTATTGTAGGTGGAGCAATTAGTTGGATGTCAAAACTTCAAAAAATAATTGATTTGTCCACTATTGAAGCAGAGTATATAGTTGCTTTAGATGTCAGTAAAGAAGCAATCTAGTTGAAAGGTCTACTTGATAAGATTGGAAGGACGCAGGAGAAAGTGAATGTATTCTGTGACAGTCAGAGTGTCATTTATTTGGTTACAAATCCATCTTATCACAACAAGACCAAGCACATTGATGTAAGGTACCATTTTGTGAGACATGTAATCGATGGCGGAAAAATATCTCTCAAGCTCCATACACATGAGAATCATGCAGACGTATTGCCAGTTTCAATAGAGAAGTTGCGATGGTGTTTGGCTTCTCTTGGCTTGCAAAAGAGATGATGAATGAGCATGCGCAAGGGATTAAGAAAATTATTGTCAAGGTGGAGATTGTTGAATTAATGACAACAATTATGTAAATAATGTAATTGTGGGTAAATTTGTTTTATCGTTCAGTTAGTTTTTGTAATGAAAATAAGTTATGTAACGAAATAGCTCATATTTAGCTCATATTTATGGGTGATTGCCCAAAAATATCATTGTAACTCGGAGAAACATTCTCGAGCAATAAGATTTCCAATCCCTTGCCCCATGGAAGTTTCCTAAACACACTGTCAAGGTTTTACCACGTAAAATTCTTTTTGTTACATTGTGTGTTTGATTCAGTTTCCTAATTTCATTTCATTTCTTTCTTGATTGAATGATAATGGCTCTAAAACCAACAAGTATTTGGAGAGAGAAAGTAGGGCCATGCTATTCTTAAGTTAAAGGAAAAATTTTAGGTTTTCTACCTTGAGAGATTTTTTCAAGTTCGTTTTTTATAATATTTTAAATGGAAGATAATTCAGAGGATTACATAGATATGGTATAAGTAATGAGTTTTGATAAATGAAGAATACTAAGAGATACTCAAGTGTACCAAACACTTTAGTATAAGGCTAGTTGAACATTCTAGAACTTAAAAAAGGGTTTAAAAGATCCAAGTGGCACACATTAGGGGAGGCAAGATCGATTGGGATCTAAACTGAATTGATAAATGAAGTTATACACCATGGTTAGTAAAGACACAAGCTTCCAGTGGAACTCCAAGGATTAAGTTTTTCCATGAAATACAAGTGGTCTATATGGAGGAGCAAACTAGGGAAAAGAGGTTCTAGAAGTGTCTTTGGGTGGGATCAAAGATGTTGAGCATTGTCCTTAGTCACAATGTGGGAATGGAATCGGTGGAAGCCCTTGCGGGAAAAGTTGGGTCGAAAACTAATTTCGTAGAATGGTTGGAAGTAAGGTGGAAACTTGGTTATATGCCCAAGTTTCACATCCTTATCACAGGGTGGTTTTGTTTCCAATTAATTTCATCCATATAGGTTTTTGTGGTTCAGAATGTATAGGTTGTTGGGGTTTCCAATAGAGCTATGGACTTAACCGGTTGAGTTCGTTTGTGGTGAACATTTTGGATTTACTAGTTTATTTTGGTTAAAATAGTCTTGGGTTTGAGAATTAAAAATTTGCTAAAGTTTTAGTGGAATTGCAGGCATTTTTAAGTGAATGTAAATTTTTAGAATATTCTGGGATCAAATAATTGCCCTTGCCCATGAAATCTACTTAAATCTACTTAAACTGAGGGTAGCAAAGCATTGTAGCATTGGGCCTCAACAGAGTCTATTGTCAGAACCTAAAGGTGGTGTTGAAGTTTATTTCAAAAATTTCCTTTAGCTGTTCCATTTGTGGGGGGGTTGGCCTTGGCCATTTAAGGTGAGAATGTTCTGTGGCCAAGCCCGGAGTGCAAAATCATTTGAGAAAGTTCAGGATGGAAATCTGGAAAAAGAGGGATTCTAGGGCTTCAGGGTCTCAAGTGGCTAGGTTAGAGTTTCATGAAATTCTAAGGGACACCGGGTTAAATCTTTGATCATACCAAGAAGCATGATCATGCAGTTGCTCAACTTGCCAAGGCAAAAGAAGAATGATTAGCGGTAGAGGAGATAGTAGTTACGTGCAACCAAATGCGTGAATATATTTTTTATCCTCCGCCATTGAAGCAGGTGATTCACACACAACTTGCCGCACACATTGGTTTCAAACCTTTCATATAAATATCAATAGCAGGGGCTGTGATGATACACAACGCATTTGATCAAACCATTTTGATTACTTTCGGTGGGTTTTACTTTCTTTGAATGGTTAGTTCCACCGTTTTCGGAAGATTTATCAGAATGGCCAAAATTCAGGTGTCAAACGGGAGCGTCGTGGTGGTGGCGGCGATGATATTTATGGTGGTGGCGGCCATGCAAAGCCATCACGTCGCCGCCCAAAGTGCTGACTGCTCCGCCACCGCGGAGTTGCTGAGCCCCTGCGCCTCGGCGGTGGGAAACAACCCGCAGGACCCCACTCCCGAATGCTGTGCTGTTCTCCAGACCGCCGATGTCGACTGCATCTGCGCCCTCGTCGAATCAACCATAAAATTGCCTTCCGAATGTGGTCTCGACACCCCTCAGTGTACGTTTTGTTTTTGGTGGTGGTTGTTTTTTTTTCTTGAGCCCCCTCATTGTACGTTATTTCCCTAAAATAATGCAATTCATAGTGTATTATTTTTTCATGGTAAATATTTAGAGCAAAGAAATTTGAAAACTCGCTAGAATTTGGGTTGAAAAATTGAAATTTTATATTTTGATAATTATAATCTAGATTTCTCAAAATTTCTGTCTAAATTTTACAAAATCCTACCAGAATTTATATTATTTTAAGCTGAATTAAGGCTTCCTTTCCAGAGTGAGTAAGATTTACAGACACAAAGTTATTACAATAATAAATATCAAAGCATTATAGCTCATTATTTTACTAGTGATGATTACCTGGACTTGGGTGGAGAAGATAAAAACCATTCCACCCAACCCCAGATAACCCTAAAAATGTAACTTTTTATAAATATTTACAATATTGAATTAATTAAATATCAATAACATTACTATTAGAAATATAAATTTTCATAGTTATAGTTATTCAATTATTTATTATGATATATTTTCACATTATTTAAAAAAAAAACTATTCATTAATGTAATTTTTTTAATTATTCATAATATTTAAAAAAAATTGATATTTTTAAGCTATTTTTCATCTTTAATAATTAACCTTCCACATATATATGATTTTATTTTCTTGCAAATTTATATTATTTTTTACAAATAACTCAAAGTAATAAAATTAATTTTATAGTTTTTCATTTAATTTGTATTTTTTATTCATGTACATATATTCCATTCTTAGGCTCTATCTTAATAATATGATTAATTTGACAAATATTCATTGATAATATACATCACAAAAATCCCAGATCTAATATTCTATTCTTACTCTTTTGCAAAATAAAAATTCTAATTCTAAGTTGTTTGAATGCAGGCCCAGGGGACTAGATTCTCAAGACCATGACTGAAGGTTGGTTTCAGAAACAGTAAACATTCATTCTGCCTAATAAATGAGTGTATGAGAGCTTTAATATATGGAAGTGCTTCCTATGCTTTCCTAGATATGAAATGATTACCATTAATAAAAAATAATAAATTACCATGAGTGCTGCTCCTTTGCTTGGAACATTAATCATGGTTTATTTTTGTTATCTATTACTTCTGTTAATGGCAGTCTTTACAAGCTTTTTCATCTTACTAAACTATGGTTTTTTCTTCTGCATGTGTTAGTCTGTTTAACAAATTCACAGTTTTGTAAAGTGATAGCTCATGGCAAATTAAATTTTGAAAATAAATATTTAAAAATAATTTAAGAGTAATATATAATTTCATTTTAATTATATATGAGAATAATTTTATATTTTAATAATTCAATAAAATAATAAAATATTAATATTCATCAAAATTATATTAAATTATTAATTTTAAAAATTATAAAAAATATTTATATTTTTTATAAATTTATAAAGATAAATTATATACATTTCCTTGTTATTTTCATAACCTTGTCAGCATGCTCAATAAATCTTATATATGACAGTAATTGATGTTAACCGTTTTCATTGTTCTATTTGTTTGAGTTATTGTTAATGGCATGGAAAGAACAACCCTTGTTGTAGATATAGGATCCAATATTGACTGAAAAATTATATTTAAAATGTGTACTAATTATATCTTATTTTTTTTTATCATTATATAATTACATTTATTATTATTGACTGTAGTTTAAAATATATTATATTGTAGTTTAAAATTATATTGTAATTATATTATTAAATTATTAAAAGAAAATAATTTAAAATAATTATAATTTTTTTTTAGTTTTTTTATTATTTAAAAGTTTGGAAAAAGATTTTTAATCGTTTGGTTAAGATAAAATTTTGAGTGTGATATTATTGCAACAAATATTTTGTAATGCGGGTAAGACATTTGGAAAAAAATTCTTTTATTTCCACTTTCTTATTATTATAAAGATGAAAAATTGTTTTATTTCAAAGATGAAACATTCTTTTATTGCAAAGCATTTTTATTTCACTATAAAGATAGTGAGACTAATTGTAAGAATTACTTTTTATACATTGTTGATTGTCATCTTTACTAGTTATAACAAAACTATATTTGTGATCTTCTATATTAGGGGTAATGATATCTTTATAGTATTTTAATTTTCTCTTATTCTCTGAAAATTTATAACACCACAATCCTCCTTTAAGTTTTAAATGTAGAAGTATTTATAATCATAATAAAATTATATAGAATGATCTTCTTCTTTATTATCTAATGATTTACCCAAGACTTAACATCTATATGAATCCCTCTTAAGTTGTAAATATAGATGGATTTGATTAGATTTTGAAGCAACCATTATATTATGGGAAGTTTGAGGTCTAAAATGGGTATATCAAGGATAATAATAAAATAAGAGTTATAAATTTTCAAAGGTAAAGATAAGATTTATGAGACCTATGTAACAAATAAAAATCTTAAACTAAAAAAAATAAAAATAAATAATAATAATAATAATAATAATAAATAATAAATAAATAAATAATTAAAATATATATAACTATACCGGCCTCGATAATGGACCTTATAGTGAGAATTTACGAATTATTAATGTGCAATTAAATTGAACTCGTATATACCGGACAACACTTATATTATGTTTTAGTGCATGTACATCAGACCTCGCAGTTAGTGTTGTGTATATGGTTGATGGCATTTAAATTTCACATGGCCCGCGGAGGACTAGCCGTCCGCGACCTAACCTTGGTTATCTGGCTTACGTATGCCGAATCCCATGGCATGCGGGTAGATGAGCTCGCTGCATATCTCCACTAGCTGGTGTTGATTCTGGGTAACACTTGTATCATTGTATGACATCCGATTGCGGCTAAGCAATCCAATGGTGGGGAGGGTTTAGGGTTTAACCCCCTAACCACTTTTCCACACTCGGCAGAGGGTAGCGTTAGTTGTTGTCTTCGTCCCTTAGCATCTTGCTGCTCTGCAACTGATTTGTCTAGTGAGGGTTTCGGGCCAGTGCAGGGTCCTTCTACTGTTTTCCATGGACATTATGGTCAGCCCTACGAACGTCGGTAACCCTGGCAGTTTGACTTCATGCAGTTTTGATTGTTTGCATTATTTGAGTTCGTCTTCCGCTTTGGAACTCCGCATGGTGTCGAGATTGAATGATTTCCGCCTCTGTCCAGGGTGGCTCGATGGTCTACCAAAGCTGCGGAAAAGGCTCTACTCTGGCAATCCTTTTCGAGAGGTAAGCTCACAAACCACCAGATTTTCTTCTGAGTATTTATAATCTCTCAATTCTGAATTCGTTAACTGATGAGGTTTGTTGTGTTGCAGGTAGGCTGCTCGATGTGGAAACCCTCCAGTTCCAGGTAAGGAATACCCCTCTTTCCGACATCATGCATCTTATAAATTTCGCAGTTGGTTAACCTCATACTGACTCCCTGGTTTCTTGCGGTTGTATGTAGGTATTTTCCCCTATCTGCCCAATTCATTAAAGCTTGGAAAATGTCCCTTAGAGGTTTAGGGGCTTACGGCTTCCATGGTCATTTCCAGGTTGGAACATCTTATCTTTGGTGCATGAATATTTAGCTACAAAATGATTATCTACTCGATGATAGAGACTGTGCATCGAGCCGAGATTTTCGCTGAGAGTTGCTTAGATTTTGGTTCTTAATTAATTAACTGTATAATAGAATAGTCAAACATTGTGCACGACACATGTAATTTTGAGAACGATCAGCTCTTGATCGACCATGAGTTTCTATGGATATTTTCTCTGTTATACCTTGTTTTGTGTTAAGTTATATATTGGATGGTCTTTGAGGGGTTTTTGGTCATATTGACATATTTGAGTTGTTCTGAAATGTGGCATTGTTCCTTAAGTTATTACTATAGTGAAATATATTCAATTAAACTTATGCGTTTCAATATTTGAATGATATTGTAGTTATTTGTCTCTAATTTAATGATGGGCCGAGATTGCCTCTATTTCCTTACTCAGGGTATTAGTAGTTTAGTGAGTTTATCTTAGTTCACTCAGCATTTCCAGAATGATTCATTTAAAGTTTGTTTATACCATGAGTCACCTGGATTACTTCTCAAATGGCTTGCAATCTATTACGCTTTTCATCTCTGTAGTAGTCATGTAGCCTTTCACACGTTTTATTTCTATTGAGACTCATATACTCGTTCGACATTTCTAGAACGTTTCTTTCTGAATATGATTTTTAAAATGAGTAACCTATAACTACTCATATAATGGGTTGTGGTTTATTACTCAATTTGTATTTGACTCTAGAGAATAATATATAAATAAATTCGACAGTAATCATGTAGGATTTCATACATATTGTTCCATTGTTTATGATAAGAGAAATACTCTTAACACTTTAAGAGCGTATGCATGTTTATCTGCTGTATGAAGTTATTCTCCACACTTTACTAGTATTATCTGCTACCATCCATGCATTGCCATAACATATTGTCTACTATTTTTATTGCGAAACTGGTAATCTCTATTATCTGTTTTAATGCACTTTTCAAGGAATTTCTTTTCTTAGTTATTATATTACTTAAGAAATTCTTCCAGCATCAATTTGTAATGAAAAGTTCTATTTTATCATTTAAATAATTTCCACAGTCCAGCATTAATTCGTAATGGAACTTTCTATGATACTTATATGTTCAATATTAGCAAACTGTAATATTCAATCCTTTCTGGAAAGTCTCTCCTCCCAGTCGCAAGCCTGGAAATTACGTCCAGACCCTCCCCTGAGCACTTTATTTTGTTCACAGTTAAATAATTCCAGCCACAGTCAAGTACCTTGGGCCTCCGGACTCCTGTCCCACCTCAAGTCCTGTACTTTTTACTGACTATTCTTGAGAATTCTCCCACTAGTTTATTCCACCCAACTCTAGGAACTTTTTTTTCCCACATTCTCTTCCCCCATGTAAATCTCCCTTTAGGGCAGATGGGTAACTGTCTTTTGTAATTGTTTCTTTTAATTAATGTAAACAATTTCTATTTTTGTTAAAGTATCTGGACTCCTAATTACCAATAATTTAGGTAACCAAATATATGTTTCTTGGCCTTCCAGCCTCAGTCATTTATTATTTAACATCATATGGTAAGAAAACTTAAAGTAATAATGGTAAAGATCAAACTTAGTAACCAAAGTAATTTTTTTAACATCATATGGTAAGAAAATTAAAGTAACAATGGTAAAGATCAAACTTAGTAACCACAGTAATTTTTATGCATCTTGGGGTGTTACATCCCCCCCCATATGAGGAACACCATCCCTGGTGTTCTTTCTACTTTCAGAAAATAACGTCGGATAAGCTTTCTGCATAAATTCCTCCTCTTCCCAGGTGGCCTCATCCAGGCCAAAGTGCTTCCACTGCACTTTAACCTGGGTGATGGCTCGCTTCCGCAAGGTGGTTTCTCTCTGATCGAGAATACGAAGAGGTTCTGCCAGAAACTCTCCTTCCGGTTCGACCTGCACAAAAACAATTCATAGTCACAACCTCTTCAAAATAGTCTATCCAAAAGTCATATATTCCACTTAACTGATTACCTGAATATTTTCCCAGTTAATGATATGCTGAGGATTGTACACATATTTTTTTAGCAAAGATATGTGGAACACATTGTGGACCCATATGTGGCTTGGTAACACAAGATTATAGGCCACCGGCCCAATCCATTCCAAGACTTGAAAAGGTCCACAGTATCGGGGTGCTAACTTAGCACAACCCCTCCATTGTAAGGAACTTTTCTGGGGCTTTACCCTTAAATATATGTGATCTCCCTGCTGAAATTCTCTGTATGTCCTCTTTTTATTTTCATACACTTTCTGCCTATCTTGGGCAACCCTTAGATTTTGTCGAACTTTCTTAATAGTCTCCTCCATTTCTGCTAGCATGTCAAGACCCAATGCTAGCTTATTAAATGATTATTCCAATCTATGGGTACCCTGCACTTTCTTCCATACAACACTTCAAAGGGGCTCATGCCCAGTGATTCATGATGTCCATTATTATATGCAAATTCCACTAGGTGGAGATAGTCTTCCCACTTATGTGGCTGTTGCATCACAAACATGTGTAGCATGTCCTCCAGCACTTGATTTACCCGTTCGGTCTGTCCGTTTGTTTGAGGATGGTAGGTAGTACTAAATTGGATCTGAGTACCCAATCCTGAAAAGAGAGTTTTCCATAATGTGGATGTAAATTTTACATCCCTATTAGAAATCACCACCTTGGGTATTCCGTGCAGACGAAAAATTTCCTTCATAAATATGTCTGTGATTTCCACAGTTTTGTAAGTGGATTTCACAGGTATGAAGTGAGCAGTTTTGCTCAATTTGTCTACTACCACCATAATTGAGTCGTGCTCCTTCCTGGTGCGAGGTAAGCCGATGATGAAGTCTAGAGATATGGTCTCCCATTTCCATTCCAGAATGGGCAATGGTTGCAACAAACCCGTGGGATGTTGATGTTCTGCCTTCACCAACTGATACTCTAGCCTTTCGACAGGTACTCAGTAACATCCTTCCTTAACTCGAGCCAAAAATACTCTTTCTTGATGGTTGAAAATAGTTTCTGGTAACCTGGGTGGCCAGCACATGGTTTCCTATGAAACTCATCCAATATCAATTGTTTAACCGAGTTTTGGTTAGGAACATAAATTCTGTCCTTAAAAGTAAGGAGGTTGTCGGAATTTATTTCGAAATCTAATTTTTCCTTTTTCAGCAGAGCTTCCTTTGTCTGTTGCCAAAGAAAAGTGTACTCCGGATCTTTGATAGATGCTTCCTTTATGATTTCAGGAATATTTGAGCATACTTGGCTCATTTGGACCTCATAAATACAATGTACTTTTTTTCTCAATGCGTCAACCACTCGATTTTCCTTCCCTTTAAGATGTTTCATTTCGAAATCGAACTCACTTAAAAATGTTGTCCATCTGGCCTATCGAGCATTTAAGCTAGACTGGTTGAAGAAATTTGTAAGGCTGTTGTGATCCATTAGTAAAAAAATTTCTTCCCCAACAGGTAGTGTTGCCACATTTTAAGTGCATGCACTACCGCTATCAATTCAAGGTCATAAGCAAAATATCATTGTTCATACTCCTTCAACTTCCGTGACTCATAAGCAATGACCTTTCCTTCTTGTGTCAGCACTCCGCCAACACTTTCTTTACTCGCATCCATACAAACTGTTACACAGTAATTTGTCACTGCCTTCCTGTCAGTCACCCTGCTGTGTCAATCACTAAGCTTCATGCCTTCTGAACTAGCCCAGAAACCCATTTTTCTAAAGTTTTATGCATCAGCGCGTCTGTTTGAAAAATATCCGCGATTACTGGCGCTCCATAGTATATTCAATGCGCTGACAGCTCGGAAGGACATCACTTTTCCGCGCTGGTCGCCAGCGCGCCTTTCCCATGTGCTTCCGCGCTGACATGACTGTCCCAGTTATGTAGACGCGATGACATCGCGTCAGTTTCCTCATTATCCGCGCTGATCCAGTTTGGGCGAATTTGTTCAAACAACCAGCCTTCCAGATAACTCCAGGCTTGGTTGTTAGCTTTGTGAATGTCGACTCCCTTCTATGGCATGACTGTTCGACCCTTTGCAACCATTTCCCTCAAGGATAAGCTCATCCTTCCACCCTTTTAGGAGACTCCTTCTCCTATATAAACTCTCACCATTACCATGGGCAGCTAGTTTTTGGATAGTTAGACATAGCTTGGATTGTATAGAGCTTATAGTGCTCAGATTGCTGCTACTATAGGTATTTGGTGTGCTAGGTGTGGAAGTGATTGATTGCTTAGGGAAGGTTGTTTTGTGTTGCTTGTGTGAGAGAGAGAGTTGTTTGTCTTGGGAGAATCATCCTCAAAGGTGAATGCTTGAGATACATGCTGACTGGCCCCTCCTGAGAAGATTACCGACGTCAGAACATTTGGTTGTACTCTTCTCTATTCTGATTAATAATAGATGACTGTTATTATTGTTCCATTCTCATTTGTACTTGCAATGGTTAAATGTGAATTACATCTTTTCTGACCGATGTATGGTTGCTTTTACTAGATTTCACGCTTGTGTTTGTTTCCTCTTCGTGTGTGCAGGTATCTATTCGCGAAGATCGCGGAGGATTGTGACCAGCCAAAGCAAAGGAGCGAAGGCAACATCTCTTCGTCAAACAACAGCGCTGGAATCCAAGTAGGTGCTTTTTACCTCTTGTTTAATTGCAATTAGGAACATGCATAGCAGCATTGTTTGATTGTTGCTAGACCCTTGCTGGGCTAGTAGGGATCGCCTCTATCTGTAGAGGGGATTTACCTCTCCAACAATTTGGCGACTCTGCTGGGGATCAGCCTTTTTGTCTCTTGAGTCCACTTTTGTGTTTGGCTTTGATTGATCTCTTTTCGAGTTTTTGGGATTGTCTTTTTGCTTATGAAATTTCTGGGCGCTTCTGGGAAGCATCTTTATTGTTAAAGAGCTCTTGATTTGGTTTGGGAAGTTTTTAGTTTGGCCTTGCTTGTTTTTTGCTCTCAGCGCGTTTTATTTCGGAACAGTCGCGCTGACATCGCGACCCTGTTCTTTGGTTTTCTCTTCATCGCGCCTGTACGTCTAACAGTCGCGCTGACCTCGTTTTCAAGGTCAGCGCGCTTTATTCGTGTTCTTCCGCGCTGACATCGCGCCCCCGCTTCTTTGTGGTTTCGGTCATCGCGTCTGTGTGCTTTATATCCGCGCTGACCTCGTTTTTCTGAGACAGCGCGCTTTTTCCCTGTCCTTCCGCGCTGACGTCGCAAAGTTGCTGAAGGCCTCCCCCTGTCAGCGCCAAGTTGCTGAAGGCTACCCGCGCTGATCCTGTAAAATTCGTTTTTGACCAAATTGGCCTCCTGAACCTCTTGCTGTGACTTTCCCTTCTTCTCTCCTCTTGTCTGATGACTTGTTTTTCATTGTTTGAACTCTGAACTGCTTGATTGCGAAGCTTGTTTCCATAAGGTTTCGTTTTTGCTCAGTTTTAAGTTTGCAAATACCTTCCCTTTTTGCTTTCGCTGCTTGGTTCGTGTTCCCACCATCACTTTTGCAATTGCTGGATTGTGTTGTGTCTCTAGTTGACTGGTTGTGACTTTCGTCCTTCGGGTGTTTGCCTTTTTTCTATTGATTTCGCGCTCTAACTCTAGGACATCTAGAGGTTGCGTGTGTGTCAAGCCTACCGTAGGGAGCTTGTTTGTTTGTTCGACCAGCCAAGTTCAGATCTGTTCATGCACTTGTTCAGTGATTGTTGGAGTGCTTTGGATTGTGTTTCCAAGTGGTTTCTTTTCGCTTCCTCCTTGCTTGCAATCCTTGCTTGTCTTACAGAGCTTAGATTACATAGCTCGTGCAGACCTTTGTTTTCCTTTGATTTGGAAGCTTTGGTTGAATGTTTAGGGAACTTTGTGTGCTTTCATTAAGTAGTTTACTTGGTGTTCCGGTTCCTCCAAATTATTTTAGATGCTTTGTGTCACTGAAAGAAAATCAAACTAGTAGCTTTGCCTTTGAAAATTGAAAAGGAAAAGAACATTTCATTGATTTGCATCTTCAAAAGAAAAGTTTCCTTTCCTCGCTTTAGTTGCATTAAGTTGCTTGTTTGCTTGTACTTGTTTTATTTGATAGAAAATTTCTTGCCCTCTCGTAGCTAGAATTCATCGAATAAAACAGAATTCTTTGGCATATAGATTGCATCTAGGTAATTGCGAGCGAACATACGATAGAGCTTGAAATCGAAACTTAATCTCAAGATCAACTATAAAATGAACCAAATGAATCTAAAAACGCATTGGAACTAAACGCAAATATCTAGAGGTCTAGGTTAGAGACGTGTTCCGGCGTCTTTAAACATAGTCACTGTTGTTTCACATTAGGTTGGGTGATTCCTCCTTCTGTGACTCGATAGTGGTCTAACACGGACTGCGCTCCCACGTACCGTCGCGTATATAGGGAGACCCCACTAGGCTTTTATCCTTTATCCATAGGAAGCCGAGTCGGCCGCCCTACGATTCGCAATGCAGTGAACACAGCATTCACGAAGATTGACCACCCGTACCCTAAAAAGTATTCTGTGGTTTTGCGAAAAGTTTGGCACACCCTCTACCTAGAGTTCCAGAGCAGTTGCTTTTGATCCTTTTCGGACTCCCTAAACGAAAAGGTGCCTGTGAGCGTCTTGTCACTTCGTGCTCATTAAACATTCGAAGGAGACTGGAGTCATCTTTTGTCCTTTTCTCGACTCCTGAAATATGAAAAGGTCAAGTTTGGTTCTTGCGTCTTAAAATTAATTTGGCCACGATAACATCACCCAGTTAAATCTTGTGCGCGTTAGCTTGAGTAGGTTTCGTTTTCGTTTGCTATGGCAACTTTTCCGGGATTCACTAACCCAGGTTCCCCCTCTGATGGGAATCCAGGACAATTCCCTCCTCTTGGGAATGTTGGTGCTCCGTACATGGCGACGTTGTCCCTACCAGGGTTAACTGTCGGGTTGCCTGTGTGGTTGTTTTCAACCTCTTTGGTCTCTACCGTATCGGCTGTTAGTCCATCAGTCCCTCCACCTGAACAACATCATGTTGATCCAAAGGTGGACCTCTCCCCTTCGACGCCTACTTCTACGTCCTCATCTTCTACTTCGCCTGGTGAAAGTCTTGACTCGACTAACCAGGTGGCTAAGAAGAAGAAGAAGAAGACCAAGAAGAAGAAGTCCCCTCAGGGAGAGCCTACACACACAGTCCCCCTCTCAAGTCCAGCTATCCACTCCAGTATAACTGAAGTCGGGTCACCTTCTGCCCCTACACGGAAGGTCAAGTTTCCTTGTCGATTATGCAAGGAGGACCATCTGCTTCGTGACTGTCCTGGCATTCCCAGGGTATTAGAAGTTTGGTCCCACGACCCGGCCCGCCCTTCATCGTCCACTGATGATCATGGCGATGCTACCTCATCAGTTGGGAATGGTAAGGAGAAAGGGAAGTTTCGAATCCCCTGTCGACTTTGTGAAGGCAAACATCCCCTTCACCTTTGTCCCCTCATGGATAAAGCCTCTGCTGTGTTGGAAAGTCTTGCTGCTCCTCCGAATCCATTTCCCGCCGGTTATGAACGTCTTTCTACAACTGTAGATCGCGCCCCTGTTGACAAAGAGATCGCTTCAGATTCCTCTCTTGTCCAGGCTCCTCTTCCCGAACCTGGTTGTTCCCAGCTTGTTCCAGACCCGCCGTTGGTCGGAAAGGGGGTTGATTTGAGTTCACCTCCTCTCAACCACTCTGTTTCGGAAAAGCAAAGTTCTCATTTTCTTCTCGTCTCCTCGGATTCTCCTGAGCTTGATAAAGGTTCTCCTGAAACCTCTCCGGAGAATTTAGATTCGGTTCTTTCCGAGCCGGGGGGCAACCATATGGTTCCCCCACCAAGTAGTTCGGTCATCTCCTTTGATTGGAGTCGTCTGACTGCCCCTCCCCTTCCGTCCCATGTGCCTTTCTGGGTCACCGCCTATGCTTGCAATAAGGCGCTGCCCGACACTGTGTTAGACGAAGGAGCATCGGTTAGTCTCATGCTCGTTACTGCTTGGCGAGCTTTGGGTTCCCCATCGCTTGTACCTGTCGCACCTCATCTCACCGCATTTGACGGAGGAACGAGTCAGCCATTAGGGATCCTCCCGAAGTTTCCTATTACTTTGGGGGGCAAGACTGTCTATATAGACGTCTCAGTTACCCAAGGTTCTTTAGACTTCAGTCTTCTCCTTGGTCGTGATTATGTGTATGCCATGGGAGCCCTTGTTTCTTCACTTTTCCGTGTGGTTTGTTTTCCACATGATGGAAGAATCGTGACATTCGATCAATTATCGTTCGTTCGCCCACAAGCCCCTCCGGCACACTCATCCTTCCCTCCTGGCTTTCATCCACAAGTTGCATCTGCCTCACCGCAAATCAACTACGTGGCCACCTACCCCGTGCCCGTACCCAGTGATGACACCATCGTGCATAGTGTCCTGGGGGCATTAGGTCCTGATTTCCAAGATGTCGGCCTTCCCTCCGGAGCCACTTTCTTGGGGACCTCCACTTCCCGTTCATTATGATGAAGTTTGGTCGGAGCATAGTTCCTTTCCGGTGTCAAGCTCCTTAAAAAATGAAACTCGGTGGTGGAGCATAGTTCCTTTTCCGGTGTCAAGCTCCTTAAAAAATGAAACTGGGTCTGGTTGGAGCACAATTATTTTCCGGTGTCAAGCTCCTTAAAAAATGAAACTGGGTCTAGTTGGAGCATAGTTCACTTTCCTATGTCAAGCTCCTTAAAAAATGAAACTAGGTTTGGTGGAGCATAGTTCCTGATCTTGTGTCAAGCTCGTTAAAAAATGAAACAAGGGTTATGAGGATAGTTCTTTTACTGTGTCAACCTCGTTAAAAAATAAAACACCTCCATTTCCAAATCGAGTCTTTTGATTCAGATCTCGTAAAATACAAGTCGAGTCTTTCATAGATCTCGAATGTGAACCTTCATTCCATCCACTTTGTTGAATGCAATGAAGCTTGGGGGGCATGTACCTCGATTTGCGTCATTATGCTGGGGGCATGCGAACTTATAACAAGCATAGTTTTTCATTTCAAGCTTGTGTAAACATGAAACCGAATCCAAGCAGAGTTCTCCATGGTTCAAGCTTGTGTAAAAATGAACCCATACCCGATTTACATCTCGTGATTGCCATTTTTATCCGCTGAATTCTTCTAGATGAGCCTTGGTTGTTTCATTCCATTGCTACCATCTCTTTGGTCGATCATATGCTCTCACTTGGTTGTTTATCCTTTCCTGAGGAACCGTAGCGATGAGTGGTTTTGTTAGCCAGCCTCTTGACCATTACATGTTTTGAGCAGTTCCACCATTGCCAGAACCAGTTGCTATCCTTTATACCACTCGTTCCTCTAGGACGAGTCACCTTTAAGCTCTTTTCTGATTCGTAAAATGTGAAAAGATTGCCGAGTATTTTTCCCTTTTTGACTCGTTAAAGAGAATAAAAATGGAGGTCTGCTTTCAGCTCTTTTCTAACCGTTTAAAGATGAAAAGATTGCCGAGTCCCCCTCTCGACTTGTTAAAAAAATGAGAGGCGGTCACTTTAAAGCTCTTTTTTCGACCGTTTAACTTAAAAAGATTGTCGGGTGTTTGTCGTTTCGAACTCGTTATTTGGCTCCAAAACGACGTACTTCTGGCCACTTTTCTACTTTTTCGGGTCGAAGTCACTACTTATGAAAAGTACTCCTCGATCGTAATGGTCGGGCGGTTCTTTCGAGCATTGTTTTATACTTTTTCGGGCTCGAGAGACACAACTGTACGAAAAAGGACCCCCCCAGGAGTCTTCTTTTCTGCTGTCTTTTCAGGCTCTCTAAACAAGAAAAGGCGCCGAGTTTTTCCTTTGTCAGGCTCGTTAAACACTTGATGACATCGGGCATTGTCCAAATGACACTCTTCAAGCATATGTTATCCCCGTCAAGCTTGTCATCCAAAAATAACCGGGGTACCTGCCAGAAATGGTGGGGAAAATGGAACAGTAATCATAGTCGTGTCGGCAGTATGTCGCTCTTGAACATGGCACTCTTCTGCTTCGTGTCTGGGTGGGATCATCTCATCTTGTTTTTCACTGGCCTCCGTGGGTTTGGGTTATCCTATTCGACCTCTCATCTGCCCATTGCCATCATCACTATACCCTTTGCTCATTTGATGTCAAATACTGCCAAACCCGCTACAGTGCCGTCGATATGTTCAAGAGAAGTTGACCTCTGCAATAGTACAACCTCATCTGCTATCTCACACAAATCATTTTTCCTCTGTCTCGCGTCGATGATGTGGGAATCATTATGGCCCACCTTCGATCAAGGTCCCTTCCTGTCGACTTCAACTCATTATCCGGGAAGGTGACTTAGAGACTCCCTTCAGGTGCCTTAGAGCCTGCATGCCTCAATGGCAGGTTCTTCGTGTTCGACGCGAGGTTTACATCATTGGCCTCCGATCGAATGATTCCGTGGGTGTTCGACACCAGCTCATTGATTCACATGCCGCGGATTGTACCTATAGTACCTTGAGGGCCATTGTCATTATTGGTGGTACCTCTCGCGTCTGTTAACAGTTTCCATCATTGACTGGTAATCAGACGATGTTCATGCATGTTCGACTTCAACTCATATATTCACATGCTTGAACTTGTACTTTGTTCGGATCGGGACGGAGCGCAAGACCCTGGATCCCTGTCTATTATGGTCCAGGTTGCGATTTTGTGGATGATCATTACATGACTCATTGATGGATGGCTGCGCCCATACCTGAGTCGTCATGGATGGCTGCGCCCATACCTGAGTCGTCATGGATGGCTGCGACCATACCTTATCATTATTATGGTCTCTTTAGCTGGGTGGCTGCGTCCATTCCAACAGACCTTTTCGCATGTCTTTTTGGATGGCTGCGCCCATGCCTAGACTGCATGTACTTGATTATCAGAGATATTTCGGTCCTTCCTGGTGGTGTTCCAGTTCGGCATGTGTTGTAAAGCATTTCACCCCTCCCACTCTCTCGGTCTTCATGCTTTAGGGGGCATCTGTTACACAGTAATTTGTCACTGCCTTCCTGTCAGTCACCCTGCTGTGTCAATCACTAAGCTTCATGCCTTCTGAACTAGCCCAGAAACCCATTTTTCTAAAGTTTTATGCATCAGCGCGTATGTTTGAAAAATATCCGCGATTACTGGCGCTCCATAGTATATTCAATGCGCTGACAGCTCGGAAGGACATCACTTTTCCGCGCTGGTCGCCAGCGCGCCTTTCCCATGTGCTTCCGCGCTGACATGACTGTCCCAGTTATGTAGACGCGATGACATCGCGTCAGTTTCCTCATTATCCGCGCTGATCCAGTTTGGGCGAATTTGTTCAAACAACCAGCCTTCCAGATAACTCCAGGCTTGGTTGTTAGCTTTGTGAATGTCGACTCCCTTCTATGGCATGACTGTTCGACCCTTTGCAACCATTTCCCTCAAGGATAAGCTCATCCTTCCACCCTTTTAGGAGACTCCTTCTCCTATATAAACTCTCACCATTACCATGGGCAGCTAGTTTTTGGACAGTTAGACATAGCTTGGATTGTATAGAGCTTATAGTGCTCAGATTGCTGCTACTATAGGTATTTGGTGTGCTAGGTGTGGAAGTGATTGATTGCTTAGGGAAGGTTGTTTTGTGTTGCTTGTGAGAGAGAGAGAGTTGTTTGTCTTGGGAGAATCATCCTCAAAGGTGAATGCTTGAGATACATGCTGACTGGCCCCTCCTGAGAAGATTACCGACGTCAGAACATTTGGTTGTACTCTTCTCTATTCTGATTAATAATAGATGACTGTTATTATTGTTCCATTCTCATTTGTACTTGCAATGGTTAAATGTGAATTACATCTTTTCTGACCGATGTATGGTTGCTTTTACTAGATTTCACGCTTGTGTTTGTTTCCTCTTCGTGTGTGCAGGTATCTATTCGCGAAGATCGCGGAGGATTGTGACCAGCCAAAGCAAAGGAGCGAAGGCAACATCTCTTCGTCAAACAACAGCGCTGGAATCCAAGTAGGTGCTTTTTACCTCTTGTTTAATTGCAATTAGGAACATGCATAGCAGCATTGTTTGATTGTTGCTAGACCCTTGCTGGGCTAGTAGGGATCGCCTCTATCCGTAGAGGGGATTTACCTCTCCAACACAAACCATGAAAGACTTTTCCAGATCTACTAACTTTAACACGGGTGCAGTGGTAAGCAAGTGTTTTAGTCTTTCAAAGCTTTTGCCGACACTCGGCTATCCATTGGAAAGAGTGTCCCTTTTTCTATAAATAGGTCATTGGGAAGGTGACATTCTTTGGAGTTGTCCATTCCATAATGGTTTTGATCTTTTCCGGGTCTCCTGCTATTCCATCTGCTGATATAACGTGACCCAAGTATTGAATCTGATCTTTGAAAAAGTCACACTTGCTGAATTTAGCATATAACTGATTTTCCCACAGAGTTTGCAATACTATCCTCAGATGTTCTTTATGCTCCTCCTGATTCTTAGAGTATATTAAAATGTCATCAATGAAAATCAGTACAAACTTATCAAGATAGGGCTGGAAAATACCATGCATTAGACTCATAAAGGTGGTTGGGGAATTTGTGAGGCCAAATGGAAACACCACGAACTCGTAATGACCATAATGAGTACGGAATGCAGTCTTGTAAATGTCCTCCTCCTTTATCCTTATTTGATGGTAGTCGGATCTTAAGTCAATTTTTTAGAATACTTTAGCTCCTTGCACTTGATCAAATAGATCATCGATACATGGTAAAGGATATTTATTCTTGATGGTCAATTTATTTAATTGATGATAATCGATGCATAATCTCAGGGTCCCGTCTTTTTTCCGTACAAACAATACGGGGGCTCCCCAAGGGGATACACTAGGGAAAATATGATTTTTCTCTAAAAGCTCTTGAAGTTGCATCTTGAGTTTTGTTAACTCAGGTATACTCATGTGATAAGGGGCCCTGGATATAGGGGTTTCACCCGGAATTAGTTCGATGGTGAAATCAATATCACGCTTTGGTGGTAATCCTAGAATGGATTCAGGAAATACATCAACAAATTCCTGAATGACAAGAATGTTTTCCAAGGAGGTCATTTTATTCTTGGTGTTTGTAAATCCCACCTGAACAACATATATTTGACAACCTTTCCTAATACATTTTCCTAGCTGACTAGCAGTGATAGGATGTAACTTGGTATTGGTTTTAATTCCTTGGAGTTCCTTCCTTTGGCCTGTTTCAGCGAGAAAACTGACAGTTTTCTATTTGCAATCCACTAGGGACCAACATTTTTCCAACCAATCCATCCCAATTAAAATTTCATAAGAACCCAAAGGAAGTATATTAAGGTCAACGTAAATGGGTTGCCCTGAAATTGTTATGGGACAATGTTCTATTTTTGCAATTACCCTTCTTTTTGTCCTGGTGGCTAATTGAACTAGCCATGGTTTTGGAAACTTACTGCTCTGCAGTTGACACTTTTCTACCACCTTAGGACTAACATAGCTTAAGCTAGCACTGGGATCAAATAAAATAGAGATAGGTTGCTTAGCAATCATACCTTCACATTCGATCATGGTGGGCTGATATTCTGCTTGATGATCATCCAGAGAAGCATTAATTTTGGGCATGCTCCTTGCCACTTCTCCAACCGTGGATGCTTCCTGCATATTTGATAGTTGTTCCGTCCTTGCCTTATGTAGACAATTTTTGTAATAGTGGGGTTCTCCGCATCCCCATCATTGCAGCGGCAGTTTTGACTGTTGGTCATTAACAAATTTCATAACTCCCTCTGACTGTTTGTTTTCAGAATATGCAGCTTTGGGCTGATTCCTTGCTGGAAATTTGCTGAGAGGTTTTTGCTGTATATTTTTGCCACTAGAGAATTTTGGGTGTCTATTTGGGATCAGGCTTCTACCTTTCTTGTTTGACCCTCCTTTAGGTCCTTCATTTTTCTGTTTCATTTTCTGGTAGCAAATGTGGGCTTTCCACACTGCATCATCCATTGTTTTGGGGTAGTCAAACTCTAGTTTCTCCTTCATAAAATTGGGTAGGCTACTGATGAAGCGCTGAATTTTGGCCTTTTCCTCTTGCATATAAGGCACATAGTGCAGCAAGGAGGTGAATCGTGTCACATATTCATCCATGGTTAAGGTTCCCAATCTTAACTCGTGAAATTCTTTTTCTTTTTTGTCATAATAATGTTCAGTTAGATACTTGTCTTTGAAATGCTTTTGGAATTCGTTCCATGTAACCTGCTCTTCGTCAATTTTCCTCACTGTTTTGATTTCTTCCCACCAAAGGGTAGCCTTACCCCTTAGCTGATAAACTGCCAATCGTGCCTTCAGTTTATCGGTGTACTCATAAATCTGAAAATACTTTCCCATATCAATTAACCATGCTTCCGCTGCCTCTTCAAATTCCCCTTCAAAGAGTGATGGTTTAATATTTTTAAATTCTCCTTGTAGTTCAGATTTCTGTCTTTTTGTCTTGCGCTGGTCGAAAACATTGTCTGAGCATCCTTCTTCATCTTCCCCATGTTTTTTTGCTGACTCAGCATTTTCCTCTCCATGCTGAGCCGTTGGGGTCTTCTCCCTGTCTTCAACACTGGGGTCTGGATGTCGTTGATTCTGTCGATTGGACAGACTTCTGAGAATTTTCTCCTGTTCTAAACGTAGCCGTTCATTATCTGTTCTTAAATTTGTCATCTCAACACGCAGCTGCTGAACAATTTCAAGTAAAACCGCATTAGCTTGATGAGATTCCTCGCCTAGCTGTATCCAAATATTAGGATTAGCATTCACATATGTTTTTTTCTAGCGGGTTGGGTGGTCCTGGGCTCCTCTGCATCTTGACCCTTTTTGTATTGATGCAGTCTCTATGTTCACACATATATTTACTTAGTTAATTTAAGGAAATCACATCCATTTCGAATATATATATTTTTCCCAAAGAGTCTCAGTGTACGAACCTGAGCTCTGATACCATCTGTAACAAATAAAAGTCTTAAACTATGGAACATAAATAAAAAATAAAAAAAATTACACAACTATTCAGGCCTCGATAATGGACCTTATAGTGAGAATTTACAATTTATTAATGTGCATTTAAATTGAACTCGTATATACCAGACAACATTTATATAATGTTTTAGTGCATGTACATCAGACCTCATATTTAGTGTTGTGTATATGGCTGATGGCATTAAAAGTTCACATGGCCCACAGAGGACTAGCGATCTGCGACTTGACCTTGGTTATCTGGCCTGTGTACGCCGAATTTCGTGGCACACAGGTAGATGAGATCGTTACATGCCTTCGCCATCTTATGTTGATTTTGGGAAAACTTTTATCATTGAATGTCATCCAATCGCGGCTAAGAAATCTGACAGTGGGGAGGGTTTAGAGTTTAACCCCCTAACCACTTTTCCACACCCGGCAAATGGTAGCGTTAATTGTTGTTTTCAGCCCTTAGCATCTTGCTGCTCTGAAACTGATTTGTCTGGTGAGGGTTTTGGAACAGCGCAGGATCCTTCTACCGTTTTCCATGGACATTATGGTCAACCTTGAAAACGCAGGTAACCTCGATAGTTTGACTTCATGCGGTTTTGATTGTTTGCATTATCTGAGTTTGTTTTCTACTTTGGAAATCTATCTGGTGTCGATATTGAATGATTTATGCCTCTGTCCAGGGTGGCTCGATGGTCTGCCAAAGCTGCGGAAGAGGCTCTACTCCGGCAATCCTTTTCGCGAGGTAATCTCACAAACCACCAGGTTTTCTTCTGAGTATTTATAGTCTCTCGGTTCTTAATTTATTAACTGGTGACATTTGTTGTGTTGCAGGTAGGATGCTCAATGTGGAAACCCTCCAGTTCCAGGTAAGGAATACCCTTCTTTCTGACATCATGCATCTTATAAATTTCGCAGTCAGTTAACCTCGTACTGACTACCTGGTTGCTTGCAGTTGTATGCAGCTATTTTCACCTATTTGCCTATTTCATTAAAGCTTGGAAAACGTCCCTTAGAGGTTTAGGGGTTTACGACTTCCATGGTCCTTTCCAGGTTGGAACATCTTATCTTTGATGCATGAATATTTAGCTACAAAATGATTATCTACTCGATGATAGAGACTGTGCATCGAGCCGAGCTTTTCGCTGAGAGTTTCTCAGATTTTGGTTCTTAATTAATTAACTATATAATAGAACAATCAAACACTATGCACGACACATGTAATTTTGAGAATGATCAGCTGTTGATCAACCACGAGTTTCTATGGGTATTTTCTCTGTTATACCTTGTTTTTTGTTAAGTTGTATACTGGATGGTCTTTGAGGGGATTTTGGTCATATCGACATATTTGAGCCGTTCTAAAATGTGGCATTGTTCTTTAAGTTATTACTATAGTGAAATATATTCAATTAAACTTATGCGTTTCAATATTTGAATGATATTATAGTTATTTCGTCTCTCATTTAATGATGGGCCAAGATTGCCTATGTTTCCTCACTCAGGGTATTAGTAGTTTAGTGAGTTTGTCTTAGTTCACTCAACATTTCCAGAACAATTAATTTAAATTTTGTTTATACAATGAGTCACCTGGATTACTTCTAAAATGGCTTGCAATCTATTACGCTTTTCATCTCTGTAGTAGTCATGTAGCCTTTCACACATTTTATTTCTACTGAGACTCATATACTCGTTTGGAATTCCCAGAACGTTTCTTTTTTAATATGATTTTTACAATGAGTAACCTAGAACTACTCCTATAATGGTTTGTGGTATATTACTCAGTTTGTATTTGACTCTATAGCATAATACATAGATAAATTCGACAGTAATCATATAGGGTTTCATACAAATTGTTCCACTGTTTATGATAAGAGAAATACTCTTAACGCTTTAAGAGTGTATGCATGTTTATCTATTGTATGAAGTTATTCTCCATACTTTACTAGTATTACCTGCTACCTTCCATCTATTGCCATAACATACTGTCTACTGTTTTTATTGCGAAACTGGTAGTTTCTATTCTCTGTTTTAATGCATTTTTCAAGGAATTTCTTTTCTTAGTTATTATATTACTTAAGAAATTATTCCAGCATCAATTTGTAATGAAAAGTTCTATTTTATCATTTAAATAATTTCCACAGTCCAGCATTAATTTGTAATGGAACTTTCTATGATACTTATCTATTCAATATTAGCAAACTGTAATATTCAATCCTTTCTGGAAAGTCTCTCCTCCCAGCCGTGAGCTTGGCAATTATGTCCAAACCCTCCCCCGAGCACTTTCTTTTGTTCACAGTTAAATAATTCCAGCCACTGTCAAGTACCTTGGACCTTCGGACTCCTATCCTGCCTCAAGTCCTATAATTTTTACTAACTTTTCTTGAGAATTCTCCCACTGGTTTATTCCACCCAACTCTAGGAACCTTATTTCCTACATTCTTTTCCCCCATCTAAATATCCCTTTAGTGCAGATGGGTAACTATCTTTTGTAACTATTTCTTTTAATTAATGTAAACAATTTCTATTTTTGTTAAAATACCTAGACTCCTAATTACCAATAATTTAGGTAACCAAATATATGTTTCTTGGCCTTCCAACCTCAGTCATTTATTATTTAACATCATATGGTAAGAAAACTTAAAGTAATAATGGTAAAGATCAAACTTAGTAACCATAGTAATTTTTATGCATCTTGGGGTGTTCCAACCTATATAAGTGATAAATTATACTATGGAAGAGGTGGATCAAAGCTTTGATTTGAGCTTTGCACAACCCTTATCCACACTCCATGTAGGTTAGTGTCTAATGATGGAAAATTCCAATATCTTGAATATCTTGTTATGAGAAATTGCTACCAATGAATAAATTTTATAATGAAGTTACTTTATAAATTAAAGTTTGTTAAGTTATGGTATGTTCTATGCTTATAGCAGTTTACTTATCTTTCTTATTATCATCCACAGATTAGCAATTACATGTACATAGAGTAAAGTGTAGATAGAACATTAAACGATTGACAGAAAAAAAGCCAAGACAAGAGACACAAGATGTGGCGGCTAGCCAGGGAGAAACCCCAATGTGGGGAAACCCTTTGATCAAATCTTCCTTTATCTTCAATAATTCAGCAGAGAGAAATAGTACATAAATTTGATTTACATCAGCAGCAGCAAACCCTAGATCAGCCAAACTAGGGCAAACAATATCTTGCAAACCGACCGTCGGATCGACTTGATTCCACCACCAAAAGATGCAGCCTTCAGAGGAGAGTCAAATACACCTCAAATGCAGTTCAGAGAGAGAGAAATATGGTCAACACTGGTCAAACTTCTAACCTGCAGTTGCAGCCCTAAATCTACGTCCTTCCTTCCACATATGTGAGAGAAGAGTCTCTTTCTACGCAGTAGGAGAAGAGCCTCTTTTCTGCGCAAGAGAGAGAGATAGAGAGAGATGTGATGAGATGAGTGTGTTCAAATGAGGAAATGACTTCTTGTATTTATACACAACTGTTGATGATTGAATAGATGCGACTGTTGGGCTTCTGAGCCTACATGAGTTGCTGGTCAGCTTGATAATTATTCCATAATCAAAATAAATTCATATCTCCATAAATACTTATCAAAATCGGATGATATTTAGATCAACCCTACACCTCTCCATGAGAGGAATCTAATAAAAATATTATCAGCCATGAATAAGATGACTCACATGGAGTTTGGCTCTAGTTTCCAATTTTAACACTCCCTCTCAACTAGGGAGAACTCCATCGCAATTTGTCTGTCGGTCGCTACTATTCATCCATCAAATGCACTGCCCTATACAGCTTGACCCCTTCTCTGCTCTGCTCTATCCTACCTGCTCTGCTCTATTTTGTTCTGCCCTGTTCTGATCTGCTCTACTCTGATTTATTCTGTTCTGCCCTGTTCTGATCTGCTCTGCTCTGCTTTGTCTAAATTATGAAGAAGAAGAAATGATCGAGGATGTATCATACTAACTCAAAGTCAGTCTCAGAGTGTGTACCACTGGTCCTAGACCAGTCTCAACTGACCTGAATTCAGTGTTATAGTGGGTACAACTCCTACCACTGGTCCCAGACCAGTATCATTCTCCACTAACTCAAAGTCAGTATGAGAGTGTATACCTCTGGTCCTAAACCAGTCTCAACCGACCCAAATTCAGTGTCATAGTAGGTACCACTCCTACTACTGGTCCCAGACTAGTCCTCCACTGACCCGAAGTCAGTCTCAGAGTATGTACCACTGGTCCCAAACCAGTCTCAACCGACCCAAAGTCAGCATCATAGTGGATACAACTCCTACCACTGGTCCCAAACCAGTATCATTGATCCCAGATCAATGAAGGTCATCCTAGCATATGGAGTACGGTAGATACAGCGATGCGTCCATCGGTACTACTATGGTCCCTATCCTCATTTCCCTGCTCATTGATAAGATGAGAGGTACTTCCCATGAGTCCCAGACTACATGGGTAGGATGCCTCGACAGGAGAACTAATCAATCTTGTCCTCACAGGAGAACTAATCATCCTGCTACACAATTGTCATGGAGAACACATCATCCAGACCTCAAAGGAGAACTAATCATCCTGCTACATAATCGTCATGGAGAACACATCATCTAGACCTCACAGGAGAACTAATCATCCTGCTACATAATCGTCATGGAGAACACATCATCCAAACCTCACAGGAGAACTAATCATCCTACTACATAATCGTCATGGAGAACACATCATCCAGACCTCACAGGAGAACTAATCATCCTGCTACATGGTCGCCACAGGGTGTTCCAGGGAAAGTTTTGATTCTTTTACCCTGTGGTCATATGTCACTCCAAGAAGTACCCCGCACCCCCCCCAAAAAAACCTACAAGAGCTCCATACATCATATAGGACACTCATTAGAGGGTTTCTGAACGAAACCATGTCGTTCTCGGAAAGTCAAAAATTTGACCTTTCCTAGGGGCTTTGTCAGAATGTCAGCGACCTATTCATTTGTACCGATATGTTGGAGCCTTATAGCTCCCCGCTGCACCATATCTCGAATATAGTGGTACCTGATATCGATATGCTTGGAGTGATCATGAAATACGGGATTCTCTGACAAACGAATCCCACTCTGGTTGTCACATAGGATCATGGTGGTCTCTAGTGTAAATCCAAACAGCTCACTAAAGAGCTTCCGCAACCAGACTACCTCACAAGAGGCCATGCTAGTAGCAATATGCTCTGCCTCGGTAGTGCTCAAAGCCATTGACTTCTTCTTCCTGCTCATCCAGGATATCGAAGCAGATCCCAAAGAGAAATAGCACCTGGAAGTGCTCTTTCCGTCCACCACATTGCCTGCTCAATCAGCATCAGTATACCCAAGTAGTCTCACATCTCCGGCAGTGTATCTTAACCCATAAGTAATTGTGCCACGAAGATATCTTAACAGATTCTTGGCACCAATCCAATGTATGTGGAGAGGTTCAACCATATGTTGACTTAATGTGTTGACTGCAAAGCATATATCTAGACGGGAGTTCACTAAGAACATTCATTCTCCGACGAGTTTCCATTACTTGGTAGCATTTCGTAAAACAGGTTCAGTAGCACTACCGCTTAACTTCTTGAAGTCAAGTTCCATCGGAGTAGTTACAAGCTTGCAGTCTACCATACCGAATTCCCTTGAGATAGGAAAATTTCCCTTGGCTTCTGCCAGACTTCAAGTCCTAGGAAATAGTGCATCAGTCCTAGGTCCTTCATTTCAAATTCAGAAGCCAACTCCCTCTTACATTTGTGAATGAGAGGGTCTGCACCTATTAGAAAGAGGTCATCCACATACAGCACCAGTATGAGAGGTTTGTCATCTTCAACCTTAAAGTAAGGGTTAGGATCGGCTTCACTCCTAGTGAATCCCAGCTTCATCAAGTAGCTATCGATCCTCTCATACCATGCTCGGGGTGCTTGCTTCAACCCATAGAGAGCCTTCTTCAACCTGCATACATGAGATTTTCGATCATAAATCTCAAATCCTTTGAGTTTCTCCACGTAGACCTCTTCTTTGTTCGAACCATGCAAGAACGTGGTCTTGACATCCATCTGATGTAGGTTTCATCCTTGTGAAGTCGCAAGGGATATGATCGAGCGGATGATGGTATATCTGGAAACAGGTGCAAATATCTCATCATACTCTTTTTCTTTCAGTTCCCTGGTGTCAGCTTCTTGAGAGCTCCTCACTATAGGAAGATTGTTCATCTTGCTAAGAGCCATATCTTTGTCAAAGGTGACATCATGACTAATCACGACTTCCCTTTGATCGGCTACATAGATTCTATAGCCCTTAGTATTTTCACCATAGCCCATGAAGATTCCTTTCTTTCCAGATGTACCCAATTTATTCCTTTTCTCTTTTGGCACATGAAAATATACAGGGCTTCCAAAACTCTAAAATGAGATATGTCAGGTTTTTTACCGATGAACATTTCTTCAGGAGTCTTGGAACCTAATTCTTGATGAGGACATCGGTTTTGTACATATACAGCGGTGTTTGCAGCCTTGGCCCATAGAAACTTCGGAAGTCTTTGATCATGGAGCATGGCACAGATAGCTTCCACAATCGTATGGTTCTTCCTTTCCACCACACCATTCTGTTCCGGAGTATATGGTGTAGTAGTCTCCCTCTTACTGCCAACCTCTTTAAAAGAGCCATGAAACTCGTTAGATTCATATTCAGTTCCATTATCAGTCCTTAAGATCTTGATCTTCTTTTCGGTTTGATTCTCGATCAAGGTTTGAGATGTGTCACAAGACATGACACCTAGCGGACTTCCTCCAACCTGATATAATGGATCAACTCGAAACCCAAGAGTGAAGGCATCTTTAATATATTTTTTCCATGCACGTACCTTGTCATTGATGAAATCCACCTTGTAACCTTTGTCTTCCATTGCCGAGATGGACGCCAGGTTCTTTTTGAGCTCAGGTACATATAATACATCCTGTAAGTGGATCGTAGTACCTTGATTCAATTTAAGAGAGACATTGCCTACACCTTTCATGGGATATTCCATACTATCTCCAAGGACAATTTCCAGGTTAATTTCTTTCTCTATCAGATTATGGAGAACTTCTTTGTAACCAGTGAAGTGCCTTGAGGCACCACTATCAATGAGCCAAATTCCCATTGAGTCCAAAGGGCAGAGGTAGATAGAGCAGCTGGTAGATAATACTCATCCTGCTTATTGTCAACAGTGTTAGATTCATACCTGGAATTTCTAGCCTTCTTGAGTGATTGTCCTCTTCCTTGACTTCCAACACTCCTTTTACCTCTCCTATAAGATTTTCCATTCCTTTGATTGCCATGAGAGGGATTTTGATCATCGTCCTGGTGTGTGTCCTTTCTATCAGGGCATTCCCTTGCATAGTGACCTGCTTTATCGGAAATGTAACATCGTCCTTTTCTTCCACCCTTAGGTCCAGCCTTTATTTTTTATTTAGTCCCGGAATTATTACTTTTCTTAGCATGAGAAGAAAAGGCAGCAAGAGGACCTTTAGGCATGGGCATTTCTTGCTCTTCAACCCTTGTTTCTTATTGAATGCATCTAGACATTAATTCCTCGAAACCAGGAATTACATTATTGTTCAGAAGTGTAGTCCTGAACATGTACCATTCGGATGGTAATCCTCCAAGAGTTGTGAGTGTCATTTCCCTATTAGTAATAGTCTCCCCAATAGATAGGAGATCATTGCTGAACTCAGTGATCCTTAAGAAGTATGCTTGCATACTCTCATGTTTGCCCTTCTTAATTTCCTTCAGATTATTTCTAAGAAACAAAACTTGATTTGTATCATTAACTTTAATAAACTCACCAGTCTATCGTAGATTTCCTTGGAGGTGTTCAGATCAGAGATGTAGGCCACCAAGCGCTTGTCAATAGAGTCTCGGATGATCTTATTTATTTTGACTTTACCGGTTTTCCATTTGTTCCTCACAGCAGCGGGTGCATTTGATGGAGGCTCAACAATATTGCCTCTCACATGGTCCAACACTCCTTGATCTTCTAAGGTTAGATCAATAGACATCTTCCATTCGTGATAGTCATATTTCTCATAGAGCTTGTCTTTGGCAAGGAAGAGTGTTGAGGACCCCATAGTTCTTTTAGGATAGCCGTGCCAATCTTCTCTTCGGTGATTTCTCTTGCTCTTGCTCGGGCTTTGTCTTCACCTCAGCTCTGATACCATGTTAAGTTATGGTATGTTCTATGCTTATAGCAGTTTACTTATCTTTCTTATTATTATCCACAGATTAGCAATTACATGTACATAAAGTAAAGTGCAGATAGAACATTAAATGATTGACAGAAAACAAGCCAAGACAAGAGACACAAGATGTGGCAGCTAGCCAGGGACAAACCCCAATGTGGGGAAACCCTTTGATCAAATATTCCTTTATCTTCAATAATTCAGCAGAGAGAAATAGTACATAAATCTGATTTACATCAGCAACAGCAAACCCTAGATCAACCAAACTAGGGCAGACAATATCTTGCAAACCGACCGTCGGATCGACTTGATTCCACCACCAAAAGATGTGGCCTTCAGATGAGAGTTAGATACACCTACAACTCAGTTTAGAGAGAGAGAAAGATGGTCAACACTGTTCAAACTTTCGACCTGTAGTTGCAGCCCTAAATCTGCGTCCTTCCTTCCACACATGTGAGAGAAGAGTAGGAGAAGAGCCTCTTTTCTATGCAAGAGAGAGAGAGAGATGTGATGAGATGAGTGTGTCCAAATGAGGAAAATACCTCTTGTATTTATACACAACTGTTGATGATTGAATAGATGCGATTGTTGGGCTTCTGAGCCTACATGAGTTGCTAGTCGATTTGATAATTATTCCATAATCAAAATAAATTCATATCTCCATAAATACTTATCGAAATCGAATGATCTTTAGATCAATACTATACCTCTCGACGAGAGGAATCTAATAAAAATATTATCAGCTATGAATAATTTGACCCACATGGAGTTCGGCCCTAGTTGCCAATTTTAACAAAGTTGCTTTTGAGCTTTGCACAACCCTTATCCACACTCCATGTAGCTTACTGTCTTCGACCCTAATGATGGAAAATTCCAATATCTTGTTATGAGAAATTGCTACCAATTAATAAATTTTACAATGAAGTTACTTTATAAATTAAATTTGCATTTGGAGAGGGAAAGTCAGGGGTTTTATGATTTTCAAATTTTAGGTTTTGTAAAGGTCTTTCTCTAGCATCAATTCTTTGTTTTTGAGTATATATTTTTTGAAAATATTATCAATAGAGGATGATTTGGTTGATTACATGAGTATGGCATATGGTATATACTGAATGTGTTTTAGATGGATGAAGAATACCAAGAGATACTCAAGTGTACTAGATATTTTTTTATGGAAGTTAGTTGAGAGTTCTAGAACTTGAAGGAGGGTACAAAAGATCCAAGTGGCACACATTTAGAGAATTTATTATGGAAGCTAGGTTAGAGTTCTAGAACTTGAAGGAGGGTACAAAAGATCCAAGTGGCACACCTTTAATGGAGGGGAGAATTATTAGGATCCAAACAAAGTAGGCTATTGAAGCAATGGCTAGTAAAGAAACATTCTTGCAATGGAATTCATCAGAGTGGGTTTCTTCTTGTCATACAAATGGTCTCTCTGGGGAGAAGGCTACATAAAATAAGTTGTGTAAGTATGTTAAGGTGAGATCTAAGATGGTGATCATAGTCCTTAGCCACAACATAGGCATGGAATCAATAGAAGACCTTTTAGAAAGCCTTTGTGAGAATTTTTTTGGGAAAAGTTGCATCAAGGACCAATTTGGTAGAATGGTTGGAAGTAGGGTGGAAATAAGCTATGGAATTATGTTAAGGTGAGATATAATATGGTAAGCATATTCCTTAGCCACAACATAGGCATGGAATCAATATAAGCCCTTTTAGAAAGCCTTTGTGAGAATTTTTTTAGGAAAAGTTGCGTTGAGGACCATTTTGGTAGAATGGTTAGAAGTAGGGTGGAAATGGTTTCTTCGTTATATGCAAGTAAATTCATATATCCTCATGAAAGGGAAGTTGTGTTTCCAATTTATTTTGTTGTAATAAGTAGAGATAATTTGGTAGAGTGCCTGGCTATGGGTGTAATCTAGTTTGGTCTTAAAAAGATGACACCCTACTTTTGACCTAAGAACCAAGTCATTTGTGGTCCAACATGTATGGGTGATTTTTCCTAGATTTCCACTAGAGATTTGGACTAGACCAATTTTTGAGTATGTGGTGAAGGCTTTGGGTCAATTTTTTTATTTTTAATGAACACAAGCTTGGGTTCGAGGATAAAAGGGTTGACAAGGTTTTTGCGGAATCGGACCTTAGAAAAAGTATATTACTAGAGATAGAGGTGGCATGGAGGTTTCATTCTTTTATTCAACAATTTTATTATTCAAACATTTATTTTAGGTGTGTTAATTGTTGGGAGGTTGTCCATTTAAGGTGAGAATGTTTTGTGGCCATGCCAAGAGTGTAAAAGCATTTGGGGAAGGTCATGATGGAAATGCAAGAAAAGACGGATCATGTGGATTTAGGATCTCAAGTGGCTACACTAGAGTTTTGAAAGAACCTAAGGGACAATGAGTTAAACCTTGATCATAATAGGTAGATGTAAAAATGGATTTAGAAGAGGTGGGTATTTAGGAAAATCTGGTTGGTGACAACTTCCAAAAGTAAAGGTATGTCATTTGACTCTTCTCCTTTGTCTAAGGACTTGAGTCTTATGTTTAATCTCGTTGCTTCAAAATGTGACTTAGAGAATGGAAGAAATACTCCATTTATGGGAATGACTAAAGAGACAATGGATCATTCTAGAGAGACTCAAGGGTTGGGACTTGGGGCTTTCTCTACTATTGAGAAGCCTTCATCTAACTAAGAAGTCTATCCTTTGACATCTCGATATAACCTATGATATTGTAAGATGATCAGGGGTGAAGGCTCAAGTGTATTAAAGGTAGCGATTTCTCATTTATTAGACCCTATGGGCAATTCAGGGTGGAAGTCTTTTATGAGCGAATTTAAGCAATAAGATTCTAAAGAGGTGTTGCAAGGGTGCCAAAAATGATTGTGTAGGCACTTAGAGTTGAGAACTTAATAAAAAGGTTTCATCATGATTATTTTGTCACTAAATGTTAGAGGGCTTGGGGGTGCTCCAAAATGGTATCCCAAAATAGAGTGTTTGATATATATAATCTTGAAGTCCTTTTACTACAAGAAACTATGGTTGTAGCATCCATAGATGTAGCCCCAAAATTACACCCTTTTCTGTACATTAATTTAGATTAATATCTTGCATATAATTTAAGAAATCACTTCTTAAATAGACCTCCTTTCAATGTTTTTCAGATACATCCATTTATTATATCCCCCTTTTCTCATTTGAACATTCCTACAATGTTATTAATAAATACCTTAATATCAAGAGAACTTACAAAATAATTTATAACACCAATATTCAATGAAATTTTTTACAAAAAAAATCTACAACAGTTTACAATAAAGATATCGTTAACCCAAGTGAGTGTAGAATCATCAATGTAGGCTATTCATGATCTTTGTAATTCCTAGCTTGAAATATCTCTAAAAAACAATTATCCCACAATTCCTAATGCACTAGACCAAAGTTGATAACCCACTCGGTTGTCCAACCTACCAATGCCAAGGTATTGTTATTCCATTTGGCCCCCCAAGCTATAGTGGGGTTGTAAGCAAGAGAAGATACCTAAACTAGCTGATAGGAATTAGGTTGCAACCCTAATCTCATAATATCAACTAGTTCATATCCACCATACTATCCAACAATTACTTAAGATAAAAAAATTCACAACCACAAGATTACAATATCACAAACTCTCACAAGAATACACAGAATGTCATTACTACCCCCATCCAACATTAGGGAGCTAAAAACAACCCCTCTTTATAAAAATGTGTTTCCTTTATAGAGTCTTTTAGGTGAGGGTTTGGTGTGACACTTGTATTCACATGAAAAGAACAAATTAATTATTTAATTCCATAATTTGTGTTGACCACTTCAATTGTACTATAATTCAGTTACATTAAATCATCAATCCAAGTTTGTAAACTCTTGAAGTGTAACACACAATACATGTTAGGTCTTGGTTTCTAACTTAATTTATTAAAATTGAGATAAAATTAAAGCTTTGATCTATGAAAAACATTGGCAAACTAACTAACTCAATACAACCATGGTTCTAAAAAATTTCTAAATAATTATACCACATGGAAAATTGCAACAAGCTCACTAAAATATATAATTTATAAATGTATTTATGAGTTTAGTGACTGTAAATGACAATTTATATTCAATCAAAAGATCCATATGATCAACCTACACTATATTGATGCATAAGAAAATTTAAGAATTAAATTCAAATGAAAATGAATTAAAGACACCAATTGTAAGCAATTCAAGTTGTGAGTAATATGAAACATAAACTTGAGTGATCACTTGTCTAATAAATTGCTTACTAGTTTGTAAATGAATAAAGCTTTATTCGTAATTAAATAAAACTAAATCATGAAAGTAAAATAGGACAACATGCATCCTTGTCACAGAGGCCCTTCCTGGCTTAGTCGCACATGCAAGAAGTAAACCAATACTTTAAACTGATGTAACTACAATTATAAATGAATTCATAACTAACACATTACATAGGAAATAAAGGGTCAAAAAATATAGTTTATACTATTGTTAGAATGTTTCCATACAACTAGACTTGTTTTCCATCAAAAAATCCATGGATATTTATACATTTCATGAGATATGTAGAAATTATGTGTAGATCTGAAACTATTCATGTAATTTACTAAACACAAGACTCAAATATACTCTACACATATATGGAAGTTAATTCACGATCGAGAACACAAATCATAAACATGCATGAATATTTATCACACATACACAAAGATTTATCTACTAGAAAACAACTACTCAAAACCCTTCCTATCCATGTTGCATTAATCAAAGAATAGAGATGAAATACATATGTCGCTCAAGCTTGAGCACAATCTGCAAGTGTATAGTCTATCACTCTGCCTGACTCACTAACTCTGGCCAACACTTAGCCACTGTTCAAGCCAACACTTAGCCAATTTTCAAGATCTCCAAGCTCATATTTCCTTGCATTGTTCCTTGAGTAATTAGGCCCCTATTAATTAGGAAATTCATCAATTGGAATTGTGCAATCCTTCTATGATCCAAGTGGATATTGGTGGCCAACTGCCTATTCCACCTAGACCTCTAGTCGATTTCATTTGTTTCCTTGTTTATTTCAACATTTACTATTTTTAGTAGTTTTTTGGGTCTTGAACTTCCAAAGAAGTTTTGAACCCCTAAACAGCGTTTTTTGAGGTCTGTTGTAGGCCCATTGTCATAGGCAAGCTCTTATAAAAAATCTTGTAGTACCTAGGGAGAACTTTCCAACAAGGTATCGTATGCGCCAAATGAATATAATATGACCAAGTTACAACCCCGGGAAGTTGGTTGCCCAATTAACCCCAACAGGGCCCACAAACTCTTGTCGTTACATCTCCTATGGTTAGGGTTTTGGTTGTTTATGGTTTTCTATTGTTGTTCAATAATAAATAGGCCCTTGAGCCTCATTGTAGCATAGTTCAGAGGCATGTAGCCACCACATCTCTTCTCAGAGATAAACTACCATCACCCAAGCTATTTCATTTCCATTATGTTTGTAAGCATATTTCAATATTCCGATATTAATGAAATGAAGTGTTATTTCTGTTGCATCTCTATAATTATGGTTATATCTATAATTTGTTGCATTCCTGTTTAAATTTAGATCAGTGGAACAGAGGAACGCGATGATGGATAACTTTGTCTAGATCCTTCGATGACTACCCACAGGCGACACATCTTCATCCAACAATCACTCTGGAGGTGCCACTTCTTTTAAGGTACAAGTTAACTTTGATATTCCCATATTTGAGGGCCAAATAGATGCAGACGTTGTAGATAAATGGTTGAATTTTTCCGAAGGATATTTTTCAGTTCATGACTTTTCCAATCGGGAAAATATTACTTTTGCACTTCTCAAATCTGCCCCACACGTCAAGGACTAGTGGGAAACCTACCGTGAACAAAAGGACAGGAGTGAATCCTTACTGTTTTCATACGCACCCACTTGGGTCTATTTCCGAGACGCCATCAAGGAACAATATTACCCTATCAGGAGATATGAAGATAAATACATAAAGTGGACCATGCTACGACAGGGAAGGGACCAAGATGTGCCAGAGTTCACAAATGTTTTTCATACCCTCTGCACGAAGTTAGATATCAAGGATTCTAAGCAGCATTTGGTACTCAAGTACTACAAATGTCTACACAAGCACATCTAGGATGAGATGGAGTTCCTGGATGTATCCTCACTCGGCACAACGTACTGATACGCTGTCAAGATCGAGCATAAGTTTAAACAGAAGAAGAAAGACTTTGTATCTACGAATCCAAAGCAAGGAAAAGGTGCCCCCAAACCACAAAGAAAAATCCAAAGCCAAGGAAAGGCAACCTAGGACAACCCACTGAAGCTGCAAGAAAATAAAAACACCACAAAACCAAAGAAGGACATAGGAAAATGGTGTGAGTTCCATAAGAGCTCCACTCACAACACAAGTGAGTGTCGAGCCAAGCAGTCACTGGTGGTGGAGATAAAGGGTTCTGAATCAAACGTAGGTTTTGACTCTAAGTCACAACTTGACAAGGGGAATGAAAAGGGAAGTAGATCATTGACACGGAACCCAGTGCCATAGTGGTGACCACCAAGATTCAAAAAAATGAGCCTAAAGATCTAGAGGAGGGAGAACACCTCTTCCACTCACATATGTGGGTGAAGGGTTCTCCGTTGTAGTTCATTGCCAATAAAGCAAGCCAAAAGAACCTCATTTTAGTAGAGCTCATGAAGTAGTTGGGCCTACCAACGACAACACATTCACAACCGTACACCATCCAGTGGCTTCACCAAGGATGAGATCTATGCATTAGCCAACAGTTCCACCTTCCCTATAACATCAAGCCCTTCACAGATGAGGTACAGTGTGTTGTTGCTCCTCTTGAAGTTTATGATGTATTATTAGGAAAACCATACTTGTGGAAGAAACATGTTGTATATGAGTCTATACCTCACTTTGCGATTATTACTTTGGGCAATAAGTTGTACAAGATACGGAAGGTAGCCCCGCCTACCACCATCTCTTTGATCACTACAAAGCAATGCAGTAAGATTATTTCCCAAGACCAAGAAATTTTTTTTCCTTATGATACGCCCTCAGGGAAAGAAGAAGGTTGTGGCCATGACTTCCATACATGGCTCCACCACACAACAAAAACAGATGGACAAGGTTGTGGAGGAGTATAGGGACATTTTCACCTCACCTACTGGGGTAACTCTGCACTGTTAGGTCAAGCATTCCATCGATATGACCCCGGGCACGCCACTATCCAATGGACCAATCTATCGACGCTATGTTCTGGAGAACGATGAGAATGAGAGGAAGATTAAGGAGTTGCTGCAGAAAGGGCACATCAAGCCAAGATCATCACATTGTGGGAGCCAAATTGTATTGGTACAGAAGAAGGATGGGACCTGGAGACTCTGTATTGACTATTGGGCACTGAACAAGATCATTTTCCATAATAGGTACCTAATCTCATGGATTGATGACCTTCTGGACCAGCTCAAGGGGGCCAAATATTTCAACAAGATTGACTTGAAGTCTGACTATCACCTGGTGCCTATCGAACCCTTCGATGTGTGGAAGACTACCTTCAAATCCAAGGAAGGAATTTTCGAATGGTTAGTAATGACTTTTGGGTTGACGAATGCCACTGAAACCTTCATGAGATTGATGGAAGACATCTTGTGACCCTTCACCAATTCATTCGTGGTGGTGTATTTAGATGGCATCTCAATCTTCAGCCAGAGTTGGGAAGAGAACCTACACCATATTCGAGAGGTCCTTCAAACCATGCGACAACACAAATTTTGTGCTAATTTGGAGAAATGCAATTTTGGCATGACCCAGGTTCAATATGGGGTACATCATTGATGAGCAGGGTGTTAATGTGGACCAAACCAAGAAACAAGTCGTTCGGGATTGTCTAACCCCAAGCACTCTAATAGAGCTCCACAGCTTTTTGGGTCTTTCCAATTTCTACCGCAGGTTCATGTTAGGGTTTTCTCATGTCACTTGGCCTTTAAGTCAAGTCACTAAGGGCGGAGCGAAAGCAATTTTTTTTTGGTATGAAACCAAACAGAAGGCATTTTCCAAGTTGAATCATCGCCTCTGATCTGCACTAGTGCTCACATTACCAGACCTACAACAACCATTTGAGATTGAGATAGACATATCCAACTATGCTATTGGTGTAGTTCTTACTCAACAAGGGTATCCAATGGCTTACCATAGTGAGACACTTTCAGAAATAGTCCAAAAATATCCCACTTAAGAAAAATAAATGTATTCCATTGTGCATGCCTTCCGTAAATGGAAGCATTACATTCTAAGGAAGGAAACAGTCATCCATACAGACCACCGACCCCTGCAATTCATACAGACACAAGGGAAGTTGCAGAATGATTGCCATCATAAATGGTCCACCTACTTGCAATAGTTCCATTTAAACATTAAGTACAAGAAGGGAAGCACCAATAATGTTGCAGATTGCCTCAACTGACCACTAGTCATGGCATTGATCACTATGCTCAACTCCTGTGGGCATGAGACGTCGGGGTGGCTGCATCTTTACCAGAGCGATCTAAAATTTGGTAGCACATACTAGACACTCTTAGAAAGGAAGCAAGTTCCAAATTTTCACCTTCAAGATGCACTATTATACCACATGGGACACATCTGTGTTCCTTCAATCGAGCGTGCCAAGATGATTTGGGAGGTGCACCATAGTCAAGTCACTGGACATTTCAGAGTAAAGAAAATAGTGGTGGTATTGTAAAAGTATTTTTATTAGCTGAAACTTCGTTAGGATGTTAGGAAGTGCATTAGATCCTGCACTGCCTGCACCATTTTAAACCAACCATCAAGAAGCAAGGCCTATATACTCCCTCTACCTACTCCTAGTCGACCTTGGGAATCTATCTCCATGGATTACATGTCGAGCCTTTCTTCTACTAAGCACAGTAGCAACTGTGTTTTCGTGGTTGTCAACAGATTCTCTAAGATGGCCATCATGGTGACCTGCAAGAAGAGTATCACAACAGAGGCCACTGCTAAGCTCTTATTTGAGTGAGTGTGGCTACACTTTGGGATCCCACAATCCATTGTCTTATATTATGACAATAGATTCCTGAGTGCATTTTGGTTTAGTCTATGGTCAATGCTAGATACAAAACTTACTAAGTCCATGACTTTCTATCCCCAAACTGATGGCCAAATAGAGGTTGTCAACAGGATGATCGTACACATTCTATGTATGTAAAACTGGAAGCATCTACACACATGGGATGAAAGTCTCCCCTATGTCCAACACAGCTACAACAATTCTCTCCACATCTCAACAAGCCACAACCCCTTCTAGGTAGGGCTGTGATTTCAACCATTATGTCCCATTGATGTGGCCATAACATTTGCATCCACTCAGGCAGATTTGACTCACGTCTAGTCTGAAGCTAACATGTTGGGTGTGGAGCATGATTATCTTCTTTATTCATAGGTATCGTGCATTGGACCCTAGTTCGTAATGTTGCCGCCCGTAAAATGTATGCTTCAAGGGGGCTCCAAGGGGGCACGGCTACGATCTTTGGGAGCCCCCCCCCCCCTTGGCGAGGGATTGAGGGCAGCGCCCCCGAAGCTAAAAATAGATGTAAAATTGCGTTGTAAAATGTTGTAATTTCGTAGTCAATCTGGGTTGTTCTTTAGGTGGAGATCTGATAGTAGAAGTTATGTTTAATTTAGGGCTTTTTTCCCCTAGAAGGCAACCCCTCGCTATATATGAGGTAGTTGTATTGCGTCTATGTAAGTGTGTATTCTGAGTGAGAAAGAGAGAGGAGGTTGTGTGAGAGCGAAGAGGGAATTATAGCGGATCTGTTGTAAGTTGTATCTCTTTAGTTTGTTCGATAATATAAAAGGAAGGGCTAGTTGTTTCTCTGTGGACGTAGCCCAAATTGGGTGAACCACGTATATTTGTGTCTCTCTTGTTTTATGTGTTTTATGTGTTTATATTTCTGCAATATATTTTATGTGTTCCATTGTTTTGTAATAAATAATTTTCTAACATGAAAAGGCTAATAGATTCATTAAGCACATTCAACACATCCTCCAGCAGGTCCATGATATATTGGATAAAGGCATTGCTAAGCACAAGCAGCTTCATAATCAACATTGAGTGTCACACAAGTTCCAGGTGGGCGACAAAGTTTGGCTACATTTGTAGAAGTAGCACCTCGTTGGACCCCACCGCAAGCTTCACCCGCTCCAATTTGGGCCATACACCATCAGCAAGGCGGTCAATGACAATGCCTTTGAGCTCAACATCACACCGTTCCATGGTTTGCACCCAATGTTCAATGTAGACTGCCTTGGTCCATACTTTCCACCATTGTTGGAAACATCCAATATTGCACAACAACTCACACCAACAGAGCTCAACCCAGACTACATGGAACATGCCACAACTGATCAGATTATGGACATGTATATCAAGGACACTTGCCAACAAATGATTCAGATATATCGAGCTGTCAAAGTAGACCAACTCCTTCACCATGGCAAGTGGTTCTCCAGGGACCAGGTTCAACATAAATTTCCTCACCTCATGGAGGCTCTGCAAGCAATGGGGACCATTGATTCCTAAGGAGAGATGATTGATCTAGGTGGATATTGGTGGCCACCCTAATATTTCACCTAGACCTCTAGTCGTTTTCATATTTTTCCTTTTCTATTTCAACATTTACTATTTTTAGTAGTTTTTTGGGTCCTAAACTTTCGAAGCAATTTTGATCCCCTAAACAATGTTTTTATGAGATCTGTTGCAGGCCCATGGCCATTGGCAAAGGCCTATCACAAATCCTATAATACTCAGGGAGACCTTTCCAACAAGGTATCATACGCGCCAAATAAAGATATTATGACCAAGTTACGACCCCAAAAAGTTGGCCGCCCAACTAACCCCAATGGGGCCCACAAACTCTTGGTGTTATATCTCCTGGGGTTAGGGTTTTGGTTGTTTAGGGTTTTGTCTTACTTTTCAATAATAAATCAGCCCTTGAGTCTCATTGTAACACAGTTAAAAGGCATGTAGCTGCAACATCTCTTCTCATAGATAAGTTACCATCACCCGTGCTATTTTATTTCTATTTTGTTTGTAAGCATATTTTAGTATTCTGATATTAATTAAATGAAGTGTTATTTTTGTTGCATCTCTGTAATTATGGTTATATCTTCAATTTTTTGCGTTCTTGTTTTAATTTGGATCATTCTAGGCTCATCCTCTGACTAGATGCACCACTTGTACA
The DNA here is from genome assembly GCA_031772625.1 of Pinus tabuliformis. Classification (NCBI taxonomy): domain Eukaryota; kingdom Viridiplantae; phylum Streptophyta; class Pinopsida; order Pinales; family Pinaceae; genus Pinus; species Pinus tabuliformis. The sequence goes on along the minus strand of CM062804.1, from coordinate 311,903,137 downwards.
ACTTGGAATAGTCTACAATTGATAATACACTGCCCTTGATTCTCTATCTCAACTGGTTAACTCAAGTTCTCTACACGCATGAGCTAATTTAGTTTGATTGATAAGTTAACTGAATGATAAGTTAGTGTGGTTGAAGTCACACTGCACAACTTGACCTTCCACTAGCTCCTCTAACAGTTAGAACTAGTTTAAGTGACCATAACTCAATTTAACATAATTAAATTTCTACAATTGAAATTAACTCAACCTAGGCTCCTAAAATTTAGGAATCACTGCACACAACTGAAGTGTATGACCCTAAATCGAATTAACTAATCTAACTGAGTGACAACAACCATGTCACCTCAGTTAACTCATTCAAGCTGTCTGTTGATGTTGAATTTGAATTTTCTCAATTTGACTAAGGCAAAATCAACTTAAGAATTTCTTGCTGCATTTTTCAACAGTAGAGTCTATTGAGAATATAGTTATAAATTTGTATAACAAAATAACCAAATTCTAGATCTCATGGATCTACAAATTAAAGCTAGAAAACATGTATGAGAAATTCATGGTGATACACATTAATTTCTCATATGATATCTTTGTGAATTGTTGGCGGGAAAAGTTCCCTAAGGTAAAGGTTGAAAACCTTAACAGAGAAAAATGAAACAATAAAAAAAGAACACTCATTAAAGCATGCCAAACATTTGAATTATCAAATTTGAACTTAGAAACATACCCGAGGGTCCTACATTTGAGGATGTTCCCATAGGGTCCAAACCCTCTGCTTCCTCCAAGATATGCAGACCTGCAAATCAATCATAGAAGCATATACATAATAGATAATTAAAATTGCATGCATAATAAAATGTTATATCATCATATATAAAAATTTAGACTATCATTCATAAGATGACAACATATATCGGGAACAAGACATGAGCTCATTTATTGATGAAAAACAGTAAGTACATGATAGATACAACCTGATCCACGACAAAGGCACTGACAAAGCCTTCCTCCTGATTTGTCCGATCCGAACCACAAAGACAAACTCTCTAATAAGTGCAAGAAGATGCTAGATAAGTATGTTGAGCATCTCCGCAAAGGAAACCAGAGTTTCCTAGAGACTGGGAGTACAGGAGGCACGGGAAAATCAGACTTGATCTAGGAGAAATCGAGTATAATGTTGATATCCTTCTTCTTATGTTAATTAGGCCTACCTAAGGGGTGTATATATACCACCTCAAATTGGTTATTTCAGTTAGGCCACATGCTCCTATAGGTGGGCTTTCAGTAAAACCCGTAAACCCTACTTGAGAAATAGAATTTTATTTTATTTTCATATTTAAAAATGTATACAAATGTATAATGTTATGGGACCTGTGTATGTACGCATTGTTATATGGACATAGTCACATATGGATTTTGAAATATTGTTTTTTAGTATAAAGTCAAGTCTACATGGGAAAAGGGACTACCCAAAGGCATAAAAGAGCATCAAGTCTATAGGAGTGTTGAATGATGCTATAATTGATGCCCCATAATATATGAGGTTAGAGGGGAACATGTTATGAAACCAGCTCAAGAAAAGATAGAAAAGATAGATCAACGCCTTAGAATTAAGCATCTTCGAGGGGGCAACCTCCTTTACATTACATAAATGAACAATTCTTGGATGATACAAATGAAAATACCTCCTTTCTATATATAGGAGTCTAAGGGGTCATAACATAATCAGAGCCGACATAACAATAATAATGTAAGGGCACAATAATAACAATAGTGGGCTTCTATGGGGCACAAGAGTAACAATATGGGCACTACATGGGTACATCAATATAATAAGTGGGTTGTACTAATAACAATAAGGGGTTACACTAGTAGTATAGGGGCCTAATATGCCCCTCTCCTTCAAAAAGCATTGTCCTCAACGCTTGAGTAGTTCTTGATGCTTCTGTATAAAATTCTTGTCCTCCCATGTGGAATCTTCAGCAGGTAGGTTCTTCCACTTGATGAGATACTTTGAAATTGATCGATTTCGTAGCTGTCGGGTTCTTGTTTCTGTGACTACTCCAGGTTCCAATATGATTTTTCCTTCCTCTTCAATTTCTGGCAATATTGTTTGAATTGGGATCTTTTGCAACTTTTGAATAAGTGGCCATACTTCTTTGTCCTTCTTCCATTCATCCCTTGCTTTGTTTATGCAATCTGGTTGGATAATAGAAATAGCACAAAACAATGCTTCCACATCCTCATCCTTGAAGAGTCTTCCCATTTGGTAAGGTCGCCATTTTTTAAGTCCATGTAGTATTGCCAACATTTCCTTCTCATAAATAGCTTGCTTTAGATGTAGCAGTAAAAATACCCAATCACCTACATCAAAACATTTTTCACTATGATGTTGATCTACCTGTTGTTTCATTTGATTTTGCACCGAGGTGGCGTTATCCTTTAAAAGTTGGAGAACTTGTTGTTGATGCTTGATGTGATCTTTCACTGCTTGAACCTTTTTCTTCTTGATATGTCCTTCTATCTTTAGAGTTTGAGGCGTGGTAATTTCTTCCAATCCTTTACAAGATATGGTCGGATTCATTTCTTGACGCTCGATGTGATTTTTCACTTGTTGAACATTTTTCTTCTTGATATGTCCTTCTATCTTGATAGTTTGACGAGTGGTAATTCCGACCAGTGAATTACAAGATATGGTTGGATTCATTTCTTCTTTCTTGATGTGATCTTTCACTTCTTGCACCTTTTTCTTCTTGATATGTCCTTCTATATTGAGAGTTTGAGGAGTGGTCATTCTTGCCAATAGTTTACAAGATATGTTCTGATTCATTTCTTCTTTCTCTGGGGTCGGGTCCTGGCATATATCCTCTTCTTTTGATGTTTCTTGATCCTTTTCTTCCTCCTCTTCATACTCTATGTAAAATAATTTCTTCTCAATACACTTATGACCTTTAGTGCATTTGCCATCACAATTGTAACAAAGCCCTTTTTCTCTTTTTTCTTCCAATTGTTGTGGTGTAACCCTTGTAGGTTGTGGAAGGCTAGGAGAAACAACATGTCCATCTTTATAGTTTTGAGGGGTATACTTCCTTGTTGCCATAATTTTACTTTCAAATATGTCCCAAATCCTTTTTACTCTTTCCAATTGTTGTGGTGTTGCTCTAAAGAAGGTGTTGCTCTTTGTATCCCCATAATGTGCTATCATTTCCTCCGTGAGAATTGACCACGTAACAAGTTTTTTACGAGAACAAAGCCCTTTATACCATAAAAATTGATCCGGTTCTAAATATGAAGATGCAATACATACCTTTTGTAACAGTGGTACGCCATGTAGATCAAAATATCGCTCCATCTGAAGTATCCAATTTACCGGATCCTTGCAATCAAACTTCCTCATCTTTCTTTTTCTTGATTCTAGGACCTCGATCTTGAAACGACTGTAACTATGTACTTTTAGATATTTAAGTTCTGAAATTGTTACCTGTAGTATCCCCCTGTGTCCTCTTTCCAATGCCACCAGTCTGATCCAAATTGGATTCTCCAAGAAAGAGTTATACACAATCTCCCAAGATGACCTGATTATAGACCTTTCCAGAAGAGCGAACTTGTATGAGGTGCCACGTGTCAATTTTTTTCGACCTTTGGCTCTGAAAAAGGTATACGAGAAACTACAGTCCGTTCTCTTTCTGTATCTTTTTACGAAATTTCAATCCAATGCTCAGAGAGAAAGTTATGACGATTTTCCCCAGGTCACCTGTTTGGAATGTAATTCAAGAGTCTGCAAAAAGACCAATTTCCTCAGATCATATCTCCGAAAATATCGCGCGAAAAGCTCTGAAATTCGGACCCAAGGTTCAACGCGATTTCTTCTCAAATGGGTTTTTTTTGCGACTTCTGAAACGTCACAGAAAAAAGTTATAGCGAAAATTCCACGATGACCTGTTTGGAGCAGCGAAACCCTAGAATCCAAAGCTCTGATACCAAATGTTATGAAACCAGCTCAAGAAAAGATAGAAAAGATAGATCAACGCCTTAGAATTCAGCCTCTTCGAGGGGGCAACCTCCTTTACATTACATAAATGAACAATTCTTGGATGATACAAATGAAAATACCTCCTTTCTATATATAGGAGTCTAAGGGGTCATAACATAATCAGAGCCGACATAACAATAATAATGTAAGGGCACAATAATAACAATAGTGGGATTCTATGGGGCACACGAGTAACAATATGGGCACTACATGGGTACATCAATATAATAAGTGGATTGTACTAATAACAATAAGGGGTTACACTAGTAGTATAGGGGCCTAACAGAACATGATGACCGAGAGATATTAAGTATAGAGAGAGGAGTCATTTGAAAACCTGAGAGGATATCACTCGATTCCAACCCATCAAATACCTGTGGAAGGAGTCAAAAGGAAAACTCATGCCTGAGGTGGGAATACCCATGCTAAGAAGTAGTAAAGCATGTCTGATGATCAAGTATAATGTGGATCCAAAATGTATACATAAGTGTACAAAATGAGTTGAAGAATACATAGTGGATCATCATATCATAAGTGCAAAAGAACACAGTGGAGCTATGTCTCGATATCTCATAAAAGAATGTCTAATCAATGATGTCACATAACTGATCCTCATAAAAGTACCAAGTCATATAGGTGGATAGTGGTATTGCATAAACCTCGGTACTAACATATAAGATGCTACTGCGGAATAATGCAACATATAGAGCTGAGAGGTGTTACTGGCAGAAAATTGAAGGAGATGTCAAGTGAACCAAATTGCTGACACAAATCGAAGTCTTCACCGACCACAGATGGTACATTTCTACACCATGGGAATAAATGAGCTTAAGTCGACCATGTGAGAAATCATTTGATTACTGATCATTGATGTATATCGTTAACAAATGTGAGATAACTCACCAATAATGATAATGAGTGTCAAGGTACCCTAGTACAATCTAACAAGTGTGAATAGATGTGTTGAAGTCGAACACTTGAAAGAATCTACCAATCAAGAGACATTGATGTATTCTCACTGTTGATAGTGAAGGAGTCTTCCACTAATGATTGCAAACCCTAAGGTACTGAAAAAGGGACTCTATACCTTGTTCCCAGAGAAATGAGTTGGAGTCGATGGGAGAAGATCTACTGGAAGGAAGGAATTAAGGCATCCCACACCAACGAGTGCAAGTGTAACCCGCAAGCCAATAATTTGGAAGAACTCGAACGAAAAAAGATGAAATAACCATTCTAAAGTACATTTCCAACATGCACACGATGTGGCTACCCCACGACATAAATCCTTTAAAAAAACCAATAATGAAAGATGACACAAAGGTGAGGAATCCACCAATAGGGTCAAATGGAAACCAAGGTACTACAAAAATCCCAATGTGTGATAATGTAAGTTTGACATCGAACACAAGGGAAACCACTCAGTCAAAGACCCATAATGCTGATTGATGTTGAGTACAAGGTCACTTATCAATGATACAAATAGGGGTCAAGGTGCAACTCTAGGTATACTCTTAGAGAAATTTGTCAGAGTCGATAAAAGTAACCCACTAGCAAGAAGTCAATGAGGACCTTCTTAACTAACATGAGTAAAGGACCAAGTCACTGATGTGATACATAGAATAAATTGAAAGACCAGGTATGGCTGACAGAAATGGGTCAAGAGACACCACAAAATCACTGCCAACAAGTTTACTTCCCTTGAACAAAAACACGACTTGATGTGACTTTATGACAACATAAAATAACTTGTTATAAGTTTGTGACACAGGAGGCATCAACAAAATCTCCATATGATTGGAAGAGTTAACCAACCGATGGAGCACTGATTCAAGAACAAGGTTATGGCTTCCCTAAAGTCAAACTAAGTCCTTTCTCGATGGAGGAAAGTCTCATTTTAAGTGCTTTGTTCAAGGGAGACATGATTGACTCTTGCTGCCATCAAATGATGAAGAAAATGTCTCGTTCCCGCTCTTTCTTTTTGAATATTTATTTTTTTGTCTTTTTCATATTATAAAGCTTGAAAAAGAATAAAATAATGCTTATAGTACAGTGGAGAGAACAAGTGTCAAGGGAAAGTGCACTAGTTCTTGGGACTGGAACATTCCTATACTTAATGCAAGGTGGCAGATGCTGGTCATCGACACTCAGGGGATGTTCCCTCCATGGTAAAGGGTGTCAAGATACGAAGGAAAATGAATGCATGGTTTGAACTTGCAGAAAATTCATGGTCAAGTGGCTTATACACGAGTATAATGAAGTCAACTTAAGGCCAAAATGGGTGCAAGTAGTCAATATGCAATGCAATAGAACAACTCAACATGTGGGAGCCTCTAAGGTATAAATCTAGAATAAAAGTGGAGAAAAAGAAGAATGGGGCTTCAACACAAAGTCATGGTGGGACTAAAGAGGACTCCCGAGCCTAAGAACAAAATTTCAGCATAAGTGCCAAGTGACAACATGGTACTATCGAGGGTGCCCATAATAAGGTAGGCTCTACCACACAAGTTATGAAACTTCTAAGCAGTGAGAAGGTTCTGTGACACAACTTGATGGGGTCAATCCTAAGGCCATAATGGAAAAGGAAACTGATAATGCACAATGAAGGTGAATAACCTAACCTATATTCCAGTTTCAAGATCCAATACCTGTCAAAGCAGATCAACCATGAACATACACAAAGGAGAAGTCTTCAAAGTTTTGTTGAGATAATTAGGAACACTAGGCAATAACTTAATACATCCCAGATATAAACTTCAGATGAAATCTTGTGTTATAGAAGATAAAACTCAAAAATGCATACCTTATATATACAATATGGTACAGGAAACCATGCAGCCTTACGACTTATGCATAGCAGTTCTTCATGAGAAGCCCCTTGCAAGACTCGAGCCAAGGACTCCTTTGGTAGCTAAAACTCATGGCTTCAAAAAGCTCCTCCGGTGAAGGAAAATCAACATCCAAGAAATCATGAGAGCTAGAAGGATCAAAAGAGGGAAGAGAGTGGTTCCATGTCCCCATAGGGGAAATATCTCTATTAACTGTTGGGATCAAGTCTCGAGAAGGAAATTAATAGTTCAAAGGACCCTTCTCAGAAGAAATTGAGCATTGAGGATATAATTCCACATAGTTCACATGTGGCGGGGCAGAGTCAACTTGAACACTTGGAAAATACCAAGGGGTATTATGAACTAAGTTCAAATTAGGATGTTGATTATCATATGCAAGTTGATCAATAGTGACAATACTTTCGTTGTGAGGGAAATACATCACTCAAAAGAGTAAAGACACCACAACATTCATAGCATAGACATAATCATGCCGAAGTAGCATATTAAACTCTGAAGGGTGATCAACCACCACCATATCGATTAAGACAATCTTCCCGCCTATAGTGATAGGAAATTGATGAAGAACACCCATAGATTCACCTGGTCTTTTATCATAGGCTAACAACTAACTATCAACTGCTTATAATTTTGGAGAACCCAAATATTTCCAAGATGAGGAGGATATAATACTTGTAGAGGATCCTTCATCCACCATACATCGATAAACATTTGTGGAATTAACTCTAATCCTTATTTCGAAAGGTGCAGTAGACGGAAGGTGAGGCTCAACAAGATTATCCCAATCAAAGGAAACACTCCTAGAAATTAGAGGGGGTACACTCGAAGATATTGGCATGCCCCCTAGAACAAAATACTTTGAAATAGAAATCAAGAAGACTCTATTGTTAGGAACTTCACCCCCCAAAAAAGGAGTGGGATCAACCAAATATTGCACTGGCTCGACCACTTCATCAATTAATGGTTAAGTAGATTGTTGAGAAGCCATAACAAGTTCAAGGGTAGAAGACCCTTCAGACTCAGACCACAACCTTTGTACCATTGAAATCTCAAGACACAAATGAGAAAGATGATTCCCCTTACATATCCTACAAGGGGACTTAGGTTTAAATCTTCTACACCTAGGTTTCTGATCAACATCAATGCCACCAACATGAGAAGCAGTGGATGGTGGAGAGTCTCCAACATGACTCACAGTGGTTAGTGACTCTTTCCCAAGAGAGATGGGACTTGTGCCCCCAACCCTACTCACAAAAGAAAGTGAGTCATCAATAACATGACTCATAGAGGTAGGTGAACCATTGCTAGTATGACTTGCAGTGACTAGACTTATGCTCCCAACATGACTTGCAATGGATGATGAGCCATGGTGTTGTGCCAAGGATGTTGCAACTCATAAGGGCTTCTCAGCTTAAACTATCAACTTGGCGTTCATACAAAATTAGTATTGATAGTGATATATGCACAACATGTTAGGTTCTACTCATGTCACCCTCATTCATGAAATGAGATCAAGGTGTTTAGAGACCACTCCTCCAACTAATTACAGTGAAAATTTCTTATGAAAGCATAAATGAATATGATTCTAACTACAAAGGTGAAAATTCCATTCATTAAATGTAAATGCTAATTGAAATTGCATGAAAGGAAAAGGTTAGTCTATTTGCACAAGTAAATCATGCTACTCTACTTGCACACTTAATCAAATAAATAACCTACTTGCATGCATCATTTGTCTACTCACACTTGCTTGAAAATGAGGAATCCAATCTTTAACATACATATGAAGAAAAATACTAATTCTAACTCAATTTTGCTATCTAATAGTTGCAATGAGGAAATGGTGAGGTTTGAGTGGTATTAGAGTCTTCCCTAATCATTAAATCATCTTTTGGGGGAAATTATTCAACTTAGTTATGCCAAAGTCAAAGTATGGAGCAAAGCTAGTCGAAAAAAACAATGCTACAAGTCTGCTACAGGAAGTGCTACAGGAGATCCCATATTGCTACAGGAGGCCATGTTTTGCTACAGGAGGAGGGTCCGAGAGCTTTTTGATGACATAAATGGTGTCTTGAAGGCAGAGGAAGGTGGATGAAGGTAGAAGGAGGTGAATGAAGGGTGTGGAAGACCCTTATCCAAGATTAGTACCCCTCAGAGGTCTATCTTGCACCAAAGTTGATGCCCATTGTGTCCTTCATTTACCTTAATAGAATGAATTCAGAGACACAATTTGGAAGCAAGGTGAGGTGCCTAGGAGGAAGATGGAAAGGTTCAGGTGGATGTGGAATGGTTTTCCCACCCTTGAAAATCAACATAGTTCCTGCAATTAGTCAAATGCATGCATCAAGCGATCATTATTGAAACAAAGTAAATTAACATGGAAAATATGAGTTGAATTTTATTGAGGTCTACTCTAACCTACAACACATTTCCAGACCAATGTTGAAAACTCCTAAGTTGTAGAGATTAGACATGCAGAAAAATTGCAATCCAATAATTAACAGTTTCCAAGAAATCATAAACAAGTATTTTTGACTTGTAATTTTGGATCTTTCCAATCACTCTTCCCACAAGAGAGGTGATAGGCAAGCCTACAATTACAATTTTTTATGATATAAACTCTACTGAAACAAGGAAAGAATTGCAATGCTTTTAACAAGAACAATAAATAAATACAAGAGAGGGACTAAAGCCTATGGGTTGGGCCCAAACCCAAGGGTCTCAACCCTCCAAAACTAACTCAAATGCAGACCAATGGTAAGATTCTCATTAACAGAAAATGATAGTCACATACATCATATGAAATATAAGAATAACAATATCATGCAGTAGGATCTCAATAGCTACTCCTAGTTGCAACCAAAATTTGAATCCTAATGAGACTTTTAGCTTGTTTATTTATACAAAAGTAATTAAGGGGCAACTCCCTCGAAAGGAGGAATGCCCCCCTCCAAAATCCCAAGATTTGTGGATCTGGTTCCCTTTGACCTTGTCATGCACTTGGAGTTCCTTGGCTACTAGTGAATTCGAGTTGTTGGTGAGGATCCTGTTATCTCGAGCCAAGTTAGGGAGTTAATGAGGTGGACAAGCCCCCTATATTCTCTCTAGGTGTCTCCATCAATCCCTTGCATGGTAAACATCTCCAAAAATGCTTCTTTTTCTTGCCTATTAACCACATTACGCCATGCAATATGAAAAACACCCTTTAGTATTCCTAATAAGCATATTATGGCTAAAAATGTGAATTAATATGAGAAAATGAGAGTTTGAAGGGTTGGAGGATAACACAATGAACCTAAAAAAATACTTATTGATGGGCTCCATCAACACTCCATGTTGAAGGTTTTGATCATCCTTTTAGTGACTTAGTCATTGATGAGAAGTTCATGCATGACCTTGGTGGCATTTCTGACATCCCAAGGCATCTCAGATGGTGTACCTTCCTAAAGATATAAACCTACATTTTCCTCTATGTCTGTCTATTCTTTTTTTTCTTCTGCCTAGTTCCTTCTCTCTTGTAGGCCCAACAGTAATGAAGGACCAAGTTTGAGTCCTATCCTTTGTATAATGGGGTTCTCTTCAAGTTATTCCTTAGTATTTCTGGAGAGCGATACTCTCTTATTTGTAAACTGCAAGGCGAGGCATGCCACCTAATTTGACAAGCCTACAAACTCTTTGTTCGCAACATCCTAAAAGTGTCCTCAAAATGCAAGATGGATTTTTCTTGGGCTTCGATGTACCTAGGTGCTAAATCAGAATAAGAGGAGATAAGATTGAGGTTAGTGATGACAACCTTGTGGATTACTAATTCTGCTATGATGTATAAGGGATCCCTTTCTTCTTTTGCCATCACCTTCTTTACTTCTTCAGCTCTTGTTTCCTCTTGGGTCAACCAAGAGGCTAATGCCATAAGTTTCATGTCTCCCAATCTTAAGTTGGGTTCCCAGAAATTCATATATGATAGGATCAAATTATGCATGTAAAACTCAACCAGTTTTTCACTATCCTCAATACTTTCCTTTTTGCAAAACTCAATAAATTTTTTGTAGTCCTTGAAAGGTAAATACCCATACTATGCTGGTGTATTTATCTGGAATTGCAACCACTACTCCTTGAAGAAAATGGCATAGGGTTTGGATGGATTCCATAGATAAAATTTCCATAGTAGCAAGTTGTGTCTCTTTTTCTTACAGTTTCTCTCTTAGCCTTGTGTTTTCTTCCTGTAGCCACTCTCTCATGATTGACTCCCTTAGTTTCAAATCATTCAATTCCTTTCCCATTTCATTGACTTTCTCCTCCATGAGTCCCATATATTCTATCTTTTTGGATTTTTCAATTTGTATCCATCTATGTGTTCTTCCTCTTTACTTCTCCAACTCAAAAAAGAGTGGTATAGAAAAAATTTCAAGTATACTCCTACCTCCCTCGACAAATTTCAAGTAGGATTCTAGACTGGTTTGTGGATCAGACTCCTAGAGCTCTTGGAGGCCTTTTTCATCTTATTTTGGGGTGGCTTCCCCTTCATGTAGTAGCCCATGTTTCTCTTGTAGCTCTTCTTTTTCTTCTTGTAATAGGGAAACTTGTGTCCTAAGCCTCTTAAAGGTGACTTCTCTAGTGGTGGGCCTTCCCTTGGGTAGCACATGTTTCATAGTTTTTGTAGGTTTCAACCCCGTACAGAAATTACCTGCATACGAATTCTAAAACACAGAAAATAAACAATGCAAGAGCATAACACATAAAACACATATACACAGAGATTTTCCCCTAGATCCCAAAACCGGGACTACCAGCTTGATTTTTCATTATGTTCCTTTCAATGTTATAATGCATATTTATACATGCCGAAGCATCCAATACCATGGACCGAAAACCATCGCGTCCAAAAAACATGTGCGAAAATCATGCACAAAACCATAGGTGGGTCCGCCCAACCTAACATAGGGTCCAAAACCAAGATTTTTCGGGGACCCCATAAAGTGGGGTTATGGGTACGCCTCAAACCCCCTGTGATCCCCCCCACTACACAATCGGTGCAACGAAGGGGGGGCTCCGCACCCCCTCTAACCTCTTGGTTAACTACGTGGGCTAGTCGTGGAAAGAATATAACACAACCCAACATTCTCCCACTTGTTGTTTTCTTTCCACAGGGGACCACAAGAGAGCTTAGTCATTTTTGCAGCCCTAAAACGCCCATTGTCTCTCTACACCAAGAGAACTTCTCAGAGCTCACAAATTTTGTCAATGCCTCTGTAGTATTCTTCAAAGTGTCCACCTTTACCAACAACACCTTTTTGTCTTCTATCATATCCCTCAAAAAGTGATACTGAACATCAATGTGCTTTGTCTTTGAATGATATGCGAGGTTCTTTGCCAAGAAAATTGCACTTTGGCTGTCACAGTCTATCCTTATGGCTCCTTGTACTAACCCCATACTTGAACACAATCTCTGCAACCAAACTGCTTCCTTTCTTGCATGAGTGGCTGCCATGTATTCTGCCTCTATAGTTGATAATGCCACTATAGATTGTTTCTTACTCTTCCAACTGACTGCACCTCCAAATAGGTTAAACACATACCCACTTGTAGATCTTCTCTGATCTAGATCTCCAGCCCAGTCAGCATCAACAAAGCCATGAATATCCAACACTCTGTCCAATCCTGGTCTTCCTTGGTAGCGCAAACCATAATCACTAGTGCCATGCAAATACCTGAAAACCCGCTTCACTACTGTCTAATGCTCCTTCCCTGGTTTTGACATAAACCTGCTCAATACTCCCACTGCGTGTGCAATGTCTGGTCTAGTATAGACCATTGCATACATCAGGCTACTGACTGCACTTCCATATGGAACACAGGACATGTTCTCTTGCTCTTCTTGTGTCTTAGGACACTATTCAGTAGATAACTTCACACCTACAGGAATAGGAGTCTTCACCGGTTTACTATCCTGCATATTAAACCTCTGCAGTATTGTCTCGACATACTTCCTCTAGTTTAACTAGAGCTTCCTCTTTGTGTGTTCTCTTTTAATTTCCATTCCCAAAATATAGTTTGCAGCACCAAGATCTTTCATGTCAAATTTGGAGGACAATTGGGTATTCAAATCCTGGATAATTTCTTTGTCATTTCCAACCAACAACATATCATCCACATACAAGACCAGATAAATAAAATAGTCACCAATTAATTTAAAATACACACAGTGATCTGCTTTGCTTCTGGTGAATCCAAGTCCCCGCATAAATGTATCAAATTTCTGATACCACATCCTTGGTGACTGTTTTAACCCATACAAATACTTCTTTAACTTGCATACTAGTTCTTTCTTACCCTTCACCGCAAAACCTTCAGGTTTCTTTATGTAGATCTCCTCTTCCAGATCCCCGTGAAGAAATGTTGTCTTCGCATCCATCTGTTCTACCTCATAATCAAAAGCAGCAGCAACAGATAAAAGTAATATAATAGAAGTTACTTTGGCAACGGGAGAAAAAATATCACCGAAATCAATTCCCGACACTTGGGAATAACCTTTTCCTACCAACTAAGCTTTGTATTTCTCCACCTTTCCTTCTGAATTTGTCTTCTTCTTGAACACCCATTTGCTGCCAATGGGTTTCCTTCCAGCCAACAACTCCACCAGATCCCAAGCCTCATTTTTGTGCAAAAATACCATTTCATCAACCATGGCCTCTTTCTAGAGTTTTCCATCCTTTGAATCTACTGCTTCCTTCACAGTTCTGGGATCATCATCAGTAATAGATAAAGCAAAATTTGAACAGAAAGCAGATGGACTATACCTTTCTGGCTGCCTTCTTTCTCGAACTGATCTTCTCGCACCCGGAGTTTGTGGCTCTTCATCTTCTGATTCCTCCTCTACTGTAGAGTCTGATTCTTCCTCCTTTAGCTCAAACTCTATCTTCTCAGGTTATTTTGGTTGAACTTCATGTTTAATAACATCTTTCACCTCTCTGAACACCACATCTTGGTTGTACACAACCTTCCTTGTTACTGGGTTCCAAAGCTTATAACCTTTAAACCATCCTTATACCCAATAAAGATGCACTTTTCAGATTTACTATCCAACTTGGTTCATTTCTCCTTTGGAACATGTACATATGCATCACATCCAAATACCCTCAGATGTGAAAGAGAGGGTTTCTTACCAGTCCATACCTCTTGTGGAGTTTTATCCTCCAACGCTGATGAAGGTCATCTGTTGACTAGGTAACATGCTGTCTCCACTGCCTCTGCCCAGAATTCTTGTCCTAACCCGGCACCACTAAGCATGCTTCTTGCCTTTTCCATCAATGTCGTGTTCATTCTTTCTGCAACTCCATTTTGTTGAGGTGTATATGGAGTAGTCTTCTGCCGTGCTATACCACACTTCTTGCAGAATTCTTCAAATTCCTTACTACAAAACTCTCCACCATTATCTGTCCTCAACACCTTTATCTTCTTCTCTGTTTGATCTTCCACGAGAGCCTTAAATTCTTTAAACTTATTAAAGACTTCAGATTTATTCTTAAGGAAATATATCCATGTATTCCTTGAGAAGTCATCTATAAATGATACATAGTACACAGACTTACCCAGTGATGGAACCTTCACAGGTCCAAACACATCACTGTGCACAAGCTCTAATATCTGTTTCGCCCTCTTACTTCCCAGAGGGGAAACTCACCTAATTCTGCTTCCCATATACACAATTTTCACAGAAATCAAAATCCAGAGAGATATTACTCATACCTTCTACCATGCCTTTACCATGAAGTATTTGAAGGCCCTTCTCTCCAATATGTCCAAGCCTTTGATGCCACAACATGGTCTTCTCTCCAGAGACCACTAGATTTTCTGCTCCACTTTCAGGAACCACAGAACTGTTGCACCCATCAATAAAAGTGATACCTTGTAGCTTGTACAGAGTTCCAATCTGAACTCCCCGCATCAATACCTGTGCTCCCCGAACCATCTTGTAGGTATCCTTCTCGAACACTGTTTTTACACCTACATCATCCAGCTTTCTTACAGAAATCAGATTTCTGGCCAATGCAGGAATATGAAGAACACCTGGAAGTGTTCTAAACCTTCCACGTTGCAATTTCAACTTTACTTTTCCGCGACCAACAGTTCTAGCCTTCCTATCATCCCCCAATAAGACATCACCAACATCATATTTCTCATACTCGCAAAACCACTCTCTATGGGGAGTGAAGTGAAAGGATGCACTTGAGTCAATCAACCATGCCTCATGATCTACAAGTGTAATTGAAGAAGCCAAGTACACATCCCCACCTTCATCTGAGGTGGTTTTCGCCTCTACAGAAGGAGCATCATCAGATCCCTTTCCTTTATCAGGAGCTTTAGATTTACAGTCCCTTTTGTAGTGCCCTTCCTTTCTGCATTTCCAGCACACCACCTTTACAGGTTTTCCTGGAGACTTAGATATCCCTCTAGATTTATATCTCCCACTCGATGACTTATTGTTGTTTCTGTTCTGGGACCGTCCTCGTACAGACAAGGCATCACCATTCTGGCTCTCCATATTTTTCTGTCTCGTCTCCTCTGTCAGCAAGGATGAGACTATTTCATCAAACTACAAGGCAGTTGCATTGCTACCTATTGCAATAACAAGACTATCCCACGAATCTGGTAGAGAACACAATAAACTGATGCACTTATCTTCATCTAAAATTTTAATATCAACAGATGCTAACTAACTTACCACAGTATTAAATGCGTTCAAATGCTCCGTCACCGAGTCTCCATCTTTCATCCTCAAGTTATACAGCTTTTTCTGCAGGAACAGTTTATTCACCAGAGACTTAGATTGGTACAAAGTCCCTAACTTGTCCCACAAAGCCTTCGTCGTAGCTTCCCCTGATACCTTCAGCGATACTGAATCTGAGACACACAATCGTATTGTGCTCTTTGCCTTCTGATCCAACTTCTTCCATTCTTCATCAGACATTCCCGTTGGTTTAGTACCTGGATCTACCACGATCCACTGATCTTTATCCACCAACAGATCCTCCATCTTGAGTTTCCACAACTCAAAACTCTAACCATTGAATTTCTCGATCTCTATCTTTCCACTGCTCGCCATCTTCTTTCACCAACAGAATCGATCTCGTAGATCTCCTACTAAACAAGCTCTACCACAGGCCCGAGCGAAACCCCTCAACAACAAAGGCGTCCCCTTGAAGCCAAAACAGCTCTGATACCAAATGTAGGTTTTAACCCCGTACAGAAATTACCTGCATACGAATTCTAAAACACAAAAAATAAACAATGCGAGAGCATAACACATATACACAGAGATTTTCCCGTAGATCCCAAAACCGGGACTACCAGCTTGATTTTTCATTATGTTCCTTTTAATGTTATAATACATATTTATACATGTCTAAGCATCCAATACCATGGACCGAAAACCATTGCGTCCAAAAAACATGTGCGAAAATCATGCAAAAAACCATAGGTGGGTCCGCCCAACCTAACATAGGGTCCAAAACCAAAATTTTCCAGGGCACTGCCCCGAACCCCATAAAGTGGGGTTACAGGTATGCCTCAAACCCCCTGTGATCCCCCCCCCCTACTACACAATCAGCACAAGAAGGGGGGGCTCTAACCCCCTGGTTAACTAAGTGGGCTAGTCGTGGAAAGAATATAACACAACCCAACAGTTTTGGACTTAGGAAAGGTAAATTCTTCAATATTTCCCTCACTAGGTCCCACTTCTCCCTTTTTTCTTGCTGACTCATCAATGGTGATAGGAATTTGAAGGAGGTTGAGGCTTCCCTTGCCATATCCTAGTGCTCTTCCTTGTTTTAAAGTATAAGGGACCTTGCCTTGGTTGCCTTCTTTTGGGCTTGATAGGTGTGCCCAATGTGGCCAATGTGGCAGACACTTCTTTCTTTGTGTTTCCTAGTGAATGACTTATTTTCTTGCCTTCACTACTTGTCTCTTTAGGTTTAGGGGGCACCTCAAGGTTCTCCTCCTCTGCTTCTTGCTTCTCCCCTTCTTTTTCTTCCTCTGTTTTTGCTTCTTCTTCCTCTATTTTTTTTGCCTCCTCTTCTTCCTTGGTTTTTGCTTCCTCCTTCTCTTCTCTACCCCCAATACTAGAGGCTAGTGTTCCCTCTTGTTGTGTGGAGGCAATGGCTTGTGTTTTAATGAACATTTCCCTGTACATGTCCACAAAATAAGTCCATAGAACAAGGTTAGTTAGGTGGCTTAAGGCATCCATAACAATCATCTTAATGCATCCATGGTGAGCAATGTGTTGGTGTTTCCCTTCCCTCACTTTCTGGCTCATTTCAATGATAAACTATAGGAGGAAATGTGGAACATTGAGTCTCTATGGAATGGGTAATTATGCTTTGAATATTAGCTCATGGAGTAGCCTAAAATGATAGGCATATACAATGCTCAACCTCCCCTCACAAGATATGTATTTGAGAATGTGATAGGCCACTTCATCCTAGGGTAAGGTAGGCTTTCTCTCCTCACTCCATTTTTATCTTCTATATGCTTTTCTCTATGGATGAAGAATTTCTTCTTGGCTGTGACCCCTACTACCTTATCCTCGTTCCATCGAACTCCCAAGGGTAGGGTAGTCACTCTGCTTATGAGTTTAGAATTTAAAGAGATGACAAGTCCTCTAACAACAATAGTGGCACTATCTTCTCCCTGATAATTTAGTTCCATGGAAAATTCCTGAGTTATGTCATCATCATACCCCTTCAACTGTTCAAAGAAGCCCATCCAATGATGTCTTAGAAAAATGTCTACCACGGGAGGATGTTGATTAATTCTTTTTGTGTCTGTGGGTTCTCTATTGTTGAAACCTTCCCCCATTTCTCCTATTGCTCCTTCTTGGGGTTACTTTGGTCTATTTTTAATTTTGGCCTCAGTACAATCTTGGATATAAAGACAGTGTCAAATTTTCCTTTTTATCAGAGGGGGAGAAGGATGTTAATAATATTTTTATCAAAAAAAGCTTTCCTTTGTCCCTATACTTCCTTCACATATAACAATTTTCAAAGGGAACCACTGCACAATCATTTGCTACATGGTACTTAATATAGGGAAAAATTGTCCATGCAAATGTATGGAAATTAAAGAGGGAGAAAGCCACTTACTCCTTTCAAAATAACTATATCATGTGCATGAGGGTTTGAGGACAAATTTGGGTATTTTTGGCTCCCTTTCTCCCTTCAATTATCTCATGTAGCTTCCTTTTGGGCCTCTTGTAGTAGTTCAGATCCTCCTGTAGCACTTGCAAACACAGTTTGAAGCAACTTGATGGAACCCTAGGTAGTTTCTAATAAAACTAGCTCATCCTTCATCAATTGTTTTCTAGGAATGATAACTTTTGCAAATGGAGTAAGGCCTTGTACTTATTATTCCTTTTTATGGTAAAGGCTTAGAGTGATTTGGTGACATGGCTCTTGCACGAACCTCCTTTTTTTAACCATTGCCCCCACTTCTGGTAATCATCACCCTACTCGTGATCATCACATTTCTCCTCGTAATCACCACTCTACTTAAGTTAACTTTTCCACATTTCATGTTTGAGTGAATGAACTTTAGTATACTAATAGAAGGTGGCCAAGTTTACTGGCCACCTCCAGCACATAAAAATTCCTTTCTCGACCATTAACACATTTTATCATTATATGCATAGGAAAGAGGTGAGGGTTGTCATACCTGAGCCTATGTATGATATCGAATTGTTGGAGATGCCTGCATGCTAGATATCGCCTTCATAAGGTGTTGATTTCCTTTTCTTGCTTCTACAAAGGTCTTCATAAATTTTATGATTCCTTGACTGATAAAATTGTTGTGTGTGTAGGCTTCTTCCTAGAGTCCAATATGCTACTGGTGGAATGGATGGATTATTTGATATCTACTCTCTAAGGATGTTGTTTCCATTCTAAACTTCAAAAATGGCTTCATGTTGTTTCCCTTCTAAACTTCAAAAATGGCTTCATGATGCTCAAGGTGGCCGGATCTTTTGCTCTATGGGCGTAAAAAAAAATTGATTATGGATTCTGTTGTAGCTATACACGGTGCTACAAGAGGAGTCTCCTTCCTATAGCAATCAATTAATTCCTCTTCGAGACCTCATATTGCATGTGGGATCGAAGGCAAGTCGTAGGAGGTATAAGGAAATGATTAAAATCATCAAGAGGTGGTGCAGTTAGTGGAAAAATTGAAGGCAAATCTTTTTCTTTAAGTAGGGCAGAGTGGAATTTGAAGATGAATTTTGGCTAGATGGAGTGGATGAGTGATTAAGGGGTGTTGGTGGACCTATCATAACAAATTATAAATAAAAAATGACCTTTGGACCCATTTTATCCAATCGGCTCTACCTCCTGTTCAAAATAGAGCCTCCTGTAGCAACTTAGGGTAGTCCTATAACACTCCAACAAGGAGGCAAAACATGGTCCAATTTCTGGCTAACTATTGGAGAGAGGTAGGGGGGTAGATGAAGAGGGTGAAAATGCAATGGATGGCTAGGAAAAAGGAGGAATAGACATGTATAATCTTTTCTATAGCCATGGTTCTTTTGACTGTTTGGAAAATGAGAGATGTTAGCAAAATTGATGTAAGAACTCCTTCCTGTAGGCTGCCTCTGTAGAGGTTTTCAACCTACATGCCTGCCCTAGGTGCCTCAGAGGAAGTTTTCACCTGGGATATTTTCATCTTTTTATCTTCTGCTTTTCTTTTTTTTCTCTTGGGCTACCTCAGAGAGGTTTTGAACCCTAGAGTTGGCCTTAGATGCCTCATAGAGGTTTTCACCTAGGTCCTTTTTTTTTTTATAGAAGTTGTGGATTGAGTACTGTGAGCCTCCCAATCACATTCAATTCTCTATTGATTGAACTAACAAACTCTTACTTGGACATAATTATTTTATACAACTTCAACCTATAACCATTGAAAAGTATTGGAATCACTTCCTTGTCAACTGTTATGATCTGGACACACCCATTCTCATGACATTTCTCTACTAGACAGGGACCCAACCATATTGTCATTAATTTTCCCTTCAAATCCTTGAATTTGGAATCATACAATAGGGCCCAATCTCCTTTTTGAAAATTATTGTCTTTAATGTGTTTGTCATGTCAAATCTTCCTTTGTAGATGGATTACCTCAGTGTGCACAAGATCTTGCAGCGTAAATTCATCTAGACCATTGAGTTGGAGCAACCTCTCCTATTGTGTTGTAGTAAGGTCCAGGTCCAACTGAGATTCCATCCTTAAGGTGTTGTATTCAAATTCAATGAAAAATAGGGCCTTCCTCCCATAAACTAGTTTGAATGGAGTAAATCCAGTGGTGGTCTTTCAAGTTGTGTTATAGGGCTAAGTTACTTCTCCAAGTCTATCTTCCTAATATTTTCTACGGCTGCTAACAACCTTGGGTAGAATTTTCTCCAATGTTATGTTTGTGACGTCCACTTGCTCATTTGCTAGAGGGTGATATGCAATGGATGTCCTATGCTTGATGTAATGCTACCTCATGAGATATTCAATTAGATTTGATGTAAATTGTACTCCTTGATCAGTGACTAACTCTCTTGGAAAAAAAAACTTGTAGAAGATGTTCTCTCTCAGAAATTCAACCACCTTCTACTTAGTTGTTGCTTTAACTTCCTTTGTTTCATGCCATTTCATCAAGTAATCAGTGGACACAATGATATACTTCCTCTTTCCTGATGGGGGATCAATGGGCCCAATGAAATCCATGCTCCACTTCTCAAATGGCTCTAAAGTCACTTGAGGTTGTAAGGGAATTTCATCCTTAGGTGTGGGCTTACCCAACCTCTGGAACGGATCACACCTAGTGGTGTACCTCCTTGCATCTTGATGTAAAGTGGGCCAGTAGTAACCTTCTTATAGAAATTTGAAGGTTGTCCTCTTAGCAGTAAAGTGCCCCCCATAAGGTCCATCATGGCACGCTGAGAGGATTTAAAATACCTCCTCTTACCTCACACATCTCCTCAGGATCTGATTTGGCCCCAATCCAAAAATATTTACCCCAATCCAAGTGAATGGGGCACTCTTTCTAACAATGTTTTTTTTCTCCTTAGAGGATATGTTAGGAGGGAACCTCCCAAAAACCAAGTAGTTAGCTATATCAGAAAACCAAGGAGAAAGCAACGAGATGGCTAAGAGATTTTCATCTGGAAGTTGATCATCTAACATTTCTTCCTTTTCTATAGGCATAGTTAGTCTTGATAAGAAATCTACAACCACATTTTATTTCCCTGGTTTATCAATAATAGTCAAATGAAATTGCTACAATAATAACTACCATCCAATTATCCTAGCATTGACATCAAGTTTATTCATTAAATACTTAATGGTTGTATGATCGGTGTGAACAAAAGTCTCATAAACTGATCTGATGAATGAATTATTTAACAATTGTTTAGGTTTTACAGACTTATGTGCATGAATTGACCTATATTACTTATGCAATGGATCGATCAGATTGTGAGTAATATAAACAGTTAAGCAGTGAGGAAAAAAAACATAATAGACAATACACATAACACAGTGAAATTAATATGGAGTTTACCCAACTCTTGGGCTACGTCTCCTGGTCTAGCCTTCAGTGGTGGCCTTTCTATTATGACTTCCAACGCAGAGTTTTTACAATTATGTGAGCTCAATTTGAGTCTCAACACAAAAATAAGAACAACAAGAGCTTCAGCTTGAACCCCTCAAGCCTCTCTGAGTACACAGACTCTTTCACTCTCGGTCTATATCTTCGTTCTGTCTCAACACTCCCTCTATGTCTCTGTCTCTGTCATCACGTGGCTTTAAAGCCATTCGGCGCTGCCTATTTGTCTTCGCCTTCTCGGCCTTCGGTCTCCCGGACTCTTTGTCCGCTCGAATCGCCCTACTAAGCATTAGCAAGCATGGCATAACGTCTTTAGGGGAGTTGGCCACCTGTTCCGCAGCGGATGAGTGCCTTTGGGCCTTTGAAATCCCTGAACAGTTGTTGACTATTAACACAAAGAAATGCATTCCAAAACTATGAAAATCCGCCAAAACATTGTTCCTCTGGACTTCAACCTTTCATAACTGCACCCTATTCTCCTATCGAGTCCGCATATAGGTCGTTGTCGCTTATCGCCATGGCCCGTTCCTTTGTAT
Source organism: Pinus tabuliformis (assembly GCA_031772625.1). Taxonomy (NCBI): domain Eukaryota; kingdom Viridiplantae; phylum Streptophyta; class Pinopsida; order Pinales; family Pinaceae; genus Pinus; species Pinus tabuliformis. The sequence goes on along the minus strand of CM062804.1, from coordinate 311,881,100 downwards.
TTCATTAAATAACGAAATATGTGAAAATACATAAAGAAAGGCCTTTCGGCAAATCTCAAATCTTATGCGACAATTTTTATTTCGTTATCGGGTCCGGCTGATGTGCATAGGCCCCGCTCCGTAGTGTTTCTCCGATTGCGATATCGCGATGTGATTAATTGCAATCGCATGTCACTCATGCCTTGGGCCGATGTGAGTGCTCTTTGTATTTTCCGATAGCGATTCTGCGATGCAATGTGGGCCGTCAATTTGCACACTTTATCGACGGTCCTCGTTGACTCCGCCAATCGCCATTGTATCTCCTATGTGGACTCCACCGATATCCGCTGATTGCCACTGTCGATTTTAATTCGCTGATCGGATCTGGACTGTTGATCAGCCAGATCCGACGGCTCTGATTCAAAGTTACTTTAATCCACCGATAAGCCTACTTTCACTATTTTCTTCGTCTTTTTGCCTCCCGATAGTGGTTTTTCGCCATTCCAATTGTTGTTCTCATGTGATCGTTTTGATCTTTGAATGATTTTTAAGAAGATTTGGAAGACTTGGAGAGTGTTCTAGGATCCTTTTGGATCATAAACAGTGATATAATGCCTAAACTTGTTCAAACAATGTATCACAACCAAGATTTCCTTTTCAGTGACTGTATAATTCTACTTAGCTTTAGAAAGGTTATTACTGATGAAATAGATAACATAACACAATTTTTCTTCCACTTGTCCTAAGGAAGCCCCTACAGTGTTATCTGAGGCATCTATGTGTATATGGAGAGGTAATTCCCAATTGGGACCTCTAAGGATGGGTGCGTTGTCTGCTTTCCTTTTAGTACTTCGAAGGCTTCTTGACAATTGCTTTTCCAACAAAAACCTGAATCTTTATACAGTAGTACAAACAAGGGTGAAGCAAGTTTACTAAAGTATTTAATGAACCTTCTATAATACCAGCTAATCCAAGGAAACTCCTGGCATCTCTTTGTTTTTAAAGAATAGGGACCCATTTGATGATGGAAATTTTGTTTGGGTCAACCTGTATCCCTTCCTTGGATATAAAATGGCCAAGGATAGTCTCTGCATTTATCAAAAATTCACATTTCTCAGGACTTAATGAAATATTCATTTCAATGCATTTCTTTAAGACTTTTCACATATTAGAAAGATCTTCCTGGATGTCACATCCGTAAGGGTTGATATCGTCCATGTATATCTCAATAAAGTCATGATCAATTACTACAAAGATACTTAGAATTGCCCTTTGGAAAGTAGAAAGGGTATTGGACAGACCAAATGGAAGGACTCTATAGGAAAAGGTACCCCAAGAACATGTGAATGTGGTCTTATCTTGGTCCTCAGTGCTGATTAATATTTGGTTGTATCAACTAAATCCATCTAGGAAGGATTGGAATTTCTTCCCTGCAAGGCCATCTAGGACTTGATCAATGAAGGGCAAAGGAACATAGTCCTTATTTGTGGCCTTATTAAGTTCCCGGTAATCAACACAAATCTTCCACTTCCCATTTTTCTTGGGGACTAAAACGAGAGGTGACACCCACTCTCTATTTGAAATGGGATATATGAACCCTGCATTCAGTATCTTTTGTAATTCTTTTTTCACAATTTCCTTGAGAACTGGGTTCATTATTCTCTAAGGTTGGTGCACACGCTTGCATCCCTCTTTGATGTAAATATGATGAGTACAGATTGAGGGATGCACACCTTTAATCTCCTTATAATCCCAAGTAAAAGCATCCAAGTGTTTCCTCAACACACTGCATAACTATTCTTCCTTCTCGGCTAAGAGAGAGGGGTTGACATTTAGAGTTTTGTATAGGGAAATATCCACAATCTTGGAATTTTCTAGGCTAGAGTCAACATAGCACAAATCAGTCCAAGACTACCCTCAAATTCTTTCATCAGTTCATCAACTAGTATGGCAGTGGGAGGATGATTCTGTAAGATATGGTCAATAAGGGTAAATCTTTCTCTCCCTTATCCTCTAACCATAAGGGTAAAATAATCCTCAATAGAGGTTTGAGTAGGAGGATACTACATAATTTGTTTTTATAAATGTCCATTCTCAATAGTCATGTTCCCAACCCTGCAACTAATGTAGGCATCAACAATTTCCAACCAAGGTATTCCTAGGATGAGAGGATAACCATTAAAATTGGTTTTGGGCTGGAGGACGAGGAAATCAGTGAGGTATTTCTAGGAGTAAATGGAGACCATCACATCCTCAATAACTCCCTCAGGAGCTACTGTGGATCTGTCTACAAGCTGCAACACTAGAGTGGTCTTCCTCAAATCCCCTTGGAGATTGAGCTTCATCATGGTTTCCCAGGTCATTACATTGATTATAGCCTTGTTGATAGTGTTGGACCTACCAACATTTAGGGGATATCCCTGATATGAAGTCCGAACTAGACCTCACACTGTTTGGAGTAGGATTCCCAATAGTGGGTGGTAATGTTATGCCTTGATTGTGTAAATGCGTAGAGTAAAGTACAATAAATTTGGGTGAGAGCAAGTGTATGACCCTGCAAAAAGTCAAGTGTGATGCATAAAGGTTCCAACACATGAAGGGAAAAGGAAGTGTGCCCCTTGGAAGCCTGTAATAGCATGCAATTTGAAAGGAACACACGATCATAATGAAATCAAAAGATAAGATGCAGAATAGTCCATAAGTTAAACTGATGAATTAATACAACAACACATATTCAACAAGATTCATACAAATTCAAATTAAATAGTTCATAATCATAAGCGTAATTTAAATAAAATACATTACAAATACAACAAGAATAGTCCTACTATATTCACAACATATGCATGAAAGCGTGATAGCTCTGATTTTATTATAAGTGAAATTTCCGTTCATGCATACACCATTGACGAACCACTAGCACCAATAGTGGAACATTAGAGTCAAGAACACCTACTATTCCAAAGAAGTATACTCGCTCTACGCTATAGAGAAGCCAAGGCTCTTCAAAATAATCCTGAGCTCCTTCTAAGCCTAAGCCTAGCCCTAGCCAAAATCTTGGCTCCCAAAATCCCTTTACATGAGTTATGAGGTTCTATTTACAACAAGAAGGGGTGACCCTTCAACTCCCCTTTGTGACCTTTGGACTACCCTCATGACTCTTCAACTTCTTTACACAATGACTCATTACATTACATCATGAGTCTTCATATTCCAATATTGACACTTGAATTTCACTTACAACATAATTACAAATAATATTACAATTTACACTTGTACCCATATAAGAGAAAATAGGTTAGAGACAACTTGACAACCTAACAATACAAAACACAATGATTCTTGAGTTTGGGGAAACTCTAGCTCAACAACTTCCACTTGATTCTTTTCGGTCACATATTGGTGCCAAGATCAGTACTCTGCGATGACATCCCCAAATTGCATGATGGTTTCTGGATGTAAGTGGACTCTAGCCTCCATATTATCCGGATAAACTGACTTGGAGCCAGTTTCAACATCCCTCTCGACCAAGAGAAACATTGTTATAATCTGAACAGGACCACTGATGTAATTATGCATGTTTTGTATGCTCATCTTCAAATCCTCCTTGGTGGAAATTTGTCTCAACTGCTCCAAGTACTCTTCAATCTCTTGCTTGAACTAGTGTCTGTGTTGTCCTTCAATGAGTGAGCCAACTGATGGGATCTTGTGTGTTTTCACCATAAAATCTAAATTGTTGTATAACCGTACATATGAGGCCTGAATACTTCTAATGAATGAGTTGATATTCTTGTTGTTTTAAATCAATATTTAAAATCTTGCTTTCTCCAACTCTACTTATGGCTTCATTTTCTTTGGAAAGTTAAGTGGTGCCCCTTTGTATCCCATTGTCCATTTCTGCACGACAACAATTATAGATTGTACATTCTTTTTGAAAAAGTCTCTGCTCTGTTTTGGAAACCATGCAAGTGAATAACTGCCTTATGTATGGTTATGATCTCCTCATAGATGTCCCACATGGTCTCACCAAGTTTCGATACTTCACCAAGTATTGTTGCTCTCATTTCCTCCAAGTAGACCTGTGCAGAGACTTTGTTATGTGCTACTGCATGTAGTTGTTTTATCTCTTACCTAACAACCTTTAAGTTCTATGCCAATTTCTTATTCTTTTCCATAAAATATTGAGTCTTTAATCTTGCTGCAACTGAAAAGTGCATGTTGGCTTTGGAAATGGAATTTGGATTCTTGTTGGTGTCTGCCATTATCACCCTCTCTCTAGTGAATTCAAGTGATGCATGATCATCCATAAAATTCTTTCTTCGTGCTTGTACAATTCTCTTCTATAATTCATCATAAGAAAGGTTGTACAAGTCCATTACCATATCATCCTCAAGAGGAACAACATGTCCTTCTTCGCTTGGAGCTAACACTGTTGTTGGAGGTAATGGATACTAGACAGTGACCTATGATGCACTTGGCATAAAGTCAACATCCTCATTCTACGACTCTAATTCCAACTCCATATGTGCAACTCCAATCAAGTCTCCAATATGCTGAGAAATCTCTTGATCCTGCATCTATTCACCCTCCTCCTCTACTACTAGTTAGTTCTATTCTTACTCTTCAACCTATATTGGCATTATTTCTTATGCTATGGAACCTTGCCTTTCTTCTTCTTCCTGCTTCTACTTCTCTTTTTGTTATTTCCTCTTTAGCTCCCATTCTTCCTTCATTTCTGGTCCTACTTACTTCAATCTCAGTTTTACTTCCTACAAGCTATGATTTTCTCTCTTCCTCTGTTGTGCTGCTAAAGTTGCTTACATAAGGATTGGATCCACTTTCATCTTGCATCTTTGTTCTTCCCCTAGACTATCAACAACCTTTCTATTTCCCTTATCCTCTACGAGATTGTTTCTTTCTACTCATGCTTCTTCCAGAGTTGTCATCTAGATCTGCGTCAAGGCTTTTTGCTGAAAGAGCTTCATTAACTTGCTTCAGTGTTAGTGTTGACCCCTTTTCTATAAACAACTGAGTGCATGCATACAATGATAAGCCTACTGATGTTTTCTCAACCACTTCCCTAGTACTGATTTTAGTGCTCTTTTGAAGCAGCTCTCTTTTGTGCCATGGTAATAATGATTGCTAAAGAGAAGTGCTTCACAAGTGTGGTACCTGTGGGACAAAAAGGACTCTCATGGCAAGAAAACATTAGCTTCAAAAAATATACCTTCAAATCATGATCAAGCAGCAAGCCGGGAAACTGGAGATAATTTTTGCATAATTTTTGTCAACAAGGGAGACTGGCTGACTGTGGGAACTGTGCACTATGTTGTCCTAATATCCAAGGATGAATCTTGAGGCTTGGGACTACACAATGCACAATCCTAGCCTGGCCAGAGACTGGGAGAGGCTATGCATTGCACAATATCAATGGCCAAGGTGACATATTGAACCTTACAATTGTACAATGCATAGTTGAGGCCAACATTTACTGCAAACTACGCATTTCTAGAGGCCAAGCTTGTGACTTGAGCCTTAGGATTGCACAGTGACCAGCTGGGCAAGGAAAGATCTAGCCAAAGCAAGTGCATATCTTCCCTGTGTAAGTGTAAAAAAAAATGAGCAGAAGTGAATGATGATGTGAGCTTGAGTGCAAAAATTACTAAGTATGAGTGAATCAATGTAGTTCAAGTGCAGAAATTGATCAAATAGAAGGAAAATCAAGTATGTGAGGAGAGCCACCACAACAACGATCATTAGTAAAAAAAAAGGAAAACCAATGCGAAGCTTGTGAAAGGCAAACAAAAACTTAGAAAAACACTTCTACAAGTTAAAATAAGTTGAAATGCAAGCAGTCATGAAGAGAAATAAGTAAAACAACACTGACACAAGCAAAACAACAAAAAGTGATAGAAAAAGCAACAAAAGACGTTAAAAGTGAAACTCACCTGGAAAAGCGACGACAACTGTACCAAAGGTTCCTTGATCTCCTTGGTAATGCTAGATCTCCAAGATCATATGTGCAAATGAGATCTATAGGCATCGATTAACTAGATTTGAGTAAATTAGGGTTTATGATGTGCATGCCTAAAATCAAGGAAAAGCGACACTTGGTGAAAACTTATAAAAATAAAAATGTGCCACCTTTTAGAAACTAATAATAGATCCCTAATTTCTAGGGATGCTTTTGTCCCTTTAGTTGTCTTCCTTTTCTGGGGAAAAATTCCATACACGCTTCTGGGAAAGATTGCACAATTTTGGGGAACTGAGCAACTTTTCAGATTAGTGCACTACGCAGTTTCTAAGCCCAGTGAGGGATTGCACAGTTTTTAGGCTCAGTGTTAGGCTTCCTTCCATGATTTCACATTTTTTGAGCTCAAGGTTGACTTCCATTCTGAACTGTGAAATTCCAATCATCAAGGTTGACTAGCTTCAAGGATTATGTATTTTCTTGATCCAGGTGGATATTGGTGGCCACCTGCCAAGTCCACTTGGACCCCCACCATTTTTTCTTCAACTTTTGAGTTTCATTAATTGTAGCACAGTTACTATTTTTAGTAGTTTTTCAGGTCCTGAACTTCTGGAGCCATTTTGAGGCCGTAAAGTTGTAGTTCTCGGATAGATCTTTCTAACAAGATATTGTGCGCATTAAATGGAGATCATATGCCAAAGTTACAACCCCAGGAAGTTGATGTACCAATTTACCCAAACGAGGCCCATAGTTTGGTGTTTCATCTTCTAGGGTTAGGTTTTTGGATATTTAGGGTTTTCCATTGTTTCTCAACAATAAATAGGCCTTCAAGCCTCATTGTAACACAGTTCGAAGGAATGTAGCCACCACATCTCTTCTCAAAGATAAGCTACCATCGCCCTAGCTGGTTTATTTCAATTTGTTGTTTGTAAGCATATTTTAGTATTTTACATTAATGAAATGAAGTATTATTTCCACTACATCTCCGTGTTTATGGTTATCTCTATAATTTGTTGCATTCCTGTTTAAAATCCGGATCATTTCTGGAGGCAAGCCCAAAACTGTTGTGTGACCAAGTTAGGAGGTTAGCTTGTGAATTAGAAATATTATCTAAGTGTAAAAAGGAGAAAACACAAGCATAAATGAAAAATATATTTCTTAGTCAAATTACAAGTACTTGATAACAATATAATATAAGCTCCTATGTATAGGAAGGAAGGCTCCAAAATTGAAGCATGGGAAAAATTTTGGAGGGTGGTTGTAGCCACTACAACACTGGCGACACACTGGTAGAACACCAAATCTCTGAATCAATCTTGTCTTATGTAAAACTGGTCTCATCCTTCTGGACGTATTGTTCAATTCATTGATTACCAAACCTTCCTCACTTAGTTTGAGTTAAATAAATAGTCCCTTCCATCCTCTTCATCGATGACACACTACCCAAGCCAAGTCAAACAGAGTTGCTTCAATTAGGTATGAGGAGGATATAAATGCACAAGTAAAATAAAATGTCAGAGTCTTAGTTTCATCTCTAGTGTCCCTCTGCTACCAGCAGGCCTAGGCAATACCCCAACGAAGTCACTTCAGGAACACAAACATTTCTTTGATGTTAGCGAGCCTGGACAATATCTTGGTGGAATTGCTTGCTTCACCTGCCTGCATATGAATCATTTTTCTTTCGGCCTTTTTTTTTTCATTTTTCATTTTTCAAAGAACTATGCATAGGCACTTATTTATTTCATCGGGTGAAAAAGGGATCCCGACTTAATGAGAGAAGAAGAGTTTGTTCCTTCAGAGAAGGATGTTTATATACACCTCTAAAATGACTTTTAAGGTTTTCCTCCCCTCCTTACTCTACTCGACTAGGCTGACAAGGATTAATCGAAAAAATGAAACTAATTAGAGTAGGCGGTATTAGTTAAAATCCAAACATCGTGATTTCACTGTGATTTTCTCCGACAAGGACAACATTATTCATCAGAGTATCATCGACTAAAAGAATTCAAGATTCGTGCAAAGAGAGGGAATAGACAAAAAACCAAGTGTTGATAGTGGCACAACCTCCTCTTGGATTTCACCATGCTTTCTTCAGAAGCCAAATATGGTTTCATGCAGAAACTAACCTATAGCTAAAAAACAAAGAAAAGGAAAGAAGTAGAATGAAAAACAAATGAGCATAAATCAAATCAAATTGAACAATAAAGAAAAGAAAAACACTACTCCTACTCGGTTGGGATGGGGTCCCCTGGGTCAGATTTGGGGTTAAAAACCCAAGTTTTGATGTAAATTTTGGTAAAAAAATGTAAAGTCTATGCAATTTGTGGATGCAGAGCATGTAGATAGTTGGGAGTCAAAAGGGGTTTTAGCGCCTTGTTTATGAAAAGATGAGTCGGTTTTGAGATCCACCCATGGTTTTTAGACCATGGGATTGTATGTAAAAATATATAAATAGGTGTGTCTTAGAGATTCTAAGGTGGATAGAGATCTATGTCTATCTCTGAGAGAGGGAAAGGGGGCAAGTAAGCAGCGAGTAGATAGAAGGAAAAAGGCTCTACAGCTAAGTGCACGGAGGCCTAGAGTAGAGTCCGCAGTTGAGTGCGCAGACCCTTGCAGCTGAGAGCGCAGGGAAATTTGAGCCTCTAACCTCATATTGAAGATAAAAAAAGAAGATTGTTGAAGAAATTCATGTGTTTATCTGTTTACTTCTATTATTTATGTTTGCGATATATGCTGTGATGGAATAATGTCTTTATGAAATATTGATTTATTGATGCACGACTCTATTGGATAAGTCTTATTAACTGTACACAATGCTTGTTAAGTACTTCCATGAAGATTATAATACATTCTATTATGTTTATTGAGTACTTAAGTAGATCTGCATGAACTCAGATCTAGGGTTATTTTATGGTGCGCGTAAGTGGTTGATTCATCTGTTAAGGGTCCGCAAAGACCTATCGTAGACCTTTGTGAAGGTCTAGAGGTCATTTAAAGGAAGTTGCATTACTAAGCCCTAGGGGCTTATAGATCTGCGTAAAGGTAGATCTAGGTCAATAAAAGACATCACACTAATCTTTGGATGTAGAAACTTGGTTCCAACATCCCCACATACTGCTTCGGGTGAGACTTCAGCCCGCTTTACACGAGTTGATACCAAAAGGGCCAGTAGTGTAGGGTTTTGTTTGGTGCAATTAACTCTAGACTTGGGTCAAGACCCATTAAGCCAACAAATGGTTCTATTGTCAGGACCAGGATCTGCATAAGGAGATGTGTGATGTTGCATCACTAGAATCCGACCAAGAAGGAAATTGAGAAGTGGTTGGATAGATATTTGTACACAGAAATACACAAAATTTTCTTATGCACCTTCCTGATCGAACTATATAAGTGGATGGCTAAGTTGGTAGATGGCCAAGGAAGATGGAGGCTTGACGGTCCAATAGTCGTTGGATTTAAGGAAATCACGATGAGGTCTAATGAGATGCCTTGGGAGTTAGATCAAAGGTTGAAATGTGTGATCCATGAAGCTAATATGCAGCTCACTGATGGTCAGCATCGTGAGTGTTTTATGGCATTGCTTCTACCCCACCTGAGGATTTCTTTTTCATAGAAGAAGAGAGGAACTCAGGTAGAAACCCTGGAAATCATGATGAGACTGCATGAGATGCCTATTCAAGACACGACTTTGGGATTTTAACAAATTCACTCGCAGTTGCAGAACCTCTGTTTGGAATTGCAAAGCTTGAAAAAAGAGGAGGCTAGGCCAGGGATGCGCAAGGAAGTCTGGTGCCTCAACTATAAGAGCCAAGGACATGATAAAGACCATTGCCCTGTCTTCACAAATTATATTATAGGGGGGAACGATTCCCCTCAGGCAGGAAGCTCCAGCAGGACCGAGTGTAGGGCCCACGCTATGGTGCACTATTTGTCAGGTGGCTCGAAAACACGTAACGGGTAATTATCATTTACTACAAAATTTTGTTCAAACACCACAACAGTTGTTCTGTGATTTTTGCAAATCGGTGGGCCATGATGAGCACCACTATTGCAGCTACGAGTTAATGATGGAAATAACACCTACCTACCTAATGCAAGCGGAAACTCGGCCTCCAAATCAAAGTGCAGGAGGAGTGTGTGGAGGTTATCAAGGAAGAGGACGAGGCCAAGGAGGAGGAGGACCTAGTAGAGGTCGCAGTCAGGTTATTTTATATAATTTTGGGACACCAGAGCACTACGCGCATGAGTGTCAGAATCATACACGCCCATCTTGTCAATATTGTAGCCAGTTTGACCACACTATAGAAGCATGCCCTATGTTGATAGCTAAGATGCAGGAGAAGAAGGCGTAGCCTCAACAACCTACAAAGAACTTACAAATGATGAGAGTTGAGCCCTGCGAGGAAGATCTGAATGTGAATATGATGCTGAGAAGTGAAATAACAACTGGGATGACAAGGGAAAATAGCCTGAAGAGGACGGATGGGTCCACAATGTGCCAGAGGAGGAATTTGGGTTCGATCTGGAGCGCGCGAAGGAAATGTTTATGGAATCCAAGAAAAGCTTCATTGAGGCATCTACCTCGGGAAGCCAAATCAAAGTACCAGAAACCAGCACGCCTACAGAGGTTGACCCCTCTATACTTACCACGTTCTTGGAAACCTGCATGAAACTTTTGCGTGATAGCAAGGCTATGAAAGGTCTGTAGGAATTGATAAACAAGTGTTTTGGTAAAGAAAACACTCCCGATGGACACTGTGTAGTAAGAAAAATTGGCAAACATAAGGCATGAATAGGATGCGAGATGAGGCTCACCGTGCAGATAGGAGATTATGAGATGGACCAGGTTATTTTGGATTTGGGGTCTTACGCGAACATTTTTACTAAACAAACATGGGAGAGAATGGGGATACCTGCACTGTAGTGGTCTTCAATCCAACTTAGAATGGAAAACCAGCAAAATATCATCCCTATGAGACGACTACATGGAGTCACCATAGATATATAAGGTGCAAGCGCGGTAGCTGATTTTGAAGTAATAGAGATTGTCGATGACAACAACCCATACCCCGTGCTCATTGGAATTGACTAAGCCATTGATATGAATGGATTCATCAAATTAAAGAAGAGGATGATGTTTTTTGAGAGGAAATCGCTTCGCATTGTAGTACCATTAGACCCTGTAGAAGGATCGTGCTATATTGAACCAGTTTGTGAGTATGAAGAGAGTGATGATGACTTGGATCATATCTACAAAATAACTACGCGAGATCAAGATTGGATTAATCCAACAACTGATGGACGGATTTCATGGGACCTAGAAAGTTCTTGTACCTCGGATTTAGATGAAGAATTGGAGCATTGGTAGCATAGGTTGCATGAATTATCTACGCTGCGCTACAACATGATGACTGAATCACTAGGTTGTGTGTCATCAGAGGTAATAAATTTACCCTATTATGATGGTTTAACTGATGTAGATAAGTTTTTGGATGTGTTTGAACGAGAGCTCCCTGAGGATCACCACTTCCAAGCATTAGATTTGGCGCTGCACGCTACGACCGCATGATGGTGGGGTATGCACAAGGACAGCTTCGATGAATGGCAAGATTACAAGTGGATGATGAGGTTGTGATTTGGTCATCCAAAAATTCAACTGACTGAGAAATATGACAGGAAAAATGATATGTGCAATCATTTAGCGAAGTGAACTAGAGCTTATGGAACAAGGCTGCAGCCAGAGTGGGTGCACTTATTCTATCATACCTTGGATACAATTCCTATGAATTGGTATCTGGAAATAGAGCTCCGCCATGGCACCGCAAAGTGGGATATATTAAGTGAAGGATTCTTAACGAGCTTCAGTTTTGAAGATGGGTTCGAATGCATTGATTAAGCTCTGTAGGAGATTAAGGCAGCAATCTACTTAATACCACAGGATCCTTTGGATTTGGGTCAGCCAAATTGGAGCACCCAGCTACGCCATGCGCTCAAATGCTATAATGTGATCATTGAGGGGGAGGATGAAGATCCAAGAAATATCAATATTCCAGAGGCAGAAGGCCATTGCGAGGTTGAAGGTCTGCAACTAGAAAACTCAGACATCACTGTGCCATTGAAAACCAAGCAAGTGAACATTGGTATTGAAGCAGAGCCAAAATTTGCGAATATTGGAGACTACTGGGATGATGCCATAGTGGATAAAGTTGTTGAGTTACTCCGCGAGTACCAAGATCTTTTTCCTACCAATTTTTCAGACCTGAAGGGCATCATAGGTGACTTGGGTGTGATGAAAATCACTTTGAAACCGGATGTGAAGCCTATTAAGAAAAGGTCGTATCACCTTAATCCCAAATACAAGGAAAAGGTCTGCTTGGAGTTGGATAAGATGCTAGAAGTAGGCATCATCGAACCTGTGGAGGAATCTGATTGGGTGAGCCCGATGGTGGTTCAAGAGAAGAAACAGAAGGGAGAAATAAGGATTTGCGTAGACCTAAGGAAGCTTAATGATGCCTGCATCCATGATCCTTTTCTGACACCGTTTACTAATGAGGTATTGGACAACGTTGGAGGGCAGGAGGCCTACTCATTCACTGATGGATTTTCGGGGTACCATCAGATCAAGATCATGCCAGAGGATAGGAGCAAAACAACCTTCGCGACAGAATGGGGTTGTTTTCAGTATACTATCATGCCGTTTGGACTTAAGAATGTGCTTGTCATATTCTCTCACATAGTTATAGCAGCGTTTAAGGAGTTTATTCATAAGTTCTTAGAGGTGTATTTTGATGACTAGACGGTGTTCGGTTTAGTAAAGTGCCATGTAGAAATCCTGCGCGTGATGTTGGATATGCACCGTAGATACCAGATCACATTGAACCTAAAGAAGTGTCTATTTTGTGTCCCCTTTGGGATCTTTCTGGGTCATGTGGTGTGCAAGCAAGGGTTGATGGTGGACCCTGCCAAGATCGCGGTGATAGTAAATTTGGAGGCCCCAAGAAGTGTCAAACAGTTGCGTGCAACACTCAAACATACATGATATTACAGAAAGTTCATCAAGGCTTATGCTTAGATTACCACACCCATGGAGAAACTACTGAAGAAGGATGCTACATTCTGTTGTGATGAAGAATGTTAGCGCAACTTGCATGTATTGAAGGAGAAGATGATCACCGCGTCGATTTTGGTCTTCCCGGATTGGAAAAAGGAATTCCATGTACATGTCGATGCCTCTTGCATTGTGTTGGGAGCAGTGCTAACATAGGCCAGTGAGGGAGAAATGGACCACCCTATAGCCTTCGCGAGCAAGAAATTATCAAAGGTCGAGAAGAATTACTCAACGACAGAGCATGAAGGATTGGATATGGTATACGTGCTTCAAAAGTTCAAGCACTACTTGTTGGGCGGACATTTCAAAATGTACACACATCATTCTTCCTTGAAATACTTGGTCAATAATCATGTGTTGGGGGGGGGGGGAGATCTACCGATGGTTGCTGCTATTCCAAGAGTATGACTTTGAGGTGATTGTGAAGCTAGGGAGGTTGAATACAGGACCTGACCATCTATCACGGATCGAGACAGGAGAGGAGCCTACCAATTTAGACGAGGGGTTACCCGATGCGTAGCTCTTCGCAGTGCACATAGAATATAACCACTTTGTAGATATTATCAACTTTTTTACTACATGAATGGTGACGGAAGGATATACCAGTCCGCAAAACAAGGAACTAGTAGTGCGCACGATGGATTTCTCGGTGATTGTAGGACATTTACATAAGATGGGTGCAAACAAGATATTGTGGTGATATGTGCCAGATTTTGAATAGAATAACATCCTAGTTGAAGCTCATGGAAGGGCTGTGGGAGGACATTATGCAGGAAAGGCGACAGCACAAAAGATTTTGCGTGCAAGCTTATGGTGGCCTACACTACATAAATATTCTAAAGCATGTAGTAGGGCATGCAATGCATATCAATGATAGGAAAGACCATCGCGGAGGGACGAGTTGCCACTGAATCCTCAAGTTTTGTTGCAGCCATTTGAAAAATGGGCAATTGATTTCATTGGGCCAATTTAGCCCCCATGAAAGAAGACAGGTGCGTGCTATATCATCCTCGCGACAGAGTATATAAGTAGATGGGCGGATGCACAGTCGGTGAGGGATTTCAAAGGGGCTACAACAGTGAAGTTTTTTTTTGAGTATGTGTTAACAAGATTTGGCTGCCCAAAGGTGTTGATGAGTGATCATGGTATGCACTTCCTAAATGAAACGATCAGTGCGTTGACTGAAGAGTTCCAAACTTATCATCAGAAGAACACACTGTATCATCCTCAGGCTAATGGAACAGTTGAGGCCTTTAATAAGATTTTGGAGAACGCGCTGACGAAGATTTGTAACGCACAACGAAATGATTGGGATGTGCACGTACTTGCAGTGCTATGGGCGTATAAGACTACTTGTAAAAGTTTGACAGGACAGACACCTTTTAGATTGGTCTATGGCATAGAAGTTGTGATGCCTATGGAATATATCATGCCTAGTCTACACATAGCAGCTTTCATAGGTATGGAAAATCGCGAAGCCTTGGAAGAATGGCTCGTGCAACTGATGGAGCTTGAAGAAGACCGATTCTTGGCTGGATTCCATCAAAAAGTACAGAAAGAGAATGAAAAAGCATGGCATGATCAACACAACAAGCTGCGTATATTCAAAGTAAATGATCTGGTTTTATTATATGATAGCAAGTTCACTAAGTTTCTAGGGAAATTTCAGATGCACTAGCTTGGGCGATATATTATAAAAGAGATTACAGATGGAGGCACAGTTCAGCTCGCGAAGCTGATTTGAGAACCTTTTTCCGGGAAGGGTGAATGGAAGCCGACTGAAACCATATACGGGTTATCTGTCCCAATGAATATATGATGGTAGGATAGTCTTAGTTCTCCAGACATTTGTAAGGGGGAGCGGGACTATAAAATACATTGCTAGGATTGGAGGGCTCCACGGCAGGCAGGCTACATGGAAAATGGTGAAGTTACAGTATAAGAAGTTGCGCTATGAAGGGATGTTCCACACAGCATAGCAGGAAAGTGACCATTGGAGTCATTGTTCATGATTTGATAGCCAGAAGGCAGTTAAGAGGAGCAGGTTGGCATTTAAGGCCAAAATCTTTGAATATCTATCGACAAAACAACATTAATGATTGACTTTTGGGGGGAACGGTTGGATTTGAATTCAAAAACCCCTATAAATTACGTGTGTCGATCCCATAGAGAACATTTTGCACACTTCAAGTTTTTGAGATGAGTTATCTATTGCTTATGAACCACACGCTCTTTGAGGATTTGGTCATGAGCTCTGAATTTTCCAATTTACCATAGTTGAATCAGAAGTTCATCCTTGACACCATGTTAGGACCAAGCCCTACTGAGACTATGAGCACTGGGGGAGATTTCACGTCTGAAGGAGCTACTCTAGAAGTGGTGAGTATGGAAGCTCTAAATCCTATGCCTATGACGTTGAGGTTGCCTAGGCTGAAGCCTACCCCTATTAGAGAAACCCAAAAGCCGAAGA
The DNA here is from genome assembly GCA_031772625.1 of Pinus tabuliformis. Lineage (NCBI taxonomy): Eukaryota > Viridiplantae > Streptophyta > Pinopsida > Pinales > Pinaceae > Pinus > Pinus tabuliformis. The sequence continues at coordinate 311,865,572 of CM062804.1, read as the reverse complement.
AGGATAAGCAGAAGAAGTCGATTCCAGTGTGTGAGTCACCCAGAAAACACTCTGCGACTCAAAAGTAGAAGAAAGACAAGCAACCCGAGAGGGTTGTCGATTTGGAGGCCAAGGAACGATAAGGCACCGAGGATATCGATGCTAAGGGAATGGAGCCCATTTGAAAGTTTTCGGACTATATCCCTCCACGCAAGGGGAAAACAAAGGTCACCAAGGATCCGAACTCAGACAAATTTGTTATTTCTACGCCCCTGTTGTCGGAGCAGGTCCCCTTCGAAGGTCCGCGCCTTATGCGGATCCCCCTGCTAAAGATGGAATATTGGGACCTGGCAGACCATGAACGGTTCCCTCACCTCGCGACAACAAATTATATGAAGTGTGTCTATTACCTGGACTCAAGTGTCACTGAGCTAGAAACAGTGGAATGGATCCGCGAAGTGGAGAATTCTGAGTTGTTGAACCTATTATGGGTGCCCCACTACCACCGCACCACTATCAACACGACTTGTGTGCGCCAATTTCTTACTCTAGTGCACAATGGGTGCTTATGGCTAGGAGGGCCTATACCCATCACTGACATGCTCATCCATAGGATCACACACCTGCCACATGAAGGCTTGAATCTGACCAAGGAGTTTGGCGGAAAGGTAGGTGAAAAATATTTGGCAGACAAGATGAAGTAGTTTTCACTTGTGAAAAAGCCACGCGAATATTCAATCACATCTATCAACAATCCTGCGGTGTAGATTTCCATACAAATCCTGGCAGGAAAGGTAATGAGGAAGTGTCGTGCGGATGAAGTTCCAGCACCCATGGTCTCATTAGCTACACAATGCGCGAAGGGTGTGCAGTTTAACTAGTCAAGCTACCTATGTAGCGAATTCCTCGTGAATTTTTGTCAGGTCTAGGATGAGACCAAGCCATTCCACTATGCATGGTTGCTGCTATCCATCGTGTTGGTCACATGGGAGCTGCTGGAGGACAGCCAGTTTCCTCTGTTGAAGGAAGGATTGCTAGAGGTCGTGTAGTTCGCCTCCCTCTGGGCCACAAAGGACCCCTCACAGGTTGTTGAAACAAAGATATTATGGGTTCTGATAGAATCCAGCCTCCGCATGGCCATCAACCAACGCCCAAGGTTGTCCCCAACCTTGTACGAGTAGTTATCAGCGTATGTCGCGTTCAAAGTTGACTTCCACTGCGTCTACATTCAGGCACGAAAGGACCTGCAGCAGAAATGGTATGATTTACCATACTTGGTCACAGATCATGACATACAGGAGGTCATCAAGTGATGGCCAGCAGAATGGCGCCCCATCAAATTTGCATGTCGGAACCAGTAAGTGCGTAGGTAGCTCGACTGAAAAGAAAAGGAAGGATGCAGCAAAGTAGGTTGCACAAAAGTTGGCCTTGGATGGAGAAGGAGCGCGCTACTAAGGAACAAGTCGAGCAAGAGCAGCGTGAATCACAACGAAGTGGTAAATCCCCTTTGCCCACGACAGAGAAGGAAGAACACTCTGAATAATACGGTGGAGGAGATGAGGGGAAAAGCACCCCATTTCAGCTAAGAAAGTGTGGACAAGAGCAGCGGGAGGGTCCCCGCAAGAAGAAAAAGTTGGACAAAATGCAAGTTGATCCCATGATCTTGACGGAGGGCGATCTCGATGAGATCAGCGACAAAGTCCGAGATACTACAATTGAATTGTTGCAACAATTTTAGGAATAGTACATGTTAACACTGGGGAGCGTCCAGAAGGATCTGCGTGAGCTACAGATCCAAACTAGCAGGATACAGGTGGGTGCAGGTCAAGTGAGCACAGCACAAGTGAGCCTGGCACTGGGGACAAGTCAGGCTGCAGAATTGGTAAGGACATTGGACCTTCGCACAGTTGCTTTACCAGAAGGGTCCCTATGCACAGAATCGGTCGATGACCGAATCATCTTAAGTACCCTTAAGGACATCGCGTTGAACATTGCAACGCTCCCCAATGAATTTCTTCATGCGCTGCAGGCAAGGGTGACGGAGGAATTAAGAGCTCGAGAGAAGCGTGCTCTTAATTTGATAAGCAAATACAGAGTGAACAACGATCAGATGTTCACCAAGAAAACGTAGGCATTAAAGTAAAAAGAAATAATCCAGGCACAGAGTTCCAAGCTAGAGGTCATGTTAGCAGAGGCGTGCAAAACAATGTCGGAGTTGCACATCCTAGAGGACGCACAGCCGGAAGCTAAGATCCAGAAATTAGTTGCACGAGTACGTGAGGCAAAGGTGAAAGTTGGGTGAGTTTAATTTGAACTCAATATGAAGATCACAAAGCTACAACTCAAATTATAGCCTATTACTCCGCCTAAGGTTAGGGCGACGGCATGCTCAATTGCTATAGCACAATGCCTCGCCAAGTTGCAGGAGGGGAAGAAGCTCCTCGCACAGGTAGAAGCAGCTCAAAAGAAGGATGTTTTGCTTAAGGCCAGGTTGGGACCTTGGTTATAAGAAGCTTACCAAGTATCAACCAACATTCAGGAGAATCTAACAGGCTTATAGCAAACACAAGAAATGATAAAGCTGGTTGCAGGAGGACTAGCTACAGAGCAGCTTGTAGAAAAGGTCAAGCAAGCAGCTATGTAGAGTGCTACTGAGGTTGCAGTTGTGCAGGTGGATTTGGGGGATCTTCACAGCAAGATCATTGCACCAGCCGAGTGACTGGAGGGCAAGTCACGACCTTTGTGTTGGGGGCCTATTGGGATGGGGTCCCCTAGGTCAGTGTTGGGGTTAAAAACCCAAGTTTTGATTTAAATTTTGGTAAAAGATGTAAATTCTCTGCAATTTGTGGATGCAGAGCACGTAGATAGTTAGGAGTCAAAAGGGGTTTTAGGCACTTGTTTATGAAAACATGAGTCGGTTTTGAGATCCACCCATGGTCCGCGGACCATGGGATTGTATGTAAAAAGATATAAATAGGTGTGTCTTAGAGAGTCTAAGGTGGATAGAGATCTATGTCTATGTCTGAGAGAGGGAAAAAGGGCAAGTAAGTAGTAGGTAGATAGAAGGAAAAAGGCTCCACAGCTGAGTGCGCAGAGGCCTAGAGTAGAGTCCGCAATTGAGTGCACAAACCCTTGCAGCTGAGTGCACAGGGAAGTTCGAGTCTGTAACCTCATATTGAAGATCAATAAAGAAGACTGTTGAAGAAATTCATGTGTTTATCTATTTACTTCTATTATTTATGTTTGTGATATATGTTGTGATGGAATAATGTCTTTATGAAATATTGATTTATTGATGTGTGACTCTATTAGATAAGTCTTATTAACTGTATGCAATGCTTGTTAAGTACTTCCGCGAAGATTATAATACATTCTGTTATGTTTACTGAGTATTTAAGTAGATATGTGTGAACTCAGATCTAGGTTTATTTTATGGTGCATGTAAGTGGTTGATTCATTTGTTAAGGGTCCACAAAGACCTATCGTAGACCTTCATGAAGGTCTAGAGGTCGTTTAAAGGAAGTTGCATTACTAAGCCCTATGAGCTTATAGATCTGCGCGAAGGTAGATCTAGGTCAATAAATTACATCACACTGATCTTTGGATGCGGAAAATTGATTCCAGCTTCCCCCCATACTGCTTCAGGTGAGACTTCAGCCTACGCTATGCAGGTTGATGCCGAAAGGGTCAGTAGTGTAGGGTTTTGTTTGGTGCAATTAACTCTGAACATGGGTCAGGACTCCTACTCCTAACCTAAATAGGGAATAAGCCAAACTCACATGAAGTGATACTTCCAATGCAACCACTAGCGTATTGGTTGGCCTATGTGGGCTAAGGAATGCATGTCAAGAAATATATATGAGAAAAACAGTAAACAAGAAAGATAAGAGAATACAAACCAAAACGTTTGAAGTTTGAATGAACACAGAGAAAAGTAAAAACAAAAAGTGCATCAAATACATTCTGCGGTCATACCATGGCGTTTAAACACACTGTGATTCAAAGACATGCAGACACAAACTCTTGAACTGTGAAGACGAGCGAACATAAAGAAATTAGAAATTTTTTGTTTTGCGATAATGGTCACCATGTACAACTCCTCCAATGATTGAGCGATATGATCATTTAATATAGATGGAGGATGTTAAAACTATAAGACAAACTAATTTTCGACAGGTGTGATAGAGTGATGAGGAGCCTCAAAAGATTCAACGTTATTCTGATCAGAAGCGAAACTAACCTCAAGACTAAGAGAACGTGAAATAACCATCATCTCAGGCTAAAGTTCCTCGAAAACTTGGGGAAGTTCCAACTTATCATAATGTATATCGTCACAGATCAATGGCTGGGAAATATTAGCAGCGAAAAAATCAGAATAGTGACCAAATGAATCAATGAAGAGGTTGCAAAGACCATGATCAGAAAGTTCAATATCACAGATGGAGGCATCCTCATGATCTAATGAATTTCAAATAGGGTGAGATGAAAAACGATAAATTCAACCTCTAAGTTTTCATAAACATCAAATGAGATATTGGGAAGATCAAGAGTAGAAGATTCATCCTCTCTACATCTGGATAAAAAACTAACGTCCCACGTGTTCTATAAATTATCGAAAGTAGTAACATAATCAAAAACTAATTTTTCACAAGATTCAATAGGAATGACAGAATCATGGAAAATATCAGTATGATGAAGGAGAGGTGCAGAAGGAAGAAAATCATCCTTCATCACAGATTCTTGTTCAACTATGGGCTCCAACACATAATCATTATGAATGATATCACAAGTTGGATTCTCAACACCAACTCCATCCAACACTTGATCCTCATGAACATCATAAGAGAGATTCGAAACAAGTGAATGAAAAAACCCGAAATACGGAGGATTAGAGGGACCAAAGGATGGAGGACGAGGAGATAACACTTCATCATAACCATCAGATTCGAAGTCCAAACTTGCGTTGAAATCATGAGTATGTGTGGTGGGAGAACATGGTGATAGATAAAGAAATTAATTCTCAATCTCTCCCACCTCAACTTGCGGAACCATAGTTTGTTGATGCGAAGGGGATGAAGGGTCACTTGGAAGAACAACCTTTTTCGTCACAAATTTAGAAGCTCTAACACAGAGGTATGTTGGGAGCGGTTCGAAGGATTCAAGCTCATGCAGAATTTCTGAAATGTGAACAAGATAATGAAATCTCCCTGAAAAGAAAGGCCAATCAACTTCATCTATAGGAAATTCAAAAAAAAATGCATGAAACGATTGTGAAAATGATTCAGTGATTCACTAATTGTTTTTTGTAACTGCAGAATTTTCTTGCACAGACATTTACGATCATACATATCAAAAACGTGAAACATTTTTGTTAAATGATGTTTGAAAGAGTGTATGGAGGCATCAGGAAATGTGTGACACCATTCCCTTACGCGCCCTTTGAACGTGAGAATGAACAACCTACAACCAACATCCTCACAGTGGATGTTGTGTTCTGTGCAAAATTCAAGAAAACGAGTAGTATGCTCAAATAAGGTTGTTTCACCCTTGCCATTGAATTTTAGAGTTGACAAGTCATCTATGATACTCACCAACACTTGCAGACTTACATTTCTGGAAAAACATGTCGGGGTTATGATTGTGGAAGAAGTCATTAGATGAGTGCAAAAATTCAAAACAAACTTCAAGGGCTCAACTTTTCATCTGGCCCTCCTTCTAGTGCCAAAAATGTTGACGGTGTTGGACTCGCCAACATTCAAGGGATCTCCCCGATATGAATTCCCAACTAGACCTCACATCGTTTGGAGTAGGAGTCATAGCTGTGGGTGGTAATATTATGCCTTTACTGCAAAAACATGTAGAGTGAAGTATGGTAACTTTGGGTGAGAGCAAGTGTGTGACCCTGTGGAAAGTCAAGTGCGATGCATGAAGGTTCCAACAAACAGAAGGAAAAGGAAGTGCGCCCTTTGTAAGCCTGTAATAGTACGCAACTTGAAAAGAAAACACGAGCATGATGACATCACAAGCTAAGATGTAGAATAGTCCACAAATTAAAGTGATGAATTAAAACAACAACATGCATTCAACAAGATTCATACAAATGAAAATGCAATAGTTCATTAGCATAAGCGTAAGTTAAATAACATACATTGAAAATACAACAAGAATAGTCCTACTATATTCACAACATATGCATGAAATCATGTCGGCTATGATTTTATTATAAGTGAAAGTTTAGTTCATACATACACCATTTATGAACCACTAGCCCCAATAGTGGAACATTAAACTCAAGAACACCTGCTCCTCCAAAGAAGTATGCTCACTCTACGCTGCGTAGAAGCCAAGGCTCTTCACAATACTCCCAAGCTCCTTCTAAGCCTAAGCATAGCCAAAATATTGGCTCCCAAAATCCCTTTACATGAGTTATGAGGTTCTATTTATAACAAGAAGGGGTGACTCTTCAACTCCCCTTTGTGACCTTTGGACTACCCTCATGACTCTTCAACTTCTTTATTGAATGACTCATTACATTACATCATGACTTTTCACATTCCAATATTGACACTTGGAATTTCACATACAACATAATTACAAATAATATTATAATTTAAACTTGTACCCATATAAGACAAAATAGCGTAGAGACAACTTGATAGCCTAACAAGACAAACCACTATGATGCTTGAGTCTGGGGAAACTCTAGCTTAACAACTTCCACTTGATGCTTCTCGGTCACATATTGGTGCCAAGATCAGTATTGTGTGATGACATCCCCAAGATGTGTGATGGTGTCTGGCTGGAAGCAGACTCTAGCCTCCATAGCATTCGAGTGCACTGACTTGGAGCCAGTTTCAACATCCATTACTAGCAAGAGAAACATTGTTCTAATCTAGACAAGATCAACGATGTAATTTTTCATGTTCTGTCTGCTCATCTCCAAATCCTCCTTGGTGGAAATATGTCTCAGCTACTCCAAGTACTCTTCAATCTCTTGCCTAAACCAGTGTCTGCGTTTGGCTTTGGGGAACGAGCCAAATGATGGGATCTCGTGTGTTTTCACCATGAAATCCAAACTATTGTATAATCATACATATGAGGCCTGAATACTTCCAATGAATGAAGCGAGTTGCTTGTTGTTCTGAATCAATATTCGAAATATTTCTTTCTACATCTCTCCCTATGGCTTCATTTTATTTTGTAAGTTAAGTGGTGCCCCTTTGTATCACATTGTCCATTCCTACACGATGACAATGGTAGCTTGTACATTCCTTTTGACAAGTTCTCTGCTCTACTGTCACAACCATGCATGTGAATAACTACCTTATGTATGGTTACAAGCTCCTCATAGAGGTCCCACATGGTATCACCAAGTATCCTTGGCCTCATTTCCTTCAAGTAGACCTATGCGAAGAATATGTTTTGTACTGTTTCGCAGAGCTATTCTATCGCTTACTAGGCAACCTGTAAGTTCTGTGTCAATTTCTTATTCTTGGCCATCAAATACTGAGTGTTTGATCTTACTACACCTACAAAGGCTAAGTTGGATTCGGAAATGGCATTTGGATTCTTACTAGTGTCCACCAATATCACCATCTCTCTAGTGAATACAGTTGATGCACGATCATTTAGAAAATGCATTTATTCGTGCTTGTAAAATTCTCTTCTAGATTTCATCATAAGACAAATTGTACAAGTCCATTACCGGATCTTCATAAAGAGCAACAACATCCTCTTCTTTTCTCAAAGCTAAATTTGTTGTTGGAGGTGATGGAGACTGAATGGTGACCTATGACGCAATTTGTTTTCCTTTTAGATAACCTAAGGTCCATTAGTTATGCCAAAGCATCTATAATGTTTTGTTGATTTTAATGATTGGATGACCAGTGAACTATTTATAAATAGGTGCTTTAAAACTTAGAAAGATTCTTAATAAAATAAAAGGTTGTTCTTTACATGCACATGGTTATTTTGATTTTAGCGGGATGGATAAGAAGAATGTGTAGAGGTATAATTGATTTAATATTCAAAGTGAGTATTTAATCATTTATAAGAAGAAATCAAGAAAACAATTTTTCCTTGATCAATAGAATATAATTAAACTATTACAAAAATCTAGTGTAATTTATGTTCAAAGAGGAATTTACAATAACAGATATTTCTGCAAATTAATCTCTTATTTAAATTACAACTTCACAGAGGATTCAAAATGAAGCTGATATTCAATTAAATTTTAAATCGAATGACTGTAAAAGAATTAATTTATATGAAGAAGACATAATGAAAAACTAAGATGAAAATAACTCACTAAGAGACAGACCATATGAGGCAAATTTAGAACCTTTTATTATCTCAAAAATGCTCCAACTTAGTACAAATCTGCTTGATAACTGGTTCAAGGGTTCAACCTTGAATACTTCGACAGAATGAAGTATTTAAGCAAAATTAAAAAAATATTACATTTAATGTCTGAGTGACACAGAATTCTATTATTAACTTTGAACTAACAAAAAAGAAGTAATTCGATCAAAAGGAATGAATCTGAACATCTGGCCCTGCTTTGAAGGAGAGAAGTTGTTGAGTGGCCACTATTCAAGTGCTACGCTGGTGAAGCTGATCTGTCCTTTAATCCTGAAATTCACACAACTTATCCCACCGTTCTTCATCTGGAATAGCAATCTTGGTTACCTTGCGGTAGATTTCATCTACCTCAGTATATCAAACAAAAGTGGGTTTTACTGCAAAAATATGTTTTATCTAATGTTGAATAAAACTTATGTTGTTGATAGATTCGTAAAAATCACTACCTGTCATAGAACCTTTGATGTTGGAAGACTTAGTTGTATCCTTGGCAATGCCCTGAAGCTTCTTCATGTAGTCTTCCCTAGTCATTAAGTTATCATTGATTACAAATAGTGAAGGAAGACCTTTCTTGTTCAATGCATCAATCCTAGTGAAAAAATTGTTGACTACTACCTCTAGAGTGTGACACTTCTCTGTCAGTTGTACAACTAAGTTCTTATTTGTTATAACTTTCTTTACCTATAGAATATTTTATGTTCTTTCATCCACTCCTAGATCATCCAGCTCATATCTATTTTTGGAATTAAGTAACTTTATGATGTTGTTGCTTGTAGCAGGCATTTCTCCCAATTGAGCATTGATAGTGGCAATGGTCTACTTAGCTTTCTCCACAAGTTCCTTCTGTTCAAAAATAATATTGATAGATGGCCATATTTCATCTATTTCTGCAATGATATTATTCCAGATGATTTCTTTAACATGGCCCAGGGTCTAGCCAATAGAAGATTCAGCTGCTAACTTCTTCCATGTCTCTATCTGATTTTGAGCTCTCTGAAGCTCTATGCATGAAAAATCTCAGTTTTCTTTTGATGATCCTATAGAAGTTTCACTTGATTTTGCAACTTCTTGATCTCTTCATTCTAGAGAGACATGTTTTGTACTGCATTGACCAACTGATATGCAGCATCTCCTATACTTGTTCTAGTAAATATGGTTGTAGGAATGGATGTGATAGGAAGTGCTTCCAAAGGGGAAGCGGTCCTTTTAGCATCTTTCTCCTTTTCTTTTATCAACTTCTCCATCTCTTTCTCCATTTGATTTAGTTATGCACTCTTCTCCATGATGAGCTTGATCATATCTGCCTTTTGCGTCTCTGTCTCTTCAATATCCTTGGCTAGAGGATCTTCTATAGATGGCGATTTTAACTACTTCCTTAATGTTGTTATGTCTAAATTCATTTTCTTTATAAGATCTTCTGCAGCATCAATGTTTGAAGGGTCATAACCCACTTTGATCACCAAGTCCTCCAGAGTTTTAATCCTGGTGTCTTTGGCAAGCGCAGATACCTTCTCCATATTCAACTGTGATTAGACATTTGCTAATGTAACCTGCAGTTTAGACAAACTCGTAGCAGTGTTAGTGACAATTGAAAATATAATTTGCCCTGTCTGCGTATGCATCTCCATTTGGTTAATGGGATGTATATGCTTTACATCAAATTCAAAAGCTATCTTCTTGTAGTCTGATGTTGCCTTGGGCTAGGGAACCTGTGCCTAGAGGAATGTCATTTTCATGTTCCATTTCTCTGAATCAAAGGCTGATAGCAAACTGCTTTGAGCACCAGAAGTCTACTTCCAGAACTAGTTGTAAGTGTTAACCTCAATGCCTCATTCCTAACTTTTATCTCCTTAAAGATGTCCATTATACTTTTCTTTGTCTCCGTGAAGTAGATGCATTGGTCTACATAATTTGTTGTTGCTCCTGTGAAGTCGTGGAGGTAGTGGAAGACTGTGTGGTCTGATCACCCACTAATGAGGAAACAAGTGGCTCATTAGTGGTGACAATGGTTTCATGCTCTGAATATTCGTTGAGGCTTAGTTTGGAACTAAGCTTGGCCTTCTTTCTGTACATGATCTTGAATCCTTCACTGAATATGTCAGTCCATGAAGGGGATGTTGAAAAGTGTGCAACAAGAAATGTAAAAATAAAAATTGCCAGAAATAGCAGTTTGGCCAATGAGCATTTTGGCCACCTTGGGTGAGAGGTGAAACTGCTAAAAATATCATCTTCTAAAAATAGCATTTCTGGGTCCCTTCCTTATTATAGCAGTCCCTGGTCTATCTCTAGGAAGTAAATTCGAATTTGGTCTTACCAGCAGTTTGGAATATTAATTAATTAATTCTCCATGAATTAGTTAAGGAAAAGCAAACTTGAAGTCTTTGTGAGAACATGCAATTATTTCTCCACTGATTGGGGAATGTGTCCTTGATTTGCTCCACTGATTGAGGAATTAAGGATGAGTTCTATATTGAGAGGATCAGTTGACATAGTTTAACTTAGTCAAGTTCAGGTAGATTAATTTAACAAGTTGTTAAATTAATGAGATATAGTTTGTTGATGCCTGCACGCATGTGAAAACTATTATTTCAGATAACTGAGTATTTTCTCATGGATAACTGATGCATGTCAGTCCAGACAGAGACCCAGTTGAGATCAGATGTGGGACAGTGTACTATTAGATGCTTGAATATTCCTTGTGAATATTCCTTGCATGCAGGAGGAATCTTTGTCCTCAAGTATTGCGTATTTGGACCTGAGGTTGACAGCAGGTGTGATCAGGCCAATTTACATGTGTTTTGTAATTGGATCCCAATCAAAACTGTGCAAGGAAATAGGAGTTTGGACCTGAGGTGTAGCCTCTATATACAGGGCTAGGTAGTCCATGAGCTTTATCATCAGAGTACAGAGAGAGCAGGATAGCTTTTGAGCTGATTCTTTTTGTATGTTGTTGAGGATTTCCACTTGATTGATAATACAGAGTTGGGGTTTTATGTTGGTGCTTTCCCCAGTGATATATTATGTGTTATGTGTGATTGATTCCTTCTTATCAGTTATATGTGTTCATGCTTGATGTTGCTCATGTTTGATTAAGCTTCCGATAAGTTTATGGTAGATGTAGATCTAGTATTATGCTTTAGTACATTGCATATATCAGTTGGATCTGTAGGTGAAATTTCTACATGATATCAGTGAGCTAGCTAATTTGTAGAGAAAATTCTACATGGTATCAGAGCACAGGTGATCAAGGAAGAACAGTATACAAGAAGGAATTCGAAGTTTATTATTCGGGATATAGATCTCAAGTTCTTATCACATCTATTTCATTGATGGCGTTTTATGGTTTGAGGCTTGAGTATGCCCTTGGTGGCAGCTCAAACTATATAGCTTGGAAGGATCGCATGGAGGCAATATTGGAAGATAATGGCCTTAAGGACTTCATTGATCAAGAATTCCCTAAGCCTGTTGATGCTACTCAACTGGCGGAATGGAGGAAGTGTGTGGCTAGAGCTAGGAGAATTCTCTTGGAGGGAATACGAGATCACATTGTCTCGAGCCTCCACGGGAAGGAGACTCCATTTGAAATGTGGAAAACATTGAAAGATTTATATCAGAATAACAGTGATCAGAGGAAGCTGGCACTAAAGGACAAACTTTAAAAGATCAAATGTGAAAAGGATAAAACGATCTCTATGTATCTGACTAAGCTCATCACATGCAGGGATGAGCTTGCAAGTGTAGGGGTCATGACAGCTGATGATGATATGGTGAGTCTAGCACTCCTTGGCCTTCCTAAGAGCTGGCATAGCTACCAGGACTCGGTTAATGGAAGGGAGAAACTGCCAGATTTGGAACAACTATTGTCGGATTTGATGCAGGAGGAGATCAAACGGATCACTAGAGATGGTTCTTCATCCATGGTGGATGAGAAGAATTGTGCCTTAGCGATTAAGGCAAAGAAGGGGAAGGAGAAGGTTTCTCTTTCTGAATCCAATTCTTCCAATGGTGGGAAGAAGGTTGACAAATCAAAAGTGCGATGCTTTTGTTTTCATGAGGTGGGCCATTATGCTGCAAATTGTCCACAGAGGAAATCCAAGAAGGGATCCGAGGAAGGATCTGAAGGTGAGGCACTTGCTTCACAGTTTGAGTTGGATTTCACACTCTTTTCATGCATGGTTTCATCCATGATGGGAAGTGGTTGGTTTCTTGACAGTGGAGTTTCTTTCCACATGACCGATGACAAGATTTTGTTCAGTACTTTGGAGGAGAAAGATCTCCAAATACTCATAGCGATGGGTAATGATGAGAAGTATAGTGTCTCAGGTGTAGGCACGGTTATTTTTTAGAGGGAGCATGGAGCTTGCCTTACCTTGACCGATGTCAAGTATGTACCAGGACTGAAGAGAAACTTGGTGTCGATCGCGATGTTGGAAGACAGAGGCTATGATGTAGTCTTCAGTAAAGGAAAGGTTTTCCTTAGACACATTATCACTAGACAGGTGAAGCAAATTGGTTCACGGGTCAAGAACCTGTATGCTTTTGAGGTTCAAGATGCATGCAAAGCCTTGAGCAGCAAGGCAACTGATGGAGACTTGGTCGTTGAGAGGGAGGGTATATTACCTCTCAACATGCAGGGCCAAAAGAAGTCTCAAATGATTGTGGAGGAGCCACGATTGGTGCAGTAGCTTCAAGAGGTTGTGGAGCAGCCACAACAGGAGAAGCTGAGAGGAGATCAAGTAGAGACATCTACTCATGTAGAGACCTCCAGTAGGGGAAACTTCGAGCCAGGTGGGCAGAGGGATCGCATGCAGCCATACCTCCAGGTAGGAGGTGGGGTGATGTGGATTGATCATCCCAAGGATGAGGGGAAGGATCCTTGAGGTACCCAACCTATTGGATGAGACCTTGCTACGAGAGCCCCGACGTGGAGTAGTAAAAACTGACTAATTGAGTAGAAACAGATGCAGATGGAGCAGCAAAGAGAGCTACAGTGCAGGGAATCCCAGGACAGCGCATAAGATGCAGGCTGCAGCAATGCAAGAGGCACAAGTGTTTTGCATAGTGCTAGGTGGCATAGAGAGGTGTGCAATGGTGCGAGATGCATGGAGATGTTGCAGTAGCGCAGATGTCAGAGAGGGAGCACTTGTCAACAGCAGGTAGAGCTTCAGCATCAGGGTATGTTTCTAGCCCAACAGAGTGGTCAGTTGGGAGTTTTTTTGTTCCGAGTGTTGTTGGAGAAACCGCACTTGGTAGATGTGTTGCATGCAGAACATTCTAGAGTTACAGGATCGGGTTCAAGAGGAATCCTTTCTTGTTGAGAGGGAGTGTTGAAAAGTGTGCAACAAGAAATGTAAAAATAGAAATTGCTAAAAATAGCAGTTTGGCCAATGAGCATTTTGGCCACCTTGGGTGAGAGGTGAAACTGCTAAAAATAGCATTTATGGGTCCCTTCCTATTTATAGCAGTCCCTGGTCTATCTCTAGGAAGTAAATTGGAATTTGGTCTTACCAGCAGTTTGGAATATTAATTAATTAATTCTCCATGAGTTAATTAGTTAAGATAAAACAAACTTGAAGTCTTTGTGAGAACATGCAATTATTTCTCCAGTGAATACGGAATGTGTCCTTGATTTGCTCCACTGATTGAGGAATTAAGGATGAGTTCTATATTGAGAGGATCAGTTGACTTAGTTTAACTTAGTCAAGTTCAGTTAGATTAATTTAACAAGTTGTTAAATTAATGAGATATAGTTTGTTGATGCTTGCATGCATGTGACAACTATTATTTCAGATAACTGAGTATTTTCTCATGGATAACTGATGCATGTCAGTTCAGACAGAGACCCAGTTGAGATCAGATGTGGGACAGTGTACTATTAGATGCTTGAATATTCCTTGCATGCAGGAGGAATCTTTGTCCTCAAGTATTGCGTAGTTGGACCTGAGGTTGACAGCAGGTGTGATCAGGCCAATTTACATGTGTTTTGTAATTGGATCCCAATCAAAACTGCACAAGGAAATAGGAGCTTGGACCTGAGGTGCAGCCTTTATATACAGGGCTAGGTAGTCCATGAGCTTTATCATCAAAGTACAGAGAGAGCAAGATAGATTTTGAGCTAATTCTTTTTGTATGTTGTTGAGGATTTCCACTTGATTGATAATATAGAGTTGGGGTTTTATGTTGGTGCTTCCCCAGTGATATATTCTTTGTTTTGTGTGATTGATTCCTTCTTATCAGTTATATGTGTTCATGATTAATGTTGCTCATGTTTGATTAAGCTTCTGCTAAGTTTATGGTAGATGTAGATCTAGTATTATGCTTTAGTACATTGCATATATCAGTTGGATCTGCAGTTGAAATTTCTACATGATATCAGTGAGCTAGCTGATTTGTAGAGAAAATTCTACAGGGGACTCTTCTTCCCTAGTTCTCTTAGCTATTTTCTCCTGCATGGTAGGAGTTTGTACTATAGAGGATGAAACCAGGTGTTCTTCTACCTCTTGTAGGGTATTCTCAACCCATTCTAATTGATTTTTGTACTTCTCTATCTCTGGCCTAGTTGTGTGAAAATAAGGAGTAGATTTGGTTTCTACTCTTAATTTAGAAATGATCCCTAATGGATCATATGACCAGGTAAAGCTTAGGCTGAATTGCATTTCCTTTAGCAGCTTGTTTGCTTCTTCCCCTGCTGCTCTTGTGTTGCAAATGAAAGGCCCAATCTGTGTTTTGATTTTAAACTAGGACTTATTCTTGGAAGCAACAAAGTCAGTCTCATCCATATTTAGCATTTGCCTTATGTACTCTAGAGAAAAAATCATCATGGGGAGGAATTTAGGCAGCTTGTAAGGTGCAAGCTCACACCCAAATATTCTCAATTATGTATAGTTTTGGTAGAGGTACCAATCCCCTGTCTGAACTTGGTCTGATAGTTGTAACACCTTTCTAATTTCCTCACTGATCCTTGGTTCTATCCTACTGCTTAGAAGACTAATTTTTGGATGAACAAACATTTCTGTAAACGGTTTGTGTGTATATTCCTTATGTTCCTTCATCACTAGAATAGTCCAAAAGACGATTGACTATTGGTTTCCTTTTTCATCCAGCTTTTGCAAAGCAAGGTTGATGTTGTCTCCCTGAAAGTATAAGAACATATAAACTAGTATAGAAGAATACTTGAATGCCTCCTCAGTTGGGAATTTGATAAGGTGCTAATGAATTGACTCTACAAGAAATTGGTTGAAGTTAAACACAATGGATGGTTTAGAATCAGCAGAGAAAATGGATAGAAATCCTATGATGGCCTCATCTACCCACTGATCAGAGTAGTAGCCAAGGAAGTAGAAGACAACTATGATAATCTGCTTGCCTCTCTCAGGGGAAATAAAGGAGGGATAGGGAGGATTTTTCTTTGGCAATGAGGCATCTTGTGTCAAGAACAGCTCAAGAGTTTGGGCCCTCTTAGCAAAGTCTAATTTCTGGTATAACTCAACAAGTGCTTCATAGGAAAAGGGGTTGGCATTCTCTATTGTGGGGGCTTGCATCATCTATTCTATGGCCTGCGGAGTAATAGTAAAGAGAATTTCTCTAGTGGGGGTAATGTTACAGGAAAATTTAGTGTCTTTTCGAACGACTAACCCCTAGACCTAGTAGCAAGTCTAGAACAACAGTTAAAGTAATTCCATTGCTTTTCCTATAGCTAACAGATAAAAGAAAGAGGAGCAAAAGTACCAACCTATATCTCTCACTCAATCCCTCTTCCCTTTGACCGCTTTCGCCACTCCCTTCCATACTTAACTCGCTTGAAAGGTACCTGCACACAAGCCGAGACAGAAAACCATCAAAGCATACATATCGATCTGTTAACTAAACATATTATAGAATCGAAAGTACAATATACATCACATAACACATGAATGGGAAAAATCATAGAACTCTTTATTCATAGAAAGGAAGATTACAACCCATGTAGATGCATGTTCAATTCAACATCATCCTCCCAACTTCAAACCCTTCTCTCCTCATGGAAATAAAAATTTGACATGATAACATTACTCTCTCTACTAATCTCATCCAAGCAGCATTTCCTTAGCTTAAGAAGTCTCAACCTTCCCTAGCCTTTGAAGGCTTGCTCCATTTATAGCTGAATGGAGGAGGTTAAGCCATTAATGGCCGTCATGAATGCTTTGCCATTTTTGGGAGTTGGTTCCATGGAGGAGGGGATAATGGATAAAGGTTCATTCGTCTCCCTCCTCATCCAAAAGTGAGCCTAATCCATCTAGAAACCTCTAGAAGCATCCATTAGATGAGGAATCCAATGGATTCATTTGAAAAATTCGATGGATCTCGCTCATCGCAGGTGATACAAAGGTCAGGTGCTATGCATAGCACCCAGATAGTGTAGTGCATGTCATTCATTGCAGCCATATAGAAGGCCACCTGCGATGATCTCCTTAGGGACATTTTTGGATGAATGGTGTCATGAAACTTTTTGGGAGGAAAGCATGATGTAGGTTAACTTCATTAGGGAATGAAAACAACTGAATTAGGGGTTGATGGACCCTAATAATACAGATCTGGAAGCTACGGCTGATGTGCCCAAATTTTCCTATAATTGTTGCCCCCTAAAGCATGAAGTCGAAAATAACCATGTCGAGTGAGATGCTTTACCACTTGGAGAGAAGGTTTTGAACGAGAAGGTGAGTTGCATCAGTTATAATAAAAATATCATGATACTTTGATTTTTTCTCACAATTTTGCTAAGGGAAGGCATACCCATGCTCAGCTTTATAAACTTTCATTACATGTACAAATATAGTCATCTAAAGATGTAGACCCATGAACGGATGACCATGAATGTAAGGCAATTGTACATTTTGATATAGTACTCCTGAAAATCTATCGCAGCCCGGCTGGATGAAACTAGATCTAGGGTCTTTAATCTCATCCAGTCTTTCACTCAAGTACAAGTCTAACCATGTGAATAGATGATCTAAAGTTGAACATGGAGAGACATCGTCTGATTACTAGCCAATGATGTAAGTCGTTAACAGATGCGAGAGGAATCACCAATAATGATAATGATCCTCAAGGTACTGCAATATATTTTGCATGATGTGAATAGATGATTTAATGTCGAACACCATACAAAGTCTTTCGGTCGAAGGCCATTGATGTCAACCTATCGCCAAAAGCGAGAAACCTGCCATTGATGTATGCAAGCCTCAAGGTACTGAAGGGGTGTTTCTAAGTCAACTTCTTGGATAATGTGCTGATGTCGACAAGAAGCGACTTGTCGCATGTGGGCCTTGATGTATCCCACATCAACGACACGAAACAAGGTAAATGATTTTTGAGATGGAACATTGACTGACAACACAAGGTTCAGGAATGGCGAGCATGAAAATGAAGGTTTATGTTATTGTAAAGGATGAGGTTTTGAACTGAATGACTTCTCTTGAACATATCGGCGACACTGAAGTGAATTGGTAGCATTAACCCAAAACAAAATTATGGATGGTATGATAGACCAATGGTGTGATAACCATCAAGCTGAATGACCCAACCCACATAGTCATGGTGATGAGGTGAAAGTGTCATGTTCAAGAGTGACCTACGACCAAAAAGTGTTCTCGGCTTTTCCATTTTCCCCAGTCATTTGTGACCAGTACATCTTTATTTTTAATCAAGCTTGAGGAGGATAACATATGTTTGTTGTATAATTCCACCCTTCTAGTGAATCCATCGCTATTTGATGTTTTAACGAGTCTAGCGAAGGCGAAACTCGGTCTTGTCTAGATGGACAAGTTTGTCGTTATTTGATGTTTTAAACGAGTTTAATGACAAAATAACTCGATCCTTGTCACATTTAGAGAGTCTGAAAAGGGACTAAAAGGAAACTCCACAAGTTCTTTTTCGTACATTTGTCTCTCAATCCCAAAAAAGCATAAAACAATACAAGAGAGAACCTATTGATCATGTTTAACCAATGAGTACCTTTTTTCGTAGTTAATCTATCTCAGCCCGAAGAAGGGGTAAAACTATACTAGGTAGATATCGATTCTAATCCATT
This sequence comes from Pinus tabuliformis, assembly GCA_031772625.1. Classification (NCBI taxonomy): domain Eukaryota; kingdom Viridiplantae; phylum Streptophyta; class Pinopsida; order Pinales; family Pinaceae; genus Pinus; species Pinus tabuliformis. The sequence continues at coordinate 311,847,163 of CM062804.1, read as the reverse complement.
AACGAGCTAGAAACGACAAGTGCTCGGCAATATTTTCATGTTTAGAGAGTCTGAAAAGAGCTTAAAGAGGACTCCACTTTGAGGAACGAGTGGTGTCTAGGGTAGCAACTGGTTCCAGTGATGTTGGAACTTCTCAAAACATGTTGATTTATGTGAAGAGACTGGCTAATAAGATCACTCATTGCAACTGTTCCTCAAAAAGGGTAAAACAACCAAGTGAAAGCGTATGATCAGCAAAAGGGATGGTGGTGATGGGATGAAAACAACCACGGCTCATCTGACGAAAGAGGCTGATAGAATGGCAATCACAAGGGTTAAAATGGAATTGGGTTCATTTTTTACACAAGCTTGAACTATAGGGAACTATGCTTGGTTTCAGTTTCATGTTTACACAAGCTTGAAACGAACAAACTATGCTTGGATTCAGTTTCATTTTTACACAAGCTTGAAATGAAAAACTTATGCTTGAGATTGGTTTACATGCCCCCAGCATAATGAAAGGGAAAGTCTCCTGTAACTAGACAGAAATCACTGCGGTGAAGCAGGATGGTTATCCAACACCTTTTTGGCTTCATGGGGTGATTCCCTTCACATAACCTACAGGGAAACTTAACTTTACCACTAGGTGCACGCCCCACAAGCTTCATTTCATTCACCTAAGTAGACTACTCGTGGCTATCAGGTGGATGGAATGAATATCAAGTGAAAGACTCGACTGGGATTTTACGAGATCTGATCAAAGAATCGACTTGGAACTTTGCTCTAGTGGACCTTGTTTCATTTTTTATTGAGCTTGACACAAGACAAGGAAATATGCTCAAACTCCTTGTTTCATTTTTTAACGAGCTTGACACAAGACAAGGAACTATGCTCATGGACCTATTTCATTTTTAAATGAGGTTGACACAATAAAAGAACTATCCTCATATCCTTGGTTTCATTTTTAACGAGGTTGACACAAGACAACGAACTATCCTCAAAGACCCTTGTTTCATTTTTTAACCAGTTTGACACAAGACAATGAACTATCCTCGGACATATTTCATTTTTTAACGAGGTTGACACAGTAAAAGAACTATCCTCGGTCTCCTTGTTTCATTTTTTAATGAGGTTGACACAAGACAACGAACTATCCTCGGACTCTTGTTTCATTTTTTAACGAGGTTGACACAAGACAATGAACTATCCTTGGACTCTTTGGTTTCATTTTTTAATGAGGTTGACACAAGACCAGGAACCATCCTAGGAGACCCTTGATCGCAACTCATAAGAGGTCATGAAGGAAAGATCTGGTTCCAATGCCCCCAGTACATGATGTACAACATCACTGAATTGATCGTTAGGTGATGTAGGTATGGAACAGGTTTCCACATAATTAACCCGTGGCGGGAATGATACCATTGGTATAAATGCACCATTTAGAGAAGATGGATGACTAGGAGCTATATTTAGACCGGGAAATGAAAGTTGGTCAACGGTGATAATTCTGCCTTCATGCGGGAAACAAATCACTCAAAAGAGTGTTGAAACAATAGCTCCCATGCCATAAACATAGTCGCGCCCAAGAAGTAAATGATAATCTAAAGGTCCTGGGACTACCATCACATTCACATAAACAGTTTTTCCTCCCAAAGTAATAGGTAACTAAGGAAGGATGCCTAATGGTTGACTGGTTCCTCTATTAAAACCCAACAGATTCTGTGTAACAGGCACAAGCAGTGGCGAACCAAGCGCTTTCCAAGTAGTTGAGGAAAGGTTTCTCACATATGCACCTTCATCTATAGTAGTGCCAGATACAATCATATTACAAACTTGTACTATGATCTAGAAAGGCACATAAGAAGGAAGGCGGAATCCTGCTAGTTGATTCGAATCAAAGGAAGTGACTAGACTACTTGGAGGGGGTCCCATAGAAACGGGAGGATTAACCCCTTGAGTTACGAGAACGAGAGGATTTTCCTCCTGTATTGATGGAATGGGAGGATTGCCCCCAAGCTCATTAGAATCTGAAGAAACAAAAAGAACTTGAGTGGTATCATGTTCACTCTCTTCGGGAAAGGTACGATTTACTAAAGGTGAAACCGGGTCAACTGTTACCTCGACTTGTTGATTTGGGTCGGGTATAGACTCAGAGAATTCACTTTCATAGAGAGTGGGTTTGACCGATGGTTGATTTTGGTCAGTCAATTCATTAACTAGTGAAGGATTTAGGGAGAGTTTCTTGTAACTAGATGAAATTCGTTGTGGTGAAGTAGCACGGTTATCCAACACTCTTTTGGCTTCATTCAGATAGGAACAAAGGTGAATGGGGTGATTCCCTTCACATAACCTATAGGGAAATTTAACTTTTCCCTTCTTTCCATGAACTTTACTATCGCTAGTTGAAGGTATGTCACCAACATGATCTCCAGAGGTTGATGACACAGGATGATATGAACGACAAGACCATTCTTCTAACATCTGAGGAATATCAGGACAATTTCGAAGAAGATGGTCTCCTGCACAAAGTTTGCATGGACATCAAACTTTGTGAGGCTTAATGGATGGTTTCTCATCAAATTTTGCATTCAAATCAATGGTTGCTTGGTTTCCCCTCTACTGAATTTGCTTCTTCTTCTTCTTCTTCTTCCCTTTCTTCTTCCCTTTCTTCCTCTTCTTAGCCACCTGGTTACTAGTACCAATACTTTCACCAGGAGAAGAGGAAGAAGGGGAGGAAGAAACAACCGAGGAAGAAGGCAAAAGATCAACTTTAGGATCAAATGGAGGTTGATTTTGTCCAATTGGAGGAGTACTCGATTGCGGAGAAATCACGACATTTTGAACCAAGGAGGTTGAAAACAACCATACTGGCAAGCCAATGGTAAATCCCGGAAGGGACAATGTAGCCATATATGGAGCACCAATATTTCCAAATGGAGGAAAAGGACTAGGATTCCCATCAAAAGGAATTCCTTGATTGGTGGACTCTGGATTTGTCGCCATATGTTTCAACCTAAGATCAACTAAAACACAAGCATGGAGGATGTTATCCACGGTCAATTAATTTTTACGACACTAGAACTTAACTTTGCTTTTTCATTTTTTAAGAGTCGAGAAAAAGAAAAAGATGACTCTAGTTGCTTTCGTTGTTTAATGAGCTTGAAATGACAAGATCTCGAATGGACCTTTTCTTTTAAGGAGTCGAAAAGGAACAAAAGTGACTACTCTAGAGATACTAAGCAAGAGGGTTTACCAAACTAATCACAAAACTGCAATATACACCTTGGTGGTAAATTAAAGAGAAATTACCAAGGATTTACCATACGGCAGTCAGTCTTCCCGAATGCTATGTCTGTTGCATTGTGATCGGTAAGGCGGCAGACTCGACTTCCTAGGGATAAAGGATTTGAATCTATTGGGGTCTCCCACTATATACACGATGGTATAGGGAGCATAAGTCCATAATAGTACTTGCCGGTGCAGAGAGGATGAATCACCCAACCTCAATGAAAACGACAGCCACTAGGTTTTAAGATGCCAGAACACATCTCTAGCCTAGACACCTCTAGATGTTTGAGTTAAATTCCAATGCGTTATTAGGTTAATTGAGGTTAATTTTAGGATGATCTTCCTTAGAATTTACCTTTGGGTTTCACCACGTGATGTTTTCCAAAATTCCCAAAAATGCAACATATATGAGAAGCATTCTTTTCATTTGTTCAAACAATGAAAATCCTAGCTACAAGGGATAGAGCAAACAAGTACTTTTTGGATCAAACAACAAAGAGCACTCACTAATGCATTTCCCTAACCATTCCTTTTAAGCACACACACTCAAACTTCTAAAATGCAATTGCATGTATTTCTTTTTCTTTTCAGTTCTCCTTAATGTGAATTATGCACTAAAAAGAACAAATGCACAATGATTCAAAAGCTTTTTTCACAAAAATGTCGATTTATGACAATTTCACTTAAAGATAAAGGAAGACTAAACAACACTTTTAACTTTAAGGAAACAAAGATTTTCGACACTTAAACGAAAATATGAATCAGATGCACAAGTAGACCAATCAATTATTTTGATGAAGGAAGATTTTACGACACTTCGTATTTAACAAAACAATCGACTGAAACTACTTTCGACAATGGACTGCAAATGATAAAACAAATACATAAACAAACATTTAACAATCTAGTCTTAAATGGGTTGAAACAAGGAAACAAAGACTGCTTTCAGAGACAAGAACTCATCTAAATCCAACAAACAATTCAAACAACTGAAAATTGACTTAAGGCTTCAGCTCCTAGATGGGAAAAAACTAATCCAAAAGGAATCAGCGTAGGTCAGAGTGAGGGACAGTGTGATGCATAGCACTGTCTCAGTGTAGAGGGTGCCATTCATTGCACTATCTCAGTTACAGAGCTGTGATGATTGCAGAATGACAATTTTATGCTCAAAATTGACTCAATTTCAGTGAATTGGACTTAAATTCGATGAAAAACAGAGGGTAAAGTATGTCAAAGTGTTCTAAGAGATTGATTAGCTACTATAAGGGATAGGATCACTCCCCAGTGGAGTCGCCATTTTGTTATGGGAAAATTTAGTGTCTTTTCGAACGACTAACCCCTAGACCTAGTAGCAAGTCTAGAACAACAGTTAAAGTAATTCCATTGCTTTTCCTATAGCTAACAGATAAAAGAAAGAGGAGCAAAAGTACCAACCTGTATCTCTCGCTCGATCCCTCTTCCCTTTGACCACTTTCGCCACTCCCTTCCATACTTAACTCGCTTGAAAGGTACCTGCACACAAGCCGAGACAGAAAACCATCAAAGCATACATATCGATCTATTAACTAAACATATTATAGAATCGAAAGTACAATATACATCACATAACACATGAATGGGAAAAAACATAAAACTCTTTATTCATAGAAAGGAATATTACAACCCAAGTAGATTCATGTTCGATTCAGCATCATCCTCCCAGCTTCAAACCCTTCTCTCCTCATGGAAATAACAATTTGACATGATAGCATTACTCTCTCTAATAATCTCATCCAAGCATCATTTCCTTAGCTTAAGAAGTCTCAACCTTCCCTAGCCTTTGAAGGCTTGCTCCATTTATAGCTGAATGGAGGAGGTTAAGCCATTAATGGCCATCATGAATGCTTTGCCATTTTTGGGAGTTGGTTCCATGGAGGAGGGGATAATGGATAAAGGTTCATTCATCTCCCTCATCCAAAAGCAAGCCCAATCCATCTAGAAACCTCTAGAAGCATCCACTAGATGAGGAATCCAATGGATTCATTTGAAAAATTCGATGGATCTCGCTCATCGCAGGTGATACAAAGGCCAAGTGCTATGCATAGCACCCAGACAGTGTAGTGCCTGCCATTCATTGCAGCAAGATAGAAGGCCACCTGCGATGATCTCCTTAGGGGCATTTTTTGGATGAATGGTGTCATGAAACTTTTTGGGAGGCAAGCATGATGTAGGTTAACTTCATTAAGGAATGAAAACAACTAAATTAGGGGTTGATGGACCTTAATAATACGGATCTAGAAGCTGGGGTTAATGTGCCCAAATTCTCCTATAACAGGTAATGATGGCCATTTGGCTTGGAAAATAAGATGCATGGCACTTCCTAACAAACTCTGGGGTGTTGTGGGTACGAGGAAAAATATAGTGGGGTAAATTTGACTCCCACAACTGAATGTCATCAGATTTGTTAATGTATTTGTCTTCAAGCCAGCAATACATCTCAAAGAGGTCCAATTCGCAAAGAGTTTCATGGATTTTAAAGTCTCTGTCAACCATAGGTATGTGATGAAAATCAATGGGAGGATAGATCAGAGAATTAATAGGTTCCTCTAGTCCTTTGTCCTTTAGAGGCATTTTTGAATAAAGCTAAGGACATGAGTGAAAAGTGGATTGGAGGCTTGAATTCACAGAGAGGAGTCAGGTTCTATAGGCAAGAACAGAGGCAATAGACCTAAAATAATGAGAAAATAGTGTCGTTGGCGGGTAGAAATAATTGAATTTTTAGTCCAACAAACCTGTAACAAATCAATAATAGTGACAATGCATGAATTCAGTAACCTGTTCACAAGCTAAAGGGAGGTTTATATAATCAATTTGGTTTTTCCATTGGAGGTGGCGTGGGTCCATTGGATTAACGACTAAACAATTAATTGCTTAACGAGTTAATTCTAGAGGGAGCTTATGCAATTGGTGGAGCTAACGGATGAATGTCATGGCGGAAGTGCAATGGGTAGGAGAATGGTATCGGTAGTAAGGGAGATAGCTTTTCGGAGGAGGGGGGAGTGGTTAGTGGTTTCAACCAAGGGGGGTCCGAAAAGCTCTAGCGCTAACACGTAGGGGAGGGCGCGATTTCGTATACGCCCATTTCGACCCCCCCCCCCCCCTACCCCCCGACGGTAAAGTTCGGATGGTGAGGGGGGGCCGAAATGCCATGTGGGTCGTCAGATCTTGGGAGATGGGCGGAGATGGAGTGAAAGGTGGCAGAGAGTTAACCGTGAGGTAACGGGTTGTTTGGTGGGGTTGGGAAAATGATTTAATGAATGATAAGGAATATTTGCAATGTATGAGGGGGGTAATGAAGTTAGGAATAAGTGGGTGGAGGATAATATGAGCGGAGTGATGATTTGGGGGTTTTAAACTTAGGAATAAGGATTAATACCAAAATCAATTGATATATAAAGCTTTAGAGAAAACCTTTACGCCTTGCCTTTTTGCTTCTACACATGAAGATTACATTTGATTTTTGACTTGTGGCGCATTTTGACTAATAGCTTGTGCATTTATAGAATATGAAATGAAGCCATTCTTTTCTTTTTGCTTCCCTAACATTTTATTTCTCTTTTTCCTTCTTTATTTAGGGCAGCTAACACCTAACATTTTATTGATATGGATGCCTATAAAACATTAAATTGGCCTAACATTTTAACTTTTCTTTCTTTTGCATCCATATCCTAACTTAACATTTTAAAATTATTTTTGACTAATATACTAACTTATCAAAACCAAATAATGTTACAACACACTCAACATCAAGTCAACATCCTCATTCTATGGCTCCAATTCCAACTCCATATCTGCAAATTCAATCAAGTCTTCAATCTGCTAAGCAAGCTCCCGATCCTACATCTGTTCACACTCCTCCTTTGTTGCTAGCTAGTTCTATTCTTTCTCTTCAACTTGTATTGGCATTGTTTCTTCTGCTATGGTGCCTTGATTTTATTCTTCTTCCTGCTTCTTCTTGTCTTTTTGTTCTTTCCACCTCAATTCTCATTCTTTCTTTAGTTCTAGTTCTGTTTGCTTCAATCTCAGTTTTGCTTCCTGCAAGCTATGTTTTTCTCTCTTCCTTCACTCTGCTGCTAAAGTTGCTTTCATAAGGATTGGATCTTATTTCATTGTTGGCCCTTAATTTTGTTCATTTTTTCCTATCCTAAACCCATCCATTTACCACCATATTCCATCCTATTTCACGTACATATGCTTCATTTTACTCTTATTTTGCATATTCAGGTAACTAAATTAAGTTTTTCAATTTTTAGAATTTTTTGTAAAAATTGGGTTTTAAGAGTAAATTTGGACTGCACTAAAAATTCTCGTAACAACGCTGTTAAGGTCATATGTGTAGGACACCTGGGCAAGAGATGAGAGAATATTTGGAAATCTTGGGAAATCTTGGTTCGGTCAAACTGAGCAAACACAGGCCCAGTCAACGCTGGTCAAACTTGACCTGTCATTCAGAAATCCATATGAAAAAGAGCAAGAATGTTATTTTTTGGGATTTGGCCTAATTTTGTGAACCAGAATTGATGAGTTCAACCTAGATGGATGGATTAGGATAGATAAATATTGTTAGAGCCATTGTATCTAAGTTTGTTGATAATTTACTTATTTAAACTGAGTTTATGAACCATTCATGTATGTAATTTGTATTCAGACTATTAGAGAATTTTTTATAATTTCAAGAATACTTTCTATTGTTCTAAGTTGTTTTTCATGTTGTGGATATTTTCATAAGTTAGCTATAGTTGAGAGTTCATTAGGTGTACAGGCAAGGTTGGAGGGCGCCCATACCAAGCTAAGTACACTTTTATTACATTAGCATAATCTTAATTTTAGTATTTCTTGTTTCAAATTTATGATTCAGTTATTTAGATATGTGATGTTTTTTGTGTGATTTTGGGATGATGTTAGTTTAAAATTAAATTTGCATATGAAAGGACAAACACGAATTTAAGTTAAATTCTCTTTCTATCAAGTTATGAATTATAACTAAAATCATCATTTTTGCATTCCTGTATTATTTCTTGAATTTCAATTTTAATTGATGTAATGGTAATGTTATTAGAGTAGAACTGTGAGGAAGGACAACAAGGACCTTCACAGTTAGGAGCCTCTTCTCTTGCTATCTACACATTACAAACCACTACTCTTTAGTTTCTCTTCTTAAAGACAGAACTGTGAGGAAGGACAACCAAGACCTCCTAAGTTAGGAGCCTCTTCTCTTGCTTGCTACATCTTGAACTAGAAAATTTTTAGTCTTTTAAAACTTAGAATATATTTGTAATATGCACTTCCTTTATTCTTTCCTTCCTAAATTGACTTCACCTGAAATCCATATATTTTGGACATGCTTCCAAGTCTACAAACCCGGATTGACAAGTAAAACACATGTGTTAGTTTACTTAGTAAATTGACCTTACATTTTTTGCAACGTTGCCAAGGAAACATATTCACAGTTAATCAAAATAGGAAGCTTTAAACAAAAACATAAAAGGTAAATAAGATTTTTCATTATGGTCATTTATGCCTAGACAAAGATATGAAAAGGGTAGATACGCAAAACAAGACCCCCCCAATTACTAAACCTTTGGTAGAAGCAGGAGTACCTCCATTTGAATTAACTACATAAATTGCTAGAAAACCAACTTTGAAAGAGTTAGAAGAAAAACAACGTTCAGGACAAAGGTTAACTCTTGTTGAAAGGAAAACTTTGTTAGCTTATGAAGTGAAGAGAAAACACAAACACATAGGAACATCTTCCATAGGAAAACAAAGAGAGACAAGAAAACCAATTGATTAGCCTATTCTTGAACAAATAGATCAACCTATCTTTGAACAAATAAAATAAGTTGAATCTCAAGTTGTTACTGAAACATTTGAAACTGCTGAAAAAGATATGACAGAAGAAGGGAAAGGATATAATATCCTCACTCTAGAACAAAAGTTACAATTGAAAATCAACAAAAAGAATGGCAAAGAAGAAGAGAAGCAGAAAGGAAAAGAGAAGAAGATGTCAAAAGAGAATATGATCATAAGAGAAGAAAATATGTAGAAATAGAAAATGATGAAGAAACTACTTTTGGATTTCCAATTGTAGATACTAGAGCAATTCTAGGAGAAGAGGTAAAAATGAAGAATATTCCACCTTCATTTTTACCAAATTTCTATATAATGTCTTCTGAAGATCCTAATTCATTCATGTTTGAATTTGATATATTTTGTAGATGATCCGGATTTAGACAGGAACGCAATAGATTACAGGGATAACCATAAATACAGAGATGCAATAACCATAAAAACAGAGATGCAGCGGAAATAATACTTCATTTCATTAATGGAAAATACTGAAATATGCTTACAACCAGAAATGGAAAGAAACCAGCTAGGGCGATGGTAGCTTATCTCTGAGAAGAGATGTGGTGGCTACATGCCTCTGAACTGTTCTAAAATTGTGTTACAATGAGGCTCGAAGGCCTATTTATTGTTGAGAAACAATGGAAAACCCTTCACATCCCAAAACCTAACCCTAGAAGATGAAACGCCAAATTGTGGGCCCCGTTTGGGTAAATTGGTACATCAATTTCCCGGGGTCGTAACTTTGGCATACGATCTTCGTTTGACGCGTACGATAGCTCGTTAGAAAGATCTATCCGAGTACTACCACTTTGGGAGGCAACATCGGTCCATGGACCGATGTTGCCCCAGATTCCCAAAAAAACGTCGTTTAGGGCCTCAAAACGGCTCCGGAAGTTCAGGACCCGAAAAACTGATAAAAATAGTAAACTGCTACAATTTAGGAAATTGAAAAAGCTGAAAGAGACAGTTGTGGGGGTCCAAATGGGATAGGTGGGTGGCCACCAACATCCACCTGGATCATTCCTCCCCCCTTAGGAAGCAATGGTCCCCATTGCGTTGAGTTCCTCCATCTACTGAACTTGTCCTGCAATCTCTGATGTGTCCAGTGATGGTGGTAAGCATGGTCGACGATGGTACACATTGAACATTTGGTGCAGGCGAAGGAATGGAGGAATGATGTGCTCCAAAGCATTGTTTCCCGTAGCCTTGGTACTGGTGTAAGGACCATGTCGGAGTGGTCGGAGCTTCTGATGGGCTTTTGTAAGGCGTTCTTTCTGCAGATGTAACCAGACTTTGTTGCCCACCTGAAACTTGTGTGGTATCTCTTTGCATGAGGAGAAGTTGTTCCTGTGTTCTGTCATGACCGTATCCCTTTGCTGCTGCTGTTGCATGGAGGAACCCTTTGCAGGGGTCATGGATGTAGGAACGATCTTCCCCTTACCTTGGGAGTGAACCAGACAGATAAATTTCCTGGTTTGTGAGATGAGCTTGCTGCCTTTCTTAGCAGTGATCAAAGATGTGGCAGTAGGTGGGGCTACCTCCGGTATCTTGTATAATGAATCACCCAAAGAAATAATGACAGCACGAGGCCTTGACTCATATACAGCATGTCGCCTCCACAAGTATGGTTGGCCTAATAATACATCACAAACATCCAGAGGTGTAACATCACACAATACCTCGTCTGTGAAGGGCTTGATGCTGTAGGGAAGGCGGCACTGTTGGCGAACTTTGAGATCTCTTCCTTCATGAAGCCACCCGATACTGTACGGTTGTGGGTGTGGTGTAGTTGGTAGGCCCAACCGCTTCACGACCTTTGCTGAAATGAGGTTCTTTTGGCTTCCACTGTTGACAATGAATTGCAGTGGCGAACCCTTCACCCACATCTGTGAGTGGAAAAGACGCTCCCCTTCCTCTGGATTTTTGAGCTCATCTTTTTGGATCTTGGCGGTGGCAACAGTGGCGCTAGGATCCGCATCAATGATCTGCTTCCCTTTGCCATTCCCCGTGTCAGGTTCTGGCTCAGGGTTAGAACATGCCTCTGATTCAGAAGCCTTCAACTCGGCCACCAGCGACTGCTTGGTCCGACACTCACTTGTGTTATGAGTGGGACTCTTGTGGAACTCACACCACTTCCCTGTGTCCTTCTTTGGCTTCGTGGTGTTGTTCTTTTCTTGCGGCTTCGACGGGTTGTCTTGGGTCACCCCGCCTTGGTTTTGTCCTTTGGGCTTCGAATTTGCAGATCCAAAGTCTCGCTTCTTCTGTTTGAACTTTTGCTCGATTTTGACAGCGTATCGGTATGCTATGCCGAGTGAGGAGATGTTCAAGAATTGTATTTCTTCTTGGATGTACTTGTGCAGGCAGCCACGGTATTTGAGTATCAAATGTTGCTCCGAATCCTTGATACCCAACTTTGTGCGAAGGGTATGAAAAAGATTGGTGAACTCCGGCACGTCTTGGTCCCTTCCCTGCCGCAGCGTGGTCCACTTTATGTATTCATCCTCATAGCTTCTGACAGGGTAGTACTGCTCCTTGATGGCATCCCGGAATGAATTCCAGGTGGGTGCGGCTGAAAATAGTGAGCCAGTACTTTCATCCTTCTGCTCGCAGTAGGTTTCCCACCAGTCCTTGACGTGGGGGGCTGCTTTGAGAAGAGCGAAAACAATCTTTTCCCGACTCAAAAATTCATGAACAGAAAAATAACCCTCTAGCAGATTTAACCATTTATCTACGGCATCTGCGCCTATCTGACCCTCGAATATGGGGATTTCAAAATTGACTTGTACCTTAAAGGGTGTGGCGTTTCCAGAGTAGCTGTTGGAAGCCGATGCGTCGCTTCTGGGTAGCCGCTGAAGGATCTGGGCAAAGCTGTCCATCATCTCGTTCCGTTGTCGCTCGAGAGCTTCTTCGAGCAAGATTTTGATGGGATCTCCTGCCCCCTCGTCTTTCTTCTCATCCGCCATGGGAGGCCGTCAGGATTTACGAGGCTGGTCTTGCAAAGGTTCAACTAGTTCAAGCCCTAACTCCTTATATCCCGACCTTGTTGGGGACATGCAAAGAAAAACAGAGAAAAAGCAGACCGCTCTGATACCACTGATCCGGATTTAGACAGGAACGCAATAGATTACAGGGATAACCATAAATACAGAGATGCGATAACCATAAAAACAGAGATGCAGCGGAAATAATACTTCATTTCATTAATGGAAAATACTGAAATATGCTTACAACCAGAAATGGAAAGAAACCAGCTAGGGCGATGGTAGCTTATCTCTGAGAAGAGATGTGGTGGCTACATGCATCTGAACTGTTCTAAAATTGTGTTACAATGAGGCTCGAAGGCCTATTTATTGTTGAGAAACAATGGAAAACCCTTCACATCCCAAAACCTAACCCTAGAAGATGAAACGCCAAATTGTGGGCCCCGTTTGGGTAAATTGGTACATCAATTTCCCGGGGTCGTAACTTTGGCATACGAACTTCGTTTGACGCGTACGATAGCTCGTTAGAAAGATCTATCCGAGTACTACCACTTTGGGAGGCAACATCGGTCCATGGACCCATGTTGCCCCATATTCCCAAAAAAACGTCGTTTAGGGCCTCAAAACGGCTCCGGAAGTTCAGGACCCGAAAAACTGATAAAAATAGTAAACTGCTACAATTTAGGAAATTGAAAAAGCTGAAAGAGACAGTTGTGGGGGTCCAAATGGGATAGGTGGGTGGCCACCAACATCCACCTGGATCAGTAGAACTTATGGTTATACTGATGATACACATAAGATTCATCTTTTTCATGCTACTCTTAAAGCAGCTGCATTGAAATGGTTTATGGGATTATGAGAACATTCTATCACTTCTTGGGAAGAAATGAAGAATTTTTTTCTTAAGAAATATCAAGCCTATTATAGGCCTAGAGATTCAAAAGAAGATATTTTTAGAATGTCTCAACAAGAAGATGAGAGTTTGGAAGAATATTTGGAACGGTTTCTTTACAACCTGCAAAAATCCAAACAACATTCTCTAAATCCTGAAACCATTAGAATAATTTTTCGTAAAGGAATACAAGATGAGTATCTTGATATTCTCAATGTAATGGGTAAAGGACATATTTCATACTTATCATTCGATTAAATTGTTGAATTATGTCAAAATTACTCTAGAGGTAGATCCAAAATAGGAAAAAGAGATATAACTTCTAGAGCTTCTAAATCAACAACAGGAGGAGTAACAAGAGCAGAAATAGGGAATTTGTTAGAAAAATTTAAAACAGATCTTTTGAGCACCTTAGGAACATAATTTTATGTATTAAAAGCAATGAAGAAACAACAATAAGAAGAACAAACAATGTCAATATTTTGTCCTAAGTGTAGGAATAAGCATCTTTTATGAGAATGTCCTTTGGATAATATACATGTTTGTGGACATTATACAGAAAATCATGTTACAGATGATTGTCCAACATTAAAAGAGTTGCAAGTAGGTTAATTAGAGGAAGCTCAAGGATTTTATTATATGGCACCAAGAAGAGCTTGGCAACCATGTTTTGTAGGTACATCTCAACAGTTTCCTCAATAAATTCCCTAGAATTTTCAATATCAAAATTCATGGAATGCTCCTATGCCATGGCAGGTTTGGCCTCCTCAACAGAACCAAAACAAACCGTCACAAAGTTGGAGAGGATATTCTTATGGAGCTCAACCTCCCCAACAATTTTACCCTCAACAATATCAATCATATCCCCAACAGTCATATCAACAAACATATCCTCAACAATCATTTTCATATCAGCAATTTCAGCAACCCCCTCAATCAAATCCATTCACACAACAATCAATGCCTACACTAACTCAACCTCGGCAGCTTTAGTTGCCTTCTATCCAACCACCACGCAGACCAACTCAATTACCAGCTCAGGCAATAGCAAATCTGAGTAACAGAGTGGAGAGGCCATCCTATAATGTGGAAGAAACAACATTATTTCCTACATATTCTATTCTTCCTATTCAAGATATCCACTTGAGGTCAGGAAAAGTTCTACAAAAATATTCTCCACCAATCATAGAAAAACAAATTGGATAAGGAGAACAATATGAAAAGACTAATCCAAGGAATCAAATTCAGAAAATAAAAACTATCATGATTCAAACACCACCTTTCCCAGAAAGGTTAGTTAATCAGAAAACTTCAATTTCTCTTCTTGAATTTGATATCATAGATGAGTTATAAAATTACTATGTCAAATTCCTTTGTTGTAAGCTATCAAATATATTCCAATTTATACAAAAACAATAAAGGAATTATGCATTAAGAAAACTGACAGAAAGAAAAGAGATCCACCCACAATCCAAGTCATTGGAAAACTAGCTAGTCTCATGTCTCCAAAAACAACAATTGAAAAATATATTGATCCAGGGATACCAATGGTTACCATTTCAATCAATATTTTTCAATTCCTAAAACTTTAATTGATCTATGAGCTGCTATAAATGTCATGACAATAGAAACTATGAAGTATTTAAAATTGCCAAATATCTGACCTACTACTACAATTTTAGAACTAGCAGATAGATCTAAAGTTGTACCAGAAGGAATACTTGAAGACATCATTGTTTCTTTGGATTCATGGGAATATCCTGTAGACTTTCTAATCTTACCAAAAAATAATCTAGGAGGCCATCCTTTAATTCTTGGAAGACCATGGTTAGCCACAGCAGATGCCTTTATTGGATGTAGATCAAGAAGCATGATCATAGCACATGGAGATGAAAGGAAATATATCACACTCTATCCTCGTGCTCAATCATCTTATTTACTACCATGGCCTGACGATCAACAGGAAGAAACACTACCTGTTCTAAGTATTAATCAAGCCTTTAATTTTAGAGAAGAAGAAGAAAATGAGGATTTAATAGACCTTTTTATCTCAGAACCTGATATTTCTGAGCAACTAAGAATAACACAATATGAAGCTGCAAATCATCTTCTAAATCAATGTTTTCAGGAAAATTGTACTATTCAATCATTACAAAATTCATTTGAAATCATTTTTCCTATCAACTCAATTACCAATTCTCAAAGCAAAATCATTGAAATCAATCTTGGAAAGAATTTAAATATTGGTAATAATCTACAATCATCACAAGAACAACAGGTAATTGCATTATTACAAAAGTATTCGAAATCTTTTGCCTGGGACTATACAGATATGCAAGGAATCCATCCAAAAACATATATCCATCACATTTACACATATGAAACAATCAAATCAGTAAGGCAACCACAAAGAAGAATGAATCCAATGATGAAAGAGATAGTGAAAGAAGAGTTGCAGAAACTATTACAGGTAGGATTTATCTACCCTATCTCTTATATTCAATGGGTTTCTCCCTTAGTTGTGGTGCCAAAGAAAAATGGCAAATGGAGGATATGTGTAGACTATAGGGAACTGAACAAAGAAACATTGAAAGATCATTTCCCACTATCATTCATTGATCAAGTACTAGACTCATTAGCAGGGAAAAAGTTCTTTTCCTTTCTTGATGGATTTATTGGATACAATCAGATCAAGATAAAACTACATTTAATTATCCATGGGGAACATATGCTTACAATGTTTTACCTTTCAGACTATGTAATACACGTGTTACATTTCAAAGAGCAGTTTTCAAAGAGCAGTCCTAGTTATCTTTGCAGATCTTATACATGAATGTGTTGAAGTCTACATGGATGATTTTACTGTTTATGGAAGTACATTTGATGATTGTTTAAATAATCTTGAAAAAGTTCTAAAAAGATGCATAGAGACAAACTTATCCCTCATTAATGAAAAATGCTTTATGATGTTAACTAAAGGGATAGTGTTGGTACACCACATTTCTTCTTCTGGAATTAAGGTAGACCCAGCAAAGATACAAGTCATTATAAACTTGATGCCGCCAAAAAAACATAAAGAAGTACGAAGTTTCTTGGGATATGCAGGCTACTACAGAAGATTCATTGAAAACTTTAGCAAGATAGCTTTACCCTTGGTCAAATTACTTGCAAAAGACATTGAGTTCAATGGACTACAAATTGTCAAAATGCATTTGAAAAACTAAAAGCGAAATTGTTTATAGCATCCATTCTTAGAGGACCAAATTAGTCATTTCCATTCCACACATCCACTGATGCATCAGACACAGCTATAGGATCATCTCTAGGAAAAAAAGAAAATCAATTTAACTATGTCATTTATTTCATAAGAAAAAATTTAACACCGGCAGAATTAAACTACACAGTAACTGAAAAAGAAATGCTAGTCGTTGTGCATGCAATCAATAAATTTAGGAATTACATAACAGGCTATCAAGTATTTATTCAACAGATCATTCAACAATTAAATATTTAATGAACAAAACAATTACTAATGGGAGAATTACTAGATGGATGTTACTAATGAAAGAATTTAATATCATTGTTCTAGATCAACCAGGAAAAGATAATCAAGTGGCAGATTTTCTGTCAAGACTTGATTCTCCTGATAATCTTATCCCTGTTTTAGACAACTTTCTCAATGAGCATCTATTTGTTGTAATAGCTAAAACCCCATGGTTTGCAAATATGGCAAATTATTTGTCATCTAGAATATTACCATTCCATTTCACTAGCAAGTAGAAAAGGAAAATAATTAAACAGAGTGCTAGATATACTTGGGTCAATGGTGACCTCTTTTATACTAGTCATGATATTTTGATAAGAAAATGTGTAAGAGAAGATGAAATTCTTGATATTCTAAAAGCATTTCGTGGTGAACCATGTGGTGGCCATTTTGCAGACAAACGGACAACATATAAGGTGCTCAAACTTGGCTACTATTGGCCAGCAATTTTCAAAGACTCAAAGGCCTATTGCAAAAGATGTGATAGTTATCAAAGAATTGGAAGACCTATAGTATCAGATGCGATGCCATTGAAACCACAAGTACTTATAGAACCTTTTGAACAATGGGCTCTAGATTTTGTGGGACAAATTAACCTGCCTTCAAATAGAAAGAAGTACATCTTAGTATGTACAGACTATGTTAAAAAATGGGTTGAAGCAAAATCAGTGGCACGAGCAATAGAAGAAACAGTGGTTTCTTCCCTCTTTGAAGAAATATTTGTAAGATTTGGAGTTCCAAGATAGATTGTTAGAAACCCGGGAACACAATTAACTTCTAAACTTGTCTGATATCTTACAGAAAAATACAAAATCAAGCATAGAATGTCTACTTCGTATCATCCACAAGCAAACGGACAAGTGGAATCTACTATTAAGGTTCTGGAAAACATGACAAATACAGTACAAATGAACATAAAATTTTGGTCAGACAAATTGAAAGATGCATTATGGGCATACAGAATTACATGGAAAAACACTATTGGATTCAATCCATATCAACTGATATATGGTAAAGAAGTTTTGTTACCAATTTAATTTCAAATTCATACATTCAAACTTGCAGTAGAATTAGGATTGGACCTGTCAGAAGCTCAATAGCAGAGACTTATGCAACTAAATGAACTAGATGAGATCAGACAACAGGTAGTTGAGCATACATCACTAATATAGCAACAGAAAATCAAATGGCATGATAGATTTATCAAAAACAATTTTTTTCATAAGGGAGACTGGGCACTTATTTTTTACTCCAAGTACAAATATTTCAAAGCTAAGTTCACTACTCATTGGCTTGGGCCATATGAAATAGAAGAAATCTTTGACAATGGAGCAATCAAAATTAAAACAATTGATGAAGCAACAATTTCATTTCTAGTTAATGGTCATAGACTCAAAGTTTATAACAAACCTATCAATAAAGAAGAATTTCTGAATAGAGTCTCAACAAAAGACAATATGGAAGTATTGGAACAACATAGTAATATGCCTTCCCTATTTCCAGAAGAATAAAAATAAAAATAAAAACACTAAAAATAAAATAAAATAAAAACACTAAAAATAATAAAGGAGTTTGGTTGTGAAAATCCAGGATACTGGCACAATACAAACTCAAATTCATATCGGAAAACCAACTTGTTTGGCCAATATGAATTCTCTCTTTTATGTTTTTCATTTTTATTTTTGCAAGATCATCCTCCAAAATTTAAAATACTTGAGGACAAGTCTTAAGATCAGCAAGGGGGGAGGATTCATAATAAATCAACAAACCATGCAATGGTTTAATATCAAGCAGTTGTACTATAGAAGGGACCTGAGACATTATAATCAACATTTATCAGTAAGGGACCTGTTTCAAACAAGATCAATATCATATACAGAAGGGACCTGTTTCAAATCAACATCAAAGGGACCTAAGAAGCAGCTACAAGCATCTATTTACAATCTAGTATTGACAAGAATTCATTTTGAAAAGGTCAAGTGTTGACAAAAGAATTAAAGCATTGACAAGGAGCTATCAAGTAAAAGGAAATTACTGTAAGTTTAAAAGCATTCTTAAAGCCTTTGATTTTGAATTTTTTTCTAAAGATTGATAACCTAGTTTAAAATTTGAATATGCAATACTCCTAGCCATGTACATTGTACATTATCCTATATCACCCTACATATTCATTCATTTCATCACTTAACCATACATTCACATCTCATTACTCAACCATATCATTTGCAATTTTTGACCAATATTGTTGGCCACATCTCCTTTTGAAAAAAAAATTGTTGCATCATGGAGAAATTGTCTATACAACCTAAAAGATTAGTTTATGCATCTACAAAACAAGAACAAAAAGTTTGTATCATTGTAAAAATATAAATAAAAATTGATTTTAAATGACCGAAAACTATGGTTATTTCAAAAATCAAATACATAAGTATATGATTAAAAAGGACAAAAGTTACAATGATAAAAACATGAATATGAAACATACACATGAGTATGATGGATAAGCAAACATAGTTGATGCAATACAAAATCATAAGCTAAGGTCCTAATGGTCATGAGTATTCAAAACTCTAAAATACAAACTATGATGCAACCTTAGTGGATATAAAACAAGTGTCGAAGGAGTGTACAAAAGGTAGCACGGTCATAAGTAAATGAATCGTGATGCATTAACACAAGTGGCAGCCAAAATTGAAAATGGACAAGACAATTAAATAGTGAAATGGTCAAAAACATTTCAAAGGTATACTCTGCGTATTCTCCTTCATCATCATAGCCAAACTCAGCTCAGAGTTAGAGAGAAATACTACGCATTCACCCACAGTGTAAGGAAGCCCTAATCAAAGGAAAAAAAAAACTCAAAGAGTAAAGGTAACTGCATAGGAGAGAAACCTTGTGCCATGAAGAGACTGTGTGAAAAAGTAGCGTGGAAAATTTGAAAGAGCAGCGTGGTGAAATAAGGAGAAGAAGAACCCTGAGCAACGTGGAGAAATAAGGAAAGGAAAACCCTATGTTGCATGGAGAATTTAAAGGAATTTTATTTGTTTAAGGAAGGAGAAAGCGATTGGGATTTCATCTGCGCCAAGCTCCAACAAATTACACAGAGAATTCCTTAATTAACGCAGTGACTCCCAGTGATAAGGTAAGCGTCAATTCCAAAGACTCCTCAAACAACTAAAACGATTTCAAAAAAGTTAAACTCCAGATTTTGTTTAAAGATGTGTCACAATGAGAGAAAAATATGAATTCCTTTGCCACCTGTAGAATCCATGATTTCTCAAGATACTGGAAATGACTTTAATTGAAACTATATGTTTACACAGGGAAGAAAAATCATTAACAAGAAGTTTCTACAAGTTTTTCTACAAACTCTCCTTGCAGTTCAGATATCAAAACCACTATTTCCTCATGCATTTTTTGTCAAAAACTTTGCACAGTGAATGTTATTTCAAAAAAATAGTATGCAGTTTATAAAACAGAGGCTTTTCATAAATTTTTATGAGGAAATTTTGCAAAAGGAGAGAGATTTAAATATGATTTGCAAAACAGTGAGGGATTTTTCTTATAGTGAAGATTTTTGTTTTGGGTCTTTTACACAGTCAAAATTTTTCTTCACTCAGATTTATAAACAAAGTACTTTGTGTTGATATTATTTGCAACAAAAGTCAAAGAAATTGTCACTATCCATGTACTCCCCATTCCTTGATCCTGGAGGACCTCTACAGTGAACCCCGCATGCTTTTCCTTCATGGAGAAACTCCCATTATGTCCCTCTTCATGAGCAGATCATTACCCTTTTGCATCATTTCCCCTGAAACTTCCGTTTTTCCCAATTTACATGACCGGCATTAATGACCTTTGTCTTCCCCGCGCTGATGTGCAAAGATTAGCACTATTCCCTGCAATGATTGGTGTGACTGAGTTGTGTTTCAGTCACATCAGTCCTGTTATGGAAAGTTTTTTTAAATTAGAGGCGAAGCTTTCAATTCTAGAAGCTCCGTAATGGAAGTCTGGTAAATGGTTTGGCCGGATGGGGTCAAGGATGACAGTTTGGGCTCCTTTCCCCTATAATGATGGAACTACCTCAAGGGATAAGTCCTTATCCCATGAGAAGAGGATCCATCTCCCATCCATCATTCCTATATAAACCTCCCTTCTTCCCAAGCACAAACTAGTGACTAGTGTGAAAATCAGAGTTAGAGTTTTGGCTAAGTGTAAATATATTAGACAAGTAAGCTATTACTAGTTGTAGCCATCTAGTTGTGTGACGAAGAAGTGTGTTGGTTTGGAGTGAAGCCTAAGGGAAGAGTCCTTAAACTATTGTTGTTTAAAGACATCATGAAGTGCTAGCAGAAGTGTGTGGGCACCTAGTCTTGTCAGAGGAAGACTGTGACGTTAAGACGAATGGTTATAATATCTCTTTGATATTAATATATGCAACTATCGATTGATTTCCTACATGTTTTGTAATATTGAATATTTGTGTATTAATGCTTCTTGACTCATTAAGTAAGTTGAATTGCAATTTGTCTATTATTATGTTTGTGTGTTGTTGTTTTTTACTTGTTTCAAGAGCTTGAAGAAGGAAGCGAGAGATTGTTGGAGTGAGCAAGCGAGGACATCATCAAGCAGGATAAGCGACCAAGAGGTAGGCCCTCTTGATTGATTCTAATATAAGGAAATCTTCCATAGAATGTACCTGTTGTGGCTAGACCCATTATCGGGCTAGAGGAATTCGTTCGTGTCCGCACTTATAATTTTACTTCACCACAAATTGGTGACTCTGCTGGGGAGATCCCATCCTTTTGTTTGTTTTGGATTTCATGATTTCGTGAGAACTTTGCTAGTTTCACGTTTTCCCTTTTGTTATGTTTCTTTTCTGCTGCTTACTGGCCTAATTCTAAAATTCATAGTAGTAGATCTAGTCCCTATTTTGAATATTTTTTTATTTTTCCTTAGTTGCCTTGGCCAGCGTGGTTAATCCACTGACAATCGTGTCGACCAGCATGGATTGCAGAGAAATAGTCACGCCGACAAGCCTCTGGCGCTTGTTGTCAGTTACGCAGTCACGTCGATGCTTGTAAGTGAAGATTAGGGCCCGACCCCAATCTTGGCCAATGTGTTTTGCTCTTGTGATTTTGACCCCGTAAGCCTTTTAGACCATTTTCTCCCTAACTAGAAAGCTTCATTTAGCTTGTTTTGTGTGCTTGCTTGGTTTAGCCCGCCTTCAGATGTGTTAAGTTTGGCCCTGTGTGAAGTCATTTTTTATTTTTTCTTTGAATCCCTCGATCGACGCTATTTGTGGCCAAAAATTTGCACCGATCAGCCATCAGCGCTAGTTGTAGTACTGGTCAGTCGTGCTGATCGTCACTTCTTTTCACTCAAAAGTCGTTCCAGTCTCAGAGGTAAGAAGAAATCAAAATTTCTTCCATTCCAGTGCTAGTGTGCCTTGACCCTCAGACTCTCTTCTTCCTCCCAGAAGTGACTAGGATGCTTTGTTTTCAATTGAATGAGTGAAAGAGTCTCGTTTGTTCTCTTATTTCAAGTGTCTCTTTTCTCTTTCCAAGCATAGATTACATTGCTTGGTTTGTCGATTGAAGCATTTATGTGTTTGGTTTGTTTGATTCAGGGAAGAATTTGCTTTTAGTTTAATTTATAATGCTTTGGATTTGATTGATGCTTGTTTGTTCAGAATTGTGAAAATTTTCATTTAAAGTGCTTTATGTGAAAGATTCATTTTTCATTTTATGAAAAGGAGAACATCATTCTAGTTTACTTAAGCGAAAATATTGCATTAGTAGTGTTATTGAGAAGCTATATTTGCATCATCATAAGCATTGGAAATGAAATGAAACTTCTTATGTTGTTATAGGAAGATTAAGTGCATTTAGGAGATTTATTAGTGAAAGATTTCATTCTTTAATTGTTGCATTGATTTTGTGTTCCCTATCTCTCAATTAGTGATAACTTTCATCAAAGACAAAGATCTCTTTTCTCATATAGCTACATGTAGGAGTTTTTCCAGATGACAACGATAGGGCCTGGTAATTGAAACCTAATTCAAGATCAATCGTTAAAATTTATTGAATTAATCTAAGGAAGCGTTGAAACTTAACGCTCACATTTATTGGTCTAGGCTAGAGACGTGTTCCAGCGTCTTTAAACCTAGCAGTTGTCGTTAGCTTCGGCATTAGACAGTGCTAGCATGGATTTGTGCTCCCCGTACCGTCGAGTATATAATGGGAGACCCCACTAGGCTGCAATCCTTTTATCCTTAAGAAGCTGAGTCGACCACCTTGTGAATGTGATACACTGAACACAGCATTCGGAGAGATTGCCTGCTCTTACTTCTTGGTTCGCTAGGAGGTATTCTACAGTTCACCGTTGCCTGGTAATCCTTTTGCTTAGATTATTGATCCGGATTTAAACAGGAACGCAACAAATTACAGAGATAACCATATACACAAAGATGCAGTGGAAATAATACTTCATTTCATTAATGGAAAATACTGAAATATGCTTACAACCAGAAATGGAAATAAACCAGCTAGGGCGATGGTAGCTTATCTCTGAGAAGAGATGTGATGGCTACATGCCTCTGAACTGTGTTACAATGAGGCTCGAAGGCCTATTTATTGTTGAGAAACAATGGAAAACCCTTAACATTCCAAAACCTAACCCTAGGAGATGAAACGCCAAACTGTGGGCCCCGTTTGGGGTAAGTTGGTACATCAACTTCCCGGGGTCGTAACTTTGGCATATGATCTCCGTTTGACGCGTACAATAGCTCATTAGAAAGATCTATCCAAGCACTATCATTGTTGGAACGGGCAACATCGGTCCATTCCATGGACCCATGTTGCCCCCGGATTCCCCAAAAAACGTCGTTTATGGCCTCAAAACGGCTCTGGAAGTTCAGGACCCGAAAAACTGCTAAAAATAGTAAGTTGTGCTACAATTAAGGAAACTGAAAATGCTGAGAAATACAATGGTGGGGGTCCAGGTGGACTTGGCAGGTGGCCACCAATATCCACCTGGATCAATTATCCAGAGCAGTCATTTTGGTCTTTTTGACTTATTAAATTTAAAAGATCATCAAGCACTTTTCCTTTCGAGCTCATTATTTTTGAAAGCGACTAGAGTCACCTTTTGTCCTTTTCTCGACTCTTCAAATATGAAAAGGCAAAGTTTTGTTTCAGTGTCTTAAAATTGACTGCCCACGAAATATTCCTAGTTAAAGTTATCTTCCTTAGTGTTTCTTTAAAAAAGTTGATTCTAATGGCAACATTTCCAGAGTCTACCAGTCAAGGATTCCCCTCGGATGGGAATCCTGGTCCTTTTCCTTCTTTTGGAAATGTCAGTGCTCCTTATATGGCGACGTTGTCTCTTCTTGGGTTAACCATTGGTTTACCTGTCTGATTATTTTTGACCTCGATGATCCCGAGTGTCCCAACTCCTACCCCTGCATCTCCTTCATTCGAATCATGTCACGATGATTCTAAGGTTGACCACTTGCCTTCTTCCCCCATTTCCTCATCCTCCTCTTCTACTTCGCTTGGTGAAAGTTTAAAATCCAATAACTAGGAGGCTAAGAAGAAGAAGAAGAAGACGAAGAAGAAGAAGAAGACGAAGAAGAAGAAGTTAAATAAGTGAGAGGACAACCGTGCAGCTATCACTCCAAATGCACCTCCCGTCGACAAACCTTATGATCCTACATGGAAGGTAAAATCCCTTGCAGGCTATGTAAGGGTGACCATCTCCTTAGAGACTGTCCTGGCATTCCCAAAGTCTTAGAGGTATGGTCTCAAAATCTAGATCGACCATCCCCGTCAACCTCTAGAGATCATGTCGATGCTACACCTTTAGCTAACAATTGTAAGAAGAAAGGGAAGATTATATTCCCCTATACATTATGTGAAGGAGAGCATCTTCTTCACCTTTGTCCTCTTATGGATAAGGCTTCAAAAGTTTTGGAAAACCTTGCAGCTCCTCAACCCCAACTTCCTATTGGTTATCAAAGGTTTTCTTCTGACCCTCTCCTAGTTGGTAAAGAGATTGGCTTGGATTCATCTCTTGCCCGTCTTGCTCTTCTAGCACGAGACGCTCTTATATCTGTTCCCGACCAACCATTGTTTGAGAAGAGTGTCGATTTGGTTCCGCCATCAGTTGCTCACTCTGTTCCGGAAGAGAGTGGTGATCACATTGCTCATGTTCTTCTTGTCTCCTCAGGTTCTCACGAATTGAAGAGTGACCCTCCCATCCCGGTTGTTCAGGAGAGTCCTCCTCCTATTCCTGTACAGCATCGGGGCAATCATATGATACCCCCACCAAGTAGTTATGTCGTCTCTTTCGATTAGGTGCCATTGACTACTTTCTGCCTCCCATCTTATGTGCCTTTCCATATCACAGTACAAGCCTATAATATGGTAGTACCTGGCACTATATTAGATGAAGGTGCATCTGTTAGCATCATGTCTTCTACTACTTGGAAAGCTTTGGGTTCCCCACAACTTGTGCCTGTCACCTAGAATCTGTTGGCTTTCAACGGAGGGACCAATCAACCCTTAGGGATCCTTCTGAAGTTCCCTATTACTTTGGGAGGAAAAATCATCTATATAGATGTGATGGTAGTCCAAAGTCCTTTAGATTTCAATCTTCTCCTTGGACGTGATTATGTTTATGTCATGGGAGCTCTTGTTTCTTCACTTTTTCATGTGTTTTGTTTTCCGCACGAAGGGAGAATAGTGACCAGCACTCAATTGTCGTTCATTGGTCACCAGGTGCCTCCTTTGCAACCATCATCCCCTATTGGCTCTTGTTTGCAAGCAATACCTTCCCTACCACAGGTCAATTATGTGGCTACCCGTTCCATCTCCACATCTGTTGATGATCACACAGATGGTATCGTACATTATGTATTGGGGGCATTGGAACCCGATCTGTCTTTGGTACCAAATGACATGTATTCTTCCCAGAGTGTGGTTTTTCCATCTAGTGAAGACATCTTGGGAGCCATGTTCTCGTATGGTCCATGAATAGATGTATGAGGATAGTTCCTGGTTTTGTGTCAACCTCGTTAAAAAATGAAACAAAGTGTATGAGGATAGTTCCTGGTCTTGTGTCAACCTCGTTAAAAAATGAAACAAGGAGTCATGAGGATAGTTCCTGGTCTTGTGTCAACCTCGTTAAAAAATGAAAGAAAGGTGTGAGCATAGTTCCTTGTCTTGTGTCAAGCTTGTTAAAAAATGAAACAAGGAGTTATGAGGATAGTTCTTTTACTGTGTCAACCTCATTAAAAAATGAAGCAACTCCCTTTTCCAAATCAAGTCTTTGATTAAGATATCATAAAATCCCAGTCGAGTCTTTCCAAGATCTCGAAAGTGAACATTCATTCCATCCATCTAATTGATTGGAATGAAGCTTGGGGGGGATATACCTTGATTAAGTCATTATGCCAAGGGCATGCAAACTTATAACAAGCATGGTTTTTCATTTCAAGCTTGTGTAAACATGAAACTGAATCCAAGCAGAGTTCTCCATGGTTCAAGCTTGTGTAAAAATGAACCCACACCTAATTTACATCTCGTGATTACCGTTTTAATTAGTAATTTTTGCTAGATGAAACTTGGTTGTTTCATTCCATCGCCACCATCTCTTTGGCCGATCATATTCTTTCACTTGGTTGTTATTCCTTTCCTGAGGAACCGCAACGATGAGTGGTTTTGTTAGCCAGCCTCTTAACCATTACATGTTTTGAGCAGTTCCACCATTGCCGAAACCAGTTGCTACCCTTTATACCACTCAATCCTCTAGGACGAGTCACCTTTCATCTCTTTCTCGACTCGTTAAACTTATATGAAAATATTGCCAAGTATTTTTTCCCTTTTTGACTCGTTAAAGAGAATAAAAATGGGGGGTCCGCTTTCAGCTCTTTTCCGACCCTTTAAAAGCGAAAAGATGGTCGAGCCCTTGTCATTTCGAACTCATTAACAGATGTGAAATGTCATGCGCCTAGTATAAGTTTACCCCTTTTTCAGGCTGGGAGGCACTATTTATGAAAAAGGTACTCCTTGACTGAAATGGTCAAGCAGTTCTCTCAAGTATTGTTTTCTACCTTTTCGGGCTCGAGAGACACAAATGTACGAAAAGGGACCATGTGGAGTTTTCTTTTACGTGTCTTTTTCAAACTCTCTAAACATGAAAAAGATACCAAGTTACACCTTTGTCAGACTTGTTAAACTATTAAACAACATCGAATTCGTCACCATGACGAACACGAGCTTTTCCTTCCCAGGGCTCATTAAACTTACTAGGTCGGATTCATCTGAAGGATGAACTTACAGTGCAAGCACATGTTATCCCCTTCAAGCTTGTAATTAAAAAATAATTGGGGTACTCGCCAAAAATTGTGGGGGAAAATTTTGGAAATCTATCGAGTCGTGTCGGTAGCTCACTCTTGAACATGACACTCTTTGCTTCGTGTCGGGTTGGGACATCCTCATTTACATTGTTGACCTTCCTAGGTTTGGGACGTTCATTTTTTCCTTCCATTTGATCTCTGCTATGTCATTATGACCATCGATCCCATGGATCCAAAAGCTGCCATACTTCTAGTTGTGTCGCCGACATGTTCAAGAGTTGTCCTTCTGCAGTTACACTTACCTCTGTTTCTCTGTCTCATCCAAAATCATTTCGCATCCTCTCATCTCGCATCGATGATGTGGGATTCATTATGGCCCTCCTTCGACATGGTCACTTTTCGTCGACATCAACTCATTATCCAAGAAGTTGATCAAGAGACTCCCTTCCAGTACCTTAGAGCTTGCATGCCTCAATGGCAAGTTCTTCGCACTCGACGAAAAGTTCACATCATTGGCTTTCGATCGAGTGATTTCACGAGTGTTCGACTTCAGTTCCTGTATTCACATTCTGTGAATTGTGCTGATAGTACCTTGAGGTCCATTGTCATTATTGGTGGTTTCTCTCGTGCTTGTTAACAGTTTACATCATTGACTAGTAATCAAGTGACTTTCTAGCATGTTCGACGTCAACACATCTATTTGCATGTTAGGACATGTACTTTGATTGGGTCGTGTTGGAGCGCAAGACCTTGGATTTAGATCACGAAAGTCCAAGTTGTGAAGTGGTGTGACATGGTTTATCATGATATGCATGTCTCTTTGAGATGGCTCGTTGCGACCAGACCATGAGTTACCATATGTGATCCTTCTCATTACGGATGGTTGCACCCATACCTGGATCCATTTACATGATAATTCTCTGGATGGCTTCGTCCATGCCACGATTCATGTATTATTTGATGGAGATCTCAGTTTATGTATATGTATATGTACTTTCTTGTAGGTTTTCCGACAGTAGACCAGTTCCCCACACCGATTTATAAAGCATTTCATCCCTCACTCTGATTCAGCCTTCACGCTTTAGGGGGCATCTGTTACATAGCATTTTGTCACTATCCCTGTACTCCCCGTTCCTTGATCCTGGAGGACCTCTACAGTGAACCCCGCATACTTTGCCTTCATGGAGAAACTCCCATTATGTCCCTCTTCATGAGCAGATCATTTTCCTTTTGCATCATTTCCCCTGAAACTTCTTTTTTGCCCAATTTACATGACCAGCTCTAATGACCTTTGTCTTCCCCGTGCCAATTGGTGCGACTGAGCTGTGTTCTAGTCATGTTGGTCCTGTTATGGAAAGTTTTTTAAATTAGAGTCAAAGCTTCCAGTTCTAGAAGCTCCGTAACGGAAGTCTGGTAAATGGTTTGGCCGAATGGGATCGAGGATGACAATTTGGGCTCCTTTCCCCTATAATGATGGAACTACCTCAAGGGATAAGTCCTTCTCCCATGAGAAGAGGATCCATCTCCCATCCATATTTCATATATAAACCTCCCTTCATAACAAGCACAAACTAGTGACTAGTGTGAAAAATCAGAGTTAGAGTTTTGGCTAAGTGTAAATATACTAGAAAAGCAAGCTATTACTAGTTGTAGCCATATAGTTGTGTGACGGAGAAGTGTGTTAGTTTGGAGTGAAGCCTAAAGGGAAGAGTCTTTAAACTATTGTTGTTTGAAGCCATCATGAAGTGCTAGAAGAAGTGTGTGGGAACCTAGTCTTGTCAGAGGAATACTGCAATGTCAAAACGGATGGTTGTAATCTCTCTTTGATATTAATATATGAAACTATCGATTGATTTCCTACATGTTTTGTAATATTACATATTCGTGTCCTAATGCTTCTTGACTCATTAAGTAGGTTGAATTGCAATTTTTCTATTATTATGTTTGTGTGTTGTTGTTGTTTACTTGTTTCAGGAGCTTGAAGAAGGAAGCGAGATATGCTGGAGCGAGCAAGCGAGGACATCATCAAGCAGGATAAGCAACCAAGAGGTAGGACCTCTTGATTGATTCTAATCTAAGATATTCTACCATAGAATGTACCTGTTGTGGCTAGACCCATTATCGGGCTAGAGGAATTCGTTCGTGTCCACACTTATAATTTTACTTCACCACGGGAAGGACAACCAGGACCTCTTAAGTTAGGAGCCTCTTCTCTTGCTATCTACACATTACAAGCCACTGCTCTTTAGTTTCTCTTCTTGGGGACAGTACTATGGGGAAGGATAACCAGGACCTCCTAAGTTAGGAGCCTATTAGAATATATTTGTAATATCCACTTCCTTTAACCTTATATTCTTTCCGTCCTAAATTGACTTCACCTGAAATCCATATATCTTGGACATGCTTCCAAGTCTACATACCCAGTTTGACAAGTAAAACACATGTGTTAGTTTATTTAGTAAATTGACCTTACATTCATCTTGCAACTTTGTTCTTCCCTTGGACTATCAACAACCTTTCTCTTTCCCTTATCCTAGAGGGGATTGTTGCTTTCTGCCAGTGCTGCTTCAGGAGTTGTCCTCTAGATCTGTGTCAAGGCACTTTATTGAAAGAGCTTCATTAACTTGTTGTCATGTTAGTGTTGACCCCTTTCTATAAACAATTGAGTATCCTCATACGCTGGAAATTCTACTGATTTTTTCTCAACTACTTCCCCAGTACTGCTTTTAGTGGTCTCTTTTGAAGAGACTCTCTTCGGTTCCATGGTAACAAGTGTGGTACCTGTGGGACAAAAAGGACACTCATGACAAGCAAACATTAACTTCAGCAAATTTACCTTCAAATCATGATCAAACAGCAAGCCAAGAAACTAAAGAGATGGATTGTGCAATTTTTATCAACATGGGAGACTGGCTGACTATGGGAACTGTGCACTGCATAATCCCAACAACCAAGGATAAAGCTTGAGGCTTGGGCCTGCGCAATCCGCAGGCCCAGCCTGGGCAGAGACTGGGAGAGACTACGCATGTGTATTCTTAGTGGACAAGGTGACATGTTGTTGGGATGTGGTCCCCTGGGCCAGTTTTGGTGCAAAACCCTAAGTTTTGATGTAAAAAGATGTAAAGTCTCCGCAAATTTTGGTCGTGGAGCACGTAGTTAAGTAAAGACTTAAAAAGGGTTTTACCCTCTTTTATGTAAGTTAAGTCGGCTTTTGAAGATCTACCCATGGTCTGTGGACCATGGGATTGTATAATTAGGTGTGTCTTAGAGAGTCTAAGGAAGGAAATAGAGGAACAGAAGTTGTCTATGGGTACAAGAGAAGGAGTCTAAGTTAGCGCAAAAGGTAGAAGAAAGGCTCTGCAGCTGAGTGCACAGAGGCCTAGAGTAGTGTCTGCAACTGAGTGCGCGGACCCCTGCAACTGAGTGTAGAGAGAAGTCTTGAGTCTGTAAGCAAAATTGATTATCAATAAAGAAGATTATTACAGAAATTCTTGTGTTTATCCATTTAATTCTGTTATAATGTGTTTTATGTTGTGATGAATGATGGGTTTATGAAATAATGTTATATTGATGCTTGACTTTATTGGATCTATATTGTTATGTGAATGAAATTGATGTCAAGTCTTTACATGAAGATTATATCCTTGCATGTTAAAGTTATCTAACGCTTAAGCAGATCTGAATAAATATTGGGTTAAGAATAAGCTTAGATGCGCATAAGTAGTTGATTAGCCTGTTCAGGGTTCGCAAAAGCCAATCGTAGACCTTCACAGAGGTCTAGAAGCTGATTAAGGGGAATTCCATCGATAAGCCATAAAAGCTTATCGATCTACGCGAAGGCATATCTAGACCACAAAAGGACATCACACTGCTCTCTCGGTGCGGAAACTTGGTTCCAGCATCCCCCCATACTGCTTCAGGTGAGACTTCAGTCTGCGCTCCACGGATTGATGCTGAAAGGGCCAGTAGTATAGGGATTTGTTTGGCACAACTAACTTTGAACTTGGGTCAGGACCCACTAAGCCAACAAATGGTTTTGTTGCCAGGACTGGGATCTACATAAAGAGGTGTGTGATGTCACATCACTAGAATCCAACAAAGAAAGAAATTGAGAAGTGGTTGGACAGAAAGATCCATGAATTTGCAGCGCAAGAAAACAGAAATTCGCGCCTGAAAAAAGAACAGTGGTTGGACAGATATATGTACACAGAAATACACGATATTTTCTTATGCACCTTCCCGATTGAACTATACAAGTGGATCACTAAATTGGCAGATGACCAAGGTAGGTGGAGGCTTGACAGTCCAATAGTGTGGACCCCGGAGCTAGTGCGAAGGTTGGAAACTTTTGAAGACAAGATCACACACGTTGTTGATCATTGGCTTGATCAAGTCATAGGGGGATTTGTGATAAAATTCGCGGTCAATACCTCAGTCAGCTACAGTAAAGCAGAACAACGCTTCTTCAAAGGACCGTGAGGTAAGTATTTAAGATCTTTGAATACTTGGATTAAAATGCTCTTGTGTGAAAAACGAGTTATGCCACTGCTTTGATGTTTGGATCTACGCAAAGTGGATGGATCTTTAGAAATCAGGAAAGAGCAGGTCCTGAATATAGCCCATTAATAGAACCTCCTTCGAGTGATGACGAGGGAATGTTACAAGTCTCACTGTGAAGCGTTGTACAGTTAACAAGGCGGGTGTCTAGTCAATTTAACGTCTTAAATTGCTCTACATAAATTATCAATCGGGTATCATAAATTGATGAAGTGTGGTGCACCATATGTGCTTAGTTAACCCTTTTTCTTACTTCGTTGTTTTATAGTTTGGGGTTTTGTTTTTGTTGGTATCCTAAAGTATTCTAATGCAATGGAAATCCTAGTTTAAAGTTTTAAGAATACTTTTAAAAATCAAGTGTGGATGTATAGTTGTAGACAAGGTTTATGCTTTTTATGATCATTTCCAAACTTAGCACTTCAAAGATCTCAAAACATGTTATCTATAAAATCATAACTTGAACAAAAGTGTAAACATGCAGCTACATAAATCAAGCTAAAGATGAAGTACTGAAAATGAGGTTACTGTCTCTGTTGTCCATCTAATTACAGAAATAAAATCTAAACTACTGCACTCAAAACCAAAAATTGCAGACTAATGAAAGCAAAATCAAATTACTTCACTTATAATCCGATAGCTCGCCAATTAACTTCTCAGGTTAAGCCATGGCACCGGAGATAACGTCAAATAACATGAAGAATTGATATCTAAATTACCTACTTGCAAATTAATGAAAGCAAAATCAAATTACTTCACTTATAATCCGATAGCTCGCCAATTAACTTCTCGGGTTAAGCCATGGCACCGGAGATAATGTCAAATAACATGAAGAACTTGATATCTAAACTAGCTAATAGCAGCAAACAAATCTCATTGAAATCAAAGCATAACAACTGAAATTTAAAAGCTAAAAAGTTTAGCAGAGAAGCAAATCTCAAATCACTACTTGATGCAAAAACTAATAAGAAAATACAAGAACATGTAAAGAAAAAACTAATCTACAATCAACCGGTTGAACGCACATGCATGAAAAAAATTGCATGAATGGAAAATCTAAACTATCAAACTTGAAAGCAATAAAATGACATACTTGAATGAAATCAAAGCAAAACTACAAAGCAAAATCTACTCTACCTTACATTCTAATATGCTCCATGACATCTACTTCACATCTCCTTCCATGTTGAGAACATCAAAGCTTTATTCAAATTCTTCAAAATTACAAAGTACAACAAAGCTCTCCAAAGCTTTCCAAAGCCATCAAGGAAGAACTACAAACTCCAAGCTAAAGAACTAAAAAGCCAAGCTAAGCTAACAAATGAAGGAGAGAGATCTCCTATTTATACAAAAAGATGAGAAGCCATCTCATTAATGAGAGTCCATGAATCTCTCCCTCTACCTCTAGAGTCCTAATCAAAATAGGAACTGATAAGACACATGTCTTCTTAGAGTTTCAATACAATTAGGAGATGTGACACATATCCTCATGATCTCATGATTCTCTCCACTCAAATTCGAATTTGGCCTTAGGGTGCCACATAAAGGTCTTCTAGAAGCCTCCTTTTGACCTACACATGTCAACAATCTCAACCCACTTGTTAGGTATAAGCATATGCACATTATTTTCTAATTTTTAACCACAAATTCACTTAAAAAGGCTTAGAATCAATAAAGTTTGGGAAAACATAAATGTGTCCCAATGATAATGAAAGTGGGATGAATATAGTGACATAGTAGTGAAATAGAGGTGAAATGGAGGTGATATAATGGACATAATAGTGAAAGTGTAATGGAAATGAATGACATTTTCAAGACCCAACAGCGGGGTTTTCCACAAATACCTCATCCACCCACACCACCTCCACCTTCACCTCCACAACATACACCTTCGCTCACACCATCACCACCTTCGACATCGTTCAACATGTCGAATACCATGAAGTTTCCTATTTTCAAGGGCTTGGGAAGCGAGGACCTGGATTAGTTTTGGTTCGTTCCGAAGGCTATATGGACAACACAACAAATTACGAATGATAATATAAAGAAGGCACAATTGGTTACTCCTCTACAAGATTGCGCGTTAACATGGTACATTAAGTACTGCACCAATAACCTGCTAGCATCATTAGCAGACACTCAAACCGCTCTGAACAAAGAATTCAGTAAGCCTAAGGCGGAATCACAACCAGTAATTGGATTCAAGGAAATCACAACGAGGCCTGGCAAAATGCCATGGGAATTAGATCAAAGATTGAAGTGCCAGATCTGCAAATCTAATATGAATCTCATAGATAGTCATCATTGTGAATGGTTTGTATCCTCGCTCCTGCCCCACCTAAGGGTTGTTTATCACAGCAAAAAATAGAAACTCGGGTGGAAGCCCTGGAAATTGCGTTGAGATTGCATGAAATGCCTATTCAGGATGATTCTTGGGGGGGTTCAACAGATCCATGCGCAATTGCAGAACCTTTTCTTAGAGTTACAGAGCTTGAAAAAGGAAAAATCGGCTTAGTCGGAGCCGCGTGAATAAGTTTGGTGCCTTAAGTGTAAATTCCAGGGGCATGATAAAGATCATTGCCCTGTCTTCGCGAATTATGTTACAGGGGGAGGGCCAATGCCTCTGAGGCAGGAAGCTCCAGCAAGACCAAGTACGGGGCTCACGCTATCGTGTGTTATCTATCAGGTGGCTGGGAAACATGCAACGGACAATTGCCACTTGCTACAAAAATTTGTGCAGACGCCCCAACAGTTATTCTGTGATTTCTGTAAATCAATGGGCCATGATGAGTTCCATTGCCACAACTACGAATTAATGATGGATAGAATGCCCACGTATCGAATAAAACAAGAAACTCGGCCTCCAGATCAGGGCGTTGGGGGAGCGCGTGGAGGTTATCAAGGTTGTGGACACGATCAAGGAGGAGGAGTACCTGGGAGAGGTCGAGGGAAAGTTATTTTCTATAATTGGGGAACACCAAGACACTATGCATGAAAGTGTACAAACCAGACATGCACGTCGTGTCGATACTACACTCAGTTTGACAACACAATAGAAGAATGCCCTATATTGATAGCTAAAATGTAGGAGAAGAAGGTGAAGCCTCAGCAACCTACCCAAAATTTACAGATGATGAGGATCGAGCCCTACAAAGAGGATCCCAATGTCAATATTGTGCTTCGAAGCGGAATGATGACTGGTGATGATAAAGGGAAATGACCTAAAGAAATTGAGTAGTAACGCAAGGCTCCAGAAAAGGAGGTTGGGTTTGATCTGGAGTGTGCGAAAGAAATGTTCATGGAAGATAAGAAAATATTTGTTGAGATCTCTACCTCAGGAAGTCAAAAAAACTGTCAGATACCAGTGCGCCTACAGAGATTGACCCCTCTGTGCTTACCACCTTTTTGGAGACTTGTATGAAGCTGTTGCGCGATAGCAAGGCTGTGAAAGGGCTACAAGGAACTGATAAACAAGTGTGTTGGTAAGAATACTGCTCCTAAAGGACATTGCACAATCAGAAAGATAGGCAAACACAAGATGAGAACAGGGCGTGAAATGAGGCTCACCGTGCAATTTAATAGGAGACTATGAGATGGACAAGGTTATTTTAGATATGGGTTTGGATGTGAACGTTTTTCCTAAACAGACATGGGAAAGGATGGGGAGACCTGCACTACAATGGTCTCTGATTCAATTGAGGATGGAAAACCAACAAAATATTATCCCTATGGGGCGATTGCACCAGGTAACTGTAGATATAGAAGGTGTGAGTGCGCTGGCTGATTTTGAAGTGATAAAGATCGTTAATGGCAGCAATCCATACCCGCGCTCCTGGGAATTGATTGGGCTATTGACATGAATGAGTAATAAATTTGAAGAAGTGGACAATGTCATTTGAAATAAAATCGCTCTGCGTTGTAGTCCCATTGGACCCTACAGAAGGACAGTGTTATACTGAACCGGTCCGCGACTATGAAAGAAATGATGATTTGGACCAGATCTATAAGATAACAATGCGAGACCAAGATTGGGTTAATCTAACAGCTGATGTATGAATTACATGGGACCGAAAAATTTCTTGTACTTTAGACTCAGATGAAGAGTTAGAACATTGGAAAAACAGGTTGCATGAAGTATCCACATTGCGTTGCAACATGATGACCAAATCACTACGTTGTGTGTCATCGGAGGTAAGAAATTTGCCTTATTATGATGGTTTAACTGACATGGATAAATTTGTGGATGCTTTTGAAAGATAATTTCCAGAGGATTACTGTTTTCAGGCATTGGATTGGGTACTGCGCGCTAAGCCCGCTTGGTGGTGGGGTACGCACAAAGACAGCTTTGATGAGTGGCATGATTACAGAAGAATGATGAGGATGCAGTTTGGTCAGCCTCAAGTATGGATAACCAATAAGTATGATGGTATGAATGATCCACGCGATCACTTGGCTAAATGAACTAAGTTATATGGAATGGAGCCGTAGCTAGAATGCGTGCATATATTCTGTCACACTCTGGGCGTAATCCCTATAAACTGGTATTTGGAGACGGAGCTCCACCATGACACCGCAGAATGGGATGTCTTAATAGAAGGTTCATGAGGACATTTAGCTTTGAATATGGGTTCGAAAGCATTAATGAGGCACCACAAGAGGTTAAGGCAGCGATCTTCATAATACACAATATCCTTTGCAATTGATTCAACCAGATTGGAGCATTGAGTTGCGCCATGCCCTGGAGTGTTGTAATGTGACTGCTGAAAGAGAGGATGAGGATCCAAGGAATATTAACATCCCAGAAATAGAAGGCCGCCGTGAGGTAGAGCGACTGCAAATAGGTTATCCAGACATCATTGCGCCATTGAAAACTAGGCAAGTAAACATTGGGACAGAGGCAGAGCTGAAGATTGCGAAGATTGGGGATTATTGGGATGATGCCACAGTAGATAAGGTCGTTGAATTGCTCTGTGAATATCAGGATTTGTTCCCTACAAAGTTTTCAAACATGAAAGGTATCATAGGAGACTTGGGCGTGATGAAGATTACCTTGAAGTTGTACGCGAACCTTGTTAAGCAGAGGCCATATCGCCTTAATCCCAAATAGAAGGAAAAGGTCCACTTGGAGTTGGACAAGATGCTTGAACTAGGTATTATTGAACCCGTGGATGAGTCTGATTGGGTGAATCTAATGGTAGTTCAGGAAAAGAAGTAGAAGGATGAAATAAGGATTTGCGTAGATCTCAGAAAACTTAATGATGCTTGTGTCCATGATCCCTTTTCGACACTGTTTATTAATGAAGTACTGGACAACGTGGGAGTACAGGAAGCGTATTCCCTCACTGATTGGTTCTTTGGGTACCATCAGATTAAGATCGCGCCAGAAGATAGGAGTGAGACAACCTTTGTGATGAAATGGGGTTGATTCCAATATAGAGTAATGTCATTTGGACTCAATAATGCACCGGAAATATTCTCTCGCGTAGTCATCGCGACGTTCAAAGAGTTCATTCACAAATTCTTGGAAGTCTATTTTGATGACTGGATAGTGTTTGGGCTAGTCAAGCAACATGTTGGAGACATTATGCTTTTAATGTTGGATACATGCCAAAGGTATCAGATTGCATTGAACCTGAAGAAATGTTTGTTTTGTGTCCCCTTTTGGATTTTGCTGGGTCATGTGGTATGCGAGCAAGGACTCATGTTGGACCCTGCCAAGATCATGGTAATAATCAAGTTGGAAGCCCCGAGGAGTGTTAAATAGTTGTGCGCAACGCTGGGCCATACAGGGTATTATCAAAAGTTCATCAAGGCTCATGCTCAGATTACTGTGCCCATGGAAAAGTTGTTAAAGAAGGATGCTACATTCTGCTGGAATGAAGAATGTCAACGCAATCTGGATGTCTTGAAGGAGAAAATGGTTACCACACCAATACTGGTATTCCCGGACTGGAAGAAGGAATTCCATGTGCATGTGGATGCCTTGTGTATTGCGCTAGGAGCAGTGCTGACATAGGCTGGTGAAGGGGAGATGGATCATCCTATAGTGTTTGCAAGCAGAAAATTTTCAAAGGTTGAAAAGAATTATTCGACGACAGAGCGCGAAGGGTTGGCTATGGTGTACGCGCTCCAGAAATTCATACATTACCTGTTGGGCAGACATTTCAAGATGTAACAGACCATTCTTCATTGAAGTATCTAGTCAGTAAGCCTGTGTTGGGGGCAGGAATATGTAGATGGTTGTTGTTGTTTCAAGAATATGATTTTGAGGTAATTGTGAAGCCAGGAAAGTTGAATGCAAGGCCAGACCATCTGTCGCATTGAAACAGGAGAAGATCCTACTAATTTGGAGGAAGGGTTGTCTAACTCACATCTCTTCATAGTGTGCATAGTAGATAATCACTTTGCAGAAATTATCCACTTCCTAAATACAGGAATGGCTCCAGAAGGATATACCGGTCAACGAAAGAAAGAATTGGTGGTGCACACGGCATATTTTTTAGTGATTGCAGGCCATTTGTATAAAATGGGAGCAGACGAGATACTTCAACATTATGTGCCCGATTTTAAATGAAACAGTATCCTCGCTGAAGCTCATGGAGGATCTACGGGAGGGCATTATGCAGGAAAAGCAACAATGCAGAAGATTTTGCGCGATGGGTTGTGGTGGTCGACGCTGCATAAAGATTCTAAAGAATATTGTATGGCATGTGATGTATGTCAGAGAACTGGCAGGTCATCGTGGAGGGATGAGCTTCCTCTGAATCCGTAGGTGTCATTGATTTTGTAGGACCAATTCAAACCCCAAGCAAGAAAATTGGTGCGCGTTATATCATCACCGCAACAAAGTATTTGACCAGATGGGCGAAGGCACAGCCTGTGAAAGAATGTACGTGGGCGACAGCAGCAAAAAAATTGTTTGCATATGTGTTGACCAGGTTTGGTTTCCCAAAGGTATTGATGAGTGATCGTGGTATACATTTTATCAATGAGACAATCAGCACACTAACGGAATAATTCCAGGTTTACCATCAGAAGAGTATGCCATATCATCCTCAGGCCAATGGAACGGTTGAGGATTTTAATAAGATATTTGAGAATGCGCTGATGAAGGTTTGCAAGGGACAACAGAATGATTGGGACATGCGCGTACCAGTGGTATTATGGGCATATAGAACTACTTGCAAAAAGCTCACAGGTCAAACACCTTTTAGGTTGGTCTATGGCATGGAAGTTGTAATGCATATGGAGTATATCGTGCCTATTCTATGCATAGTTGCTTTCAAAGGAATGGCAGACCATGGAGCCTTAGAAGAAGGGCTCACAAAGCTAATGGAGCTCGAAGAAGATAGGTTTCTGGCTGGATTCCATCAGCAGGTTCAGAAGGAACATGAAAAAGCTTAGCATGATCAGCACATCAAACTGCACACCTTCAAAGTAAATGACTTAGTTTTATTATATGATAGCAACTACGATAAGCTTCAGATGCACTGGCTGGGGTCATATATTTTCAAAGAAATTACAGATGGTGGTGCAGTTCATCTTGCAAAGTTGAATGGATAACCATTTCTGCAAGTAAATGGAAGTCGGTTGAAGCCGTACACTGGGAATCCAGCCCAATGACTACAGGATAGTAGGACAGTCTAAGTGGTACAGGCAGCTGCAAGGGAGCACAGGACTATAAACTAAACTGCCCATTTGTAGAGATACGCGAAAAAGGGAGATGTCATAGTACCAGAAGAGGCACGAAGGGAGCTGCATTACAGAGAGAGTACCGCACAGCGCAGCCAGAAAATGACCCTTACAGTCACTATTCATGATTTGATAGTGAGGAGATGGTTAAGAGGAGCGGGGGGTGGAATTTAAGTCATTTAAGGCTAAAACATTTGGAGATTTGCTGCCAAATCAGCTTCTATGGACGGATTTTGGGGGGAAGATCGAATTTGAATCCGAAATCTCCTATAAATTACGTGCCGTTGTCCAGCAGAGAACACTTTGCATCCTTAGAATTTTTGCGTTGTATTGTCCATTGTTTATGAATCCTCAGGTTTTCGCAGATTTAGTCACGAGCTCTGTATTTGATAAGTTACCGAAGGATACCCAGCATTTATTCTCAGCACAATGTCTGGACCATGCGAAACTGAAAGCACTAGAGGAACTGTCGCCACTTAGGGAGCTACTCCAGAGGTTGTGAGCATGGAGGCTCTGGCTGATGTGCCTACAGCGCCAAGGTCACATAGGCCCAAGCCTACACTAGTGAGAGAAGCCCCAAACCCAAGAAAGACAAATAGAAGAGGTCGATGCCAGTAAATGAGTCACCGAGGAAGCATTCTTCTACCCAGGCCGAGAAGAAAGAAAAAAATCTGGCAAAGGATAAGGGGAAAGTGGTCGATTTGGAGGCCAAAGATGGCACGAAGGATACAGATGCCGAGGGCATGGAGCTTATCTCCAAGTTGTCGGATTATATCCCTCTGCATAAGGGAAAAGTGAAGATAACCAAAGACCCAGGCACAGGGAAATTCCTCCTCAACACGCCCCTGTTGCCAGAGGACATCACCTTTGAAGCTCTATGCTTCCTGTGGATTTCCCATTTAAAGCTAGAATACTTGGATTCGGCAGACCACGAGAGGTTCCCCCACCTTGCGACGGAAAACTACATGAAAAGGGGTTATTATAAGGAATCTAGTGTCACCATGTTGGAGCCTATGGAGTGGATTTGCGGAGTGAATCAGTCGAGGTTGTTGAACCTACTATGGTTGCCCAACTACCACCGATCCAACATCAACCTCATTGTTATCAACCAATTGCTGACCCTGGTGCATGATGAATTTTTGTGACTGAGCATACCAATCCCAATTACTGATATGTTGATCCATCAGATCATGCTTTTACCACACTCAGGCTTGAATCCAGCCAAAGAGTTTGGCAGAAAAAAGAGTGAGCGCAAACTAGCAGAGAAGATGAAGGAAAAGTTCAAGCTTATCAAGAAGTCGCGCAGGTACTCCATCACATCTATCACCGACCCCGCGGTGAAAGTTGAT
This sequence comes from Pinus tabuliformis, assembly GCA_031772625.1. Lineage (NCBI taxonomy): Eukaryota > Viridiplantae > Streptophyta > Pinopsida > Pinales > Pinaceae > Pinus > Pinus tabuliformis. The sequence goes on along the minus strand of CM062804.1, from coordinate 311,806,635 downwards.
ACACAGATCTCAGCTAGAAAGGTCATGAGAAAATTCCTATGGACGAGGTTCTGGCACCCGTAATTTCATTGGTTGACAGTGCACGGAGGGCGTGAAATTCAATTGGTCATGCTACCTATTTAGCAAGTTCCTCGTGAATTGTCGCGAGCCTCTGGATGAGAGCAAAACCTTCCACTACGCGTGGTTGTTTCTCTCCATCGTGCTCATGGCATGGGACCTACCAGAGGATAGTCAGTTTCCTCCCTTGGAGAAAGGATTGTCGGAGGCTGCCCAATTTGCCTCCCTTTGGGCCACAAAGGACGCCGCATGGGTCACGGAGACCAAATTTTTCTGGGTGTTGATGGAGGTGAGCATTCGCATGGCCATCAACCAGAAGTCACAGTTGTCCCCAATGGTGTTCGAGCAGCTATCAGAGTACACGGAGTTTAAGGCAGACTTCCACCAAATATACATCAAGGAACGGAAGGACCTGCAGCAGAAATGATTTGACCTGCCTTACCTTGATATAGATGATGCTATTCAGGATGTTATCAAGTGATGGCTGGCATATTGGCATTCCCCATCTAATCTGGCCACCGGCACCTGCAAATCTGCGGAGAAGGAAAAGAAGGAAGCAGAAAAGCAGGTAGTCCAGCAGTTGGCTGAGAAGCGAAGGAAATAGGGCAAGGAGAAGGCCCGGCTAGAAAAGGAGCTTGCTATGAAGTAGCAGGCCGAACAAGAAGAGCGCGACTCTGAGCAGAGTGGTAAGTCTCCTTCACCCCAAGCAAAGGAAGAGGAGCAATTAGAGCAGGGTAGTGGCCGTCAGGAGGAATAGAGCACTCCCTTCTGAGTAAAAAGGTACAGGGATCAGTAGAAGGAGGGGCCTCGGAAGAAGTCGAAAGTGACAAAGCCATCACTAGATCCAATCACACTAACAGAAGGCGATCTCGACGAGATCGGAGATAAGGTGCGTGACACCACAACGGAACTATTGCAACAGTTCGAACAACAACAACAACAGGCACTAAGTACTATCCAAAAGGATCTACGTGAGTTGCATATTGAGACCAGCAGGATCCAAGTCGGCGCAGGGTAGGTAAGCGCTGCACCAACGATCTTAGCACCCAGGACCAGTCAGGTAGTAGAGATGGTCCAATCACTAGATCTTCGGGTAGTCGCGCTACCAGAAGGATCATTGAGCATAGAGGCAGTTGATGACAAGGTCATCGTGAGTTCTCTAAAGAGAATCGGCCTCAACCTCGCCACAATCCCCAATGAGTATCATAACATGCTATAAACAGGTGTGATGGAAGATTTAAGAGCACGGGTGTAGCACGCCCTCAGCCTCATAAGAGAATATATGGTTGTGCAAGGCTACTGACAAGGATGCTGAATTTGATTTGCATAAGGCAAAGGAAACATTTTTGGAGGCAAAAAAGAGCTTTGTGGATTTAGGAGCTTCCACATCAAAGAATCAGAATGCATGAACAAAGAAGCCTGAAAAAGTCATTGCTACGTAGGAAATAGATCCCTCAGTATTGAAATCCTTCTTATAGACTTGCATGAAGTTCCTAAGGGACCAAAAAGCAGTGGAGGGACTGCAAGAGTTAATAGACAACTGCGCTAGCAAGGGTAAGTCGTTGCCTGAACAACGTGTAGTGCATAAAGTAGACAAAAGTAAGAAAAGGACTGGTCGGGAGATGAGATTGACTACACAAATCAGAGAATTTGAAATGGACCAGGTGATCCTAGATTTGGGATCTGATGTGAATGTTTTTCCTAAACAGACCTGGGAAAGAATGGGAAAGTCGGCGCTACAATGGTCCCCAATTTAGCTGCGAATGGCGAACCAACAGAAAATTATTCTTATGGGACGCTTACATGGATTAATTGTAGACATTGAAGGGGCACGCGTTATAGCTGATTTTGAGGTAATTGAAATAGTGGATGATAGTAATCCCTACCCAGCATTGCTTCGAATTTATTGGGTGTTTGATATGAATGTGGTCATCAACCTGAAGAAGTGCAGCATGACATTTAAGAAGAAGGAACTGAGAGTCATTGTTCCTCTGGACCCAGCTGAGGGTGTGCGGTATATTGAACCAGTCCAGGATTACTATGAGGAGGATGATATTGAGTAGATCTATAATCTTACTGCGTGGAATGAGGATTAGATCAGCCCTATGGCAGATGGAATAATTATGTGGGAAAAGGACATTTCCTACAACTCGAATTCAGATGTGGAGCTCAAGCATTGGCATAATAGATTGCATGAAGTATCCACGATGTGATGCAATAGACTAACTAAATCACTCTGGTGTATATCCACTGAGATACGTAATTTACCCTATTGTGATGGCTTAAAAGATGTAAATTTGTTTCTTGATAAATTTGAAAGGGATGTACGAGAGGAGCATAGGTTCTAGGAATTGGACATCGTGCTGAGAGCTACGCTTGCCAGATGGTGGGGTACACATAAGATTAGTTTTGCAGACTGGAAGGAGTATCAAAGGAAGGATGATGAATTTACGATTTGGATATGCAAATACCCGTTTCTGAAAAATATATAGGGAAGGATTATTCGCGAGAGCATCTAGCTCGTTGGACGAAAGCATGGGAGGAGGAACCACAACTTGAATGGGTACGTATATTCTACCACACTTTGGATACTATTCTGATGACCTGGTATTTGGAAACAAAGCTGCGACATGGAACCATGGAGTGGGACATTTTGAAGGAAAGCTTTCTGCTCACATTCAGTTTTGAGGATGGATTTGAGTATATTGATGAAGCATTACAGGAAATCGTGGTTGCAATGTTCAAAATGCCTGTAGAGCCTATATCATGGGTACAACCTCACTGGAGTACGCAGCTGCATCGTGCTCTGAAATGCTACAATGTTACCACAAAAGAGGGCGAGAAAGATCCCAAGAATATTAATATCCTTGAGTCAAAAGGACAGCACGAAGTTTGAGCCGAAGGTAGAGGTTCCTGACATTTCAAATTCATTGAAAACCAAGCAAGTGAACATTGGGTCAGAAGCGCAGCCAAAGTTCGCGAATATTGGAGATTACTAAGATGAGGACATAGTTGACAAGGTCTCGAAGTTATTGCGGGAATATCAGGACTTGTCTCCAACAAAGTTCTCTGATCTAAAGGGGATATTAGGTGATCTGGGTGTTATGAAGATCAACCTGAAGCCAGATGCGAAGCCGGTAAAGCAGCACCCATACCGATTGAATCTGAAATACAAATAAAGGGTGCACAAAGAGCTAGATAAGATGCTCATTGCAGGGATTATTGAGCCTGTAGAAGAATTAGACAGGGTTAGTCCTATGGTAGTTCAAGAGAATAAGATAAAGGGAGAAATCAAGATCTGCGTAGAACTAAGGAAGTTGAACGATGCTTGTGTACATGATCCATTTCCTACATCGTTCACAGATGAAGTCTTGGAGAACGTTGGTGTTCAAGAAGCATACTCTTTTACAAATGGGTCCTCAGGTTATCACCAAATCATGATCACGCCAGAAGATCGAAGTAAGACTACCTTCGTCATAGAATGGGGCTCTTTTCAGTATACAGTTATGCCCTTTAGCCTTAAGAATGCCCCTACGATCTTTTCTACTGTGGCAGTCGCTGCCTTTAATGAATTTATTCACAAATTTTAGAGGTTTACTTTGATGATTAGATGGTGTTTGGATTAGTTAAAAAGCATGTTTCAAGTATTCGCCTGATGCTGGATGCTGGCTCGAAAGAGTCATCAAGGAAAATACCCTGGGTTCAGGCACATAAGGCCAGCAATGGTCCGATGTACTCTAGGATAGTGCTAGCATTTTCACCTCACCCCGAAGGGCAAGAAATCTCACCTGAAGAGCGTCGTGACCAAAAGGGTAGAAGGGCTCAGCATGGAGTCGAGGGGATATTAGTTGAACACTGGCGGTCACACACATATGCGTTCATAATACATGAAACAGAGATAATGATACCCTAAACTCATACACATGGATTCATCATAAATACCACAGAACTAATAGCATTCTAATATCGATCTACCAATCACCATCTTCATGCAACAAGGAGACTATTTAAAATTTTAATAAGCCCACAGAACATGATGTGCAATGTGTTATGAGTCTTAACAACCATCAACTCTGATTACATTAAATCAACTAAACAAAATGCATTATAACTTGGCATCTCACCATCAACAATACATAAAATACCCGGCTCAGTGGCCCGGGTCAGATATGCTCCGCAACCCAGTTCCTCGGTTTCCAGCTCTTCCTGCTTCTCCTCTTATGTCTGCGTACCTCCTCATCCACCAAATCCTTTAGCGTCCTATGCATCCATCCTCAACAACAACCCCAACAATCAACAAAACCCAACAACAACCTCTTCCTTTCTGTTCTTCCTCTTTTTATATCCTTACTGGCTACCAGGATTGACAATTCTCGCTCGGCTGCTTGCTTCCTTGGTTGCCTCTATGCCTTCCCGTCTCCTTAGCTACCTTTGCCTTCTGCTTCCACCTTGCCATCACCTTTCCACAACTACTCGTTCCGCTGCCCAACTGTTGTTGCCATTTGTCCTTTGCCACCCTACAGTTGGTCAAAACTGGTCAAAACTCTTCAAAATTAACGAAGGCTCCAACAGGCCACAGCCATAATTTCTTGACTCATCCCCGAGTCAAGTCATTTCTATCTCTGGCGGCTCTGTTGTTGTTTCTGTGGGTTCTACGGGTGGCAGTTGTGTTGCTATCAGCGTTGTTTCCACTGTCTGTTGTGCCGACACCTCTTTTGTTGTGATACTTTCTTGCATAATAGGCATCTCTTCCATCTCTATCCTAGCCTGTGGTGTGGCATTTGTTTCTGTGGCCCTTTCTTGACCTTGTGGCTCCTCCATTCCAAACGAAGGCTCCAACTTGGGGACTGTTTATGTCATCTACTGCCTGAACTCATTGTATCGTTGGATATCCAAGTCCCAGTTTGCGTGGATTGCGTCTGCGCTTCGTGTGAATGCCTCGGCTGATTGTGATGTTAAGTTTTTCAGCTGTTGGATCTGCAGGTCGTCCAATTGCTAGCTTCTTGAGTCACATGCCTCCTTTAACATCAAGACCTGCATCCAAACTAGGGGCCGCAAGTCTCGGATTACTCTTTTCATCCTTTCCGACTCCTCCTCAATTGTGTCAACCTAGGCCTGGAGGACGTCAATTTGTTCACTTATTTGTTGGAGCTGAGCAGGGTCTGTGCATGCCCTTGTGCTGGCAAATAGAGATTGAATTTTCTCTCGCAACGGGTAAACCTGGTGATTCTTCAGAGCTAGAATGCCTAACTAGTCATGGACCTTGCAAATTAAGGCGTATCCATCGGTGAGGGTGTCAGCTCGTGCTTATTTCTTTGTCTCAAGCTCTCATACCTTGCTTTCAACCGAGCGTGCATAGATTTCTACAGGTTCTGGCAGTGCAGACCTAATGGTCTTTAGCTTCCTCTTCATTTCTGCATTTGTGGTTGTTATGCATATGCACGCCGTCTGTATATGATCGCAGCAGTCGATCAAGGAGTAGGGGGACATGTCTGTCAGTGCTTCTGTGTTGGCTTCAGTGATGGTTAGCCTCATGGATTGGAACCTCTGGGTAAGCTGATCTACTTGTGCTTGCAATCCTGTATTTTCCTCTTCCAAGCGATCTCTGTTGGGTTGTGTTATATTCTTTCCACGACTAGCCCACATAGTTAACAGGGGGGTTAGAGGGGGGGCGGAGCCCCCCCTTCATTGTGTCGATTGCATAGTGGGGGGGAGGTCACAAGGGGTTTGAGGGGTACCCGTAACCCCACTTTATGGGGTCCTATGGTTTTGTGCATGATTTTCGCACATGTTTTTGGACGCGATGGTTTTTGGTCCATGGTTTTGGACATGATGGTTTTTCGTTCCATGGTATTGGATGCTTCGGCATGTATAAATATGTATTGTAACATTGAAATGAGCATAATGAAAAATCAAGCTGGTAGCCCTAGTTTTGGGATCCAGGGGAAAATCTCTGTGTATATGTGTTTTATGTGTTATGCTCTCACATTGTTTATTTTATGTGTTTTAGAATTAGTATGCAGGTAATTTCTATACGGGGTTAAAACCTACATTTGGTATCGGAGTTGTTTGGTTTCAAAGGGACGCCTTTGTTGTTGAGGGGTTTCGCTCGAGCCTGTGGTAGACCCTTTTCAGTGGGAGATCTATGAGATTGATTCTGTTGGTGAAAGAAGATGGCGAGCAGTGGAAAGATAGAGATCGAGAAATTTAATGGTCAAAGTTTTGAGTTGTGGAAACTCAAGATCGAGGATCTGTTGGTGGATAAAGATCAGTGGATCACGGTAGATTTGGGTACTAAACCAACGGGAGTGTTCGATGAAGAATGGAAGAAGTTGGATCGACTTAGGTGCATCCTTTCACTTCACTCTCCATAGAGAATGGTTCTGCGAGTATGAGAAATATGATGGTGGTGATGTCTTCTTGGGGGATGATAGGAAGTCTAGAATTGTTGGTCGCGGAAAAGTAAAGTTGAAATTACAAGGTGGAAGGGTTGGAACACTTCCGAGTGTTCTGCATATTCCTGCATTGGCCAGAAATCTAATTTCTGTAAGCAAGTTGGATGATGCAGGTGTAAAAACAGTGTTCAAGAAGGATACCTACAAGATGGTTCGGGGAGCACTGGTATTGATGCGGGGAGTTCGAATTGGAACTTTGTACAAGCTGCAAGGTAGCACTGTTATTGATGGGTGCAACGGTTCTATGGTTCCTGAAAGTGGAGCAGAAAATCTAGTGGTCTCTGGAGAGAAGACCATGTTGTGGCATCAAAGGCTTGGACATATTGGAGAGAAGGGCCTTCGAATACTTCATGTAAAGGTATGGTAGAAGGTATGAGTAATATCTCTCTGGATTTTGATTCCTGTGAAAATTGTGTATATGGGAAGTAGAATCGAGTGAGTTTCCCCTCTGGTAGTAAGAGGGAAAAACAGATATTAGAGCTTGTGCACAATGATGTGTTTGGACCTGTGAAGGTTCCATCACTGGGTAAGTCTGTGTACTATGTATCATTTATAGATGACTTCTCAAGGAATACATGGATATATTTCCTTAAGAAAAAATCTGAAGTCTTTGATAGGTTTAAAGAATTTAAGGCTCTGGTGGAAAACTAGACAGAGAAGAAGATAAAGGTGCTGAGGACAAATGATGGTGGAGAGTTTCGCAGTAAGGAATTTGAAGAATTCTGTAAGAAGTGTGGTATAGCATGGCAGAAGACTACCCCATATACAGCCCAGCAAAATGGAGTTGCAGAAAGAATGAACAAGACATTGATGGAAAGGGCAAGAAGCATGCTCAGTGGTGTTGGGTTAGGACAGGAATTCTGGGCAGAGGCGGTGGATACTGCATGTTACCTGGTCAACAGGTCACCTTCATCAGCGTTGGAGGATAAGACTCCACAAGAGGTATGGACTGGTAAGAAACCCTCTCTTTCACATCTAAGGGTATTTGGATGTGATGCATATGTACATGTTCCAAAGGATAAAAGAACCAAGTTGGATAGTAAATTTGAAAAGTGCATCTTTATTAGGTATAAGGATGGTTTAAAGGGTTATAAGCTTTGGAACCCAGTAACAAGGAAGGTTTTCTACAGCCGAGATGTGGTGTTCAGAGAGGTGAAAGATTTTATTAAACATGAAGTCCAACCAAAGGAACCTGAGAAGATAGAGTTTGAGCTAAAGGAGGAAGAATCAGACTCTACAGCAGAGGAGGAATCAGAAGATGAAGAGCCACAAACTCCAGCTGTGAGAAGATCAGTATGAGAAAGAAGGTAGCCAGAAAGGTATAGTCCATCTACTTTCTATTCAAATTTTGCTTTGTCTGTTACTGATGATGATCCCAAAACTGTGAAGGAAGCAGTGGATTCAGAGGATGGAAAACTCTGGAAAGAGGCCATGGTTGATGAAATGGCATCTTTGCACAAAAATAAGGCTTGGGATCTAGTGGAGTTGCCGGCTGGAAGGAAACCTGTTGGCAGCAAATGGGTGTTCAAAAAGAAGACAAATTCAAAAGGAAAGGTGGAGAAATACAAAGCTCGGTTGGTAGCAAAAGGTTATTCCCAGGTGTCAAGAATTGATTTTGGTGATATTTTTTCTCCTGTTGCCAAGGTAACTTCTATTAGATTACTTTTATCTGTTGTTGTTGCTTTTGATTTTGAGGTAGAACAAATGGATGAGAAGACAGCATTTCTTCACGGGGATATCGAAGAGGAAATCTACATGAAGCAACCTGAAGGCTTTGCGGTGAAGGGTAAGAAAGAACTGGTATGCAAGTTAAAGAAGTCTCTGTATGGGTTAAAACAGTCACCAAGGATGTGGTATAAGAAATTTGATACATTTATATGGGGACTTGGCTTCACTAGAAGTAAAGCAGATCACTGTGAGTATTTAAATTAATTGGTGACTGTGTTATTTATCTGGTCTTGTATGTGGATGATATGTTGTTGGTTGGAAATGACAAAGAAATTATCCAGGATTTGAAGACCCATTTGTCCTCCAAATTCGACATGAAAGATCTTGGTGCTGCAAACTATATTTTGGGCATGGAAATTAAAAGAGATCAGACAAAGAGGAAGCTCTAGTTAAACCAGAGGAAGTATGTCGAGAATACATTGCAAAGGTTTAATATGTAGGATAGTAAACCGGTGAAGGTTCCTATTTCTGTAGGTGTGAGGTTATCTGCTGAATAGTGTCCCAAGACACAAGAAGAGGAAGAGGACATGTCCCGTGTTCCATATGCAAGTGCAGTCGGTAGCCTAATGTATGCAATGGTCTATACTAGACCAGACATTGCACATGCAATGGGAGTATTGAGCAGGTTTATGTCAAAACCAAGGAAGGAGCATTGGATAGCAGTGAAGCGGGTTTCAACTATTTGAGTGGCACTATTGATTATGGTTTGTGCTACCAAGGAAGACCAGGATTGGACAATCTGTTGGATATTCATGGCTTTGTTGATGCAAACTGGGCTGGAGATCTAGATCAGAGAAGATCTACAAGTGGGTATGTGTTTAACCTATTTGGAGGTGCATTCAGTTGGATGAGTAAGAAATAATCTGTAGTGGCACTATCAACTACAGAGGCAAAATACATGGCAGCCACACATGCAAGCAAGGAAGCAGTTTGGTTGCATAGATTGTGTTCAAGTATGGGGTTAGTACAGGAAGCTATAAGGATAGACTGTGATAGACAAAGTGCAATTTTCTTGGCAAAGAACCCTGCATATCATTCAAAGACAAAGCACATTGATGTTCAGTATCACTTTGTGAGGGATATGATAGAAGACAAAAAGGTGTTGCTGGTAAAGGTGGACACTTTGAAGAATACTACAGATGCATTGACAAAGTTGTGAGCTCTTAGAAGTTCTCTTGGTGTAGAGAAATAATGGGCATTGCAGGGTTGGATAAATGACTAAGCTCTCTTGTGGCCCCCTGTGGAAAGAAAACAACAAGTGGGAGAATGTTTGGTTGTGTTATATTCTTTCCATGACTAGCCCACGTAGTTAACAGAGGGGTTAGAGGGGGGGTGAAGCCCCCCCTTCGTTGCATCGATTGCGTAGTGGGGGGGGAGGTCACAGGGGGTTTGAGGGGTACCCATAACCCCACTTTTGGTTTTGGACCCTATGTTACGTTGGGTGGACCCACCTATGGTTTTGTGCATGATTTTCGCACATGTTTTTAGACACGATGGTTTTCGGTCCATGGTTTTGGACGCGATGGTTTTTCGATCCATGGTATTGGATGCTTCGGCATGTATAAATATGTATTGTAACATTGAAAGGAACATAATGAAAAATCAAGCTAGTAGTCCCGGTTTTGGGATCCAGGTGAAAATATTTGTGTATATGTGTTTTATGTGTTATGCTCTCGCATTGTTTATTTTATGTGTTTTAGAATTCGTATGCAGGTAATTTATGTACGGGGTTAAAACCTACAATCTCGTTCTTCCGTTACTGCAAGCAATTGCATCTTCTGTTGCTAATGTTCCTTAGCTAGTTTCTCATGCAGGCTCTCGGCCTTGTGGGCTACTTGTTGAATGAAAGAAAATAACTGGGCTGAGGACCAGTGATAGAGTGTATCAACCTGCATTATGTCTGGTTCTGGAAATTGTTGCTTTAAGGGTAGGCTGCTTGCAATGGACTTATCGGAATGTGAGGTGGTTGAATGCTCTTGCTAGGATGGTTGTTGTGATGGCGAGGTGCACTGTGGTGTGGATGGGGTGATACTAGGGTTTGGGGGGACTGTGATCTTTATAGGGAGAGTGGGTAGGTACGAGCTAGTCCTTTCTCCCTGCCAACTGGTATGCAAGCATCTTCCAGTTAGTGGGTCCAGTCCCAGCATCAGTGTTGTACTCTCGGTGGGTGGCATCCCTAAGGTCTAGGTGGCACCTTATTTCCAACCAGTTGACTAAACTTTTGCTTCCGCATATAGTCGTCAGTGGCTGAAAGCGAAGAGCTCAGACACCATTGCGAAGGCGGAAGCTGTTTGTGGTGGATGACTCCCGCAATGGTTGTACTTCAATGGTTTTGGTGGTGTGGATTTCCTCGACTATGGAAGTTGCGGGAATTGGGTGTTTGACCTCAACAGTGAGATCGACGATTGCGCTGGGATGCTAACTTTCATCTTTTTGGTAGCCTGTTTTTTGACTTGGGGGGTGCACATAACTCACTTCTTTTGTGGCTTGGGTACTGGTGTCGGGGAGGGAGCCTAGGCTACACCCTCGGGAGGTGTCGTTGAGAGGGGTGGCATTATAATGGGGAAAAACATATTTGAACCTTGAAAATGTTCGAGATAGTTACCCTCACTTGGCTCGAAGCTTGCGAGTTTCCTTCTTACCTTGAACATTTTCTCCTCCATTTGGAGCAGCATTGGTTGGAGTAGTTCAGTTGTCGCCCTTCTGCTGCTACTTTCTGCCCCATCTCCCTCTTAGTTCTATGGCGTCAGAGCTCCAAATAGGTACCTGGGCTTCCTTTCTGTTATTTCGCAAGCCACTCTCGGCCAGGACTCTACTTCTCTGCGCAAGGCCTCCTTTGTTAGGCCAAATCTTTGTGGCCTTAATTTGAATGTGGTGGGGTTGACACACCGTGGTCTGAGATAAGTATGTGCATGCAAGGCAGCGAACCAGAGGTCACCTAAGAACTCATCCAAGAGAGTCCTGGGTATTCTCTCCGTGGACTGAATGGCATCCACCATCTATGCGTACTAGCTCTTGAAGGTCGTTTCATTGATCTCTTTTATGTTGGGATCCCCCGATGCCCTCCATGGTTCATATCTGAGTGCAATTGGCTGATCTTCAGTAATAGTTGTCATCTGCCTCTCTAGTGGTGGCCTCCACTTCCACATTGCCAGCACCATTACCAAATACCCGAACATAAAGTCAGTGTTCCGCTGGTAGACATCTTCACATGCCTCAAAGAGTTCGTTGAGTACGAAGGCTGCCCAATTGAGTATCTCACCCTGGTAACAGAGTTCTGCTATTGACACTGTGTCCAGGGTGCACTCGTTTCTCGTAAAGTGCCTCCTCGTCTTTCCTACAATAAGGTATCAAGCGAACCAGATGTTATCTTTATTGATTTTGTCTAGCTTCGTGCCTTCCCCCCCACTCCATTACATAGCAGGTGTAGATGTTGTCCTCCGTTTGTTTCTTCCCTCACTTGGCCCCAACCTAGAATGTTGTGCTGACTGCATTCCCCATGTTTGCTAACCCAGTCAATCGATAGATATCTTCGTCATGGATCGGGTATTCTCTGTCCAGCCATAGTGAACCTCCATGCATCTTGCTCGCTAATAGCTTGGTGCACTACATGGCGGCCAGTTGGGTGCTGAACACATGCAGATTTCTCAGGCTAAACAATGTGGACTTCTGTAGCCCTTTTAAGTCTCCCTTGATTCTGGAGGCCCTGGTTCCATCCTCCCGTTTAAATTCTTCCGCGTAGACCTCCCTTTTCATTGCTGGAAATTGGAACCCGACTGTGAAGTCGTTGTCGATGAGGTTTGACTGGTCATATTTCCCATAAAGGTCATCCATAACTTCAATTCTTGCATCTAGAGTGGTTTGTAGGACTGATATGATTCTCTTTTCCATTATTCCCCTTCTGTTGAAAACAATTTGCATTGGTGGTCTTCTATTTCTCTTGTCCTTCTCCTGTTCTTCTGAGTGCTCCTAGAATCCTTCTGGTGTTTGAAATTCTACCATTCCCTGCATTCTCCTGAGATTTTTGTAGCCAATTTTGACACGAAGTCCCCTGACTGATGAGGCTTTAATCAACTAATTACTCCAACAACCTTTCCATGTATTCTAGCTATATTTTTGCCACCGTCGGCCAACTGGTACGTGCCAAATATCACGTGGGTTTGGAAATTACATGGTGGGCTGCATGGTGTCTTTATTTTGTTGTGATCGGCTTATTTATTAACAAATTCTATGCTTATCAGGAAATATTTTGTGACCCAACCTTGACAGTTGCCTTATTGATTACTTAATTAGGAAATAACTACTAGTACGGTGGATGGGACGGTGTTATAGACATTTGTGTGCCTTACAGCATTGAGCATGAAATGTCCATAATCTAAGGGATCCAAAGTCCCTAAACATGTTGTTCCTACCCCTAGAGGAACAAGGCTAACAAACCACAGCAATTCACAGAAGTTCTCCACCAGAAACTGCTCAAAAACAAGTCAATTCAGGATCAATTCAGTGGCTCCACTAGCTATCTGCGCTGAATGTCAAAGTCAACACTAGCTACCTGCACTGCAACGCAGGTAGAAGCACTAACAGGGTGCGCTGAGTGAGAGTTGACAAATGGCAAGTTCATTCCAAGAGGTGTCAAGACCCAGGAAGCTTCCAAAATCTTCCTCAATGACACTTGCCTCAGTGAATTCGACTAGTGATGAGTAAGAGGTTCCCAATCTCCAAGTGGAAGCAAGAACCTCCAAGTGGAATCAAGAACTGACAGAGGGAGAGGACACTAGTCAGATCTCAAGCTGACTCATCCTCTCTCCAAACATCTATATATGGATCTCTCCTCCATGAGATCTAGAGGCTGGAATTTTGTTATTGCAAAGAATTGTTGTTGGTTTGAGATTCGAATCATTGGGTGCTTAATGCTTTGAAGGGGGTGAAGATAGGAATTCCATTTGCTGGGAAGGAGATGTTGGATTGGAGCCCTCTGGGTTGTATCTCTTCCTGAACCTTGTTATTCATCAATAAAGCTATCTTGGTTTCTCCTATATACTGATGTACCTTTGATGTATGATTGCATTAGTATGTTTAGTTTATTTCTAATCCTGAACTAGTTATGAATATGAATCCATGTCTTGTGTAGTGTTCTCTTCTTGTGATCTTGCAGAAACCTCTTGAAGCTGGGCGAGCGAGAAGGTAAGTAGCTGGGAACCCTCAAAGAGAAGAGAGACCGGATCGAGGGACAAACGGAAGACACCGGTTAGTCCATCTATCTCTCTTCATTCTTAATTCATAAAGGAAGAATACTAGAATAGCTGTCTCTGTTTGTTGCTAAGGCACTGTCACACCTTAGGTGGATAGGATCGTCTTGCATAGGCATTTTTCCCCACAAAAAAATTGGCGACTCCACTGGGGAGATCTGTTTAGTCATTTTATTTGTGTCTCTATCATTGTTTGTTTCATAGACTCAAGAGCAGCAATCGAACTGCATCTGCTATTTTCAAATGAAAAGTAGACAGCTGCTGCTTTGATCCAATCACTAGATTTGTCTATGATCTGAACAATGGACTCACAAATGATTTGATGATCCTTTGTGATAGATCTTAGCCCTCCTTCAAATCATCCCTTTGATTGTACCTTGCTTGTTGCTTTTATTTGGCCTGAAACTGTAGATTAATCAGCAAACTGTAACCCAGAACCCAGAAACAACTCTCGTTTCTGCTTCAGCGCAGACTCTGTGAAGAGGTTCTGCATTTCAACGCAGGTCCCGTGAAGGCTACCTGCGCTGAATGTCAAAACCTCTGTGTTAGGAGTGCGCTGATCCAATTTAGACCTTGTGCAGCTGGGGTTCTCTGCTCTGTTTTGCTTTGCTTTGATCTCTGATTTCTACAGCCTGTAACCAGCATAGGTACCTGTCTGATAACTCCTTTTCTCTGCTTAAATTCCGCCTCCTTTTGTACAAAAAGACTGTGAGTGTTTTTATGTGTTTGTGGCGTCATTTACAGTTTTCCTTTGCAAGAGTGAAATAGTCACCCTGTAGCCCTTGATTCAGATCTGTTGATTGTGATCTTAGGAGAGAGTTCATTGGCTGTTGACAGATTGATTATACATTTACTTTTGCTTTTGGTTTGGGTTTGTCTCTTTTAAGTGTCGAAACAAGTGTTCATTTCGAAAGTCGTAAAGTGTTGTATTCTCTTCTACCCTTTCTGATTTCGAAAAAAGTAAACCTGTTTGTATTTGTCATTTAAAAGCAAATTCAAAGTTGTACAAAAAGCTTTCTTTTTAGGCATCAATATTAAGAAAGCGGAAAACAAACACCTGCATTGTGCATTTGCATCTTGATAGTTTGCATGCTTGATTTAGGAAAAGTGCATTAGAGTGTGCTGATTGCTCTTTGAGAAAAGATGGTGTCTTTCTTTTCCCTTTGTAGCTAGGATTTTCATTGTTGAAAAGATATAAAAGCTTGCTTATCATCTTTAGACTGCATTTAGGAATTGTATCATACATCTCGTGGTGAACCTCAAAAGGCAAACTTCTAAGAAAGATCAACCTAAAATAAATTGAATGAACTTAACAACGCTTTGTAACTTAACGCACAACATAGAGGTCTAGGCTAGAGACGTGTTCCGGCGTCGTAAAGCCTGGTGACTGTCGATCTCGCTGATGGTGGGTGATTCCTCCTGAGGGACGATAGCGCCAGTACGGATTGTGCTCCCACATACCATCGAGTATATATCAGGAGACCCCTATAGGCATAAAACCTTTATCCTTAGGAAGCCGTGTCGGCCGCCCTACTGATCGCAATGCACTGAACACAGCATTCAGGAAGATTGACCGCCCGTACCCTAAAAAGTATTTTGCGGTTTTGCGAAAAGTTTGGCACACCCACTACCTAGAACTCCAGATCAGTTCCTTTTGGCCTTTTTCAGACTCTATAACGGAAAAAGTCCATCCGAGCATTTGTCACTTCGGGCTCGTTAAAACATCGAAGGAGACTAGAGTCATCTTTAGCTTTTTCTCGACTCTTTAAAATTGAAAAAGCAAGTTGTGTCTAAAGCGTCGTTAAAATTTATTTTAAACGGAATAATCATCATCATTCCCTCGTTGATCTTCGAAGTTAGTCTTTTTTCATCGTAAGTTCTTGTAGAATCGCTAGAAAATCTTTTGGATAGACTAAATATGTCTGAACAACCGAAGACACCGGACTGTGTCATCCGATGCAGCAGCGGCAGAGCCTCCTACTGCTACTCCAACGATGTTCACTGGTATACCATCTGTCCCGGCAAATTGTCAACAACAAGCTGGAGTCCAACCAGAGACTGTTTTGACGACATGGTTAGTTCCTATTTCTTCATCCGGATTATCATCTGGTATTTCTTATGTTGAAACTCAACAAATTGATCCAATGCGTCTTCAAAGGCCAATCTACCCTTTAAGTACTGGATTACCACCATATGGAGGGCAGTATGCCTTTTCATTGTTCCCTCCCGGAGAACAACCATATGGGAGTTTACAACAAAGTTCAGGTCAAACTGGAATTACATCCAGCGGTTGGGTACCAATACTGCCTTAGCAACCAAGGGTTGTATATTCAATGCAACCAGTCCACCCTGTGTCGAATATTCCCACTATACCTACTATGGTGACTGTGTCGCAAGTACAAGCGCTACCTGTTGTAGGTCAACCCCAACAGCCTCAGGTTGCAATACAACAGCCTCTTGTCTCAATGACTCAATCACAACCTCAGGTTAGTGCCTCCTTATCTGGAGCGACTCAGGATCAAACAAGTATTGTGACTCCTCATCTTGGTCAATCATCCAATATTGGTCAATAGCAAATGGTTCAACAACCAGAGCTGGTTCAAACTCAACAACCCCCATTCCAGCAATCATATCAAGGACCTGAGCAACAAGTCTTTGTAAGTAATGGGCAATCGCATTTCCAAAGTGGTTATCAACAACCATATTATAATGGTTATGCCCATCAACCTTGTCAAAGTTGCCAGCATCAAATACATTATGCTGGTATGCAAAGACCCACTGCTCAGGCGATTCCATCGTATCCTGGGTATGCTTCGCCTAACCTGAATCAACAGTTGCCCTTTGTAGCAACTCTAGAATTACCAGATCTAAACCGGCTGACGAATGATCCAATTGCTTATGCCCCTTGGTGGCCAGCGATTCCGCATAAACTTCCGTCAGATATTCCTAAATTTAATGGAAATCCAGGTGAAGATCCATCGAATCACGTGATGACATTTCATCTATGGTGTTCATCAAACACCCTAAACGATGATTCGATAAGGCTTGGCCTTTTTCAGAGGACGTTAACGGGTCCAGCGGCAAAATGGTATATTGAATTGCCTAGAGCTTCGTTTGACAACTTCAGTACCTTAGCCACAACCTTTTTAACCCATTTTCAATTACCGATAAGGTATGAAACGGGGACGGAACTCCTTACCAACTTCAAATAGACAACGGCCACTCACATATCTGATCATATACATGAGTGGCGACGTCGTCGCAGGATGGTAAAAACGTACGTTCCCGATCAGCTATTAGCTGAATGGTTTATCAAGTCATTACTTCCTGCCATAACGGAAGATGTGGCAAAGGGGGCAGTCGTAACAGAAGAGCAAGTTATCACTCATGCGCAATATCTGAACTTGGTCTATACTCAGTCTGGCACGCTCTACAACAAAATACCTGACGCCCCTAGACCGGAATTCTCAATTCCTCCTCCTCCTAAATCAAACAATGACTCTCACGCCGGCGATGGCATGATTGGCACGAAAAACGCGAAATTGACAAAGGCTACGTCCAAGAAAGCCCGTAAGATTTCAGATCAAAATGCAAAAGACGAACTTCTTGCCTCGGAAGTAAATGCCGTGTCAACCGACAAGGGCAAACAACTGAAGCAACCAGGGGGCAAGAAGAAAAAGAAAGGGAGAAAAAGGAAACCCCCTGCGGGGTGTCATATATGCGATGAGGATCATTGGACGAGAGATTGTCCACATATAGCTGAAGTTAAGAAACTCTTTAAGAGTTCAAAAACCTCAACAGTATTGACTGATCCGTTTCCAAGCCCGGGTACCAAACTGGTTGCTAATCAAAATGCTTCCCGATCCCAAGTGCTTATGTTGTCTATCTCAAAGCAGCAAAATGATGCTTTGACAAGGAATAAAGATTACGGGAATCCACAGGTGTCGAATAACAAGGCTAATGAACAACCTAGTAGTTCGACAACAACTTTGACCAAAGTTGTGCCACCCATCATTCCTGAACGAATGATAAAGTCGCCAAAGGGAGTAGTGCACAAATCGACATTTAATCCTCGTGCAAAAATAGCACAGAATTATAATATAATAGAGGACCTGGCCCAATCGCCGTCCGCTATGTCGACGCTTGAGGTACCGCAAAATTGCCTCTCCCAAGAGCAAGCTTTATTATCAGCAATAGGTGGGATAGACCCAATGGATTCCAATCTTGTGGCCTTTAATCATAAAGGATATGACCCTCAGTTACCAGCTCAACTAGCTTTCCTTATTCAAGTGAAAGCCCTCAACAAAACTGTTCATCGAACAATTATTGATGAGGGGGCATCTACATGCATTATGTCGATGAGTTGCTGGAAAACTTTAGCATCTCCAACCTTGTCACAATCTTCGACGACATTAAAAGCATTTGATGGATGGACATATACCCCATATGGTATTGTAAATAACTTGAAAGTTGAACTAGGAGGGAAAACAGTAGAAATTGATGTTGAAGTAATCGACGGAAACCTTGATTACAACATCCTATTGGGAAGACCCTAGATATATGCCATGGCCGCAGTTGTGTCGACCTACTTCAGGAAGATTGCATTTCCCTTCCAAGGAGGAATTATAATCGTTGACCAACAAACATTTCTCCCCAACAGTTCACAAGTTATGGGAAGCATTCCAATGATCCATGGAAGCAATCATTCGCTCCAAAATATCGGAGTAGGTCTCCTAAAAGACCCTGCCTTAATGGGTACTTTTGCCCTACCGCCTCCGGGTAATCTGGCGGAAGTGGCCACAGTGGAATATGAAACCTTCTATATCTAATGGATTTGGACTCCGAGGACGGTTCTTATCTCGTGTCAACCTCGTTAAAAAATGAAACAAGGAGTCATGAGGATAGTTCTTTTACTGTGTCAACCTCATTAAAAAATGAAACAAATCCCCTTTTCAAATCTCAAAGGTAAACCTTCATTCCAACCACCGAGTTGAATGCAATGAAGCTTGGGGGGCATGCACCTCGATTTGCGTTATTATGTTGGGGGCATGCAAACTTATCATGAGCAGTGTTACCGCAGGGTTCAAGCTCGTTAAAAAATAAACCCACTCCGAGCAGTTTTGGCATATAGTTCATGCTCGTTAAAAAATAAACATAAGACTGAGCAGTGTTTTTCCGCGTTTAAGCTCGTTAAAAAATGAACTATCTTCCGGTAAATAACCACCGTGAATGTAATATCATCAGCCATTTAAAGCCTTGGTCGTGTTTGCCCATCACCTCCACTTTTCCATTGGCCGATCGTTCACCTCCATATGTTTGTTTACCCATTTTGAGGAACAGCTGCGAAAAGTGATTTCACTAGCCATCCTTGTGACACTGTCGTGATTGGGAAATTCCAACCTGTACCTGGAATCAGCTGCTAACCTGTTTCATCACTCGTTCCTCAAAAGACGAGTCTTCTTTAAGCTCTTTTCATCTGACTCGTAAAATATGAAAAGATTGCCGAGTCCTTGGCCTTCCAGCTCGTTAAAGGGACAGGAAGTGCTATCCCTCCTCTAGATTTTAATCTTTTTGGACCTGAGGGATTATTGCACAAAAATATCGAGCGCTTGTTTTATTCGGCTCGTTAAAACTATCGAAAACTCATCCCTTCTGTATTGTTTTATACTTTTTCGGACCTAAGGGATTAGATGACGAAAAAGGACTTTTGGAGTTAACTTTATGTATCTTTTCAGACTCTCTAAAAATGAAAAGAACCGAGTTATCTTTGTCGTTAGACTCGTTAAAATCATTAAATAGCGACAAACTTGTCTTTAGACGAGAACGAGTTTCACTATCGCTAGGCTCGTTAAAACATAGCGATGGGCTTGCCCGAAGGGCAGGTTATAGAACAAGCATATGTTATCCTCCTGTTGAGGGCCCCGAAATCGGGTCAACAACAACGGGGATACCCACCCGGTTCGGAACCTGGTTGGCGGCTCCTTGCCCGTTTGGAGTAGCGGGTCCGATTGGGGGTAATGGGACCAGTTTCCCAATGTGAGGGTTGTGTGTGTGTGTAGAGTTTGATGGTATTGATCTAGGGGTATTTTAAGCTAATTTAATTCTAATTTCTAAACTAACTCTATGCTATTGTAATCTAATGAAAAACAATACATCTAATCTACGCTAACCCGGGGTATTTTCTTCTATTATACGATCTAAAAAGATTTCGAACAATAGCTGGTAGTAAAGATCATTCAGCTATCATAAGAATAGAAATCCATTAAGATAAACCATTCTGCATAAAAAGTTAGGCAAAACAGTTGTGAACAACATATCGCATAATTAGTTATTCATATGTCAAGCACAAATAAATGACTCCACCGTACAGAAGTGCCAAATGGTAATACACACATTCATACATTAACATATAAAGAACTCAGCTGCATATCACTTTAGGAATATAAGCAGAAATTAGTCAAGAGATAAAAGTACCATTTATGACTGATTTCACTAATAAACTTCAAGCAATAACGATTTATTTCTACTTGTTCTAATATCTGCTAAGAGTACAGAAGTGCAACATCAGTAACAGACATTAAAATGCAAACATAAATAAATCTCGATCCATCCATTCATCAAAAACCCCCTCCGAGGGTGCAAAAGTGCATGTTCTGAGGACAAGTTTTTTGACAGATTTCCGGACCCTTCTCCAAATGCCATGAGAAGGGTTAAATAATACTAACTAATTAATCTTAATTACACAAATTTAGGGAACGGCTTCAAATGACCGCCCTTTTACTAAAAGCAAATTTATTTCTAAAAATCAAATCTAATTTCTAACCGTTTTTGTATCTGCTCCTTAGTGCTGTAAGCAATGCGCTGTTCGCCCTGAAAGAGTCGGCTGGTTGTCCTTTCCTTTTGTTCGAGTTTGAAAATTAGAAATGACAAGAGCTGGCACCTCTTTCTGACAGACTAGAAGATATTTTCGAAAACCTTTCTCTAGCTGGGTGTATTCGTTGTGCGTATACTTACTACAACCCAGGTTCCTTTCGAACTGATTCTGCTGTTGCTATTTCGGTTTCCGGTCGTGCGAATGACTCAATGAGTTAGGAGTCGCGTTGTATGGACAATCCCCTGTATCGAGAATTTCTTCCGTTCTTTGTTCCAGGATTTTCTGGAGCGTCCTCCTTCTTTTGCGTTTCTCTTTTTGCTTTACCCAGTCTGAGCTTCAAGATCTTTTGCAAACACTCTACTTTTGTGCGCCTTTGACTCTGAGTCTTAGATAGTCTATTGTCATCAGTGCCTGTTGGGTGATACTCTGGAATCTGCGGTCTTGCTCCATGCGGCATCCATTTGCGGAGGCATCTTCTCTCTGTTACCTCATTGGCGCTTTCCTCTTTTCCTTAGATGTTTCCTGCATATAGATTTATATCAGTTACATGTCTTGCAGTTTACGCAAAGAAGAAGAGAAATGACGAAAAGATTGACATGAAAGCATTAATTTCTAATGAATGCATAATTCTGACACTCATCATGATTTGACTCTTCGAAAAACGCAATACAATCATTCTTGGATACTGAAGCATGCGATCATTAATTTCCCTTAAGGTGCCCGCTCAATTTTGGGTTTACCGTTTATGCCGGAGAATTCTTGCGATGAGTCCTTTCTGCGATTGGAATCGCAGTATCGAGGACTGCGACGTCATTAAGTGTTATCGCAAATTGCCAACATCACAGATCGCAGTTTTGTATGATCGCAGATCACAGATCGCAAGGTTTTCGCTTTATCACTCTGTGCTGCTTATGCGACATTGCGACGTGCGACGTCGCATATCGGCCGTCGGCGATTCCTTAGGTTTTCCCTTTTTGAGAGCTTTTAATGCACGCGATGCGATGGGTTCTCGCGTCGCTCTTTTTCAGTGTATTTATGCGCTTTTGGAAAACGCTTCTCTCTACCTTTGCGACACGATATAGCTCTTAGGGAGTTAATACAAAAGATTTTTTAAACAAAATATTTTTTGGATTTTTGGTTAAGGGTCCCCCTTTGCTTGATGTTATTACTAATATCAAACAAAGAGGGGGGTTGTTGGTGACCACAACAATATGGTGATTCACTGTGAAGAACCAGTTATCTCTGCTTTTCTATTGACCGTTCACTTCCGAAACAGCAAAATTTTTATATGTCTAAATTTTGTTATGGACAGATAGAGTAGATTACCCCTCACCTTGTCAACGATACTTTGTCTCAACCTTTTTATATCACAATTGCTTGCTTCCTCAGGCTTTTTCTTGCATTCGCACCAGACATTACTTGGTCTTGATTAAAGATAAAATAAGGTCTTCTCTGCGTACTAGCTTAAAAGTATTCTCATTTGTCGTAGGTAGAGCCTCTGCTGCCCGCAAACGTCCATAGCCTCGACAGGGTTACCATGTTATCCAGCAATGATCCTTTTTCCTGCTTGAGGTTACTCGCAACATTCCAGATTCCTTTTTTAATTCTCTAAAGAACAATGTCTTGGTTTGGTGGCCAAATTATGACACAGTCATTCACTTGATTTACACTTTTTCTGAACAAGTCGGCTCGTGATGAGACCTCTTGTCTTTTGATTGCAACAATCTTAAGTCGTTGCCCTGTTTTGATAGACAGTATTGGCAAAGTCAACAAGTTATAATATCTGTGATCATGATAAGCCGGCTCGTGATGAGACCTCTTATTCTTTGAGATATAGTGTTTTCCTTGGATTGTTTCTCTGAATGCTGCAATTTCCTTTTAGCAGGGAAGAAGTCATTGTTTTTCCTTAAGAAAGCTCTGGACGACAATAATAGAGTTTTTGAAAACAACAGTTTTGCAGAGAATACTTATTTTATTATTGATGATACCTTTCATTGTGCTGATACAAAACAATTCTTTACCAAAGGTTGCTCTTGTCAAAGTTTTTAGAGGTTGAAACTAGCATCGTAATCAAGGTGAAGTTAACTCTATTTGTCAATAATAAAATTTATATTTTCAAAAATTTTGCTATTTGTACAAGCGAAATCAAAATCTGATAGAGAATTGGCGTGCTCTTTCATGAATCCTTTTTAAATGATCATTTACAACGGGTTTTATTCATAAAAAGAGAAAAACAAAACAAAATAAAACTAAAAATTAAATCTATCCTACAAAAATTAGAAGAATTCTCTTCTATGGAAAATACATTTTGAGAATTTGTCCATTCACAGGCAGAGAATCTCTCCTGCCTATTAAATCCTGCAACACAAAAGTCGATGGGCCTATGACCTCTACAATCTGAAAAGGACCAAGCCACAGCTTCTGGAATTTCGTATGTTTGCCCTTTTCTTCATGAGCCTTATCCCATTTTAAAACTAAATCTCCCATCTGAAAAAAAATTCTGGTCATTATGTTTGAGTCAAAAGAGGATTTTATTAGCGCTTGGTGATGAGCATGGGTTTTCCTAGCTTGTTCTCTTTGCTCTTCTAGTTTGGTTATTTCCATTTGTCTTAATTGTAAGGAGGAAGTAGGTACTTCATCAATGTATTGCACTAAAGACAAAGAGGGAATGACTAGGTGAGTCGGAAGAACCGCTTCTCTCCCATAAACTAAATTAAAGGGAGAAGTGCCGATAGAAGCTTTCTTTGTAATTCTATCTGCCCATAAGGTATTTACCAGCGCTTTGTGCCAATTCTTTTGGTTTTGGTCGACTGCCTTTTTAATAATCCTGATTAGGTTCTTGTTTGTTGATTCGGCCAACCCGTTACCTTGCGGATAGTAGTTGGCAGAATACTTCAGTTTGAACCCTCTTTTGAGCGCAAACTCAGTCATTTCATTTCCAGAGAAATATGATGCATTATCAAACATTAAGGCCGTTGGCAATCCAAACCTAGTGATGATAAACTGATCTATGAATTCAATAATGTTTTCAGAATTAGTTGTCTTGAGAGGAACTGCTTCTACCCATTTGGTAAAATAGTCAGTTGTCGTGAGGATATACCTATGCTGTTTAGAAGAGTGAGGAACGATCTCACCTATTATGTCCAGGCCCCATTAACCGGCTGCAGTGGCATGGATGACTTCTTTTGTTTCCCTGCAGCAGTTTGGCAGACTTGGCATTTCCTTACGTAATTGTATGAGTCTTTGAACAGCGTGGGCTAGTAATATCCTGCACGCAAGATTTTATGTGCGATGGCTTCTCCAGCATAGTGTCCACCTGCTGGTCCATCGTGAAGTTCCTGCAAAACCTTTTCGGCTTCATTTTTCTCAAGAGATCTAAGTAGCACAGAATCGTAATTTCTTTTAAACAGAACATCATTTATGAGCTGGTATTATTTAGCTTTCAATCTCAGGGCTCTCTTCTTGGTGTGATCCAGGTGAAATGGAGCATACCCGTTCTTAAGAAAATAAATGGTGTCAGCATATAATGATTCTGCGTCGTTTAGGCTTACCTCATACGTGTGTACCTCTTCAGACGAGTTCTCAGGAATTTGCGATGCTCCAGCTAACATCTTGCAGAAGCCTTGACCTCTCACGATGTGTGCTGGCTTGATCTCAAGATCGTATTCTTGTAAGGCGGTGATCCAATTCGCTCTCTTTTCGCCCACGTCCTTCTGTATCAGGAGGTTTCTTACCGCTGGGAACGGTACTATGACTTTGGTATGGGCTTTTAGCAAGAAAGGTCTGAAATATTTGATCGCTTTGAAAACAGCATATGCCTGTTTCTCCACGTCTGAATAATTGAGTTCAGCACCTTGTAAGTTCGAGCTAAAAAATGCGATTGGAGCTTCTACCTTTTCTTGATTCGCTTGAGTTAAAATCGCAGCATAAGATTTCTTTGAGGCAAACGTGTATAAGATAAAAGGTTCTGAAAAATTTGGGGTTGCTAAAGATGCGTTGATGATAGCTTGTTTGATTAAGTTGAATGCTTCGTGCTCATCTAGACCCCATTTGAAATTTGAATTCTTTTTTATCATTTTTTGTAAAGGAGAAATAATACGTGAAAAATCGGGGACAAATCTTTTGACAAAATTGATCTATCCAAGGAAGGATTGCATGGCTTTCTTGTTATGGGGTATGGATATTTCGGAAATTTCCTTGATTCTGTCGGGTTCAATGTGAATACCAGATTTTGACACTATGAATCCTAGCAATTTCCCTTCACTTAATGCGAAAAAAGATTTCTTCGGGTTAAGTGAGATCCCATACCTTAAACACCTTTAAAAGATTTGCTTCAAATATTTGAGATGGTTGCTTCGTTTTTTGGAGTACACTGTTATATCATCCAGGTAAATCACTACTGATTTATTGACTAACCCTTTAAACGCGATGTCCATGGCTCTCTGAAAGGTAGCTCTGGCATTGATCAGGCCAAATGGCATCTTTCGATATGCATAAGTGCCCCATTTGGTTCGGAACGTAGTCTTTAACTGATCATCGGGATGCACCGGTACTTGATTGTATCCTGAAAATCCATCCAGGAAAGACATTAATTCTGAGCCTGCTACTGCCTGTAATATTTGTTCCATAGGTGGGAGGGGAAAGTTATCTTTCTGACAGGCTTTGTTGAGATTTCGGAAATCGATACAGATTCTAATGTCTCCGTTTTTCTTCCTAACGGGTACCATATTGGATACCCATTTGGAATGCCTGACGGGGAAAATTATTCTGGCTCTCAACAACTTACTAAGCTCAGTTTTTATCTGATTTTCTAAGTTAGGGTGTATTTTTCTGAGCTTCTGCTGGACAGGTTTTTCATTGTCAATCATAGGGATAGTGTGTTGAATGATAGAAGTGTTGTAAGTCTTCAGCTCATCGTAATTCCAGGCAAAAACGTTTTTGTACTGTCTCAGAAGACGGATATATGCTGATTTTTCTTCAAGGGCCAGGCCCTAGCCTAGATTAACGTTTTGTGGCTTCTCATCGGTTCCTAGGTTCACCGATTCATAGTTCAGATTTGAACTGTAAAGTTTAGCATTGGCGGACCTTTTAAACCGACTTTTCAAATCATATAGGTCTTCTAACTTGACCACCGATTTGGGTATAGCATTATCAATGCTATTTTGTTGTATTTGGTGATCATGACAGTCTTCGTCAATTATCTGGTTTGAGTAGGATCCTTCAGAGGTGAGGAAACTTACGATGTCTGGATCGTCGTTGAATACTCTCCAGTTCGTGATGTTGTCAGGGATGGACGGTCTAAAGATTAATTCTATTGAAAACCTATCAGGACTAAAATCTTCGGAAGGAATAAGTCTAGAGGCTACGTTAGCTAACAGGTCTGCGCTCGCGTTTTGAATTCTTGGAATTGACGAGATGTTGAATGATATGAAATGTGCAGTGAGATCTTGAACTAACCATTGATAGTGCTTTAAATGACTTGACAAGCAGTGTATGGTGTTACGTACCTGTTTTACGACGATCTCAGAATCTCCAAAGACTTGAAGATACTTAACGTTCAATCTGATTGCTTTGTATAGGCCTTGAACCAAGGCTTCGTACTCCGCTGTGTTGTTCGTGCAATCGAACTCAAGTCTGCATGTGAGCATAATCTTGTTCCCGTCCGGGCTAATCAGAACGCATCCTGCTCCTGCTCCCTCATTGGATTTAGACCCGTCAAAATATAATTTCCAAAATAAAGATGTATTTACAGAATTATCTAAAAAACTAAAACATTTTGAGTCATCAGTTTGGGAGAAATTTTCAACTTGGGATAAAACTGAATTCTCTAAGTAAGGTGAAATATGAGCATTGAAATTGCCGAGGAAAGAATCTACTGCGTAATTGCCTACAATGCTGCTATTGTATGTTATGGCTTCATTTTCTCCTTCCAGTTCTGTCACTATGTATTTTTGGTGCAACTCTCATTCAACCTTTATCTGATTTGGTTTACCATTGTATGGTAACCACATGTGCGACCAGTCGGTTGAGAAATATCCGTGGAGTTTCTCCGACCAATCCCTGCTAAGAATCAAACCATAGAATTCAGGGATATCAGCTACTAGAATGTCGATAACCTGACACACTTTTGGGTTAGACGACAATCTTACGGTTACCTAATTAAGTTCACCAATCACTTCAACTTGGGATCGATCAAGTTGAACTATACGTACTGCGGATTTTTGAGGTTGCACATTCAATTTGGCACATATTGACCTGGGTAAAATATTCGTTGAAGCACCAGAATCGACCAAGCAATTGTGCACGTTTTTATTGAAGATTTCATATGTGAGAAGAAAAGGAAGAGTATGAGATCTTGATCTTCCTCCAATCAAGGCGATGTCATTTGGATCAATCTTATTGATCGCGTTGGTTGGAGGCCTTCCCAGATTGTGGGAGGCTACAGCTGTAGGTAAAGATGTAGTAGGCACAGCATGTAATTCTTTCATCATTATTTTCTGCTGGTGTTTCAATTTACTCAATTCATAAAGAGTGATGTTAGTCCTAGTCTTCTTCATATCATCAATGATGTTATACTCCATTTCATCCGACACTATCAGTGTTCTTGATGGAGGTGCTTGATCAGATTGGACTGGGCCAAACTGGGTCGCTTTAGCAGTTGTCTTTTTTGTTGCGACCTTATCTTTTGTTGCAAGGCTTGCGCCCTTTTGTTTTGGGGTAGTTTGGGGAGGATCAAGTTGATTTTTGCTTCTCGTGCTAACCGGAAATGCTTCTTGATCCTCTTCTTGTGGGAGGATGAAATCCCACATTCCTTGTAGTTCCACCACTTCTTCATCGTCGGTCTGTGCTTCGATGGTATTCTCTTCTTCTTCTTCTTCAGATTCAACGTTTGAGACAACGTTGGGTGGCTTCGTCTCCATGGGAGGGTTTCTTTTAAAAGTCCTGAAAGGCTTTCTTGAAGACGTTTCTGCTACTTGTTTTCTTATATCAATCATCTCATTGGACATGGCCTTTAATACTTTTTGTAATCCTTCCATATCGAAAGGATCTTTCGTTTGCTTCTTCTTGGTGTCTTCTTTGAAAGAGATCTTCTTAGATTTACGTTCTTCAATTGCAGATCTCTTTTCAAGGGCTACTACGCGTTTTTCAACTGCTAACGCCTCTGTTAAGTTTTCAACTAAGGTTGTCTTGCTTGCCCTATCTACGAAGATAGCCAAGTTAGATGGTAAGGCCGTGATGTACCATTCACATCTTACTTCCTCGCTGGGTTGTGAAGCAGCGGGGATTTTGTTGAGGATCTTATTGAACCGTAAGTTAAAATCTTTAATGGGTTCTCTAGCCTCAGCCTTAAGATTAGATAGGTCATTGATCAATGTCGCCGTGGATCTGTCATCACCAAACTTGGTGAGGAACTGACTTTGAAAAATGTCCCAGCTTGTGATGGATCCGGAAGGTAACGAAAAGTACCACGACCCGGCTGTTCCTTGCATTGTATAAGGGAAAAGCCGGACAACAGCATCTTCGTTAGTAACTCCGTTGAGATTAACAGAAAGCATGAAATTATTGATATGTTCTTCGGCTAGCATGCCTGCTTCTGGATTGAATTTAGGCAGCCATTTCTCAGGATGGGCCGGTATAGGGCTCAGGGGTGGAGGCATTAAAACCGCCCCAGGATTGTTCCATGGAGACTGGGCCATCGTTGAGCTGCTAGTCAATGGAAGTGCAGAAGATGGTCCCCGATGCTGAGAAGATGAAGATATTAAGGTCTTTGATGTTTGAAGAGGAAGGGTTGTGGAAGATGGGTGAGTGATCTGGGGTGAAGATGTGGGTGGCTGACTTCGCGGTGAGGGAGTTGAAATGGACGAGGTAGATGAAAGAGTCTCTCTGTCAGACTCTGGAAGTGCTTTCCTTGCTCTTTTCCTAGTGGGGAGAGGGATTTCAGTTGGCTGGATGCCAAACTTTTCACTCTTCAATCTGGTCAGGGGATGAGCAGGGTTGTACTGCGAAGTCACGCTGCCTTTAGATTTATCAGACCTCTGAGTAAAAATAGAGAATCCCTGGAGTTTACGAATCAAAGTTTGAAGTTCAGGGGATCAATAATAAGTTGGTCTAATATATTAGGGTGTGTAGCAGCAGTGGATGCCCGAGCGACTTCTAGCTCCGAGTTTAATCGTACCGGAGAAGTCGGGGGAGTTGGTGAGGGTGATTTGCTCTCATAATGGTATTTAGATTTTGATTTATGCGCCATTCATAGCTCGAGCCCTCCTTCTAGCGCCAAATATGTTGAGGGCCCCGAAATCGGGTCAACAACAAGGGGGATACCCACCCGGTCCGGAACCTGGTTGGCGGCTCCTTGCCCGTTTGGAGTAGCGGGTCCGACTGGGGGTAATGGGACCAGTTTCCCAATGTGAGGGTTGTGTGTGTGTGTAGAGTTTGATGGTATTGATCTAGGGGTATTTTAATCTAATTTAATTCTAATTTCTAAACTAACTCTATGCTATTGTAATCTAATGAAAAACAATACATCTAATCTATGCTAACCCGGGGTATTTTCTTCTATTATGCGATCTAAAAAGATTTCAAACAATAGCTGGTAATAAAGATCATTCAGCTATCATAAGAATAGAAATCCATTAAGATAAACCATTTTGCATAAAAAGTTAGGCAAAACAGTTGTGAACAGCATATCGCATAATTAGTTATTCATATGTCAAGCACAAATAAATGACTCCACCGTACAGAAGTGTCAAATGGTAATACACACATTCATACATTAACATATAAAGAACTCAGCTGCATATCACTTTAGGAATATAAGCAGAAATTAGTCAAGAGATAAAAGTACCATTTATGACTGATTTCACTAATAAACTTCAAGCAATAACGATTTATTTCTACTTGTTCTAATATCTGCTAAGAGTACAGAAGTGCAACATCAGTAACAGACATTAAAATGCAAACATAAATAAATCTCGATCCATCCATTCATCAAAAACCCCCTCCGAGGGTGCAAAAGTGCATGTTCTGAGGACAAGTTTTTTGACAGATTTCCGGACCCTTCTCCAAATGCCATGAGAAGGGTTAAATACTACTAACTAATTAATCTTAATTTCACAAATTTAGGGAACGGCTTCAAATGACCGCCCTTTTACTAAAAGCAAATTTATTTCTAAAAATCAAATCTAATTTCTAACCGTTTCTGTATCTGCTCCTTAGTGCTGTAAGCAATGTGTTGTTCACCCTGAAAGAGTTGGCTGGTTGTCCTTTCCTTTTGTTCGAGTTTGAAAATTAGAAATGACAAGAGCTGGCACCTCTTTCTGACAGACTAGAAGATATTTTCGAAAACCTTTCTCTAGCTGGGTGTATTCGTTGTGCGTATACTTACTACAACCCAGGTTCCTTTCGAACTGATTCTGCTGTTGCTATTTCGGTTTCCGATCGTGCGAATGACTCAATGAGTTAGGAGTCATGTTGTATGGACAATCCCCTGTATCGAGAATTGCTTCCGTTCTTTGTTCCAGGCTTTTCTGGAGCGTCCTCCTTCTTTTGCGTTTCTCTTTTTGCTTTACCCAGTCTGAGCTTCAAGATCTTTTGCAAACACGCTGCTTTTGTGCGCCTTTGAATCTGAGTCTTAGATAGTCTATTTTTATCAGCGCCTGTTGGGTGATACTCTGGAATCCGCGGCCTTGCTCCATGCGGCATCCATTTGCGGAGGCATCTTCTCTCTGTTACCTCATTGGGGCTTTCCTCTTTTCCTTAGATGTTTCCTGCATATAGATTTATATCAGTTACATGTCTTGCAGTTTACGCAAAGAAGAAGAGAAATGACGAAAAGATTGACATGAAAGCATTAAGTTCTAATGAATGCGTAATTCTGACACTCATCATGATTTGACTCTTCGAAAAATGTGATACAATCATTCTTGGATACTGAAGCATGCGATCATTAATTTCCCTTAAGGTTCGCGCTCAATTTTGGGTTTACCGTTTATGTCGGAGAATTCTTGCGATGAGTCCTTTCTGCAATTGGAATCGCAGTATCGAGGACTGCGACGTCATTAAGTGTTATCGCAAATTTCCAATATCGCAGATCGCAGTTTTGTATGATCGCAGATCGCAAGATCGCAAGGTTTTCGCTTTATCACTCTGTGCTGCTTATGCGACATTGCGACGTCGCATATCGGCCGTCGGCGATTCCTTAGGTTTTCCCTTTTTGAGCGCTTTTAATGCACGCGATGCGATGGGTTCTCGCGTCGCTCTTTTTCAGTGTATTTATGCGCTTTGGGAAAACGCTTCTCTCTACCTTTGCGACACGATATAGCTCTTAGGGAGTTAATACAAAATATTTTTTAAACAAAATATTTTTTCGATTTTTGGTTAAGGGTCCCCCTTTGCTTGATGTTATTACTAATATCAAACAAAGAGGGGGGTTTTTGGTGACCACAACACCTCCTCAAGCTTGACAAAAATAAAGAGGTACTGGTCAGCATTGACTGGGGAAAAATTGGGAGAAACTCAAGAAAACTTTGATGGTAGCAAGTCGCTCTTGAACATGACACTTTTCCTCCGTACCACAATCGGGTTGGGTTGATTCATTCACTGGTCACATCACCATGGTCTCGCCATACCATCCATATTTGGGGTAATGCTACCGATCCATCGCATCAGTGTCGCCATATGTCTAAGAGAAGTCGTTCAGAAAATTCAACCGTGTCCCATCCACTGCCGTACATTATCCTTCATCCTTTCATGACCGCCACCCTGAATCATATGTCACAGATCGTTTTCACCTCCGTCAAAATCATTAGCTCCATTCCGTGTCATTGATGTGGGATTCATTAAGGCCCTCCTTTGACGGATCGCTTCTTGTCGACATCAGCTCATTATCCAAGAAGTTGATCTAGGAACAACCCCTTCAGTACTTTGAAGCTTGCATGCCTCAATGGCAAGTTTCTCACTTCCGGCGACAGGTATACATCAATGACCTCCGACCGAAAGATTTTGCGTGGTGTTCGACGCCAAGTCCTTTATTCACACCACGTGAATTGTACTGCAGTACCTTGAGGGTCATTATCATTATCGGTGATTCCTCTCGCACTTGTTAACGGTTTACCTCATTAACCGGTAATCAAGTGATGTCTTTCCATGTTCGACTTCAGAACATTTCTCACATGGATCGACTTGTACTTAGAGTGAAGATCGAACGAGTTTGAAGACCCCGGATCTAGTTTCATCCATCCGGGCTGCGATATATATTCAGGAAAAATAAAGACATTGACATGTACATCATTGCAGCAGATAATCATCCTACCCCAAAGGATGATAATTTCATCAAAATTATTAGTCTACCATCAGATGATTCTCTGTTCTATGTACAGAAAAATGAATTTATAAAGCTGAGCATGGGAATGCCCGCCTCAGCTAGATCATGAAAGCAGTATGAAAAATAATATATTGTATTGTATCTTATTACAGGTCTCCTCCCAGCATTGGATGAACTTCGGATCCTCCTGATAAAGCATTTCACCCGATAAACGGCCTCATACTTTAGGGGGCAACTGTTATAGACATTTTTGTGCCTTACAGCATTGAGCATGAAATGTCCATAATCTAAGGGATCCAAAGTCCCTAAACATGTTGTTCCTACCCCTAGAGGAACAAGGCTAACAAACCACAGCAATTCACAGAAGTTCTCCACCAGAAACTGCTCAAAAACAAGTCAATTCAGGATCAATTCAGTGGCTCCACTAGCTGTCTGCGCTGAATGTCAAAGTCAACACTGGCTACCTGCACTGTAACGCAGGTAGAAGCACTACCAGGGTGCGCTGAGCGAGAGTTGATAAATGGCAAGTTCATTCCAAGAGGTGTCAAGACCCAAGAAGCTTCCAGAATCTTCCTCAATGACACTTGCCTCAGTGAATTCGATTAGTGATGAGTAAGAGGTTCCCAATCTCCAAGTGGAATCAAGAACTGACAGAGGGAGAGGACACTAGTCAGATCTCAATCTGACTCATCCTCTCTCCAAACTTCTATATATGGATCTCTTCTCCATGAGATCTAGAGGCTGGAATTTTTTTATTGCAAAGAATTGTTGTTGGTTTGAGATTCGAATCATTGGGTGCTTAATGCTTTGAAGGGGGTGAAGATAGGAATTCCATTTGTTGGGAAGGAGATGCTGGATTGGAGCCCTTTGGGTTGTATCTCTTCCTGAACCTTGTTATTCATCAATAAAGCTATCTTGGTTTCTCCTATATACTGATGTACCTTTGATGTATGATTGCATTAGTATGTTTAGTTTATTTCTAATCCTGAACTAGTTATGAATATGAATCCATGTCTTGTGTAGTGTTCTCTTCTTGTGATCTTGCAGAAAACTCTTGAAGCTGGGCGAGCGAGAAGGCAAGTAGCTGGGAACCCTCAAAGAGAAGAGAGACCGGATCGAGGGACAAACGGAAGACACCGGTTAGTCCATCTATCTCTCTTCATTCTTAATTCATAAAGGAAGAATACTAGAATAGTTGTCTCTGTTTGTTGCTAAGGCACTGTCACACCTTAGGTGGATAGGATCGTCCTGCATAGGCATTTTTCCCCACAACAGATGGGTACGTGTGCGGCCATCAATTTTGGAAAAAGTTCGAACCTACATGTATTATGCTGACGGGGTTTAACATGCACGGCTATTGTTCCTGCAAATTAGGCCTACTGACACTACTCCCCTCTCCTCGACCACAAATGGGTTGCAGTATATCTCTTATGGCCACAACCTTATTATGCAAATTTTTTTATTTTATTTTATTTTTTGACTTGCGGAAGGGTTTCAGGCATGCGCCATTCACCCATCCTGGCAGTAGGACTCCATCCAGTTGCGCGAGTCTTACCGCACTCGATTCTTTTATATGAAAAATTATGAACGGGCCTAACCAATGCATTTATAGTTTTCCTGGGAACTTGGGGAACTTACTATCATAGAGGAGCACTTGGTCGCTGACTTCGAACAATTTCTTCTTAATGTGCCTATCATGCCAAGCCTTTTGTCTTCGTTGCTCAACAAATTGATGGAACTCTGCTAGAAACCGCGTTTCATCGAGCTCTAACAGCTGGCTCAGTCTGTCCCGCAAGGCACTGCTATCGATCATTCCTGTTGCCTCTGAAATCAACATGCTGGGTAGTATGAACTCTGTTGGCACCACCGCCTCTCTGTCGTATACAAGCTAGAATGGAATTTGTTTGTGGAGTCTTTTAACTGTTGTCCTATATGCCTAGAGTGTTGCTAGACTTCTTTCATCCCAGTCATCTCGGTTGGCTGATACAATTTTGGTTAGCCCTTTTTCCAGTATCTTGTTGAATGCCTCTACTACATCGTTTGCTTGTGGATGGTAAGGACTACTCTTGTGATGTTGTACCATAAAAGTTGTTAACAGGACCTAAATTGTCTCGTTGAGGAAGTGTGCGCCCTGGTCACTTGTGAGACTCCTAGGGCATCCGAACCTTGAAATGATATTTTCAAAAATGAATCGCGTCATTGTTTCTGTTGTGTAGTCTTTTATTTGAGCGGCTTCTACCCATCTTGACAGGTACTCTGTGAAGGTGATTATGTATCGGGATTTGGAGTGTCATGCTAGTGGGGAGATTGGACTAATGAAATCTACTGCCCACTTATCGAATATCTACACCGCATGGACTGGGTGCAGTGGTAGCTCATCACGTCGAGAAGGCCTTCCAACTCTTTGGCAGACATCACATTCATTGGAGAATGCCTTCGAATCCTTATGTATAGTGGGCCACCACAATCCTGTTTGTAGTATCTTCCTTGTAGTTGCCTTACCCCCTACATGGCCTCCCGCAACCCCTACGTGGCACTCCCATAGGACATCTTCTCTTTTGTGCTGTAGGACACAGCGTCTGAGTATCTGGTCTAAGCCCATTTTGTAAAGGTGTCCTGCTATGAGTTGGTAATCCGCTGCTCTAACCACTAAGTGCCTTTTCTACGTTGCGGTGTAGCCCTGTGGACAACTGCCTGTTGTGAGCAAAGTAGCAATTTCCTATAGGTGGTTGGGTATGGCTTCTATCCTAAATAAATCGACATCAGGTAACCAGTCGTCTATTGCTCCATCATTCTCCCCTGTTTCCAGGCGAGAAAGGTGATCTGGGCCTACATTTAGTTTTCCTGGCTTAACAACTACTTCAAACATGAACTCTTGAAATAGTAATATCCATTTGCATATTCTTCCTTCTAGTACCAGCTTGTTTACTAGGTACTTCAGTGCAGAATGGTCTGTGAAAAATTTGAATGGCGCACCCAGCAGGTAGTGCCTAAAATTTTGGAGAGAGTAGACCATTGCTAGAGCTTCTCATTCTATTGTTGTGTAGTTTTTTTCCACTGTGGAGAGCTTTCTGCTTGCGTAGTATACTGGATGATCCATCTTCTCTCCTAGTTGCGCTAGGACTGCTCCTAGTGCTATTCTAGACGCATCAATATGTAAATGGAACATTTTGTTCCAGTCAGGGTACACCAATATGGGCGCACTTACTAACCTTTCTTTTAGTTTGTCTAGTGCTGCTTAACAATCTGTTGTCCAAATGAATTCCTCCATCTTCCTTAGAAGTCTCTCCATTGGGGCTGTTATGGTTGCATAGTTTCTGATGAACCTTTTGTAGTACCCCGTATGGCCTAGAGTTTCTCTTAGTTGCTTTATGTTGCGGGGTGGTTCCATGTGGACGATTACTACTATTTTGGTAGGGTCCATGCAGACTCCATATTTGCAAACAATATGGCCCAACAGGGTTTTGAAGGGAACTGCGAAAATGCACTTTTTCAAATTTAAAGAGATTTGTAATTGTCTGCATCTTTCGAACATTACTCTCAACAGACTGGTATGCCTCTTCAGCAGGTTGTATATTGTCCAGTCGTCCATGTAGACTTCTAGGAACTTATGAATGTAGTCTCGGAAAGCTGCTATTACAATCCTTGAAAAGACTACTGGCGCATTCTTTAATCTGAATGGCATTACATTGTATGCATACGACCCCCACTCCATCATGAATGTTGTTTTCCTTTTATCTTCTTCGGTTATTCAGACCTAATGGTAGCCTGAGAAGCCATCTGTGAACAAGTAAGCCCCATTCCTTGCAACATTGTCTAGGACTTTGTCGCTGAAAGGCATGGGGAACAGGTCATGCATGCATGCATTGTTTAGGCTTCTATAGTCGACGCGTACTCTAATCCTTTCGCATCCTTCTTGTTCTGAATAATTATAGGGTTTATCTAGTCAGCTTCATCGACCAGAAAAATGATTCTTGCATCTAGCATTTTATCAATCTCCCTTTAACTTTCTCTTTGACCCTTGGGTTCAGTCGGTATGGTCTGTGTTTCACTGGTCGGACTCCTGGTTTTAGAACAATTTTCATCTATCCCAAGTTACCTTTTATCCCCTTGAGTTCGGCTACCAAAGCTGGGAATAGGTCCTCGTATTCTTGTCGTAAATCAAAAATTTCTTTAGTGGTCTATTCATCCTAGTAGTCTCCCACTTATGCTATCTTAGGTTTATCCTCCATCCCTACATTCCTTTTCCTCAGCTTCACTGGTAGGAGATGGGCGACTTCCGTCGAGGGACTCTCTCGAATCCCCCTTTCTCCCTTTGTTTCTTCAAAGGAATGTTGTCTAAGCCCTTCCAATCCGTCTTATTCTGGTTCTGCATCGATTCTGTCGCAGGTCACAAATATTGGAGATTCCATGTCATATAAGCACTGTAGGAAGTTTTCTTCATGCTCCCCTTCAACTAGCGTCTCCAGGGTGAACAAAACCCCTTTCACCACTTGAAGTGCTTCTGTCATTTTTGCTTCACTATTCTTGAATGAGAAATTGCCAATGAACTGTGTTTTCAAGGCATCCCAAGTAGTTGTTTGTCGTTGTAGTTCTTCCTGGATGTACCAAGCCCGGGGGATGGCACTGAGGGTGTGTATAAATGCATGCACCCAGAGGTTCTTTGGCAGCCCTCGGCTTTCCCAGTTGGTCGTGTACCCTTTGACATGTTCCTTGGGACTTGAATTCCCTATGTATTCCTTTTGGTCTAGTGGTCGATCTTCTTTCTTGCTGAACCTTTCCTTCATTGCTCGCTTTGCATCCTTCCAGTATTTCAATACCTGACAGTGTGCTTTCCACCATCTTGCCGGTGTTGCCATGAGCGCAATGTCCAGAAGGGGAATTCTTTGGTCTTCTGGTACATCCTGGTCCATCCTGTCCAGGAACCGATCTATCGGTTCAAGGCCACAGTACTTCGGGATGTCATCCTTTCCTATATCTCCCCAGTTTACTTGGCTTATCATTGCACATCACCAGGTTGTCAGTTCATATCCACCCTTCTACCATGCATCCCATGCAGCTTCTGAACTGGCTTCTGAACTTTGGATGCTCCTCCAGCTAACTGATCCTCCAGCTGTAGGATTTATGTAGTCTTCCCTCTTTCCTACCGTGAGTGTATACAACTGATCTAACATCCCTAGTTCTTCCCTGTCATTCATTGGCTCTGTAAACCTGGGTCCTTGATAAGGGTCCAGCGGCTAAATCACCCTCAATCCTTCTCCTTCGAAGATCATCAGTTCCTTCTTCAAATCTATGATGGCATAGTTTTGGTATGCCCAGTCAATCCCCATGAGTGTTAGATACGGGTTTTTATCCCCCATAATGTCTATTACTTCAAACTCAATGTGTGTTTTTACTCTTGCGACATCGACCTCTAAATTCTCCAATCTTCTGATGGGAAGTATACAATATTGATTTGTCATTCTCAACTGAATTGGCGAATACTTCAGTTGTGGCTTCCTCATTGCCTCCCAGGTCTTTCGGGATAGGATGTTTACATCTGACCCTAGATCTAGCATGGTGTCCTTTATCTGGAATCCTACCACCTACACATTGATTCGGAATTCCTTCTGACTTCTCTTCTTATTCCGCTTCACCCTCCTGGAAGCTTTTTCTGACCAGGCTTCACATGGTTGTCCAGCGTCCTCTTGCTCTACGAATACCGTGGATTTTAAGCTTTTCCGAAATTCCCTTAGCATGGTCTCATCTTAAACAATTTTTAAGAATAGTTTAAACCATTCCCCAATGGGTTGGGAAGGGGCAAGCCCATAGACTTGCAGACCTCAGGTGTCCCTATCTTCAGTCATCCCTTGAAACAATTTGGCTACTTCTTGGTAATACTGATTTTGGTGCTCGGGCTGATAAGCCTTTGGTGATGATGCTGCTTTGACAATCACGGGGGGTTCCTTGGCGTAGCGATCTTCCCCTGTCTTCTTCCCTCCTCGGGTGACTATATTGATATTTGTTGCGGGGAGACCCTCGTCAGTCCGAGGATCGGCATTCACCAAGTTAGCCCCTCACTGTCTAGTCCTCTCTTCCCATTTCGCGATGAGCTCTAGGTTGTCTTCCATCGCATGGGTGTTAACTCTACACTGATTTTGGTGCTCAGGCTGATAAGCCTTTGGTGATGACACTGCTTTGACGATCACGGGGGGTTCCTCGGTGTAGCGATCTTCCCCTGTCTTCTTCCCTCCTCGGGTGACTATATTGATATTTTTTGTGGGGATACCCTCGTCGGTCCGAGGATTGGCATTCACCAAGTTAGCCCCTCACTGTCTGGTCCTCTCTTCCCATTTCGCGATGAGCTCTAGGTTGTCTTCCATCGCATGGGTGTTAACTCTACTCTAGGTGGTTGGGTATGGCTTCTATCCTGAATAAATCGGCATCAGTTAACCGGTCGTCTATTGCTCCATCATTCTCCCCTATTTCTAGGCAAGAAACATGATCTGGGCCTACATTTAGTTTTCCTGGCTTAACAACTACTTCAAACATGAACTCTTGAAATAGTAATAGCCATTTGCATATTCTTCCTTCCAGTACCAGCTTATTTACTAGGTACTTCAGTGCAGAATGGTGTGTGAAAAATTTGAATGGCGCACCCAGCAGGTAGTGCCTAAAATTTTGGAGAGAGTAGACCATTGCTAGAGCTTCTCATTCTGCTGTTGTGTAGTTTTTTTCCGTTGTGGAGAGCTTTCTGCTTGTGTCTTATACTGGATTATCCATCTTCTCCCCTAGTTGCGCTAGGACTGCTCCTAGTGCTATTCTAGACGCATCAATATGTATATGGAACATTTTGTTCCAGTTAGGGTACACCAATATGGGCGCACTTACTAACCTTTCTTTTAGTTTGTCTAGTGTTGCTTGACAGTCTATTGTCAAAATGAATTCCTCCGTCTTCCTTAGAAGTCTCTTTGTTGGGGCTGTTATGGTTGCATAATTTATGATGAACCTTTTGTAGTACCCCGTATGGCCAAGAGTTGCTCTTAGTTGCTTTATGTTGCGAGGTGGTTCCATGTGGATGATTACTACTATTTTGGTAGGGTCCATGCAGACTCCATCTTTGCAAACAATATGGCCCAACAGGATTTTGAAGGGAACTGTGAAAATGCACTTTTTCAAATTTAAAGAGATTTGTAATTGCCTGCATCTTTCGAACATTACTCTCAACAGACTGGTATGCCTCTTCAACAGGTTGTATACTGTCCAGTCGTCCATGTAGACTTCTAGGAACTTATGAATGTAGTCTCGGAAAGCTTCTATTATAATCCTTGAAAACACTACTAGTGCATTCTTTAATCTGAATGGCATTACATTGTATGCATACGACCCACTCCATCATGAATGTTTTTTTCCTTTTATCTTCTTCGGTTATTCAGACCTAATGGTAGCCTAAGAATCCATCTGTGAACAAGTAAGCCCCATTCCTTGCAACATTGTCTAGGACTTTGTCGCTGAAAGGCATGGGGAACGGGTCATGCATGCATGCATTGTTCAGGCTTCTATAGTCGACGGGTACTCTAATCCTGGTCGCATCCTTCTTGCTCTGAATAATTATAGGGCTTATCTAGTCAGCTTCATTGACCGGAAAAATGATTCCTGCATCTAGCATTTTATCAATCTCCCTTTAACTTTCTCTTTGACACTTGGGTTCAGTCGGTATGGTATGTGTTTCACTGGTCGGACTCCTGGTTTTAGAACAATTTTCATCTCTCCCAAGTTACCTTTTATCCCCTTGAGTTCAGCTACCGAAGCTAGGAACAGGTCCTCGTATTCTTGTAGTAAATCAAAAATTTCTTTAGTGGTCTATTCATCCTAGTAGTCTCCCACTGATGCTATCTTAGGTTTATCCTCCGTCCCTACATTCTTTTTCCTCAACTTCACTGGTAGGAGATGGGCACCTTTTGTCGAGGGACTCTCCCGGATCCCCCTTTCTCCCTCCCTTTCTTCGAAGGAATCTTGTCTAAGCCCTTCCAATCCATCTTCTTCTGGTTCTGCATCGATTCTATCGCAGGTCACAAATATTGGAGATTCCATGTCATATAAGCATTGTAGGAAGTTTTCTTCATGCTCCCCTTCAATTAGCGTCTCCGGGGTGAACAAAACCCCTTTCACCACTTGAAGTGCTTATGTCATTTTTGCTTCACTATTCTTGAATGAGAAATTGCCAATGAACTGTGTTTTCAAGGCATCCCAAGTAGTTGTTTGTCATTGTAGTTCTTCCTGGATGTATCAAGCCCGGGGGATGGCACTGAGGGTGTGTATAAAGGCATGCACCCATAGGTTCTTTGGCAGCCCTCGGCTTTCCCAATTGGTCGTGCACCCTTTGACATGTTCCTTGGGACTTGAATTCCCCGTGTATTCCTTTTGGTCTGGTGGCCGCTCTTCTTTCTTGCTGAACATTTCCTTCATTGCTCGCTTTTGCATCCTAATAGTCTTTCAATACCTGACAGTGTGCTTTCCACCATCTTGCTGGTGTTTCCATGAGCGCAATGTCCAGAAGGGGAATTCTTTGGTCTTCCGGTACATCCTGGTCCATCCTATCCAGGAACTGATCTATCGGTTCAAGGCCACAGTACTTCAGGATGTCATCCTTTCCTATATCTCCCCAATTTACTCAGCTTATCATTGCACATCACCAGGTTGTCAGTTCGTATCCACCCTTCTACCATGCATCCCATGCAGCTTCTGAACTGGTTTCTGAACTTTGGATGCTCCTCCAACTAACTGATCCTCCAGCTGTAGGATTTATGTAGTCTTCCCTCTTTCCTACCATGAGTGTATACAACTGATCTAACATCCCTAGTTCTTC
The DNA here is from genome assembly GCA_031772625.1 of Pinus tabuliformis. Classification (NCBI taxonomy): domain Eukaryota; kingdom Viridiplantae; phylum Streptophyta; class Pinopsida; order Pinales; family Pinaceae; genus Pinus; species Pinus tabuliformis. The sequence continues at coordinate 311,766,101 of CM062804.1, read as the reverse complement.
CCTGTCATTCATTGGTTCTGTAAACCTGGGTCCTTGATAAGGGTCCAGCGACTGAATCACCCTCAATCCTTCTACTTCGAAGATCATCAGTTCCTTCTTCAAATCTATGATGGCATAGTTTTCGTATGCCCAGTCAATCCCCAGGAGTGTTGGATACGGGTTTTTATCCCCCATAATGTCTATTACTTCGAACTCAGTGTGTGTTTTTACTCTTGCTACATCGACCTCTACATTCTCCAATCTTCTGATGGGCAGTATACAATATTGATTTGTCATTCTCAACTGAATTGGCGAATACTTCAGTTGCAGCTTCCCCATTGCCTCCCAGGTCTTCCGGGATAGGATGTTTACGTCCAACCCTAGATCTAGCATGGTGTCCTTTATCTAGAATCCTACCACCTACACATTGATTCAGAATTCCTTCCGACTTCTCTTCTTATTCCACTTCACCCTCCTGGAAGCTTTTTCTGACCAGGCTTCACATGGTTGTCCCGCGTCCTCTTGCTCTACGAATATCGCGGCTTTTAAGCTTTTCCGAAATTCCCTTAGCATGGTCTCATATTAAACAATTTTTAAGAATAGTTTAAACCATTCCCCAATGGGTTGGGAAGGGGCAGGCCCATAGACTTGCGGACCTTGGGTGTCCCTATCTTCAGTCATCCCTTCAAACAATTTGGCTACTTCTTGGTAATACTGATTTTGGTGCTCAGGCTGATACGCCTTTGGTGATGACGCTGCTTTGACGATCACGGGCATTCCTCGGCGTAGCGATCTTCCCCTGTCTTCTTCCCTCCTCGGGTGACTATATTGATATTTGTTGCGGGGAGACCCTCGTCGGTCCGAGGCTCGGCATTCACCAAGTTAGCCCCTCACTGTCTGGTCCTCTCTTCCCATTTCGCGATGAGCTCTAGGTTGTCTTCCAAGCTCTGCCCCCCGATCTTCCTCCACTTCCATTTCCTCCTCACCCCCCTTGATTCACTTCAATGACTCTAAACATGGATCTATCCAGCCTTTCTACTAGAGCATCCAGCGCTCGACATTGATCGGCATGATGAGTAGTCAATGCGCAGAACTCAAAGTAGTTGTTATTGGGGATGCTAGAGTAATTTTTTAGAACTGGACACATCCACGGCAGGTGTCCATACGTTCTATAAATTTCGCAAAAAATTGCATTATTCCTTCCTGGGAAAGGTCCTTGCACCTCGATGGCCGCAACCCCTCTGGTTGGAGTGGTTCCTGATGACCCTACCACCCCTCCTGTTTGGTTAAGACCCCACAGTCTTGGGCATTTCGTCGCAACGTGCCCCTCCACTAAGCAATGGGTGCACCAAACATTGTTGTGTCAGCGGTGCCTTGATCAAGGGCAAGAGCACCTTGATGAACCAGTCCCATTGGTGGTTCAGGTCCAAGGTGTAACTTAGCTTGGGAATGGTATCCTTAAACCTTTGCATGAGCTCCCAAGCAGTCTCTCCCTGCCTCTACTTAATTTCCCACAATAACGATAGCCCTTGCTGATCAGTTTGCAGTACCTTGAATTCTTGCATGAATCCCCTCTTAATATCATCTATGGTTGGGTTATGGTTCTTCTCTACCCATTTTATGAACCAACATAGGGCCCATTCCCTTAGTGTGGTATGGAATTCCACCGCCTGAACGTTATTTGGAGTCTGACAGGATCTCCAGATGGCTTCGCAGAGGTACCAGTGTTGCTCCACATCCTCGTTCCCCTTACCTGCAAACTCCAGGTATCTTGTAAATGATCCCTCCATACTACTCTGAATATTGGTTAATAACACAAAACCATTGGTTCTCGGCTGTAGTGACCCTTGTAGTCCCAAGTTACTACTATAGTCAGTTCTGGTATCACTCCCAGTATTGAGACCAGTTCTGTATTTTTCTTGCGCACTGTATACTCGCGCTGCCTTGGCTAGGTTAAAGATGAACTCTTCTGGTTTGTGATAAGGTACCAGGGGAAGGTCAGGGAAAATTCCACTTGTGTTTCGGGGTTGGGGCTGCTAAACTTTGGTGGATGTTGGTTCCTCGTCGAATAACTTCCTCATTCCATCACCCATATTTTCGGCATCTTCACGCCAGCATGGGTGTTGATCTTGCAGTTCTTCTCCCGCAACCTTCAGGGAGGATTCCCCATGCACTTCCGGTTGCGATCCCACATCCGCAACATTCTGAGATAGTCCTCCAGTTCCCTGTTATGATCCTATTTCCGCAACCTGCAGGGAATGTCCCTCCCCCTCTTCCCAATTCCAACATCCCTTCGTCCCATCTTCGGGTGGCCTAGCATCATCTTCCCCCTCCATCTCAACTCGGGGTTTTTCCATCGCCACTCCTATCGAGCGGCACCCTCTATTTCTTTTCCCTGGGGCCCGAGCTACTCTTGCCTGCCACTTATCTGCTAGCAGAGCCCTTCTCAATGCTCAAACGTCCCTCGCTCTCTTTAATCCTTCTGCATCCATCCCCCCGCAGCAACCCTATCCCCTTGTGGGCAAAATTTTCCCCTTTAGTTCCTTCCCCGATACTGGGGTTTTACGCTTCCATCCTGGCAGTGGATAGAGATAGCAGTCCCTCTTCTACCAAAATCATCTTAATCCATGTCAGGATTTCCCCTATCAATTCCCCCCTTAGCTTGGAGTTGAACACCGCCTCCGCCTTTGAGTAGGACTGATAGCTTTCTGCAACAAACTCAACTATGTATCCTTCCATCATAGTTCTCACCCAGAAATCAACTGCTCTCATCCGCTCGTTATCCAGCTGTTGTAATAGTGCAGTCTCAAATGAAGTCCAACTATGGCAGGCTCTCACCGATCCACTCGAAGGACTTTGCCGCTTTAGTTCCCTCAACCAATTGTACAGGTCCTCAGGGAATTTGCACTAGAAAATTTCATACTGGTCGTCTGAGCTATCAGCGTATAAGATCTCCTTACACACCTTTCCAATTGGTTGATTCCTGCGGGCAGCCCTTTCTGCCACAAATTGGTTTGCTTTGTGGTTCCACCAGTTTTCGATCTCTCTCTTAAACACCATATTCTGAACCAGTTCTCCTAATTTCAAGTCTCGACAATGGAACCATTTATTGGCTCGAAAGAGTCGTCAGGGAAAAGACCCCGGGTTTAGGCACAGAAGGCCAACAATGGTCCGATGTAGTCTAGGACAACACTCGCATTTTCACCTCACCTCGAAGGGCAAGGAGTCTCACCCAAAGTGCGTCATGACCAAAAGGGGAGAAGGGCTCAGCATGGAGTCAAGGGGATATCAATTGAACACAGGCGGTCACACACATATGCATTCATAATACATGAAACAAAGATAATGATACCCTAAGCTCATACACATGGATTCATCATAAATACCACAAAACTAACAGCATTCTAGTATCGATCTAGCAATCACCATCTTCATGCAACAAGGAGACTATTTAAAATTTTAATAAGCCCACAGAACATGATGCGCAATGCGTTATGAGTCTTAACAACCATCAACTCTGATTACATTAAAGCAATAGAATAGAATACATTATAACTTGGCATCTCTCCATCAACAATACATAAAATACCGGCTTAGTGGCTCGGGTCATATCTGCTCCACAACCCAGTTCCTCGGTTTCCAGCTCTTTCTGCTTCTGCTCTTATGTCTACGTACCTCCTCAGTAGCCAAATACTTCAGCGTCTAATGGGCCCGTCCTCAACAACAACCCCAACGATCAACAAAACCCAACAACAACCTCTTCCTTTCTATTCTTCCTCTTTTTATATCCTTCCCGGCTGCCTGGACTGCCAGTTCTCGCTTGGTTGCTTGCTTCCTTGGCTACCTCTGCGCCTTCCCATCTCCTCGGCTACCTTTGCCTTCCACTACCACCTTGCCATCACCTTTCCGCAACTGCTCGTTCCACCGCCCAACCGTTGCTACCATTTGTCCTTTCCCGCCCTACAGTTGGTCAAAACTAGTCAAAACTCTTCAAAATTAACAAAGGCTCCAACACTGGATACTTGTAGGAAGTATCAAACCTCCCTAAATTTGAAGAAGTGTATATTTTGCGTACCATATGGGATACGTTTGGGCCACGTTTTTTGTATGCAAAGGTTGATGGTGGACCCTGCCAAAATTGTAGTGATTATCAATTTGGAGCCCCTAAGGAATGTAAAAATATGTGTGCGTTTCAATCGCTTGGTAAATCCTTCTCTTCCTTATTTCTTAAAATACCCTCATACTACTCACCGAATATATAAGGTTATATGGTTTATAGCTAGTTGATAACTACGCTCAAAGAGATAGATACACTCGGTTACCCTCAACCAACTGTCAATCAACTACGCTCCAATGGGTCAATTTAGGGCGAGGCAGAGTTGCGCGGAACAATAAGTCATAAAGGATACTATAGGAATTTTATTAAGGCATACGCGCAGATCACTGTGCCCATGGAAAAATTATTGAAGAAAGATGTGACATTTTGCTGGGATGATGGTTCCCATAAAAGCTTAGATGTTTTGAAGGAGAAGATGGTTACCGCACCCGTTTTGGTATTCTCGGATTGGAAGAATGAATTCCATGTACATGTGGATGCGTCTTGCATAGCGTTAGGAGTAGTGTTAATCCCCCAACCAAGCGCAGGAGATATCAACCATCTCATTGCATTTGCGAGCAGAAAATTGTCTAAAGCGGAGAAGAATTACACAACCACGGAGCGCGAAGGATTGGCGATGGTATATGCGCTCCAGAAGTTCAGACATTATCTGTTGGGTGCGCACTTCAAAATGTATACAGACCATTCAGCTTTGAAGTACCTAGTCAACAAGCCTGTGTTGGGGGGGGGGGGGAATTTTTAGATGGTTACTATTATTTCAGGAGTATGACTTCGAAGTAATTGTGAAACCAAGAAGATTAAATGTTGGACCCGATCACTTTCGTGGATTGAGAATGGCGAAGAACCCACAAGCCTTGATGAAGGATTGCCTAATGTGCTGCTCTTTGTTATGCACGTTGCAGACGAATATTTTGTGGATATAATCCAATTCTTGTCTACAGGTACAGCTCCTGAAGGATATATGACGAAGCAGAAGAAATAATTGGTGGTTAGGGCTGTGGATTTTTCCATAATTGCTGGAAACTTGTATAAAATGGGGTCGAATGAAGGTCTGTGCAAGTATGCACCGTATTACGAAAGACAAATTATGCTCATTGAGGTGCATGGAGGAGTTGTTGGAGGACATTATGCTGGACGAGCAACTGTGCAGAAGATCCTACGAGCTGGGCTATGGTGGCCAACTATGCATAAAGATTCCAAGGAGTATTGTAGGGCATGTGATGTTTGTCAGAGGACCAGGAAGTCGTCGTGAAGGGATGAATTGCCTCTGAACCCTCGGGTCTCATTACAAACATTCAATAAATGGGTAATAGATTTTGTGGGACCTATTCAGCCACCAAGAAAGAAGACGGGAGCACACTACATCATCATGACGACAGAATACTTGACCAGATGGGCTGAGGCGCAGCCCGTGAAGGATTGCAACGCAACTATGGCTGCGAAGTTTATATTTGAATACATTTTGTCCAGGTTTGATTGTCCTAATATTTTGATGAGCTTCAGGGGTTCACATTTCCTGAATGAAATGATTACTGCTTTGCTAGAGGAATTCCAGATGTATCATCAGAAGAGTACGCCATACGTCCTCAAGGAAATGGAACAAATGAAGCTTTCAATAAGATCCTAGAGAATGCTTTGACAAAGACCTGTCACACAAATCAGAACAATTAGGATGTGCACATACTAGATGTTTTATGGGCATATAGAACTACTTATAATAAGTTGACTGGACAGACACCATTTTGACTGGTTTATGGATAAGAAGCGGTGATGCCGATGGAATACATAGTGCCCAGTTTTAGGATTGTTCCAGTCACGGAGATGGCAGATCGAGATATAATGGAAGAACAACATGAATAGATACTTGAGTTAGAAGAAGATCATTTCTTGGCAAGCTTCCATCAACAGGTGCAGAAGGCTCGAGAAAAGGCGTGGCATGATCACTACAATAATCAGCGCACCTTTAAAAATGGCAATTTATATTGATGTATGATAGAAAGTTTACTAAGTTTACAAGAAAGTTTCAAATGCATTGATTAGGACCATACATCATCAAGGAGATTACGAATGGTGGTGTAGTTCAGCTCGCAAAGTTGAATGGGGAGCTATTTCCAAGAAGAATCAATGGGAATCGGTTGAAATTGAATAGGGGTGATCCCACCCCTGTATAATGACTATATGGATGCAGGACAGTCTTAGTACTTCAGGCAGTTGCAAGGAAGTGTGGGACTATAAACTACGCTGCCAAGAGGAAAGTTTGGAAAAGATATTGGGCTTTGTGATGATTAGGAGAAAGGCGTAGATGGGAATTGTGCTAGCAAGGGAGGTCCCGCCCAGCCTGGCTAGAAAGTGACTGTTGAGAGCACTGTAGATGATTGGATGGTTATTTTTCCGTTAAAGTGAGTGGGGGGTAATCATTTAAGGAGCATATCTTTGCAACTCTGCCTCCAAAAGAGCATTAATGAGGGATCTCTGGAGGGAATCAATGGATTTGAATTCAAAAAGGGCTATACATACCACATCCCGCTCCACATTCGAACACTTTGCTTCCAGAGAAATTGCCTTGAGATTTTGCACCTAAGTTTGAGTCGATATGATTGTTGCATGTCTAGACGAGATTAGCAAGAGGTATAGAAGGAGTTTCGCAGAAGGGGCTTGGATTTGAGGCATATTTGTTCGAGTGGCAGAAGAAGCTATTCTGGGAGAGAATTAACAAAATGACTGCAACACCACCAATCCCTACCACAGCGCCTAGGTCATCGAGGCCAAAACCTATTGCCTTCGCGGCAAGTGAGAAGAAAGAAGAAGCCACAACAAGCTCCAGTTCGGCAATCGCCACGCAAAAACCCAATTAAGGTTAGATAGAAGGGTCGGATGGATAAAAGCAAGCAACTGATGAAACCCCTAGACCTAGATGAAGAAGAATTGACTATGGGGGTTGAAGATATCGACGCAGAGGAAGTAGTGCCAATTACTCAGCTACCACCTTATGTACCCCCTAGAAAATCCACTGCCAAGGTCACTAAGGACCTTGACTCACTGAAGTACAAAGTATTCACACCATTGCTGCCGAAGGAAGTACCTATTGAGGGTGACTTGTTGGCTCGGGTACCATTTTTGAAGATGGAGGACTGGGATTTGGGTGATCATGTGAAGTTTCCACAGTTAGAACCCAGTAAATACTTGAAATTAGTCTACTATGAGGAGGTGGGTGTCACAAGGCTTGAGCCAATGAAGTGGGCAGTCGGAATTGAGTGCGCATGATTGCTCAATATGTTGTGGGTCCCACACTTTATTTGTAACATAATTAATACTATTTGTGTGCTCCAATTGTTGGCACTAGTTCATGATGGGTGCCTCTAGCTGGGAGGGCCTATTCTAATTGACGATATGTTGGTCCACAGAATCACCTTGTTACCTTATTAGGGCGTGAACCCCGCAGACACTTTTGTGGGGAAGTCACAGGAGAAGAAGCTCGTGGATCAGATGAAGAGTGACTTTGGCTTCATGAAGAAGTCGCGAGGCTACGCCATTAGCTCTATCTCAGATGGATCTATGCAGTTCGTTGCACATATTTTGGCAGGAAAAATAATGTGGAAGTGTCATGTCGATGAAGTGTCAGCACCAGTAGTATCTTTAGATGTGTAATGCAACAAAGGGGTCTAATACAACTGGCCAAAGTACCTCTGCCATGAATTCCTGGAGGATTACCGCGAAGCCTAGGAGGATGAAAAGGCATTCCATTACACATGTTTACTACTATTGATCATGCTAGTAGCATGGAGGACGCCTAAGAATAGCCAGTTCCCAACGCAAGATCCAGGCTTGTGCGAGGCTGCGAAATTCGCCTCACTATGGGCAACGAAGGATCTTTACCATGTCATTGAAACAAGATGTTGTCGGTCTTGTTCGAGTCAGAGTTGTGGATGGTGATCAACCAACAGCCATGGTTTTCACCCAGCCTACATGCACAGTACAAAAATATAGCAGAATTCAAGGAAGATTTTCACAATCTGTCCATACGCGCGAAGAAGGATGTTGCAGGAGCATGGCACAAGTTGCCATATTTAGTTGCAGAGGATGATATTATGGGGGTCATTAGTAAATGGTTGAGCGATTATCTCACCCCATTTGGTGAATCCATAGGAACAAGTAAGGTCGTCGAAGGTGAAACGAGGAAAACATTAGTTGTGACAGAGGCCAAGAAAGACAAAGAGAAAGAAGCACAGAAGGCTTCTAAGAAAGACAAAGAAGCATAGGAGGCTTCTACAAAAGAGAAGGAAGCACAGAAGGAAAAAATTTTACGAAAGAGAAGGAAGCGCAGAAGAAAAAAGTTTCGCAAGCAGCAACATCGCAAGTCACCATTGACCTCGAGGAACCTGGGATAGAGCGCATTGATGTAGAAGTCAAAACCGGAGTTGAAGAAGACTAGGGCGCAAACCCCTATCTCGAATCGGAGGACTTAGGGTCTCCCTTCTGGATCAAGAAAAGGCAAAAGCGTAGTTCAACGGGGCCATGCAAGAAGCATAAATCTGACAAGATTGTGGGTACAGAACCATTGGCCCTCACAGAGGGTGATCTTGATGAAATTGGTGATGTTGTTCGCTCCGCTACAGAAAATATATGGGGGCACATCGAGGACCAGTACAAACAGGTATTGGACAAAGAGAAACAAGGCCTCAAAGAATTACAGGTATAGATAGGAGTGATCGAGGTGAGCGTGGTGCAAGCAAGCGTGGATCAAGTGAGTGTGTAGAGATTTTATTCTGCAAAAATCACATGCGAGCTCTGACTAGTGCAACTACCACGGGGCTCTCTCCACTTTGAGGTAGTCGATGACCAGGAGCGCGCGTAGTAATGGAAGAATCTAAGTATCAACCTTGCAGCACTGCCTATCCAAACCTTACATGAGCTTCACCAAGGAGTTCCAGATGAGCTCCGCTTCCGAGAGAAATGAGATTTGTTGATTATTGACGAGGTAAAAACTAACAATCAACATTTTTTTGCAGAGAAAGTGCAGGCCTTGCAGGCTCATGACGATACGATGTAGCGAAATTAGCAGCTAGAGGTAGCCCTTACCCAAGTGTGCAATGAGCTCCCTAACCTCCAAATTCTAGAAGAGGCAGCCTCAATAGAGAAAATTCACAAATTACCTGCTGCAGTGAAGGAATCAAAGGAGAAAATTGGAAAGGCCTGGTTTAAGTTGTTGTTGCAGATTTCAAAGCTTCAATTGAAGCTGCAGCCAACAACACCTCTAGAAGTTACAGAGTAGTGTGAGGCTACTATTAAAATAGATATGACCAATTTGGTCACTGCAGTCAAGGACTGCAGCCAATTGTTTGAGCAGACAATGGAGATGTGGACCTTGCTACATGAGGATCCACACTTACAGATGATCAAAGCTGACATCTGTGACAACTACAGTTTGATGAGATCAAGGCGACAACTCGGACCTTAGCACTTGTGCAGAGGTTCAACAGACTTCAAGAGGGGAAATTCATACAGGCACAAATTGATGAGCTAAGTCGGAAGGCCTCTATTATTTCCTTGAGAATGCAGCCATGGGCTGACAAGGCAAGCCAACTATCATAGACCATTCAGAGCGAGCTAAAATCTCTTCAGTAGATACAAAGAACCATGGGCCTTGCAGTCGAGGGTCCAACAACAGAAGTTGGTTGAAGAAGTTCGTTAGGCCACTGCGCAGGAAATAACAGATCTTCAAGTATTGAAGATCAAATATAGCAATCTGCAAACAAAGGTTGAGGCAACACCAGCAGAGTGACTCGGGACAAGTCACAACTTTGTGTTGGGGGGCTATTGGGAGGGAGTCTCCTGGGTCAAATTTTGTTAAATATTGTAAAGTATTCGCATTTTTAGGAGTAGAGCACATGTAGCGCAAGTCGATAGGAGTCAAAGGGGGCTTTAGGAAGGTCAAAGCCCCTTATTTTGTTAAGAGCCAAGAGGTTTTAAGACCCACCCATGGTTCGTGGACCATGGTATTGTAATGAAAAAATAATATAAAAGGAAGTCATAGAGGAGTCATAAGGGAGCAAAGCAATAGAAGTGCATAAGTTGAGTCAGTTATTATCTATTGTGTACTTAGGTGAAGGGGAAGGCTCCTACAGCTGTGTGCATGGAGACCTTGGTAAGTCCGCAACTGAGTGCGCAAGCCCCTGCAGTTGTGTGCACAGGGTTGGAAGAAGCTAAGCATAATAAAAGGCTTATTTTGAATAATTATTTGTGTATTTGTGTATCATTGTTTTATCTTTGAATTTACTGTAATTTTGATTTGTTGAATGCATTTAATCAGGAAAAGTACTTAATAGATTCGCAAAGACATAGATTTGTTTATTTATATGATGTTATGCATGTTTAGCGAAATCGGCAAAGGACATAGGTTTGTTTACTATCATTTACTATAAGTTCTGGGTTTTAAGGGTTAGGGTTTGTGAAGGTCAAGATAAAGATCTAAGTTTACATAAAACACATCACATAGCTCTGTAGATGCAAAAACATGGTTCTAGCATCCCCCAATACTGCATCGGGTGAGGTTGCAACCTGTGCTACGCGGGTTGTTGCCGAAAGGGCCGGTAGTGTAGGGTTTTATTGGTTAGCGCAACTAACTCCGAACTTGGGTCCAAGCCCCCTCAAGCCAACATATGGTTGTCGTGGTTACATTTATGATAAATGTTAGTTAATCAGTGTGATCATATGCACATGTGTCGATTAGTCATGAAGGATAATAACTTGTTGTTATATGCATGATGGTTATGGTCATTGTACTTAATATCTTGATGTTATATGTATCATGCTAATATGGATTGGTCTATGCAAATGATTTTGGTTATGATACTCAGGTATAAATCGATATAATTGTCATATTGTGTCGCACTAATCTGGATTGACTTGTGCAGATGTGATAGCTTCCCCTCGAATACATTGAGGTATGAGTATGATTATGTCATCTATTTGGTGTTTGAGTGTTTGATTATGTCGTCTAGTTGATTTATCTAACATGGTATGTTTACAGTTTGTTTGAATGTTTTTATTAATTGCATGATATGAGTATGTGTCTGTAAGATTGCACGAATGAATGATCTTGTTTTAAGACTGTTGTACTAACACATTATGTGCTAAGACAGCTAATATGCACTTGAGAGTAAGTAGGTACTAGTTGTAGTATTATGACTGTTGACTATGAGTTGATTATGACATGGATGTTGGTCTTGATAAAGGCTAATTTCAAATTAATAGACATGATATCTTGATATTTGGAACATGTGAATGACATGTGTGAGTAGTTGCAGGGAAACATGTTTGGTATTAGTATGAAAAGGTAATAGTTGATTTATTTATATAACTAATAGTTGGATGATGTGATAGTACACATTAAGACTCAATTGCAACAAAGCAAGGTAAAATAAAGGAATTGGGTGAGAATTCCTCTAGCTATGTTTGGAAACCGCAATTCCAAATGAATGAGTGCTTTGCATGAATACAGGAAGTCTTCTTAACCTAGATTTTGTCTGACATTATGTGGATATATGTTATATTCCTAAACATGTATTTTACGAGTATAACAACTAGTTTTTAGTTATGGCTGGATTCATCAAGGGAATGGAGTCCCTTGAGAGATTATATATGTATAGGTTCGTTACAAGTCAATGTGTTGGGTACAACAAGGTAAGGTAACTGGTATATTGTCATATTTATTTATACATTGACAATTGTGTGTTTATGGCAATATGATGGAGGGGATTGCATGGTAAAAGAGACTGCCATGAAATCTTAAAGAAGGCTCATGTGGAGCTTTCCTTTGGAATCATTGGGAACCCATGGGGAATCAATTCATGGTGTTTGTTGTTACTTTTGTGTTTTTGGCCTTTTATGATTTGTTCTTGCTTGGTTTGCAATTTTCTTTATATCTAGTGTATGGCCATAACACTTTCTTTGTGGTGTCGTATTGTTATTAGTTTTCATGGTTTTTCTTCTTGATTACTTTCGGTTCTTGCCTTTTATGTTATTAGGGTCTTGGGAATTGGTTTGGGAAAGAGAAAGTTAATGGAGTTCGGGAAGAGCTGAACGAAACTCAACAGTAATGTAAGGCCCAGATGAAGCTTGGTGCATGAGTAAAGGGCGGCTGAAGGAAAGAGTATGATAGTCGGTTGAGTTTGTTGGGTCCATTGGGATAAATGGACGGTGCCATGACAATCATGAGAAAGATATTGGGAAAGGTAAAGTGAAAGGATTGGAGGCATCAGATGCCTTGGATAAGTTGGGAATTTTTGTTCTCAATGTTGTGAATGTTGTGCACGGGTAAAGGAAGTTCTCTAAACCTTGACCTTATGATATCTCGTAATTATGTCATGATCATGATTATGTTGATGTCTATATATGTATACATGTATGTATGTATGTCATTGTCTGACAGGGTCGTCAAAGATCATGATTGTTTTATGCTAATGTTTATATGTATATATGCATGTATGTATGTCATTGTTTGATAGGGTCATCGGGAATCATGTTTTTGGAGGAATCATTGCTTATGCAGGTGAATGGCATGAAGAGGTTCCTAGTCTTATGAGGAATCAAGTGGGAAGAGTAGCCCTGACAAATCTATGAGGTCAGTATCATGTGGATATGAATTGATATTATGTGATTATACTATGTCTATGTTATGGTAGGTAATGCTGAGGGATACATCAGCGGAATGAAAGCAGTGTGATCTACGACATGTTGGGGAAAACATGGATGGTGGAAAGACACTAGAAGCAAGGTTGCTTGGTAGAGATAGTGTAGTCTCTAGATGTGCAGTACTACTATTGTGTATATGTTGTACATATTGTACATGTTGTACTTGTGATGTTGTATACATGTGGTGTTGTGTATATATGGTGTTGTGTACATGTCGTTTATGTAGTGTTGTGTACAAATGGTGTTGTGCACATGTTGGATATGCGGTGTTGTGTACAGATGGTGTTGTGCGCATGTTGGATATATGGTGTTGTGTACATATGGTGCTTTGTGCATGTTGCATGTGCGATGTTGTGTACATATGAACTGGTGTGCATGTTGTACATATGGTATTATATACATGTGGTGTTGTGTGTATGATTGTACATGTGGTGTTGTGTGCATGTGGTGTTGTGTACATGTTGTACATGGGGTGTTGTGTACACATTATGTAGGTAGTTTTGTGTACAGGTGGTACTGTGTACATGTGGTATTGTGTGCATGGCATACATGTTGTGTTGTGCACATATGGTATTGTGTGCATGTCATACATGTTGTGTTGTGCACATGTGGTATTGTGTGCATGTTGTACATGTTGTTTTGTGTATGTGTGGCATTGTGTTATTGTGTTACGAGGATTGTGTAGTCGTTGTATCGTGACATGTTGTACTTTGTGTATGTATTGTGTTGTGTTGTACATCGGATGTAGGTGTATGTGTTGTGTCATACACCAAATGCAGGTGTATGTGTTGTGTCATACATTGGGTGTAGGTGTGTGTGTTGTGAAGTATATCAGGTGTATGTATTGTGTGGTGTCGTATGTTGTGTGTGCATGTATGTGTTGTGATGTACATTGTGTATATGTACGTGATTGGAGAAAGAAAAAGGCACTAGGTGCTTGCCGGGTGTGGCAACCAATCTGGTGTGTGTACAAAAGGACAAAAGACAAAGGTGAAATAAAGGATCAATTAAAGGATAAGTATTAGTATTTTATTTTTGTTTTATTATGTATGTGATCTATGATTCTGATTTATGATGGTTACATGTGATTTATGATTTTCGTTTATGATGATTGCATGCGATTCATGATTTTGATCTATGATGGTTGTGTTTTGAGCTAACTGGATGTGATGTGTTTATACATGACGATTTGGTTAAGAGCTAGCTTGACATGTTGTTGCAGTAAGTAATTAGAATTGCAATTGTACCTCATTGATGAGCTACCGATGAGGTATGATGTGAATTTATATTAACTTATTTTAAATCTAGTGGAAATTATGTGCTTGGTACAGGAAAGCATGGGAATGCTCAGTTTGGATGATTGGAATTTCTTATTAAAGAATGTTAGCAGCAACAACGAAAGGAATTGAAACAGGTATAAGTATGTTGGTAAAGAACTGAAGGAGCAGGGCCATTGTGGGACACTCGTACCCAATAGTGTCCATTGATTTCCATGAGCATGTTATGACCAGTATGATGGTTTTGAGGCAGGGATATGCCTTGGTTTTTGAACCTTTTGATGCAAGGAAACCTTGTCAAGGGATGGGTATCCCAAGGGACTCTGTAGCAAACAAGGGGATGCCCGCAGAACTTGGAAGGTGTGTGATTGCATGGAAGGGGTGACCAGATTTCCTGAGGCACTATGTAACAAAGAAGGGAAGGTCAGGGAATACATTGATTTTGGTCATTATCATTGTCAAATGGAATTGAATGCACATTGGGAGTGCGTCGCGGAATAATGAGTCAGTAACTGTTCACTGAGAGGAAAAGTAGCGTTGGATTGTAGGGTGTTGATGACAGAAATTGCACCTTCAATCATCCAACACCTTGAGAAATTCCTAAATGGCTAGTCTAGGAACAATGAGAACATGGCTCAAATCTTTATAATCGTAACAAATAGAATGCAGAAGAGTTGAATACTTAAGCAATTAAAAGACATTAAAAAATCAATTGTAATCCATGGATGACACCAAATATGTATTATACAACAATTATATTGCACAACATGTAACAAAAGAAAACATATACCTCAAAAAATAGAATATTTACAACATATTTCTATGATAGAAATTCATTGCCAACATAAACATTATATACAAGACAAAGGAAGTTGTCATAATAAAAGTAAGAAAGACAAATATCATAAATAATAGGCAAGATGGCAAGATCATGAAAAGATCTTTCATTGAATCTGCTTTAAAAATGTTCATAAATGTTGGAAATAAGCCTAATAGACTATCAAAGTTTTGTAATCAAGACCCTTTACAAATGAAAATGTTTCTATAACCACTTAATCAAATGCATGTAATCAGTAATCTAACACAAGTTCAAGCTTGTTTCAACTCGTATAGATTCAAATTCTTGGACATTGGTATGCTGCACAAATACCAAACTCATTAGTGTTGGCAAATAAACAATAGTTTTAATAAACTCATCAATGACCAAACTATGATTACCTGATCCGGCAAAACATAAACTTAACTAACCCATGTTGTTGCTACTTTTTAAAATGTGGCCTGCAACACAAGATTATTAGTCTCCTATCACTCTTAAGCAATTTCAAAGCAACCCAAAACTGAAATGAACTTATCAATAAATCATACCAAATGCAGAAGTGAGAATCTCTTTCACTCTTTGTATCACTTTTCCTTTAAAGCAGGTGCTCATAATTGTCGGGTGGTTATATGTTCGTTTTTTTAACCACTTATTTATCAAAATTGAAGGAAGGGGGGGCATAGGAAAATTTACTAAAATAATAATTGACCAAAATTGAATGGGGAGGGAGGCCCATTGTCCACGTAGCAACATTAAAACATTGAAACCGATATTATTAATAATGCATTATTTCCTCCTTGTATCTCCCTTTTAATGCATACTATGAAAATATAATGTTATAATATCATAATCATCAAAATCATTCATCATATTCCCCATTCATCAAAATTATGCCAACTGTCAAATATATGGGTCATGCCAATAGTCAAAATGTACATAACCATCGTCCACATTGTACATCAAATGGGCATGAAGTCTGTATCATCATATACTGTCCAAAAATAGTGTTAGCGGAGCAAGTGCGTCATAACCATAAAATAAAATGATAATTAAAATATGTAAGCATTTTCCAACCCATTGCCAGTTCCTTGAACAACTGCTAAAAATAACCATAATGCTTGGATGTTTCTTCCACCGTAGAAGAATTAATCTAAACTACTTCTCTTTCTGGTTCATTGTCGTCCAAGCTCTTTTGGAGTGCTGAGTTGGCTACTTCAAGGGCTATTTTCTTTGGTGGAAACCTGGCTGCAATTACATCTTCTAAATGAGACATGGATTGGGTTGGAACTTTAGGTGCTTTATCACAATTGGCAGATGGATGGATAGTAGCACTACGCATGACAGGGGTTAAATTAACGAAATGAGCAGATGAATTAGAATTAGCATGACTATTTGAAGACTCGGGCTGTCTAGCAGGGATTTGATTGACTTTTACCCAACCTTGATATCCTGGTGAAGGCATATAAGAAGGAGCATGATCCCAACCATTATTATTTTGACAAGGTATTTCATGAATATTTGGATGTGGACGCAAAGCAGATTGGTGAGGTTCATTAGACAAAGGTGGTTGGCTAATTGCAGGTGGAGGACCTAGGTAAAGATGCCCTGTAGTAGCCAACTACCTGAATTCATCAGAATCTGCATTAAAGTGTATTGAAAACCGAATCTTTTTATTTATGCCTTGTTGCCAAATTCCTAATGGCATGTTGCCTCTTCCCCTGCTTCATCTACCTGAACCTCTAGAGGAGAAACTCATAGTTGAAAAGAATAATTATTAGCCAATGCATGATACCAAATCTGACACAACAACGATCTCATTCTCTTTACAATTTCATGATAGAATTTGTCAAACAAATTATAAAACATGTGCGAGGTGCTAGAGAGACATATACAACAAAGCAGGTACACATAAGGCAAGGACACAATGATTCACAAAGGAGGGATTTGACTTCACAATTGTAGGCAGAATAATGTACAAGTGGCTAGGATATAAAATCGAATCAGAAACCCAACGACATTTGCAGGCTGGACTCCATTCATATGTACCAAGAACATAACTTTTAAATAAAATGATAACCCTTTGAGGGCTTTGATATCATTAGGTGCCTGGATATTTTGAGTAATTATAATTGTCATAATTTGAACAGATGCATACTGTACTCAACTTGGGCTCATTCAAATTGAATTTATTCATTTGGTATAATATGAAATCTTTTGTTGGGTTGAGATAATTGCCAAAGGAAATGGGGTTTTTTCTTATAACAATAATTGCATGGAGCCATGACAAAAACAACTTTTGACCTAGTGACGGTATAAATGTTCCAAAGGAAAAACGATGAAGAATGGTATGCTTTAAGCCATTGAACAACATAATGTTATTTATTTTACAAAGGTAGTTGAGACAAAGTCTATAAGGTAAAATTATGACTATATACAGAGTGAGTTGAACGAAACTGATAGGGGCACGATGGCCATCTCGATTGAGTCAAACGAACATAGGCTTGTCAAATTAACTTTTTGTGCATGATATTTTCAAAGGGAAAAGAATAAAACGAAGGGGAAATGCATGTAAATAACCATTTAACAAATAGCCATCCAAATTTAACCACAAGTGTGAATATACTAACCTGTTACAAATGATTTCCAGCTGCCACGATGCCAAATGTTCACCAATTGTGCGTTGCTAATACACTTGTTTTCTTTCTCAGTATGCCATGACAGTTAGGGTTGCTAACTTGACTGAGTGACAGTTAGACACAGTGAAACTTCCAAATGAATGAGAAAAACGCCTAGATTTTGCTAAATTCTTTGCCAAAAGAAATCAAGATTCACATATGTCGTTGATCATCAAACCCTAACATAATGGTCGTTGATCGACTAACAAGGAGAGGCATTTACTCTCACGTTGTTCCATTGCCAGAACTATCGGTGCATTTACACCACCTCAACTTGCATTTCCAATTTTTCATGTAATGCCAACTCATTGGAGTGTGTGGAATCACATTTCACATTGAAACATTATGCCATGTCATCCAAGTCATTGCATACATATCCACGTTGGCACAATCAAAGCTCAGATTTTATGTAATTGTTCAATGTATCACAAGTAACCAATTAAACATTATCCCATACTCATGATTCGATCCACAATCATATAACATAACATAAGTCCAATCAATAATTTCAATCAACCAAATGAGATATGAAACGTGGAGATATGCCTTGTATATTGCACATAGGTTACGTTGTAGTTGACTTATAATGCACTATGTAATACAACTTATAAATTAACAATAAAAGTTGCCCAAACTTTGATAACCATCGAAATATATATATAGGTGCAATCATATGGATGTGATAGACCTTTGAAAATATTATCCCTTCTAATCTTCAATGAGTCATAACTTGTAGCATTGTGCTTCTTTCAATAATGCTTTACCAATCTCAGACTTATGTATATAGGCAGAAACTGTAATCATCACTTCATCATTTGCTACGTGGAATAATAACATGTGTAGAACAAATAGTAGTCATCAAATAATTGTTCTTAATATGGCACACAATAGCAGACAATTTTATGGCTGGACTTCACCACTTGATAAACAATGTTTTTAAGTGGTAGAATCCCTCCCTCTTAGTCATAGGTCAACAAATGGTCAATTGATCAATTTAACATAATTTTATTCGTCTTCTAGGAGGCAGGGGTGTTTGTATTTTATAGTTATATTGCATAATCTAAGAGCGATGAATAATAGTGTCAAAAATTGGTGACTCCAAGGGGAATGCAGGTGACTGTATGAACCCAGAAATTTTGGTTTCGCAAAAAGGGAGAAACCATATATTAAACACACAACCAACCCCCTCACATAGGAAATAAAGAAAATGACACTCACCTTACTTCTAGGAGCTAATGAAGCAAGTATATGTGGGGAATCCCTTTTCTAAGAGCAACTCAAGGGTGAGAAAATTCAGTTCAGCAGAGGGCAACATAAGTCATTGCAAAAAAATGTTCGTTGCCAAACTTAGAAAATGACACTTACCAGTAACTGCAGTCCTCATTGTCCATTTCATTTGCAGCAGGAAAACTTTTATTATCTTGTTGTGCATGTATGACATTTTATCCAACTAATTCAAGAAGGATCACATAATCAAGCCAAAAAAGAAAAAAAAATATTCAAATTTGGACCGATACTAGAGCAAGATCAACAAAAGGTTTTAGGTGAGCTCCATTTGCAAGGTATGACAACAGTCATCCATCATCATCCTTCAAAAGATATGAGTTACTCCCTAATACAACAGCTATTGTATATGGGCCAATCCAAAGGTTTTGAAACTTATCATGCTTGCCTTTTTCTGCATGAGTTGAATCCCATAGTAAAACCTCTTGCCCTTCTTCAAAAGTAGTGACTTTAGCTCTTTTATCAAAATATTTTTTGACAACTTTCTATCTTTTTTAAATCTTCTCTAAAGCTTGATTTCTTTGTTCATTTAGAGCCAGAAGGGTATGATATCTATTAGTTAAATTAGATTCCTTAAATTCTTCATTTTGAAAATCCAATCTAAAGGATGCTAGTTGTAGTTCAATTGACATCACAGCCTCCTGACCATATACCAGTTGAAAGGGTGTCATTCTAGTAACGACTTTTGTGGTTGTTCTATTTGCCCAGAGGGCATATGACAACATGGTGTGCCACTGTCATGGTTTATCATGAATGATCTTTTTCAAAATTCTGATTAATTGTTTATTTGTAGACTCTGCCATTCCCTTGTGGATAATAGGAAGATGAAAAATAATGTTTAATATTATTTTTTTTCAAAAAAGAGCGAAGTCATTTGAAATGAAGGCGGGTATGTTATCAGTAATAACGTGTAAAGGAACTCCAAATATAGGTAAAAGGGTCTCTTCAAAAAAGGTTATAACTACCCTTTTAGTGGCATGCTTTAGTGCGACAGCCTCAAACCATTTAGAAAAATAATATGTTGTGGTTAAGATGAAGGTATGCTCAGCAGTAGAAGGAGGATTAATAGGTCCGATGAAATCTAGAACCTACTTAATGAAAGGGCATGTGGAAATAATAAGCTGGAGGGGCATGACATGATATTGTAGCACACACTCTAACAAACTTAAAAGTGACATTAAAGATGGTAGGCCAGTAATACCCAGTTCTAAATATTTTGTGAACAGTGGCCTTTATAGAAAAATTCCCACCTACGTGGTCTGACTTTTCAAATGAACTGTGTAGAGACTTTAAAATTTCATTAGCTGATTTTTCATTGACACATCTAAGAAGCATGCCATCAAGCGATTTTCTGAACATATAATTTCCGAGAAGAGTATATTTGACCACATTTAATCTTAATTTTATTTTTCTTATTTTATCTAAGTTTTCAGGATATTTTTGATAAAGAAGAAAATGAATTATATCTTAATACCATGGGTGATCTTTTAAATCTATATTCTGTTCATGAACAAATAATATTTCATAAATGTATTCAACATCAAGGTTTTGTCTTTGTTCTTTCTTTGAATTTTCTAAATCTTGAGCCAGATGTAACACCAAATCACGACCTTTAATAGTTTTCGAAGTATTTATGGTTAGATCATGTTCCTGTATCTTCGTTAACCAATGTGCCAGCTTTCTAGACAACAGGTTTTGAGATAACAAGAATTTCACGGCTGGTAAGGGTGTTCTGACTTCTGTGTGTTTTCCAAGGATAAGATGCCTAAATTTTTCTATACCCTTTACCAATGCAAAAGCATGTTTTTCAATAAAAGAGTATTTGAAGGTTGTATCAAAGAGACTTTGACTCATAAAAGATATTAGTTGCTCTACATTTTCAGAATTTTTCTGAAGAAGGATAGCTGAAACAACCTCCTTTGTTGCGTTAGTATATATAATAAAATATTTTATAAAATTTTGAGTAGCTAAATTGATTGAGTCCTTAATTCACTGAAATGCACTAGAGGTAGCGGCATTCCACCTAAAGTTTTGATCATTTTTAAGCATGGAATTGATGGGCTTAACAATTTGAGCGAACGTGGGAATGAACCTTCGTACAAAGTTTATTTTACCCATGAATGCTTGAATATCCTTCTTATTTTTAGGAGGGATAAGGTTTTGAATGGCCTTAACCCTTTCAGGGTCGATGCTAATTCTAGAACTTGAGACAATGTGTCCCAACAATTACTTGATTTAATGAAATTCCATATTTACAACAGCGAATAAAAATTCTCCTTAAATGATCGAAGTGGTCACTTATTATCTTGGAAAATACAGTCAAATCATTTAAATAAATAAGGATGATACTTCCTAGAATTTGTCACAAGCAATGTTCATGGCCCTTTGAAAAGTAGCTCTCGCATTTGTTAATTTGAAGGGCATGCGATTAAAAGAAAAGGTTCCCCATTTTGTAGTAAAGGTAGTCTTATGTTTACCAGTTCTCTTGACGTGGATCTGATTATAATAGGAAAAATTGTCAAGTAATGATAATATTTGTGATCTTGAAGCTTGTTGTAACAACAACTCCATATTAGGAAGGGGATAATTGTCTTGAACACTTGCTTTATTGAGAGATCTGAAATCTACACATAAACGAATCTGACCATTTTTCTTCCTTTACGAGACTTTGGTTTTCCTTTTCGAGTCTTTGGCGCAATATGAGTGGACAATACTACAAAATTAACCGGAACTAAATTGGCAACCCAATTCGCATACCGGATAGGAAAGATAATGTGAGCTACTAAAAGTTTATCTAATTATGCTCTAATGGTAGCTCCTAGGGTTGGATTTAAAGGTTTTTGTATTTGCTTGATAAGATTGGCTTCCCTTTTAAGAGGTATAGCATGACTAATCACAGCAGGGTTAAAACCCTTGAGATCACTATAAGACCATGTGAATACATCTGCAAACTCATGAAGGTGAGCAAGGAATTTCTCCTTTTCTTGTGAAGAGCAATGTTTTGATAGATTTAACATTTTAGGTTCTTCATTAGTTCTGATATTTACCTGCTCTATTTCATCTATTGTTTTCGTGAATTTTCTTTCTGTAGATTTAACTTTAGATGCATCACTAGGTGAAAAAGTGTCTTTCAGGGGTGCCAACCCTTTTGGAAACCGATTATGTTCCAGATCAATGATTTCAGATGGTTCAAGACTTTCGTTTATGAGGAAAGCTAGTAAGGTCTCATCATCTTCAAAAATTTGCCAAGACTCATCATTGTCCGGCAAGTGCGGTCTATACAAGGTGATTATAGGACAGTCTGGTTTGTTTTCTATTTCATGCATGTCCGGTCTTGCAGCAAATGATGCAAGATTATCAGCAATTAAATTCAATCCTCTATTTACATGAGAGAGAGTAAATTGCGAAAAAATTGAAATTAATTCAAGGGCTAGAGTGGTGTACCTACGCATAAGTTTATTAGAAGGTTTGTAGGCCTTGTTTACTAGATTGGTGATCAACTTTGAATCTCCAAAAACTTGTAAATTTGAGAAATCAAGTTTTAATGCATTTTCTAGACCAATAATTAAAGCTTCTAATTCTGTGGTATTGTTTGTACTAGAAAAATTTAATGATAAGTGAAAATGTGTTTTTGCGCAAAATTATTTTGCAATATGATTCCTGCACCATTACCATGTTGAGAAGCAGCCCCATCAAAAAACAACTGCCATATATCTTGGGGATCAAGAGGAGGATTCTTATGAATTTTTTTGGTTACTTCTTCATCAACAAAGATGGTATAAATTATGAGATCTTCCTCAATAAAGTTAACAGAGGATTGTGAAAGCTTTTCAACATAGGGGGTTATCCTTTCCTCTCTATAAACAATTATGTTCATAAGGACTCTTGGTATTATAATATGGGTGTCATCCATAGAGTAGTAACCACCTGTAAAGGATTTCCACTCTCTCCCTAAAATGATTGAATAATTACTAACGCCCATGTCTAGAACTTGGATATTACAAGTTATCCTAATCTCAGGATGTGCACACATTACTAAAGTGACATCTTTAATTTCACCTATCGTAGGTTGTTTATGCTTATTAAAAGTCAACGTGGGTTTTGAACTTTCATTAGTGCATGACAAACTTAACTCTTTCATGATAATTTTAGAAAAAACATTAGGACCTAATCCTCCGTCAATAAGACAGCAATGCACAATTGTACCCATTATTTTCATTCTGACATAAAAGGGAGGATTTTTAGGCTTTTTAGAATAAAAAATAGTATCAATGTCATCTAAAGAAAGATGTTCGTCTTCTTCTTCAATTTTAATAATAGTACTTGTTGAAGCTATTGATTTTGATTTATTCTAACCTCCTAAAAAAGTTTTAATATTTTCAGCTTGTTCAAAAGTCTTAGCTAAATCTAGTAAGGTTGCATTAAACCTAATTTTCACCAAATCATCTAAAATGTTATAGTTCTCTATTATAGTAGCAATGGAATTATTTACATGTGATTGATTTCTATTTCATGAATCGGAATTTTATGTTGTCCTGATAGATTTTTCAACTGAAGACCACTTTGAATTCATATTAATAGGATTTTTATTGTAGTTATTATTATTATTTTTCTTGTTATAATTTTGGGATCAAGTATTTCCAGCGAGAACCCCCGATTCATCGAACCAATCAAGAGTATTTACAACGAGAACCTCTAATTCATCGAACCAATCAAGAGTATTTACAGAAGGTAAATTATTCACAGGTAGAGTTTTCTTTCCACAGATTTTTTCTTTAGTAGCCTTCATGGTTTCACAAGTCTTTTCATCATGATGATCGTCACAGAAGTTACACCATGGTTTGTTTTGGAGAAAAAGACCTGGAGCGGGTGAGGTAAATTCAAGTTTGGAGGTTGAAGACAAGCTGACAGTTGTAGGAGAAACCTTTCTTTCGAAAGAAATCATGCGATTGTTCATATCTTGTATAAGATGCAAGATAGTGTTCATTTCAGGACTTTTGTTTGACTCTGCAACTGGGAAACCAGTTCTATTAAGTTGATCTTCATACTCCAAACAAGTTTGTAGGGCATATGCAACATTTGCGACATTTTTTCCTCAAGCCTTTGCTTATAGATAGATGGTATGGTGTTGTAATAATGTATTAAGGCTACTTGACCCTGAGGTCTAATTAATTCGGGTATTTTATTGTAAAGATTTGTAAACCTTAAGTTGAATGCCATAAGAGTTTCACCATTTTGAAACACCATGCCATTATATTCTTTAAGGTGATCAGCATGGCTTTGATGATGTCTAAAAGTAGACTTAAACCAATAACAAAGTTCAACCCAATTCGAAAAGGTTTCACGAGGCAAATTATAAAAATCAAAGGCAACTTCCCTTACAAGGGTATTTACAAACAACCTCATGCAGATGCCACTGGTATTTTCCCCAATGTTGTTGCAGGCATTCGAAAAATCAAACAGATGGTCATCCACTGTGCATGTCCCATCTCCTGCAAACTTAAGAAGATGATCCTTAAATTTAGGAAGAGGTTGGGCAATAGGTGCCAGATTTAAAGGTGACGGTACATGCCATGGAGTAACATTGCAGTCTTCAGAAAATTCAAAAATGCCAAATTTTTTAATAACTTTGTTAGGATCATTGGGGTCAACTTGCGGGGTATAACCCCTAAAGACACTTCCCAAAAGAGCATTGCCTGCCATCTTGGTGGTTAAAGGATGGAAATTGGTTCTAGGACCTTTTGTAGCTGAGGGTTGTAGTTGAAAGATAGGAATTAGTTGAGTATCAGACACAAAACACCTAAGATTTCATTCAATAGATTTAAAAGTTTGTTTTCGTTGTCTGACTTCAGCTAATGAATCAAATTCTGGTGAAAACCCCCTAATCCTACATGATTGTCTAGTAGGATCCTTAGGAACATGATATCTACACCTTGGTTGATGCGTAGATTATTGCATTTATCAAAAGATTTAATTCGAGTTATGGCAGGCAAGTCTTTCTCTTTCTTGAGCATCAACCAGTTCTATGTCATTAGATATAGCAGCCCAATCTCTCTCGAGTTCCTCTCTAGTCCTAGCAGTATCTAAGATAAGATTGAACAAACTAGTAGATATACTAAGTTGATTTGAAAATCCTAATGGAATATCAGGTTGAACAAGTCTCGGAGAAGCCATTCATTTCAACTTAATCAACTTGTTGTAAAGGAAGCCTTTTGTAATAATATCTTGCAAGTAAAGCAGAGAAGGTAAGTAACTGACATATATTAAGATTTTATTTTGCATACTTTTTAGTAAGCAGTAATAGCGAGCAACAATATCTTCTTGCTCATCAAATGGGCTCAAATGGGTAGCTCTTGTCATAACCCTTCAAACATGAAAATTGTAAAGAAAAATAAATAAAAAGAAAAGAGGAAAAACTAAAATGAAAATGTCAATGAAACAGAAAACAATTAAAATAAAAGGAAAGTAATTTGAACTCCCCAGTATGGTAGACAAAAAGGATGTTGATGATAGAAATTGCACCTTCAATCATCCAACACCTTGAGGAATTCCTAAGTGGCTAGTCTAGGAACAATGAGAACATGGCCCAGATCTTTGTAGCCGTAAAAAGTAGAATGTAGAGGAACTGAATACTTAAGAAATTAAAGACATAAAAAAAACAATTGTAATCCATAGATGACACCAAATATGTATTATACAACAATTATATTGAACAACATGTAACAAAAGAAAACATATACCTCAAAAAACAGAATATTGACACCATATTTCTATGATAGAAATTCATTGCCAACACAAAAATTACATACAAGACAAAGGAAGTTGTCATAATAAAAGTAAGAAAGACAAATATCAAAAATAATAGGCAAGATGGAAAGATCATGAAAACATATTTCATTAAATATGCTTTAAAAATGTTCAGAATGCTGGAAATATTGTTGAAAATGAAACAAGATGATGGAGCTTAGTGGAAAGGAGTCGCCTTCACTAAGTGGGCCCGCAGGCTATTTTTGGTGCAAAGTCTATTTTTAGACAAATGGATCATGGTCTATGAGTTGCAGGATGCTATTTGTGGATGATTGGTCATGTTGGTAAAAATAGATGGACTTCTATTTTTAGACATATGGGCAGGTTTCTATTTTTAGACTGCTAGGCTAAAAATAGAACAGTCGAATATTATTGTCTCATAATAATATTTGGACTATAAACATTATCTTATCCTCTTGGATCACTTCAGTTTGAGCTACATATGTGGCACATGTAGCTGTCAGAAGGAAATATGCTTTTCTTATGGGTCAGTTGAGCTATTGCATGCAGGACTTCAGTTAGAACTCATGTGGTTGAGTTTGGTGGAGTTGATTGTGGAGGTGATCGAGTTGTGTTCAGTTTGACTTGGTTGAACTAGTTGTATTTTAGTCTAACTAAAGAATACACTAGTGATGAGTTGTGTGAATTAAATATTAATTAATTCACTAATTATTAACTCATAAAGCAACTGAAGAATACATCAGTTAACTCAGTGCATGGACAGTTCAGTGGAGACAGGTGTTAGAGGTTGAGATTGCTATCAGTTGTGACTATAGTTGTGCATGAGATCTTGCACAATCAATGGGATTGAGTTATGCCAATGAGGACTGCACAGTGAACAAGGCAATTGTAGCCTGTGCTCACATGATTTTCACTTGGGATTGTGCAATGGAGGCAGGCAAAGCAACGGTGGAGATTTGAACCTGTGACTTGTTCAGCTCTGAGCTAGTTTTGTGTGTAACAGGTGGAGATAGTACAGAGTACTTGTGAGGATTATTGTACTATGTATTGTTACATGTTCTCAATGATTATAATATACAGATAATGTGGGGTTTTCAGTTGTATGCTTTCCCCGGGTTACATATTGTGTTAATGTGTGCATGCGATTGATGTTTCATTGTTTTTGATGCTGCTAAATTAATGATCAACGTAGAGGAGGTTATGTATTGTGCATGTATTCCGTAATAGTGTATAATCGGGATAATCTTTGTGAATAAGTGTTTATTATTCAAAATTTCTACATGTTATCAGAGTTGTTGATCATCAGATCTACTATTCAGAAAGTGATTACATTTTATTTCTTCAAGCAGAGTCTGTAATCGGGCCAGGTAGCTTCTGGATTCATCCTTCTTTTGGAAGGTGAGATATCCGGTGAATGCCCATACAATCAATCTCTGTACGAGAAATACTTTGTTCTCACGAATTTTAGATCAGAAGCGGTTGAGTTTTGAGCTGGTGGAATGGCGCTCAAGGATAAACTCAGAAAAATCTAAGTGTGAGAATGGAGACAGTATGCCCAGGTATCTCATGAAGTTCACCCAATGCCGGGATGAGCTGGGAAGTGTGGGGGTGACTGTCGATGATGAGGACTTGGTGAGATTGGCTCTCCTTGGTCTTCCGAAGAGTTGGCATTCCTATCAGGACTCTATCAATGGTCGGGAGAAATTTCCAGGATGGGAGAGACTTTGGTCGGATCTTGTGTAAGAGGATATCAGACGGAGCACCAGAGACAGTTCTTCATCCATGCATGATGAGGAGAACTGTGCCTTAGCGAGTAAGGTGAAGAAGGGGAAGGAGAAGGGTTCTCTTTCTGAATCCAGTTCTTCCAATGATCGGAAGAAGGTTGACAAGTCGAAGGTGAGATGCTTTCGTTGTCATGAGTTGGGCCATTATGCTACTAATTGCCCAAAGAAGAAGTCCAAGAAGGGATCCGGGGAAGGATCTGAAGGTGAGGCACTTGCTTCACAATTTGAGTTGGATTCCACACTCTTCGCATGCATGGTTTCATCCATGGTGGGAAGTGGTTGGTTTCTTGATAGTGGAGCTTCTTTCCACATGACCAGTGACAAAAGTTTGTTCAGTACTTTGGAGGAGAAAGATCTCCAGATACTCATAGCGATGGGTAATGATGAGAAGTATAGTGTCTCAGATGTAGGCACGGTTATTTTTTAGAGGGAGCATGCAGCTTGCCTTACCTTGACCGATGTCAAGTATGTACCAGGATTGAAGAGAAACTTGGTGTCGATCACGATGCTGGAAGACAGAGGCTATGATGTAATCTTCAGTAAGGGAAAGGTTTTCCTTAGACACATCATCACTAGACAGGTGAAGCAGATTGGTTCACGGGTCAAGAACCTGTATGCTCTTAAGGTTCAAGATGCATGCAAAGCCTTAAGTAGTGAGGCAACTGATGGAGACTTGGTGGTTGAGAGGGAGCGTATATTACCTCTCAACATGCAGAGCCAGAAGAAGTCTCAGACAATTATGGAGAAGCCACGATTGGTGCAGCAGCTTCAGGAGGTTGTGGAGCAGCCACAACAAGGGAAGCTGAGAGGAGATCGAGTAGAGACATCTACTCATGCAGAGACCTCTAGTAGGGGAAAACTTCGAGCCAGGTGGGCTGAGGGATCACATGCAGCCATACCTCCAGTAGGAGGTGGGGCGATATAGAGTGATCGTTCCAAGGAGGAGGGGCAGGATCCTTGAGGTACCCAACCTCTTGGATGAGACCTTGTTATGGGAGCCCCGATGTGGAGTAGTAAGAACTGACTAATTGGGTAGAGACAGATGCATATGGAGCAGTAGAGAGAGCGACAGTGTAGGGAATCCCAGGACAGCGCATAGCTAGCAGGCTGCAGCAATGCGAGAGGCACAAGTGTTTTGCACAGTGCTAGGTGGCACAGAGAAGTGTGCAATGGTGCGAGATGCATGGAGATGTTGCAGTAGCACAGATGTCAGAGAGGGAGCACTTGTCAGCAGCAGGTAGAGCTTTAGCATCAGAGTATGTTCCTAGCCCAACAGAGTGGTCAGTTGGGAGTGTTTTTGTTCCAAGTGTTGTTGGAGCAAGTGGACCGGGCAAATGTGTTGCATGCAAAACATTCCAGAGTTGCAGGATAGGGGTTGCAGATAATCCATATCTTGTTGAGAGGGAGTGTTGAAAATGCAACAAGATGATGGAGCTTAGTGGAAAGGAGTCGCCTTCACTAAGTGGGCCCACAGGCTATTTTTGGTGCAAAGTCTATTTTTAGACTATGTCTATTTTTAGACTATGTCTATTTTTAGACATATGGATCATGGTCTATGAGTTGCAGGATGCTATTTGTGGATGATTGGTCATGTTGGTAAAAATAGATGGACTTCTATTTTTAGACATATGGGCAGGTTTCTATTTTTAGACTGCCAGGCTAAAAATAGAACTGTCGAATATTATTGTCTCATAATAATATTTGGACTATAAACATTATCTTATCCTCTTGGAGCACTTCAGTTTGAGCTACAGATGTGGCACATGCAGCTGTCAGAAGGAAAAACGCTTTTCTTGTGGGTCAGTTGAGCTATTGCATGCAAGACTTCAGTTAGAACTCATGTGGTTGAGTTTGGTGGAGTTGATTGTGGAGGTGATGGAGTTGTGTTCAGTTTGACTTGGTTGAACTAATTGTATTTTAGTCTAACTAAAGAATACACTAGTGATGAGTTGTGTGAATTAAATATTAATTAATTCACTAATTATTAACTCATAAAGCAACTGAAGAATACATCAGTTAACTCAGTGCATGGACAGTTCAGTGGAGACAGGTGTTAGAGGTTGAGATTGCTATCAGTTGTGACTATAGTTGTGCATGAGATCTTGCACAATCAATGGGATTGAGTTATGCCAATGAGGACTGCACAGTGTGGGCCAATAACAAGGCAATTGTAGCCTGTGCTCACGTGATTTTCACTTGGGATTGTGCAGTGGAGGCAGGCAAAGCAGCGGTGGAGATTTGAACCTGTGACTTGTTCGGATCTGAGCTAGTTTTGTGTGTAACATGTGGAGATAGTACTGAGTACTTGTGAGGAGTATTGTACTATGTATTGTTACATGTTCTCAATCATTATAATATACAGATAGTGTGGGGTTTTCAGATGTATGCTTTCCCTGGGTTACATACTGTGTTAATGTGTGCATGCGATTGATGTTTCATTGTTTTTGATGCTGCTAAATTGATGATCAACGTAGAGGAGGTTATGTATTGTGCATGTATTCTGCAATAGTGTATAATCGGGATAATCTCAATGAATAAGTGTTTATTATTCAAAATTTCTACAAATATTCCTAACAGACTATCAAAGTTGTGTAGTCAAGACCCTTTACAAATGACAATGCTTTTATAACCACTTAATCAAATGCAAGTAATCAGCAATCTAACACAAGTTCAAGCTTGTTGCAACTCGTACAGATTCAAACTCTTGGACATTGGTATACTACACAAATACCAAACTCATCAGTGTTGGCAAATAAACAGTAGTTTTAATAAACTCATCAATGACCAAACTATGATTACATGATCCAACAAAACATAAACTTAACTAACCCCTATTGCTGCTACTTTTTAAAAGGTGTCCTGAAACACAAGTTTATCAGTCTCCTAACACTCTTAAGCAAGTTCAAGGCAACCCAAAACTAAAATGAACTTATCAATAAATCATACCAAAATGCAGAAGTGAGAATCCCTTTCACTCTTCGTATCCCTTTTCCTTTTAAGAAGGTTCTCATAATTTTCATGTGGTTAAATGTTTGTTTGTTTAACCACTTATTTATTAAAACTAAAGGAGGGGGGAATAGGAAAAGTTACTAAAATAATAATCGACTGAAATTGAACAAGGAGAGAATAAGACTTAAGGGGGAGGGAGGCCCATTATCCACGTAGCAATGTTAAAACATTGAAACCAATATTATTAATAATGCTTTATTTCCTCCTTGTATATCCCTTTTAATGCATGCTATGAAAATATATTGCTATAATATCATAATCATCAGAATCATTCATCATATTCCCCATTCATCAAAATTATACCAATTGTCAAATATATGGGTCATTCCAATATCAAAATGGACATAACCATCGTTCACATTGTACATCAAAAGGGCATGAAGTCTGTATCATCCTATATTGTCCAAAAATAGTGTTAGCAGAGCAAGTGCGTCATAACCATAAAATAAAATGATAATTAAAATATGTAAGCATTTTCCAACCCATTGCCACTTTCCTTAAACAACTGTTGAAAATAACCAGAATGCTTGGATGTTTCTTCTACAATAGAAGAATTAATCTGAACTACTTCTCTTTCTAGTTCACTGTTGTCCAAGCTCTTTTGGAGTGCTGAGTTGGCTACTTTAGGGGCTATTTTCTTTGGTGGGAACCTAGCAGCAATTACATCTTCTAAATGAGACATGGATTGGGTTGGAACTTTAGGTGCTTTATCACGATTGGCAGATGGATGGACAGTAGCACTATGCATGACAGGGGTTGACTTAATGGAATGAGTAGATGAATCAGAATTAGCATGACTATTTGAAGACTCGGGTTGTCTAGCAGGGATTTGATTGACTTTTACCCAACCTTGATATCCTAGTGAAGACCTATCAGAAGGAGCATGATCCCATCCATTATTATTTTGACAGGGTATTTCATGAATATTTGGATGTGGATGCAAAGAAGATTGGTGAGGTTCATTAGACAATGGTGGATGGCTAATTACAGGTGGAGGACCCAAGTAAATATTTCTTGTAATGGCCAGTTGCTTGAATTCATCAGAATTTGCATTAAAGTATATTGAAAATTAATATTTTTATTTTTTCCTTGTTTCCAAATTCCTAATGGCCTATTGCCTCTTCCCCTGCTTCGTCTACTCAAATCTCTAGAGGAGAAACTCATAGCTGCCAAGAATAATTATTAGAGAATGCATGATACCAAATCTGGCACAACAACAATCTCATTCTCTTTACAATTTCGTGATAGCATTAGTCAAACAAATTATAAAACATGTGCAAATTGCTAGATATACATATGTACAATAACAATATAAGTACACATAAGGCGATGACACAACAGTTCACAAAGGAGGGATTTGACTTGACAATTGCAAGCAGAATAATGTATAGGTGGCTAGGATATAAAATCGAATCAGAAACCCAACAATATTTTCAGGCTAGACTCCATTCATATGTATCAAGAACATAACTTTTAAATAGAACGATAACCCTTTAAGCACTTCAAAATCATTAGGTGTCAGGAGATTTTGAGTAATTATAACTATCACGATTTGAACAGATGCATACCTTATTCAGCTTAGGCTCATTCAAATTGAATTTATTCATTCGATATAATATGAAATATTTTGTTGGGTTGCAATAATTTCCAAAGGAAATGGGGTTTCTTCTTATAACAATAATTGCATGGAGACATAACAAAAAAAACTTTTGACCTGATGCCGATATAATTGTTCCAAAGGGAAAATGATGAAGAATGGTATTCTTTAAGCCATTGAACAACATAATGATATTTATTTTACAGAGGTAGTTGAGACAAAGTCTACAAGGTAAAATTGTGACTATATACAAAGTGAGTTGAACAAAACTAACAGGGGCATGCTAGCCATGTCGTTTGAGTCAAACGAACATAGGCTTGTCAAATTAACTTGGTGTGCATGATATTTTCAAAGGGAAAAGAATAAAACAAAGGGGAAACACATGTAAATAACTATTTAACAAATAGTCATCTAAAATTAACCATAAGTTTCAAATATATTAACATGTTACAAACACTTTCGAGTTGGCACGATGCCAAATGTTCACCAACTATGTGTTGCAGCTACACTTTTTTTCTTGCTTAGTATGCCATGACGGTTGGGGTTGCTAACTTGACTGAGTGACAGTTAGACACAGTGAAACATCCAAATGAATGAGCAAAATTTTGATCTTTTTCTAAATCCCTTGCCGAAAGAAATCAAGATTCACATATAACGTTGATCATCAAACCGTAGCACAATGTCGTTGATCGACTGACAAGGAAAGGCAATTACTCTCACGTCGTTTCATTGACAGAACTATCGGTGCATTTACACCACCTTAACTTCCATTTCCAACTATTCACGCAATGCCAACCCATCGAAGTGTGTGGAATCACATTTCACATAAAAACATTATGCCATGTTAGCCAAGTCATTGCATACATATCCACGTTGGCATAATCAAAGGTCGGAGTTTATGTAACCGTTCAATGTATCACAAGTAACTAATTAAACATTATCCCATTCTCATGATTCGATCCACAATCATATAACGTAATATAAGTCCAATCAATAATTGCAATCAATCAAATGAGATATGAAACATGGTGAACGCCTTATATATTACACATAGATTATGTTGCAATTGAATTATAATGTGTTATGTAATACGACTTATAAAGTAACAATATAAGTTGCCCAAACTTTGATAACCATCGAAATATATATTGTTAGGTCCCTATAATACTAGTGTATTCCCTTATTATTATTGTCATTGTACCCTTATTGTTATTGTTGTGCCCATTTTGTCCCCATATTGTTATTATTGTGCCCCATAGAAGCCCACTATTGTTATTATTTTGCCCTTACATTATTATTGTTATGTTGGCTCTGTTTATATTGTGACCCCTTAGACTTCTATATATAGAAAGGAGGTATTGTCATTTGTATCATCCAAGAATTGTTCATTTTATGTAATGTAAAGGAGGTTTCCCCCTAGAAGAGGCTACTTTTGAAGTCGTTGATCTATCTCTTTCTTCTATTTTGTGAGCTGGTTGTATAACAATTGGTATCAGAGCTATGGATTCTGGGGTTTCACTGCTTCAAATAGGTCATCGTGGAATTTTCGCTAAAACTTTTTTTCTATGAAGCTTTAGAAGCAGAAATTAAAACCCATTTGAGCCGAAATCGTGATGAACCTCGTGACCAAATTTCAGATCTTGTCTCGCTATAGTTTAGGGGATACGAACTGAGGAAGTTAGGGTTTTTGTAGGCTCCCGAATTAAATCTCAAACAGGTCATCTTGGGAAAATCGTCATAAATCTCACGCTAAAAATTGGATTCAAATTTTTAAAAAGAGACAGAAGGAGGATGGATTGTAGTTTTCTAAGTATCGTTTTCAAAGCCAAAGGTTGAAAGAGTGACATGTGGCACATCGTACAAGTTTGCTCTACTGAACTAGTCTATAAGTAGGTCATCGTGGGAGATTGGGCATAGCTCTTTCTTCAAGAATCCAATAGCAATCAGACTTGTGGGTTGGAAAGAGGACTCAAAGGGATATCACAGGCTGAAATTTCAGAACTTGGAGACACAAAATTACAGAATTACAGTCGTTTCAAGATCGATCTCAAAAAAAAATGTGCATAAGTTTTGCTTGAGAAAGTAGTTTGAAGTTATTCAAAGGGAATTGTGAAGCATAATTATCATTAATTGATGACTCGAAGAAGGAAAATGGAAACACCTAGTAAGCAACTTAAAATCTCTATTGTGACACATGAAGAAGAGGAAGAAATGCAACATGATATATCAAAATTACGAGACCAAGTGCAACAAATTCCACTCTCAAAAAAAGTAAATGAAGCTAAGATGGATGATTTAAAGAATGGAATGGAAGCTAAGATGAATGGCATGGATAGTATAGAAGCAAAACTTAAAGGCAACATGGAAGATTTGAAGATAGATTTGACAAAGTTTCTACAAGAAATGCTTACTAACGGCGAAAGGGTAGTAAAGGAAACTCATGATGAGAACAAAAGAAATCTTAGTCATGATTTCATAGACTCTAAAATTGGATTGAAGACCCACCATGTTCCAAATATCGATATGAGAAAGCTTGATGGCAAGGATCCCGTACCATGGATACTACATATGGAGCAATATTCGATCTTCATAATGTGCAAAACACACAAAAGGTACTCATTGCAACTTTATATTTGGAACCCAATAAGTTTGTATGGTATCGATAGCTTTGCTCTCGTAAATAAATTGTCACTTGGGCAATTTTTACGAAAGAAATGATAGCACGTTATGAGGATACAAAAAGCAACAATTTTTTTTAGCCAATTGATAAATCTCAAACAAAAGCTTCAATGGTGGAGCACATTGAGGACTTCCAAAAATTGAATATAAGGGTAAAAGATATTCCAGAGGAGCATAGGATTGATGTGTTCATAGGGAATTTAAAGGATAACATCCAACATGAGGTTCACCTTTGGGAACCCAATTCATTGGAGAAGGCATTCAGGTTGGCAAGAAAAATTGAAAGCAAAATTATGGCAACAAGGAAGCCTACCAATCACAACTATAAAGATTGAAGTATTGTTGCCCCTAACCTTCCACAACCTACAAGGTTGACACCACAACAATTGGAAGAAAAAAGAGAAAAATACACTAAAGGTCATAACTGTGCTGAGAAAAAATTATTTTGCATAGATTTTGAAGAGGAGGAAGAAAACGAACAAGAAACATCAAAAGAAGAGGATACACACCAGGAACAAACCCTAGAGAAAGAAGAAATGAATCCAACCATACCTTGTAATGCATTGGCCAGAATTACCACTCCTCAAACTACCAAGATAGAAGGACATATCAAGAAGAAAAGGGTGATAGTGTTGATTGATTCGGGAAGTACCCATAATTTTGTTCACTGTAAGATAGCCAAGGAATTGAATTGCTTCCTATATCCAGCACCGGAGTGTCAAGTGATGGTTGCAAATGGAGGAACCATAAATTGCTCTGGAAAGTGCCATAATATCAAGATATCCATGGGAGAATATGTGTTTAATAGTCCAATGCTTTCCATTCCAATGGGTGGTGCTAATGTTGTACTAGGAGTCCAATGACTACAATCTTTGGGTACGATAGCTTTTATTTTTCAAGAAATTTTCTTGATTATTTTTTTCCGAAGGAAAGGAAGTTGAATTAAGGGGTATCACAGGGAAACCGGGAAATATAATCAGCTCTAATGGCATGACAAAGCTTCTAAAGAAAGAACAATGATCGGTAATTTCACAAGTATGTTCTT
Organism: Pinus tabuliformis; assembly: GCA_031772625.1. Taxonomy (NCBI): domain Eukaryota; kingdom Viridiplantae; phylum Streptophyta; class Pinopsida; order Pinales; family Pinaceae; genus Pinus; species Pinus tabuliformis. The sequence continues at coordinate 311,730,376 of CM062804.1, read as the reverse complement.
TAGAGGTTCCCGCATTGGAATCATTTATTTCTCTCCAGCTCTCCAAAAAGTCTTGGACAATCATTCCAGGGTATTTGAGACTCCCAAAGGCCTTCCACCTATTCGTGATCACGATCATGATATTCATTTGATTCCAGGAAGTGTTCCTCCAAACATCAGACCTTACAAATATCCCTATGCCCAAAAGAGTGAAATTGAACGTATGGTTGCAGAAATGCTAGAGACTCGTATAATTCAACCTAGTCAAAGTTCTTTCTCTACTACAGTAATATTGTTACACAAGAAGGATGGATCATGGCGCATGTGTCTAGATTAAAGGGAGCTCAACAAGCTCACTATTAAAGGTAAATTTCTCATTCCTACCATTGATGAATTATTGGATGAATTGCATGGAGCAATTTACTTCACCAAGTTGGACCTTCGTTCAAGATATCATCAAATCAGAATGAAGACTGGAGACATTCTGAAAATGGCATTTAGAACTCATGAGGGTCATTATGAATTTTTGGTCATGCCTTTTGGCCTTACCAATGCACCTTCTACATTTCAAATTTTTATGAATTCTGTTTTCAAACCCTTCCTTAGAAAATTTGTGTTAGTATTTTTTGATGATATACTAATCTACAGCAAGTCTTGGAAGGATCATGTTCAACATGTTGACAGAGTGCTCAAACTCTTGGAGGAGAAACAATTATATGCAAAAGCCTCCAAATGTTTCTTTGGAGTACAAGAGGTGGAATATTTGGGTCATATTGTATCTCATGAAGGTGTTAAGGTAGACCCTAGCAAAATTAAAGCAATTAAGGAATGGAAAATCCCCACATCCATAAATCATCTGCAAGGATTTCTTGGGTTGACATGGTATTATCGCAATTTTGTTAAGAATTATGTGAGAATAACAGCACCTCTAACAACATTATTGAAGAAAGATGCATTTTCTTGGACTCCAGAAGCAACGAAGGCCTTTGAACATCTTAAAGAGGTAATGTGCCAAGCATCGGTCTTAGCTACGCCAGAATTCAAAAAAAACTTTATTGTGGAATGTGATGCCTCAGGAAATGCAATTGGTGTTGTCTTAATGCAAGAAGAAAGACTCGTTGCTTTCGAAAGTCGTTTAATCAAAGGAAAATATTTACACAAAGCTATTTATGAGAAGGAAATGTTGGCAATACTACATACACTTAAGAAATGGCGACCTTGCCTAATGGGAAGACACTTCAAGGTAAAAACAGATCATGATAGTCTTAAATACTTTTTAGAACAAAGATTATCTTTAGAAGAGCAACAAAAATGGGTCAAAAAGATGTTGGGTTATGAATTTGAAATCATCTACAAAAAAGGGAAGCAAAATGTTGTTGCAGACGCACTCTCAAGAAATGATGAGGATGTGGAAGCATTTCTTTGTGCCATTTCTATTATCCAACCAGATTAGATCAACGAAGCAAGGGATGAATGGAAGAATGATGAAGAAGTGTGGGCACTCATTCAAAAGTTGCAGCAAGATCCCAGTACATCTAATACATTTAGTTGGAAAAATGATTCGTTATGGTACAAGGGTCGCTTATACCTCTGTAAGAATTCCCAACTCAAACAAAAGATTCTTCTGGAATTGCACACCTCTCCCTTAGGAGAGCATTCAGGTTTTTTAAAAACTTACCACAGAGTTAAGAAGGATTTTTTTGGGATGGCCTTAAATCTGATATTCAAAAGGTTGTGCAGGAATGTTTGGTTTGCCAAAAAAATAAGTTTAGATAATTAAGACCCCATGTCTATTACAACCTTTATCCATTCCAAGTCAATGTTGGGAGGAGGTTTCAATGGATTTGGTCACAGGTTTACCCAAGTCCAAGGAAAGAGTGTCATCATGGTGGTAGTTGATAGACTTACCAAGTATGCACACTTTTGTGCATTATCTCATCCATTTAAAGCCAGTACAATTGCTACTGCATTTATGGAAACAATTCAAAAGCTACATGTAAACCCAAAGATTATTGTAAGTGACAGAGATCCTATTTTCACTAGAAATTTTTGGACAAAATTATTTTCTTGTCTGGGTACTCAGTTAGCTCATAGCTCATCTTATCATCCTCAATATGATGGGAAAAATTAGATAGTGAACAAATGTTTGGAATGATATCGTTGTTTCTTTGTATCTAATAAACAGACACAATGGGTCAAATGGTTTCCTCTGGTTGAATGGTGGTATAACACTTCCTTCCATAATGCAGCAAAAATGACCCCATTTATGGCACTTTATGGATATCATCCACCATACATCACATCATATTTAAAAGAAAATTATAAGGTTCAAGCAATGGAAGATCACATCGAGCATCAACAAAAAGTTCTCCAACTCATAAATAAAACCTCACTTTGGCGCAGAATAGAATGAAACAACAGGCAAATCAACATCGCAATGAAAGAAGTTTTGATGTAGGTGACTGGGTATTTCTACGACTACAACCATGCAAACAAATGTCCCTCAAGTAAGCTAAGAAGGATAATAAATTTTCACCAAGTTATTATGGTTCGTATAAGGTGTTGCAAAATATTGGTACCATGGCATACAAATTGAAACTTCCTGCATCTTCCCGAGTGCACCCAGTTTTCCATGTTTCATGTTTAAAGAAGGTTATAGGTGACAAGCTCCCAGTTCAAACAATATTGCCAGAACTTGACGAGGAAGTAAAAATCATATTGGAACCTAAAGCAGTCACAGAAACAAGAACTCGACAACTACGAAATCGATCAATTTCAGAGTATCTCATCAAGTGGAAGAACTTACCCGTTGAAGAGTCCATGTGGGAGGATGAGAATTTTGTACAGAAGCATCCAGAACTACTCAAGCATTGAGGACAACACTTTTTTGAAGGAGAGGGGCATGCTAGATCCCTATAATACTAGTGTATTCCCTTATTATTAGTGTGAGTGTACCCCTTATTGTTATTGTTGTGCCTATGTTGTCGCCATATTGTTATTATTATGCCCCATAGAAGCCCACTATTGTTATTATTGTGCCCTTACATTATTATTGTTATGTCGGCTCTGATTATATTGTGACCCCTTAAACTCCTATATATAGAAAGGAGGTCTTGTCATTTGTATCATCCAAAAATTGTTCATTTTATGTAATGTAAAGGAGGTTTCCCCCTCGAAGAGGCTACTTTTGAAGTCGTTGATCTATCTCTTTCTTCTATTTTGTGAGCTGGTTGCATATAATCTATATATATATATATGCGCAATCATATGGATACGATAGACCTTTGAAAATATTATCCCTTCTAATCTTCAATGAGTCATGGTCTGTAACATTGTGCTTGTTTCAAGAGCGCTTTACCAATATCATACTTATGTATATAGCTAAAAACTGTAATCTCCACTTCATCACTTGCTACGTGGAATAATAACATATGTACAACAGATAGTAGTCATCAAACAATTATTCTTAATATTAAACACAACAATGGACAATTTTATGATTGGACTTCACCACTTGAGCAACAATGTTTTTAAGTGGTGGAATCCCTACCTCTTAGTCTTAGGTCAACAAATGGTCAATTGATCAATTTAACATAATTTTTATTGGTCCTCTGAGAGGCAGGGGTGTTTGTATTTTTCAGTTATATTACAAAATCTGAGAGTGACGAATAATAGTGTCAACATAGCGCTAGACATTGGATGCAATTTTGACTTTGGCAGTGGATTTTGGACTTCCTGGGAAGGAGGTGAATCCTGGTACTACTTTGAAGGTGGAGGTGTAAGCCTCTGGATTCCCTTGTTGCGGATGCAAGCATCATATCCTTTTATTTGCTGGTTGAGAAAATGTGCATATGTGTATATTATTGTAAATATTATATCAAGTTATATTTATAAATCTCCATAAACAATGTGATTATTTGTTGGTTGAAGCAAATGTGTATGAGTGTATATGTGGTTATTATTGTAAATATTTTGATGAGTTGTGTTATAAAGCTCCATTAAACACTATGATTGTCATATCTTCAATAGTGGTCATTGTAAATATTGCAACGAGATGTGTTATAAAGCTCCATGGGTATTATGTTTTGGTTGTTAGTAGTCTTGCTGGTTGTAGGTGTCATTGAACACTGAGGACAGTGTTCCCCCAAGGGGGAGGGTTCTGTAATAACCCCAGTTAAAAAATCATGTAAAAAATATAAGACCAAGTCATGGGACACGTATTCTAAGCTGAATGGTGGTCAAAACATCCTAGTGGGTGTTCATTTTGGTTTATTATGGCTAAGGAAATTGGCAAAGGCAATGGCAAAGGCTTTGGAAAGGCAAGAGGCATTATTTGGCATTTATTTATGAAAATAATGGAAATTAGGAGAAAAGGAAGGTGAAAGGTCACAAGTTGCATGCGAGGAGGAAAATGAAGGAAAATGAAGAAAATAGAGGCCTCATTGATTAAAAGGCTTATGAGGATCACTTCACAGACTTTTGTTAATTCAGTTTGGAGCTCTCTATTCTACTCTCTCTCATACTCTTGCACACTTAGTTTTCTTGAAGCACCCTTAGAGGAGGAGTTTGGCATATTTGGGATTTGGATCAAGAAGGCAAAGGAAGAACAAGAAATTGCAAGTGGACATCAGGATCAACAGCTACAATGGATTTTTCTTGTAGGTACTGGGTTGCATGTATGATTTCCTTGCTAGTTTTCGCATGCATGGCACATGCATGTGGTTTCTAAGCTATGATTTGTCAGTGGCATGGAGAATTTCCTGGATTGTCAGTGGATTTTCCTAGCCATTCCATTTCCTGGATAACCATGGTGTTTTGGGTGTCTTTCCTTTTTTTTTGGTTGTTTCTCATGTTCCTTATGGCTATGGGTTGAGTTACTAGTTCCTGGAAACCTTGGTTGGACAAATGCTTTGAAAGCCCTGTAACATCTTGGGCTGAGTTACTAGTCCTAGAATACTTGGTTGGAAAAACGCTTTGGAAGCCCTTGGTGGGTTGAGTTACTAGTCTTGGAAACCATAGTTGGACAAATGCTCTAGAATTCCAACAGTAGTTGTGGGTTGAGTTACTAGTCCTGGGAGGCTTGGTTGGAACAAATGCTCTGGAGCCCTAGACAACTTGGGTAGAGACCAATCTGGCGATGGTTAATGATGTCTGATTGTGAGGTGGAATCACTTGTTGAGGTTTGAGGTGGCTTGGTCTCTAGAAGCCTTGGTTTGCGTTTGTTTGATTTTTTCCATGAGATCCTTCATTCATGCTTGGAATATGGCACGAGGATGATTGGCTGAAAGAGAGATTTGGTACAGCCCAATCTACGGTCAGGTGGTACGTGGAAGTCCCATAACTATTCGCATTTTGCACATGTTAATAAGAACTCCTTTCCTCTTGTAATTGATGGGTAAATATACTTGTTCATATGTGTTTTTTTATGGTTGTTATATATTTGTTAAGTATGTTGAGCACATGTTGGTTATGAGGATGTTTTGTGACATACTAGATGTAAGGCTCTCATCGTGTTTTGATTATCAAATGAATTAACAATGAATATATCACCTAATAGATGATATTGCATCTATTATGATAAGGTGTCAATGCTTCTTAACGATTCTCGGACAAGTATGAGACCCTTATGATCAGATATGTTGTTATGACATATAGATTACCTATTTGTGACATCTTTGATGAAATGCTTGTCATGGCTAGTAGGATTTAGATCAAGTATTTGTACCAATGATTTCATTAGTAGCCTTATTCCATTATTATTTATCATCTCAGAAAGTTTCAAGAAGTTTTGGGTAGTGGCCTCAGCCCTAGCCTTGAAAAAGTGGCATAGAATCTGGAGTCGTTGGCTAAAAAAGTCCACAGTTGTTGTCATTCCCTTGTTGTGGGAGCGACTAGAGGGTCCCTGTCACATGCATTACTCATCATGGGAGCAACTGAGTCTCTAGGGCAGTGAAATGTCAAGTTGACTCAGGGGTTGGTCACCTGGAAGGGTTGGTTGGCTCCTGAAGGTTTTATAGCATTTGTGGAAGGCCATAATGGTTTTTTTTTGTGGGTTCCACTTCCTTAACTGTACATGGGGAGTTGAATCACATCATAGTAGCCTCTCATCACATGTTTACCCCAGCAGACCAGTTAACTTGGGTAAATGTGGGAGGAGGGTGTTACAACCTCCCTTTGCCTTTTGTTAACTAAGTCCTAGATGGCCTTGCAGGGAAGAGACTTTTTTCCTTCCTAGATGGATTTAGTGGGTACAACCAAATACATATCACCCCTAAGGAGCAAGACAAGACCACATTCACATGTCCTTGGGATACCTTTGCTTATAAAGTCCTTCCATTCGATTTGTGTAATTCCCTTGCCACCTTCTAGGGGGCAATTTTGAGTATCTTTGCTCACCTTGTTCATGACACTGTTGAGATATACATGGATGACTTCACCCCTTATGGATGTGATTCTGAGGAATCTCTTTCTAATCTATGCAAGGTATTAAAGAAATGCATTGAGACGAATCTTTCATTAAATCCCAAGAAATGTGATTTTTTTATGAATGCAGGGACTCTCCTAGGCCATTGTATATCCAAGGAAGGGATACAGGTTGACCCCAATTAAGTTTCCATTATTAAGGGGGTCCCTACCCCTGAAAAACAAAGAGATGTTAGAAGCTTCCCTGGATTGGCTGGGTATTATAGAAGGTTCATAAAGGACTTCAGTAAATTGGCTTCACCCTTGTTTGGATGATTGGCTAAAGATTCAGACTTTTGTTGGACAGATAAATGTCAGGAGGCATTTAAAGAAATAAGGGAGAAGTTGACCACTACACCCATGCTTAGGGGTCCCAATTGGACATTTCCCTTCCATATCCACATAGATGCATCAGATAAAGTTGTAGTAGCAACCTTAGGACAAGTGGAAGACAAACTGCTCTATGTTATATATTTCATCACTAAGAACCTTTCTAAGGCTGAACATAACCATACAATCACTGAAAAGGAATTCTTGTCCGTGGTACACCAAGTTTAGGCACTCCATCACTGGATATCAAAATTTTGTTCACACTGTAGTGAATAAACTTGATATCAGTCCTAGGATAATTAGATGGTTGTTATTATTGCAACAATTTGATTTAACTATTGTTGACAAACCAGGGAAAGTGAATATGATTGTAGATTTTTTGTCAAGATTTACCTTGGCTACAACGGATGAGGAGATGGTAGATGATCAACTTCAAGATGAACACCTATTTTCCATCTCCATGCTATCTCCTTGGTTTTTTGTTATTGCAAACTACTTGGTTGTTGGGAGGTTCCCTCCTAATCTATCCTCCAGGGAGAAGAGAAAGATTATAACGAAGAGTGCCCCTTTCACATGGATTAGGGAAAATCTTTTCAAGTTTGGACCAGATCAAATTTTAAAAAGATGTGTGAGGAAATAGGAGATCTTTGACATCCTCCTAGCATCCATGATGGATCTCATGGGGGCCACTTTGCTGCTAAGAGGACAAACTTCAAAGTTCTACAAGTTGGTTACCACTGGCCCACTCTACATCAGGATGCAATAAGGTACACCACCAGGTGTGATCAGTGCCAAAGGATGAGAAAGCCCACAACTAAGGATGAAATGGCCCTACAACCTCAAGTGACTTTGGAGCCATTTGAGAAATCAGTCATGGACTTAATTAGGCCCATTGATCCTCCATCAGGACAGAAGAAGTACATCATTGTGTGCACTAATTATCTGACTAAATGGGTTGGTAGTGAAGGCAACAAATGAGCATAAGTTGGTTGAATTTTTTAGGGAGAAAGTCTTCTACAAGTTTGGTTTTCCAAGGGAGTTGGTCATTGATTAAGGGACATAATTCACCTCAAATCTAATTGAAGACACCATGAAGAAACACCACATCAAGCACAAGGCATCCAATGCCTATCACCCTCAAGAAAATGGGCAAGTGGAGGTCACAAACAGAGCCTTGGAGAGCATTCTAACCAAGGTTGTTAGCAACAGTTGAAAAGATTGGCAGACAGACTTATAGAATCCACTTGGGCCTAGAATACAGGCTTGCAAATTAAAAACCTCTCCAAGTAATCTGCATGTCTCAAAAAAAAAGAGAGAAAAATGAAACACAAGGAAGAAGTACATAGAGGTAAGGGAGTCCTTACATAAATATTGCTAACACTTTCTTTTGCAGGACTCCAGGCAATCAAAGGGACAACAATTGAAGGAACAGAGTCCATGACCTATTTCCCCATTTTCCAACATAGCCATTGCATCCCATCCATCATGTAACCCATCTCCCTACCATAACCCTACATCCCTCCATCACCTAGAAAGCAACTACACTTGATTCTACCTAAATCTTGACAGTGCTATAGGATTGTCCTGAACTGCTACATGATCAACCAAAAGTGCTATAGGATTGAGATCCACTTAGAAAAAGGGATAAAAAATCATGTTTTTCCTTGGGAAATGTTAGGAGAGGTTCATCAAACCTCCACCTCTCATCCACACCATTTAACCAAATCCCTTCTCAAGCTTCCACCTCTGTTCATGAAAAAAACATAAAAAAAAGACTATGCCTTCACCCTTTTTCACAAACTATCACCACCATCAAAGCTATTGTTCCTATCCATAGGCTCACCATAATGTATACAAGTCACTTAATGCAATACATGAAGCAATATGAGGCCTTAGAAGGAACTGTGTGACTGCTACAAGAAGGATACCAATCCTATAACAGCCTCCATAGATCCAAAAAAAAACATAGGAAGAGGACTATTGTAGCTCTAGAATGAAGATTCGGCCACCCTGAAGCATCAAGAGGCCATCCTTGAGATTTGAGGAAGTCACACCATACCTGAGAGGCAGCTGCAAGGTCACCAATCCACCCTAGTTGTAGCATATTGAACCCTGGAAAAGACCTGTTTGAAAGAGAGATTTCATCAATCAAATACATCATCATATTGTTTTGTTTAAATAAGGACCCATGCACAAGCAAGAGTATGGAAGATAGCACCTTCATAGAGTAGTTGATTGACCACCGGTTTAGCAGCAGCATACATGCATCTACAACAACTCGACATCCCAAGTAGGCTCAAGTCTGACACCCATCACCTCTTCCATATGGGCATAATGCTTTAAAAAAATTAATGAGTGAGGATATTGTTTTTATGGGTTGGAGGTGGCCATTAAACTTGGCCACCTTCGATCAGTAAGTTGCAGTCTACTTAGCCACCCATACAACGTGGAAAATTCAAAGTAGGGGAAGTGATAATTACGAGAAGTGGGGATAATGGCTAAAATAGGAAATACAAGTAGAGGCCTGGTCACCAAGCGTGCCAAACTCATTACCACAAAAAGGAATAAAAGGACAAGGCTCAATTTTAGTTGTATTGATGCTCATTCCCAAAACAGATAGAGAGGCTCATTAAGACATCAAAGGTTGATCTATATGAAACCATAGGCTACCTAGGGTGCTACAGAAGAAGATACATAGTTAGTTTGCAGGAGCTACAAGATCGGGAACCACCGTTACAAGACTACCAGGATTTCTACAGGAACGTAGAGGAGGTGCTACAGGATTGGGCAAAGAGGTGAAAAGGAGTCCAAACCAAAGATAGTTTTCCTCCAAACCCCCATAAACATAAAGAAGTCATCCTAAGAAGGGTAAGTGGCATCCTCCCTCCTCATTTTCCATACAATTGTGAAGTGAATTTTTCCTGCTACAGGCATCCTATAGCAAACCCCTATAGAGGTAAATTCCTTTGAAAAAAATATTTTTTTAACATAAATAAAGGCAAGGAAAGAGTAGAGGAATTTTTTCACTAAGGTAGAGGGTATCATTATTCTCCTTCCCTAACTAAAAAAAAGGCATAAACCTCCCTATTTCTACCTCTGCTCCCTAGACTACTAAGAGCAAAATATTACAAAAATTCCCTTCAAATAATTTAAGGAAGCAATAGTACAAGCCATGGGGAGAGGGGTCAATCAGAGAAAGCCCATAGACACCAATAGAATCCATCAGCATCCTCCTATTAGAGACGTTTTTCTAAGACACCAGTGGATGGAGTTCTTTGAGCAATTGAAGGGGTATGATGTTGAGGTAACACATGAATTTGACATAGCCCTCCATTCTTAGGGAGAGGACAGTGCTACCATCGTTGTTAGGGGACTTGTCATTCATTTAAATAAAGATATCATCAGTAGAGTGACCATCATACCCCTAGGAGTTCAATGGGTTAAACAAAATAGGGCAATATCCATCACATCCAAGAAAAACTTGTTCCTCCCTGAAGAGAGACTTGTTGAAGACAAAAATGGAGTAATAAGAAAAAACCTCCCCTGTCCTTGGGATGAAGTAGCCTACAACATCCTCAAGTGCATATCTCATTATGGGAGGTTGAGTGTTGTATGTGCCTATAATTAGATTGCTCTATGAGCTTAGGTTCCAAACAGAATTTCCCATTCCAAGTAGGGTTTATGCTCCACATTTCCTCCTCTAGTCTATAATTGAAACGACCAAGAGAGTCAGGGAAGGAAAGCACCAATGAATTTCTCATCATGGCCTCATTAGAATCATTTTAATGGATTCCTTAAGCCATCTCATAAGCCTTGTGTTGTGGGCTGACTTTGTGGACATGGATAGGGAGGCCTTCATTGAGACACAAGCCCTTACCTCAACACAACAAGAAGATACACCAAAATCCAGTGTTGGAGGAAGGAAAGAAGAAGAAGAAGAAGTAGAAGAGGAAAAGTGAAGAGAAATGATAGAAGAAGAAAAAGGAAAAGAAGAAGAAGGTGCACAAAGAGCAGAAGAAGAGAGCCCTGAGGAGCCCTCTAAATCTTAGAAGACAGGAAAATAGGGCAACAAATAAGTCGCTCACTAGGGAACACAGAATAAGAGGTGGCTGCTAACTTGGCCACACTTAGCACACCTATTAATCCCAAGAGAAGGCAACCCAAGGAGGGCCCCTCATACTTCAAGAGGAGAAAGAGTACTAGGATCAAGCAAGGGAAGCCCCAACCTCATTCAATTGTCCTAATCAAAATTGAAGAGTCAGCTAGCCACCAAGAAAAATAATTGGAGCCACAGGAAAGAAAATTTGAGAAAGTCACATCCCACAAAGCTAAGGGTAAACAACCGCTAACACCCATGACAAAGCCAACCACTAGAGCAACCACATCTAAACAACTCAAAGTACAAAATGCCTTGTTACATGAGAAAATAGAGGTACTACAGGAAAAGAGAAGGTTGCTACAAGAAGGAACAAATTTGCTACAAGAAGGGGAAACATCATCACAAGAGGAAGGAGTAGGTCCCCAAGGACTCTAGGAGCTTGAACCATATCCTGACCTTGAGTCCTATTACAAATTTATTAAGGGAGGAAGAATTATACTAACCAAAATTGTAATACCCCTCTTCTTTAAGCTAGAAAAAGAGATAATTTGAACCCACAGGTGGATGTTGTTGAAGAAAGTGTAACTAGGTTCGGTATTCATAAATGCACTTTTGATATTTGTATTTATTCATGAAAAGAAATATTATTTTTGTTATATTTGTCAATGAGTTTCTTGCTCATTGAAATAGGTTTAGTACATGTTAAAATGCTACAAGTGAGCCAAAGAGTCAAAATAAAGTTTGAAGACCCTTAAGGGCATATTACACCATGTATATATGTGTATAAGAGTCAAAGAATATCCCTCCAAGCAAATAGAAGTCCTCTCCATGCAATGACATCACCAAAATGAGAAAAAATGATGAAGAAAACTCAAGTCAACCTACTGTCCTCAAGTCGGCCTCAATTCAGCCTAAGTGAGGGACAATCCTCTATATATAGAGGTTGTCCACTCCTCCAATGACAAACAACTCACCTCTGAAATAAGCGAGCAAGAGAAGTTGAAAAAAGAGTGAAATAAATCGAGTATAAGGAGCCTCTAGTGCAGTGAAGAAGGAGAAAACAAGACCAAAGTTTAAGGGGTTCTTCTAAGGGTCAAACATAGTCACACGTGTGAGAAAAAGAGGCCTCTCTGCGGTCATAACAGCAATAGCATATCAGTCCCATATCTCTCATTGTTTGGGCTAGTAACTTAGGCCTATAAGGCCTCCCACTAGAGTGAACAAGAGGCTCTCCCAAGTGAAGATAGAAGAATTTAAATATTAAAGGAAACCACCCACACGTTTGAGAAATTAGGGTTGTTGTGCTGTCACATCAAGCCTACAACTACACATCAAAAAAAAAAACTTGGTTAGTCAAGAAAAGGAAGGTATCTCCATAGGTGAAGTATCTCACTAAGTATAAAAGACAAGTATCCCTTCTAGAGCTCACATAAACAAGGTCTATCTCCAGTCAAAGAAGGAAGAAAGAGGATGAAGTGTCAAGGAACGAAGTGCCGGAAAACAAAGTGCATGAAGGAGGAAGGATTTGACTTGTGCTTGGAGGATATTCTTATAAAGGGTCTAGGGTTTAGCATTGATCAATATAAGCTCCAACAAGAGAAATTTACAAAAGGGTTTTCCTATCTAAGAGAGAGAGGTTTTTCCCTAGCAGAGAGCCAATATTCTGTGTTCTTATTTCTTGTATTTTGGTAGCAGTTTGATGAAGTAAATACACATGCATTAATAATAAGAGAAGAAGATTAAACTAACAAGATAAATTGTAAAAGTGCTTCACAAATTGTTATCAAGTCTAGAAGAATCCTTCTATACATCAATGCCCTAGATTCTTCAACATTGGTTTTCGAGCTAAGGTGACACATCAAGGAAAGGGCATCTCAAGCACACTCATAAGGTGACTCATCTAATAAGGACATCTCAAAAACATCTAAAAGGTTGAAGCAAAAATCCAAGTATCAATCACATCAAGGACAAGAAGATCTACTATCTACTATCCATCAAAAAAGACTACTAAGCAAGAAGAAAAGCCTTGTATAAAGGCACCTACAAGAAGAACAAATCAAAGAGGGACATACATCAAGATACACCATCTTCAAAAAGGAAAAGCACTACAAGTCAAGTCATTAAGAAAATCTCATCATCAAGCAAGTCCATTTGAAGAAAGCAACTTGAAGAACATCAAGATTTAAGGAAGGAAAACCATCAAGTCTTCAAGAAGAAAGCAAGTTCACTACATCTCAAACTCTATCATGTAAGTATATGTCCCCTTTTGAATATACCTAAATGTCTTTTTGGAAGGAAGCAACAAATTGGTTGGGACCACTAACTTCCTTGCATCGAAGAAGAGGACTAATTTACTTCTCAAAGAGAATGAACTTCTAGACGTCATCAACGGGAATATCATTATCCCTGCTAAGGAACAAACTCAAGCCTTAGCCAAGTACAATAAGGATGAGACAAGAGCTCAAAATATTCTAATAGAATCCATCAAAGACTCTCTCATTCCTTATGTCTCCAAATTTGAAACATCAAAATAAATCTATGTTAAAATAATAGAGTTATTCTCGGTAAGCATAGCTGGAGAAGTGATATCTCTACGAAATGATTTGTACAAGATGAAGATATCAAAGAAAGGAATAACTCCCTACTTCATGAAGATCTTTGAGATGAGGGATCAACTTCAAGAGCTAGAGGAAGTCATGTTTGATAGAGAAATGACAACCGTAGTACTCAATGCTCTACCTGAGGATTAGGGCAACTTCACATCAAGCATATATGCCAAGAAGGAAGCTACCCACTAAGTGAACTATGGTCTCTATGCAAGATAGAGGAAACTAGACTCAAAGAAAAACATGATGTGGGATCAAAGGAGCAAGCATTTGCTACCATGGCCAAGAGAAAGGGAAAATTTGGAAAATTTGGTCCACGAAGATCAAGCAATAGAGATATGTCCAAAGGCTAATGCTTTGGATGCCAAGAATATGAACACTACAAAGGGATTGTCCTAAACTTAAGAAGAACAACAACAACAAGAGAAAAAGGGAAGAACCTCATGCAACTCAAGAAGTGAAAGAAGAAGACAAGAAGCAGAAAAAGGAAGATTATCCAGATCTCTACTATGACTAAGTCAACCTCTTTACTTAAAGTCTTCTTTCAAAATTTTGAGTAGTATAGGAGCATATAGAAATAGAATAGAATGCATGGTTAAATATATCTTCTAGAATATAGGATCATGGTGTACATATAGCTCAAGATATTCATATAGAAGGAGCATACCTATTATAGGACCTCATCCACGACAAAAGAATAATTGATCATGATTAAAATTATTAGAAGGCCTCCATCATTAAAGGAAGAAACATTTGCAAGATAAGGGTCTTCAAGATCCTCTGATAGAATCTTTAAAATAAGGTTCATACATTATGGCAGATGTCTCATTTGGAGTCCCATTTATGGGATTCAAGAAAGCATGATATGTAGGAAAGAGAAGATGAAGCAAGAAAGGCTACACTAATCGAGGAGAACTATCAAATGAAGTCGAGATGATCAAAGAAGAATTAATATGAGGTATGTATGCATCAAAGTTTAAGTCATGTCATCATATATATTGGGTCATGAGAAAAGTTCTAGAAGCATGATCAAGAATAAAAGGATATCTTTCACCAATGATATGCTCGAAGGCATGTACTACAATGCAATAAAGGTCAACATGAAGAAGTGATCCCATAATGAGTATAAGTTGATTGACTAATCAATCCAAGAAGAAGCAAATGAAGAAATAGATGAAAAAGGAGAAAATGAAGAAAGAGATCAAGCATGTGAAGAACATCGTGGTCACAAAGAATCACTATCTTAAAATATCCATTAACATCTCTCGAAAGAAGGCATGACAACTCTGACATAGGAAGAAAAAGATCAAAGGACCCTTGACACCTATGAAGGCCTTGGAGATAATAAGGTGCAGATAATTGATTCAACTCTACAAAGATGTTATGATGAAGAATCCATCCAACAAAAGCACCATTTTATGTTGAAGCAATATCAGGATGAAGTCATGAAGGGCTACTAAATCAAAGTATGGGAACAAGCTGTAGAAAATTTGTGATAGGTTAACCCGATAATGCAATATAAATCAAAGCATAATACTATAACCTACTTCTACTCTCAATTTTTGGAAGCTTAAAGATCAAGCTAAACAATATAACTAGAAGAAGAAGAATCAATGGCACAATACACATGAAAATACTTTGGGGAAAGTCTCAGATAAAAACCCCACATTCTTGTATTATCATACATGGTGGAAATACATAGGAATTATACAAAGCCTTAGCTCTCACAACTAGCCATCTCTCAGTACAATCCTCATAGATGCTCACAGGCAATCTTGGCTTCTCTCCAGCCTTCCTCTCTGCCCTCCAAGATCCTATTTCCTTGCGCTGTTTCTTGTGGATGATTAGCCTTCAAAACTGTGATCCTCAAGGATAAATCCTTGACTACATGCATGAGTTTTCTCCATGAGAAAACACATGCAATTGATAATACATTGTCCTTGAACATTAATCTAACTTGGGTCTTTCTCATAATAGACATGCATGAGTTTCTTATGAGGGAATCTTCAGTTAACTGGAGTGGCACTAGTTGAGTGCATTAATGCATCAACTGACTGTTAACTCACTATTAGTTCCTCAAAAATTTTGGAACTAATTTAATTGGACTTAACTCAGGAAACTGAGTTAACTAATTACAACTCAAATATAACTCAATCTTATCTCCTTAATTTAAGGGATAACATTTGCATGACTTCAAAAAGACTTCTAACTTGAATTTCTCCAACTAATTAATTTAAAATAAACTAATTAATTATTTCCAAGTAGCTATTAAGACTAAATTCGATTTTAATTCACAATTTAATTCAAGGAAAATTTAAATTGGAATATTCTTGTTGCCATATTTCAACACAAGTAAGTACAACTAAGTAACCATGTGATAAGTATTTTGAAGCATAGACAAGATGACAAAGGAGTAGCCAGTTGACAAAAGGACCTGATATATATCAAGAAAGCCACTTTCCACAAAGGAAGCAATGACATGACAAACCAGGAAGGAAAGTGATCAATGGTCAATGCCCTACCAAGAAGAATTTCAAACAAAGACTTCATGACATCGAAGGAAAGAAGGAGATCAAGTAGCTAAAGGACCCATGAAAACGAAGTTGTTGATGAAAAGACAAGTCCCTAGTTAAGAGGAAGTTCTAATAAGTTCCCAACTACAAAGGAGCTTGGGCAAGTTCCTTGTCAACGGAAACTTGGACATGTATTCCCCAATTAAGAAGAAGAGATAGACACAACATTTTTTGTCTTCACTTGGGAAGGAAGAATGGGAGGATTGGGTAATCATCTAGCATCTGATACTCTTTGAGGATGTGTAGGGTATCCAAGACAAGAGTAGGCAAGAGGAGCGATATTATTTGAGGGTTGGGAACCCAAGACAAGAATAGACCTAGAAGGTCCTACTCAGTGAACACCCAGATGGGTATGTACCTTGAGTGATAATGACTAAGGTGTCTATAAGTCATTGGTCTTGCCAACATTGTGCTATGATCTTATGAGAGATAGAGTTGTTAGTCAAGGCCTTGCTATGAACAATGTTGGTTACTATGATATTATAACACATGGATTGTCAATTTGGTTTCTCTTATGTGAATTCTTCAAGATTGAAAAATA
Source organism: Pinus tabuliformis (assembly GCA_031772625.1). NCBI lineage: Eukaryota > Viridiplantae > Streptophyta > Pinopsida > Pinales > Pinaceae > Pinus > Pinus tabuliformis. The sequence goes on along the minus strand of CM062804.1, from coordinate 311,713,786 downwards.
GGAAAGCACCTTGTAATGATTTATGAATACCTCCCTAATTAAGAGGGAGTGTTGAAGAAAGTGTAACTAGGTTCGGTCTTCATAAATGCACTTTTGATATTTGTATTTATTCAAGAAAAGAAATATTATTTTTGTTATATTTATCAATGAGTTTCTTGCTCATTGAAATAGGTCTAGCACATGTTAAAGTGCTATAGGTTAGCCAAAGAGTCAAAAGAAAGTTTGAAGACCCTTAAGGGCATGTTACACCATGTATATATTTGTATAAGAGTCAAAGAATATCCCTCCAAGCAAAGAAAATTCCTCTCATGACATCACCAAAAGGAGCAAAAATGAAGAAGAAAACTCAAGTTGGCCTATTTTCCTCAAGTCAGCCTAAGGGAGGGACAGTCCTCTATATATAGAGGTTGTCCACTCCTCTAATGACAAGCAACTCACCTCTGAAATCATTGAGCAAGAGAAGTTGAGAAAATAGTGAAATAAGTCGAGTATAAGGAGCCTCTAGTGTGGCGAAGAAGGAGAAAACAAGACCAAAGTTTAAGGGGTCATTCTAAGGGTCAAACATAATCACATGTGTGAGAAAAAGAGGCCTCTCTGTAGTCATAACAACAACAACATATCAGTCCCATATCTCTCAGTGTTTGGGCTAGTAACTTACGCCTATAAGGCCTCGCACTAGAGCGAAGAAGAGGCTCTCCCAAGCGAAGATAGAAGAAGTTAAATATTCAAGGAAACCACCCACACATGCGAGAAACTAGGGCTGATGTGCTATCACATCAAGCCTACAAGTACACATAAAAAAACAGAGTATCTCCATAGGTGAACAATCTCACTAAGTATAAAATAAAAGTATCTCTTCTAGAGCTCACATAATCAAGTTCTATCTCCAATCGAAGAAAGAAGAAGGAGGACAAAGTGTCAGGGAACGAAGTGTCAGAAGAAGGAGGATGAAGTGTCGTAAAACAAAGTGTAGGAAGGAGGAAGGATTTGACTTGTGCTTGGAGGATATTATTGTCAGGGGTCTAGGGTTTAGCATTGATAAACAGAATCTTCAATAAGATAAATTTATGAAATGGTTTTCCTCTCTAAGAGAGAGAGGTTTTGCCTTGGTAGAGAACCAATATTATGTGTTCTTGTTTCTTGTATTGTGGTAGCAGTTTGATGAAGTAAACACACATGAATTAATAAGAAGAGAAGAAGATTAAGATAACAAGATAAATTGTAAAAGTTCTTCACAAATTGTTATCAAGTCTAGAAGAATCCTACTATACATCAATGCCCTAGATTCTTCAACAGATGCAAATTGCAAAATCTAAGAAAGTAGATGATGTGGGCCTCATGGAGGAAAAGGTGTAACAAATGGGTAAAGAATTGAATGACTTAAGGATAAAGGAGTCAGTTATGAGCTAACAACTACAGTTAGAAAACAAGAGGCTAAGAGAGAAGCTGCAGGAAAAGAAGGTACAACTTGCCACCATGGCAAGTTTGTCCATGGAGACCATCCAATGCACGAAACCATCCAAGTCCTATGCCATTTTCCTCAAGGAACAATGGTTGCAATTCCAAATCAAAACATTGGCACAATATGGCTCCCTACCATTCTAGGATTATAGAAGGTTCATTGACTTTTTCCAGAAGGTAAGCACTAAGGATAGAGCCAAATTGGTTGAATTCTATATGCACAACATGATCCTCACATACATGAAATTTTGGGACCCCAACTCAAGATTGGGGGATATGCAATTGATGGCACTGGCCTCTTGGTTGAACCATGAAGAAATAAGGGTTGAGGAAGTAAAGAAGGTGATGACCAAAGAAGAAAGTGAGCCCTTATACATTATAGCAGAGTTAGTGAGCCCCAAGGTTGTCATCAGTAACCACAACATCATTTCCATTGATCCCCAATTGTCCCCTCATTACATGGAAACACAAGAACAATTTATCCTCCATTTCAAGGACACATTTAGGTTGTTAGGGACTAAGAGCTTTTAGGCTTCCCAAAGGAGATGGCAAGCTCTTCCCCAAAGTTTGTAAATCAGAGAGTATCACTCCCTTGAAATATTAAGGAATGCCTTGGAGAAAACACCACTCTACAAAAGAATCATTAAAAGGTTGAAGATCAATTAGATAGGTCTCAAAATTAGTCCTCTCTTACTGTTGGGCCTACAGAAGAGAAGAGACCAAGCAAAAGAACAAAGGGAGTGAGAAGATATTGAAGAAAATGCAAGGTTTTATCCATAGGAAGGCACAACATCTTAGATGACTTGGGATACCAGAGAGGCCTCCAAGGCCATGCATGGACTTCACATCAGTGAGTAAGTTGCTAAAAGGGTAAGCAACACCTTCAGTAGGGGGGTGATGATGGGTCCCATAAATAAGTATATTTTAAAGCCCATATTGTTATCCTCCAGCCCATAAATTTTTTCTTTTCTCCACATTAATTTACATTTTTTGCTATAATGTGCTTATTAGGAAGACTAAAGGGTGCTTGTCATACTTCGTGGCCTAATGTGGTTTATGAGGATGCAAGAGAGATTTTTTTGGGTACATTTAAGATGCACAGGCATGTTAGAGGCAACTAGAGGGAATGTAGGAGGATTGTCCCTTGCATTTACTCTCCTTTGACTCAAAGTGATCCCTAGAATCACTCATTTGTAGTCATATCCAACTCAAGATCCATTGATAGCTGAGGAACTCAAGCGCATGAGAGGATCTAAGGGAAGTAGATCCAGTGATTTTGAGATTTTGGAGGGAAGAAATCCTCCTCTCAAGGGAGCTGCCCCTCAATCACTTTTGGTATAAATAAACAGGTCTAAGGGCTCATTAAGATTTGAATTTTTAGGAGCTAGGAAGAGCTATTGAAGGCCAAGTACTTGAGACTATTATTTCCATTTTAAGATGATGTATTTGAACTCCATTTTCTGTCAATGAAAGGTTCATTGTTGATCTACATCTGAGTTAACTTTGGAGGGTTGAAACCCTTGGGTTTGGGCCCAACCCAGAGGCTTTAGTCCCTCTCATGTACTTTTCCTTTGTCCTTGTTTAAGTTGTATTTATTTCCTTGTTTAGGTAGAAATTAGAATGCAAAAGTTGTGGTTGCAGGCCTGATCACCACCTCTCTTATGGGAAGTGTGGTTGAAGAGTCTACAACAACAAGCCAAAAATATGTGTTTGTGTTTCTTTGGAATTTAGGCTTTGGATGGTAATTCTCTTGCATGCTTTGTTTCTACATCTTAGAAGTTAATATCATGTCTCAGCAAATGGATTAGATGCATGTTGTAGGGTAGAATAGTTCTTGATGAAATAAAATTCAACTCATCCTTTCCACTTTGGTTTATTTTGCTATAGTTTGATCATTAGATGTATGTTCTTCCCAAGAGGAAAAGAGGTTGATTGTTAGTCTATAAGGACTGTCAGTGACTTGTAGGGGTTTGCACGTTCATCCTACATCCACTTTGTCATTACCATCCTCCTCTAGGACATCCCATATTGCTCTCAATTTCTGCCACTGAGGTCATCTTTTTAGGGTTAATGAAGGACACCATGGGCATGTAATTTTGTGCAAGATGGGCCTCTGAGGGTTGCTAATCTTGGAAATAATGTCTCACACATCCTTCATACTCCCTCATCCAACTTCCTCCACCTTAAAAACACCTTCCTTACCATCATAAAGCTCTCAGAGCTAATCTTGTAGCAAAACAGGGCAATCATGTAGCAAAACAGGGCAATCCTGTAGCAAAGCAAGGTGTCATGTAGCATCTTGTGGCAGTCTTGTAGCACTGCCTAAACTCGGCCATATTTTCTCTAAGATCTTGATTTTTTTATTTTGGGCTTGAACAATGACCTCTAGGATTTGAATCCATTATTAGGGAGAGCTAAGGACCACTCTAGACCCATCCTTCCTTCACTGCAAGTACAAGACAACAATTAGAATTAGGAGGCATATTTTCACATTTAGGTCACAATGAGTATTCTTTCATGAAATGAGTGAGGATACTACTGCTATAGCTAAAACTATCTAACATTCAGTAATATGAAGGGAAACTCTTCAATGTAAATAGAATAGACATAGTTTTTAAAAGTTACACTCTTAGATTTCCTAGTTATTTATTGTAGATTAAATTTCCTCTTTCAAAACAATTTGCAAATAGATTAATGATTTACATTCTCCAAGTAGAGTGTTGACTTGAATGGTTTGAAAGTAGTGTAACATGGTTCATTTCTAAAACTAGTGTAGTCTTTTTCCTTTTTAGTCTTGACATTTAATGAATTGCAATTTCATTTCTGCAATTAGGAAAACATTCACTTCCTTGCAATTAGAGTAGGCCTTTGTCTTTCCAAACAAATTCTATTTGTACTTAACTGAAGGAGTGGTATATGCATACCTTGATCAGATTCAATGACTTAAGGTGACACAAGTAGAGCTTGACCTACTATGCATCTAACATTGTCACCTCTAAGTTTGTATGAACCCCAGGTTCATAATTGAAGTTGAGAGTCTTGGGAGTTGCAAAATCTTGTTGTAATACCAGGCTCATCAGTGCCTATCCTACTGAATTTTTGCATGTGGTCCTATACGCCCATAGGACTATTCGTATCCTCAAATCCCAATCATTGTGTTGCATGTTGCACACCATAGCGAGTGCAGTCTCTAGTATTTTGTTAAATGCCACCACTGTATCATTAGCTTGTGGATGATAGGAAGTGCTCTTTTGATGGTAAATATGCAATTCCTCCGCAAGTGCTACAATGATATTGTTTAGAAAATTATTTCCTTGATCACTCGTGAATATCTTTAGATACCCAAACTTGGTCACAACATTGTCAAATGGGAAATGCATAGTTGTTTCTACGCTATTGTTTTTTTTACTGGCAATGGATTCTTCCTAGCATGTCAAGTAGTTAGTAGTGGTAATTATGTACCTTTCTCTATTCCTCCTTACGTGTGAGCTAACTATGCCCACAAAGTCAATTTTCCATTTTTCAAATGGTCATAGGGTGAGTTGGGGATCCAAGGGAATATTGTCTCTTCTATAAGCCTTTCCCACTCATTGGCATACATCGCAAGCCTTGCAAAATTCTTTAGCATCACCATGTAGAGTAGGTCACCATAGCCCTGTGTGCAAGATATTTTGCGTCGTGGCCTTTCCTACATAGTGTCCTTCAGTGATGCCTGTGTGTGCCTTTGTCAGTATCATGGGTCGTTCATGTTCCACCACACATTTTCATAGTATCCCATATGTCCCAAACTTATATAAAGAACTTCTGAAAAGTTTGTAATTTGTCACTATTACCACCAACTGCTTCCTTTCTGAGACATTATACCCCTCCGACACCATCCCTGAATTCAAAAATCTTGCAATCTCTACAAAATGATCATCTAACATAATCACAGCAAAAAGTTGCACATATGGCAAATTGTCTTCTAAATTTTGTGCATCCTTTATTATGGTCATTCATGACAAATGATTAGGCCCTACATTCAATTTTCCAGGCTTGACCACCACTTGGAAATCATATTCCTGGAAAAATAATAGCCATATGCAAATCCTCCAACCAACATGGGCTTGTTGACGAGGTACTTCGTTGCAAAATGGTATGTTTACATTTGAACTTGTTACCCAACATGTAATGTTTAAAATTTTGAAGTGCATACACCATCAGGAATCCCTCTCTCTCTGTTGTGTTGTAGTTTTTCTCGAATATGGACAACTTCTTGCTGACAAAAGATATGGGATGATCTATTTCTCCCTCCCCAAGTTGTGTTAAGATCGTGCCTTGTGCAATCGATGAAGCGTCGACATGCACGTGAAACTCCTTCTACCAATCTGGGAATACTAGGATTGGTGCAGTCACAAGTTTATCCTTTAAAGTGTCCAAAGCGTGCTGGCACTCCTCATCCCACTAGAACCTAGTCTCTTTCTTCAACAATCTCTCCATAGGGGCAATGATCCAGGTATAACCTTGGATAAACTTCTGACAATACCCTTATGCCCTATAATAGACCGCAACATCCTAACTGATGTAGGTGGTGGTACATCCACTATAACTACATATCTTGGTTGGATCCACCAACAAACCATGCTTGGAGACTACTTTCCCCAACAGAATGCCAAAATTTGAACATAAAATATATTTCTTTATATTCAATGAAATATATAGTTGTCTGAACCTATCCAGCATCAACAACAAAACCTCAATGTGCTTCTTTAATCGAGTGAACGTAGTCTAGTCATCTAGATAGACTTCGAAAAGCTTATGGATGAATTCCTCTAAATTTGCAACCACTATGCATGAGAAAATAGTTGGTGCATTCTTCAAGTCGAATGGCATGATAATATACTAAAAGCATCCCCATTTTTTTGAAATGTATTCATATGTCTATATTCCTTTGCAATATTTACTTGGTGATAACTAGAAAATCCATCACTAAAAGAATATGCCTCCTGTCCACCCACCTTCTGCAGTATCTCATCAGTACATGGAGTAGGAAAGGATCGTGCACACATGAACCATTTAGCTTCTGCAGATGCATGCATATCCTTATTTCCCCTGTCTTCTTATTCTAGACCACCATAGGGGGCAATCCACTCTAACTCCTCTACGGGATCAATAATTCATGCTTGTAGCATCTTGTCCATCTCTCGTTTGACATTTTCCTTATATATCAGATTCTACCGATAAGGTCATTGCTTTATAGGCTTAACATCGGGCTTCAACGAGATTCTCATCTTTCCCAGTTCTCCTACAATTCCCTTCATTTCCTCAAATGTGTTGGGGAACTGTTGTAGCCAGCAACAACCCCCCTTTTTATTTAGTGTTATTCCTAATACTAAATAAGTGGGGACCCTTAGTTAAAAATTTAAAAAATCAAAGTAGTGCTTAAGTTCCTTTCTTAATAAAACTTACCATCATAAGCTTAGGAAATCCCTTCGGAAAATCTAAAAAAGTCTAAGTTTTATGATAAGGTAAGACAAAAAATCTTTCCTTAGGAAATATCGCATCGCAAAATAATAAAAGGATACCTCCTTACAAGTCGAATTCTATCATTGCGAGACCGCGACACGCGATAAGAAAATATCGCATCACATACATCAAATACAACTTACCTTGAAACACCTTTAATTGTCGATATGCGATGACGCCGATCGCAAATCGCACTTCGCAGAAAACAGGATTAACAAAGATTGTCATATATTACGTTCCTGCGATATTGTGATATCGCAGTTTTGCGATAAAAGCAGCAATGAAATAGCACGATTATGCGAATAATGCGATATTGAAAATCCGCGATATAGCAAGAAAGCAATATCGTGATTCTGCGATGTTGCGACCTGAGATATTGCGAAGCAAATCACAAAATCGCTTCACCGCAAATCTTTCGGGCACATGGTTCAAAAAAGTATTTTCCATAAACTGACACCTGGTTATGCGCTTTAATGCTAATAAATGAGTTATTTGACAGTTATTAATGGAATATGGTTTCGTGCTTATCGAAAAATGATCTCACGTAAAGTGGTATACTTTATGCATCTTCGGCATTTAAAACTTTCCCATCACCCTTCCTTGTCATTATTTTCACTTCACTTGTGAATTGCAGGAACGGAGAACAGAAAACAATACAAAGCAATACGCAGGATATTATGGGAAAGAAAAGCAAAACTTTGAGCTCTGAAGAGAAAGAAATGGCGCCCTTGTATACAGACACGGCCTGTAACAGAGACGCAGGAATTGCTACGTGGGAAGGCATGTATAATCTGCCATAGGAGGAGAATCCCAGAGTAATGGAAGTTACTGCTACTGCAGGCTCACATAGTTCCTCTGAGGCATCCATCACAGAGCTAGCTTGCTCATTCTTGCACCGGATAGCAGCAAGGCCCAAAATTCTCCCATATACGGACATGGTTAAGTGGATACTGGACAGCGTTGATATCAGAAATAGACAATTTAAAACTCAGGGTCAAGGACTCATCGGCTCATTCGCTGCACAGGATTTAAAGCTCATGTATCATTTACCAGAGCCACAGGCAACTTATAACAAGCAGTTTATGGAGAAATTTGCAAAGGAAAGTCAAGACTTGGTAGAAACCACTAAACACTGGTCAAGGAGGGGCGAACCACTAAAGAAAGATAAACATGGTATGTATAGTACTGGTTCTCTCACCTCCTCGTATTGCTTTGCTGCTGCCATGCTTTGTAGACTGTTTGGAATTCCAGATATCAACAAATTTTCATCGGAATGGCTACCGTTATTGGATGCCGCCACAAATGCCACTATTGTAGATTGGGCTAAAATATTGTCCGATAACCTAGTCATGGCCATTGTAAATTACCGATCTAAAAGAATTGTTTCTCAGAGAATTTATCCCCATTTTTACCTATCTACGTATGTAATGGATGCGATATGTTATGTTTCTAAGTTTCCTGTTATGGGTTGGAAATGGACAACTCAAGACCCCTTACCCATCCATATCTATCATAAAGAATTGTGGGACTCTAAGTTCGCTCCACACTTCTACCAGATTTGTCATGGAATCATGTTGCCCTTGTACAGAATGTTGTATGATAAAGATGCTCCAAGATGCTCTCCTGAAGCAGAGGTAGACATACTCCCCGTCGCAAGATGGTTCAGGGAGGAATTGTTTACTTATGTCAGGGTATTTGGAAGTTCTGCTTCCCCTCATGTCCTACCTTTGTATGTCCCTGATAAACTCTTGGCTCGAGAGATTGCTTATCAAACCTGTGGAGAAGGAGGTTTGACTAAAGATTTGAAAGACAAAAAGAAGGCTATATGGCCACAGTTTCCTGTAGCCTGTGGGGCCTTTTCGCTATTTGATGTAGGCCATGCATTCACAGAAGTAAAAAATATAACGTGTTTACAGTTATTCAAATTTTCAGGAAGACCATTCGACCCTCATGATGTTGCTAAGAATTTCACTACTGCAGTCAAGATAAAGGTGTTTTCTGGAGAAGATGATTTATTCGATGACATATTCCAATAGAAAAGCACACTTGAAGAAATTCTGCATGCAGCCCAAATGCAATTCTCTCCAGAAGAATTTCAACAGTTCAAAATATACAGGGAAAGAAGGTTAGCCAGTATTGCTTTGGAGAAACTATGCCTAGAACCCGCAAGCGAACCAACTCCAAGTGTTAGTCTTAGTGGAAGTTCAGGCACAAACGGATCTAAATCCAAGTCTGGAAAAGAAACATCTAAACATTCTAAAAGGTCCGAAAGTGAACAGGATAAGAGCGAAGGCTCAGTAAGGGATACTGCCCAGTCAACGGAACTTCTACAGCAACAGGTTTTTACCTCCCCGCAAAAAGATTCTCCCCCTCTCGTCGTTCAGCCATCATCAGTGACAACCGAACTAGATAAAGAATGGGAAACCTTCAATGACTTGATCAATCTTGAAGGACAAACCATAAAGACACCTGTGAGCAATGCACAGGCAAAAAAAGAACTAGTCACAAGAACAGTTAGCAATGTCTCAGATATGGAGCATATTCCTATTGCCCCATCCTCTGAGCTTATACTCAAAATAGAATAAATTCCTCCTCTTGATATATTTTATAGCCCACAGCACAAAGCAGTAGTGAGAAAATAGAGGAAGAAAAGGAAATTGGAAAACATGCTCTCTCATGACGCAGAACAATTAGACGTCCTATGGCAAGATCCCACTACCAATCCCACCGAGAATCTCACCAAACTATCTCAGATCGCAGGAGCGTATGCCTCTGTAACTATTGATAAAGCACCTGAGGTAGAGCAACTGCTAAAAGAAAAGGAAGACCAGATACAAGTCTTAAAACAACAGTTGCAACAAGCCAACGCCAACAATGAAGCATAGAAATAGCTTGAAAGATTACAGCAGGACTTCCAACAAATGCAGATAGGCTACCAGAAAAGTTTGGATGAGAAAGGAAAGCAGTTACAGGATTTACAGGAAATGCACAAGGACAATCCTAAACTCACAGAATTTATCACAGAATCCATTTCCTTGAATGAACAATTACTACAGTAGCAGGAAGCGTTGGGCCAAAAGATATCACAGTGGAACTATTATTGTGAGATAAGTGATAAAACCACTAATCAAGTTGTAGATTTACGAAGTGATTATGATTTAATTGATAAACGGGTTACTGAATATTTGGCTTGGTAAGAAACAGACGAGGGGAAAAGAGCAGGTGCACCAAGGATCAATGAAAATCACAAAGAAATGCTCTTTAACAAATGGGACGAACAAATCAGGGAGGCTAAACAAGCAGCAGAAGGAGCAGCCACGGTAGCAAACAGTATTATTGATTGTGTAAATGAAAATTTGCACAGGGCAAATTTGATCGTAGAAACCACTCCAGGCTATTTACCTAACGTACAGCAACTAGAGACAAATTGGAAACAGAGGACTCAAGAAAAGGCAGAAGCAATCCAAGGGTTAACCAAGTTGAACTGGGATTATTACTTGGCATACTTGGTAAAGCCACATAGCCAGTGGATGACTATCAAGTGTATCATCAATTCGACCAAAAATATGGCGCCAGCTCTTGTCGATTCTGTTTTCTCAACTTAGCTAAAATCGGAAGTCGGCCAGCCGACTCTTCTCAAACAGATGTTGCATGCGTGCGATTTCAAGGACCAGATACAAAAGTAGTTTTAATTTTATATTCAATTTTAGTTTTAATTTTGTTTTATTTTCCTGAAATGAGGACGGTCATTTAAACCGAAACCTACATTTTTGTAATAAGTTATTTTTAGATTTATTTAGTAGTATTTAAACCTTTCTCATGCATTTAGAGAAGGGTCCTAAAATTTGTCAAAAACTTATCCCCAGAACATGCACTTCTGTACCCTCTGAGGAGGTTTTGATGAATGAATGGAACAGGATTTATTGATATTTGCATTTGATATCTGCTACTGATGTTGCACTTTTGTACTCTTAGTGGATGTTAGATCAAGAAGAGATAAATCATTATCACTTGAAGCTCATGAGTAGGACTAGTTATAAATGGTACTTCTATCTCTTAACTATTTTTGCCTTTGTGTTAAAGTGATTTTCATGTTCAGTTATTTATATATTGATGTATGAATGCCTGAGTTATCATTTGGCACTTTTGTACGGTGATAGCTATTTATTTATGCTTAATGTATGAATAGCTTATTATGCGATATGTTTCTCACAACTGTTTCGTCTAACTTTTTATACGAAGTGGTTCATCTTTATTGAATTCTTTTCTCATAACAGTTGAATGATCTTTATTACCAGTTGTTATTTGAAATCATTTTAGATCGCATAAAAGAAAGATTACACCCCGGGTTAGTGTAGATTTAGATATTTCTGCTTATTAGAATACAATTTCTATATTATTAGATTAGAGTTAGAGTAAAAGTATTCCATTTAGAAACTGTTAGAAAGAGAAATATCAGTCTGTCACACACACATATATAAATTGGGAAACTGGTCCCATATCTGCAGTCGGACCCACTATACCAAACGGAAAAGGAGCTGCTAACCAAGGTCCAGACCGGGTGGGTATCCCCCTTGTTGTAGACCTGATTTTCGGGGCTTCAACATATTTGGCACTAGAAGGAGGGCCCCAAACTGTGAATGGCAAGTAAATCTAAATCTAAATACCATTCTGAGAGTAAATCGCCCTCACCATCTCCCCCGACTTCTCCGTTGCATTTAAATCCAGAGTCAGAAGTCGCTGGAGCAACAGCCGCTACTACAAACCCTGACATTTCAGAACAATCTACTATTGAACCTCCTGAAGTTGAATCTTTGATTCACAAACTTCAGCGATTTTCTATATCTCCTCAAAAATCTAATAAATCTCAAGGCAGCGTGACTTCGCAATATAACCCTGCTCATCCTCTTACCAGGTTAAAGAGCGAAAAGTTTGGTGTTCAGCCAACCGAATTACCTCTACCTACTAGGAAGAGAGCAAGAAAGTCTCCTAAAGGGTCCGATAGCGAGACTCTTTCATCATCATCATCCATCTCAACCTCTTCACCGTGAAGTCAACCATCCACTCCTCCACTTCAGATCATTGTCCATCAGCCTACTGGAACTTCCACAACTCCTTCTCAACCATCTGGAGTCGTAATATCCTCATCTTCTCAACCGCAGGGATCATCTTCTGCACTTTCCTCTGTTAGTAGTTCAGCGATGGCCCAATCTCCATGGAATAACCCAGGGGCAGTCTTAATGCCTGCACCCTTGAGTCAGCTACCGGCCCATCCTGAAAAATGGCTGCCTAAGTTTAATCCTGAGGCAGGCATGCTAGCGGAAGAACATATAAATAACTTTATGCTATCCATAAATCTCAATGGAGTTGTTAATGAAGATGTTGTTGTTCGAATTTTTCCTTATACTTTGCAAGGAACAGTCGGATCATGGTATTTCTCATTACCATCTGGATCTATTACTAGTTGGGACATCTTCCATGAACAATTCCTGACCAAGTTCTGTGATGACAGGTCTACAACGACACTTATCAATGACTTGTCTAACCTTAAGGCCGAGTCAAGAGAACCTATCAAAGATTTCAATTTACCTTTCAATAAAATCTTAAACAAAATTCCTACTGCTTCTCAGCCTAGCGAAGAAGTGCGAAGTGAATGGTACATCACTGCTTTACCATCAAATTTAGCAATCTTTGTTGATAGGACTAACAAAACAACCTTAGTTGAAAATATGAAAGAATCAATAGCAGTAGAGAAACGTATTATGGCCCTAGAAAAGAAAAATGTGATAGAAGAACGAAAATCTAAGAAGGTTTCTTTCAAAGAAGATCCCAAGAAAAAACAATCGAAATATCCTTTCGATTTAGAAAGATTACAAAAAGTTTTAAAGACCATGTCTAACGAAATGGTCGACATTAAGAAACAAGTAGCATAAACTTCTTCTAAAAATCCATACAGGCCTTTTAAAAGAAATCCTTCAACCGATTCCAAACCCCCTAACGCTATTACAAATGTTGAATCAGAAGAAGAAGAAGAGGAAAAGGCTACTGAAGAACATACTGATGAAGAAGAAGTTGTAGAGTTACAAGGTATGTGGGATTTCACCCTCCCAGATGAAGAGGATCAAGACGCATTCCCGGTTAGTACTCGCAGTAGAAATCAACTTGATCCTCCTCAACCTACACCTAAGCCAAAGAGCGCAAGCTCGCTGACTAAGGATAAAGTCGCAGCTAAGAAAACATCGCCTAAAGCGACCCAAACCAGCCCAGTCCATACAAACACATCAATTCTATCTAAAACGCTAATCGTTTCGGATGAAATGGAGTATAATATCATAGAAGACATGAAAAAGACTAGGGCCAATATTACTCTTTTTGAATTGAGCAAGTTAAAACACCAGCAAAAAGTACTTTTGAAAGAATTACATGTTGTACCAGTTGCACCTTTACCAGCCGCTGTAATCTCTCAAGCTTCCCATGACATGGGAAGACCTCCAACTAATACAATGAATAAGGTTGATCCAAACGATATTGCCTTAATTGGAGGAAGATCGAGATCTCATACTCCCCCATTTCTCCTTACTTATGAAATTTTCAATAAAAATGTGCATAATTGCTTAGTGGATTTTGGAGCTTCATTGAATATTTTACCAAGATCAATATGTGAAAAATTGAACGTTCAACCACAGAAATCTGTTGTGCGCATAGTTCAGCTAGATCCATCACAAGTCGAAGTGATGGGTGAATTAAATTAGGTTACCATAAGGTTGTCATCCAACCCAAAGGTATGTCAAGTTATCAACATTTTAGTTGCTGATATTCCGGAATTTTATGGCTTAATTCTTAGCAGAGATTGGTCAGAAAAACTTCATGGATACTTTGCAACTGACTGGTCGCACATGTGGCTCCCTTACAATGGTAAACCAAATCAGATAAAAGTTGAGCGGGAAAAACATCAGAAATACATAGTAACAGAACTCGAGGGAGAAAATGAACCAGTAGCATATAATTCTAACATCATTGGCAACTATTCAGTAGATTCTTTCCTAGGAAATTTTAATGCTCATACTTCACCTTACTTAGAACATTCTATTTTATCTCAAGTAGAAAATTTCTCTCAAACAGATAGTTCTAAATGCATTAATTTTATAAATAGTCCTGTAAATAAATCTTTGTTTTGGAAACTATTTTTTGATGGTTCTAAGTCTAACGAAGGAGCAGGAGCAGGATGCGTGTTAATAAGTCTAGAGGGAGATAAAACTATGCTAACTTGCAGAATCGAATTTGATTGCACCAACAATACCGCAGAATACGAGGCTTTAATCCAAAGGTTATACAAAGCAATCAGACTAGACGTCAAATACCTGCAAGTTTTTGGAGATTCTGAAATTGTAATCAGACAGGTACATAATCCTATACACTGTTTATCAGGTCATTTAAAGCATTACCAATCTTTAGTTCAAGATCTGACTAAACACTTTATAGCATTCAATATTTCATCAATTCCTAGACTCCATAATGCTAGCGCAGACCTCTTAGTCAATGTAGCTTCCAAGCTCATTCCTTCAGAAGATTTTAGCCCTGACCGATTTTCAATTGAGTTAATTTTTAGACCATCTATTCCTGATAACATTACCAATTGGAGGATTTTCAATGACGATCCTGATATCATGAGTTTCCTCACATTTGAAGGATCCTACACCAATCAAATAATTGACGAAGACCAACGTGACCAACAATTGCAACAGGATAGTACTAACAATGCTATACCTAAATTAGTAGTCAAATTAGAAGACCTTTATGATTTAAAAGATCGATTCAAAAGATCTACCAATTCAAAACTCCAAAGCTCATCTTTGAATTATGAATTAGTAAATCTAGGAACTGATGCCAAAGTGCAAAATATCAACTTAGGCCTTGGCCTAGCCCCTGAAGAAAAATTAGCGTACATTCGTCTCTTGAGACAATACAAAAGTGTCTTTACTTAGAATTACGATGAACTCAAAACATACGACACCTCCATCATCCAACATACTATCCCAATGATCGATAATGAAAAACCTGTCCAACAAAAGTTGAGAAAGATCCATCCCAATTTAGAAAACCAGATCAAAACTGAACTCAATAAGTTATTAAAAGACAAAATAATATTTCCCGTTAGACATTCTAAATGGGTCTCCAATATGGTACCTGTTAGAAAGAAAAACGAAGATGTTAGAATCTGCATTGACTTTCAAAACCTTAACAAGGCCTGCCAAAAGGATAATTTTCCTTTGCCCCCCATGGAACAAATACTGCAGGAAGTTGTGGGATCAGAATTAATGTCATTCTTGGATGGATTCTCAGGATACAATCAAGTGTTGGTACATCCCGACGATCAATTAAAAACTACATTCAGAACTAAATGGGGCACATACGCATATCAAAATATGCCATTTGGTTTGATTAACGCGGGTGCCACATTTCAGAGAGCCATGGACATCGCATTCAAAGGGTTAGTTAATAAATCAGTGGTAATTTATTTGGATGATATAACTGTGTATTCCAAGAAGCGAAACAACCATCTCAGAGATTTAAAACAAATATTCCAACGTTGTTTAAGGTATGGAATTTCACTTAACCCAAAAAAATCCTTTTTCACATTAAGTGAAGGAAAACTTCTAGGATTCATAGTGTCAAAATCTAGAATTCACATTGATCTTAACAGAATCAAGGAAATTTCCGCAGTACCCCTACCTCACAACAAGAAAGCCATGCAATCTTTCCTTGGCCAGATTAACTTTGTAAAGAGGTTCGTTCCAGATTTTTCAAGAATCATGTCTCCTTTACAAGCCATGATTAAAAAAAACGCAAACTTTAAATGGGGCCAAGATGAACATGAGGCATTCAATCTAATCAAACAAGCAATTATTAATGCTCCATCTTTAGCAACTCCAAATTTTTCCGATCCTTTTATATTGTATACATTTGCCTCAGATACATCATATGTTGCGATACTCACTCAAGCAAATCAAGAAAAGGCGGAAGCCCCAATTGCTTTTTTCAATTCCAATTTACAAGGGGCTGAGTTGAATTATTCAGATGTGGAGAAACAAGCTTATGCTGTTTTCAAAGCAATTAAATATTTCAGACCTTTTTTACTCAAAACACATACCAAAATCATAGTACCATTTCCAGCTGTAAGAAATCTTATAGTACAGAAGGATGTGGGTGAGAAAAGGGCCAATTGGGCTACTACCTTACAGGAATATGACGTAGAAATCAAACCAACAAGTATTGTAAAAGGTCAAGGCTTTTGCAAAATGCTGGTAGGAGCATTGCTAATGTCTGAAAATCCATCTACGGAGGTACAAGTGTACGAGGTAAGCCTAAATGATGTTGAGTCATTATACGCTGATATTATTTATTATCTAAAGAATGGATATGCTCCTTCAAACCTCGATCATACCAAGAAAAGAGCTCTAAGGTTAAAAGCCAAACAATATCAACTCGTGAATGATGTTCTTTTTAGAATAAATTATGATTATGTTCTCCTTAGATGTCTTGAGAAATCTGAAGCTGAAAAAGTCTTGTAGGAACTCCACGATGGGCCAGCAGGCGGACACTATGCTGGAGATGCAACTGCTCACAAAATTTTACGCACAGGCTATTACTGGCCCACATTATTCAAAGACACACATAATTACATGAGGAAATGTCAAGTCTGTCAAACTGTTGCTGGCAGACAAAAGAAACCATCCTTGCCACTGCAACCAGTTAACATTGAACAACCTTTTGATCAGTGGGGATTGGACATAATAGGTGAGATCGTTCCTCACTCTTCTAAACAGCATAGATATATCCTTACAGCAACAGATTACTTTACTAAATGGGTAGAAGCAGTCCCACTCAAGACAGCTAACACCGAAAATATCATCGAATTCATAGATCAGTTCATAATCACCAGGTTTGGATTGCCTTCCGCTTTAATGTTTGATAATGCATCATATTTTTCTGGTAATGCAATGACTGAATTTGCACTCAAAAGGGGTTTCAAGCTTAAATACTCTGCCAATTATTACCCACAAGGGAATGGGTTAGCTAAATCTACAAATAAGAATTTAATCAGAATCATTAAATGAACCATTAACCAAAATCATAAAAATTGGCATAAGTCTTTAATATATGCTTTATGGGCAGATCGAATAACGCAGAAAGCCTCTATCGGCACTTATCCCTTTAATTTAGTTTATGGGAAAGAAGTGGTTCTTCCAACACATCTGGCAATTCCTTCTTTAGCCTTGGTTCAATATATTGATGAAGCACCAACTTCTTCCTTACAACTAAGGCAGTTGGAATTGATTAAGTTAGAAGAACAACGAGAACGGGCTAAGATAACTCACGCTCATCATCAAGCATTAGTGAAAGCCTCTTTTGATTCCAATATGATATCCAGAAAAGATTTTCAGATAGGAGATCTAGTTTTAAAATGGGACAAGGCTCATGAGGAAAAAGGGAAACATACAAAATTTCAAAGAATGTGGCTGGGTCCTTTTCAAATCGTAGAAGTCATAGGTCCGTCCACTTTCATGTTACAGGATTTAACAGGGAGAAGAGATTCTTTACCTGTTAATGGTCAGATACTCAAAAAATATTTTCCATAGAAGATCATTCTTCTATTTTTATAGACTAGTTGTTTTTCTTTTCATAATAAAACCAGTTGTAAATGGTTACATTTGAGATTCACGAAAAGGACACAAATTCTCTTCTGGATTTTGTTTTTCACTTGTATAAATAGAATTCTTTCTAAAAAATTGATCATTACTATTGAAAGATACAGTTAAAGACTATAGGCCTAGAAATGATATTAGTTTCAACTTTATAAATTTTGATGAAAAGCCACCTTTAGTTAGAAATTGTTTTATTTTAGTCAAATGAAAGGTATCAATAACAAAAATGAAGGTTCTCTGTAGAAAAGCTCTTTCCAAAAACTCTATCATTGTCGTCCAGAGCTGTCTTAAGGAAACAATGACTTCCTCCCCACCTAAGAAACTACAATATTCAGAGAATGATCCAAATATACACTTTAACTTAAAGAGTAAGAGGTCTCATCACGAGCCGACTTATCATGATCATAGATATTATAGCTTGCTGACTTTGCCAATACTGCATACCACAACAAGGCAATGACTCAAGATTGTTGCAATCAAAAGACAAGGGGTCTCATCACGAGCCAGCTTGTTCAACAAAGTTATAAATCAGTGAATGACTGTGTCATGAATTGGATACCAAACCAAGACATTGTTCTTTAAGGATAAAAAAGAAAATGAAAGCAATAAGTGTGTAAATGGATTCCTCTTTGAAAGTTGTAAATTTGTCTAAGTGGGATACAGGATCATTGTTGGGTAACAGGGAACCCTGTCGAAGCTATAAACGCTTGCAAGCAGCAGAGGCTCTACCTACGACAAATGAGCATATTTAAAATTGATTTACAGAGAAAACTTTATTTTTATATGTATAAACCAAGTAATCACTGATGTAGATACAAGGACTAGCTTGAGAGAGTAAAAAATCAAAGTTGGAAAAAGAAGAAACGAAATATCATTGATAGGCAAAAGCATAATGTACTTAGTCTTTCTATAGTAAAGTTTAATTTTCTGGAAAATTTTCCATTTTGGAAGTTTTGAAAATTCAAAAGAAAAGTAGAGATAACTGGTTCTTCCAAGTGAATCGCCAATTGTTGTGGCCAGCAACAACCCCCCTTTTTATTTAGTGTTATTCCTACTACTAAATAAGTGGGGACCCATAGTTAAAAATTTTAAAAATCAAAGTAGTGCTTAAGTTCATTTCTTAATAAAACTTACCATCATAAGCTTAGGAAATCCCTTTGGAAAATCTAAAAAAGTCTAAGTTTTATGATAAGGTAAGACAAAAAATCTTTCCTTAGGAAATATCACATCGCATAAGAATAAAAGGATACCTCCTTACAAGCTGAATTCTATCATTGCGAGATCGCGATACGCGATAAGAAATTATCGCATCGCCTACATCAAATACAACTTACGTTGAAACACCTTTAATTGTCGATATGCGATGACGCAGATCACAAATCGTATTTCGCAGAAAATAGGATTAACAAGGATTGTCATATATTACGTTCCTGCGATATTGCGATATCACAGTTTTGCGATAAAAGCGGCAATGAGATAGCACAATTATGTGAATAATGCGATATTGAAAATCCGCGATATAGCAAGAAAGCAATATCGTGATTCTACGATGTTGCGATCTGCGATATTGCGAAGCAAAATCGCAGATCTTTCGGGTGCATGGTTCAAAAAAGTATTTTCCATAAACTGACACCTGGTTATGCGCTTTAATGCTAATAAATGAGTTAGTTGCCAGTTATTAATGGAATATGGTTTTGTGCTTATCGAAAAATCATCTCACGTAAGGTGGTATACTTTATGCATCTTCGGCATTTAAAACTTTCCCATCACCCTTCCTTGTCATTATTTTCACTTCACTTGTGAATTGCAGGAACGGAGAACAGAAAACAATACAAAGCAATACGCAGGATATTATGGGAAAGAAAAGCAAAGCTCCGAGCTCTAAAGAGAAAGAAATGGCGCCCTTGTATACAGACACGACCTGTAACAGAGACGCAGGAATTGCTATGTGGGAAGGCATGTATAATCTGCTTGAGGAGGAGAATCCCAGAGTAATGGAAGTTACTGCTACTGCGGGCTCACATAGTTCTTCTGAGGCATCCATCACAGAGCTAGCTTGCTCATTCTTGCACCGGATAGTAGCAAGGCCCAAAATTCTCCCATATACGGACATGGTTAAGTGGATACTTGTTGTGGGGAAAAATGCCTATGCAGGACGATCCTATCCACCTAAGGTGTGACAGTGCCTTAGCAACAAACAGAAACAGCTATTCTAGTATTCTTCCTTTATGAATTAAGAATGAAGAGAGATGGATGGACTAACCGGTGTCTTCCGTTTGTCCCTCGATCCGGTTTCTCTTCTCTTTGAGAGTTCCCAGCTACTTGTCTTCTCGCTCACCCGGCTTCAACAGGTCCCTGCAAGATCACAAGAAGAGAACACTACACAAAGACATAGATTCATATTCATAACTAGTTCAGGATTAGAAATAAACTAAACATACTAAACGTAAGATAGTTCATTTTTTAACGAGCTTAAACGCGGAAAAACACTGCTCAGTCTTATGTTTATTTTTTAACGAGCATGAACTTTGTGCCAAAACTGCTCGATTCTTGCGTTTATTTTTTAACGAGCATGAACTGTGTGCTAAAACTGCTCGATGATAAGTTTGCATGCCCCCAGCATAATAACGCAAATCGAGGTGCATGCCCCCAAGCTTCATTGCATTCAACTTGGTGGTTGGAATGAAGGTTTACCTCTGAGAAAGGGGATTTGTTTCATTTTTTAATGAGGTTGACACAGTAAAAGAACTATCCTCGTGACTCCTTGTTTCATTTTTTAACGAGGTCGACACGAGATAAGAACCATCCTCGGAACCCACTGTATTTATAGTATTGTTGTGGGGAAAATGCCTATGCAGGACGATCCTATCCACCTAAGGTGTGACAGTGCCTTAGCAACAAACAGATACAGCTACTCTGGTTTCTTCCTTTATGAAATGTGAAAGAGGGGAGATCGATAGACTTACCGTTGTCTTCCGTTTGTCCCTCGATCTAGATCCTCTTCTCTTTGGGTGTTCACAGCTACTTGCCTCCTCGCTTGCTCAAGAGAACAGCTACTTGATTCCCACGAGATCACAAGAGAACAGCTACCTGTGACAAGAGAACAGCTACTTGCGACAAGAGAAGAACACAACACAAAGGCAAATATTCATATTCATAAATGATTCAGGATTAGAAGTAAATCAAATACACTAATGCAATCATACAAATACACCAGTATATAGGAGAAAACCAAGATAACTTTATTGATTGATAACAAGGTTCAGGAAGAGATACAACCCAGAGGGCTCCAATCCAGCATCTCCTTCCCAGCAGAATGGAATTCCTTCTTCAGCTCCCTTCAAAGCATTAAGCACCCAATGTTTCCAGTCTCAAACCAACAACAATTCTTTGCAATAACAAAATTCCAGCCCCCTAGATCTCATGGAGGAGAGATCTATATATAGTTATTTTGGAGAGAGGATGAGTCAGCTTGAGATCTGACTAGTGTCCTCTCCCTCTCTCAGTTCTTGAGTCCACTTGGAGGTTCTTGCTTCCACTTGGAGATTTGGAACCTCTTACTCATCACCAGTCGAATTCCCTGAGGCAAGTGTCATTTTGGAAGCTTCCTGAGCATTGACACATTGAGGAATGAGCCTGCCACTTGTCCAAACTCGCTCAGCGCAGGTAGCTAGTGTTGGAGTTGACATTCAACGCAGGTAGCCAGTGTAGCAGTTGAAATTCAGCGCAGATGCTCAGTGGAGCAGTTGACATGATCCTGAATTGACTTGTTTTTGAGTGGTTTCAGGTGGAGAACTTCTGTGAATTGCTGTGGTTAGTTAGCCTTGTTCCTCTAGGGGTAGGAACAACATGTTTAGGGACTTTGGATCCCTTATACTATGGACATTTCATGCTCAATGCTGTAAGGCACAAAAATGTCTATAACAGTTGCCCCCTAAAGTATGAGGCCGTTTATCGGGTGAAATGCTTTATCCAGGAGGGTCCGAAGTTCATCCATTTGCTGGGAGGAGACCTGTAATAAGATACAATACAATACATTATGATTCATACTGCTTTCATGATCTAGCTGAGGCGGGCATTCCCATGCTCAGCTTTATAAATTCATTTTTGTACATAGAACAGACAATCGTCTGATGGTAGACTGATAATTTTGGCGAAATTATCATCCTTTGAATAGGATGATCATCTGCTGCAATGATGTACTTGTCAAATGTCTTTATCTTTCCTGAATATATATCGCAGCCCGGATGGATGAAACTATATCCAGGGTCTTCAAACTCGTTCGATCTTCACTCTAAGTACAAGTCGATCCATGTGAGAATTGCGCTGAAGTCGAACATGGAAAGACATCGCTTGATTACCGATCAATGATGTAAACCGTTAACAAGCGCGAGAGGAATCACCGATAATGATAATGACCCTCAAGGTACTGCAGTACAATTCACGTGGTGTGAATAAAGGACTTGGCGTCGAACACCACGCAAAATCTTCTGGTCGAAGGTCATTGATGTATACCTGTCGCCGGAAGTGAGAAACTTTCCATTGAGGCATGCAAGCTTCAAAGTACTGGAGGGATTGTTCCTAGATCAACTTCTTGGATAATGAGCTGATGTCGACAAGAAGCGATCCATTAAAGGAGGGCCTTAATGAATCCCACATCAATGACACGGGACGGAGCTAATGATTTTAATGGAGGTGAAAACGATCTGTGACATATGATTCAGGGTGGCGGTCATGAATGGATGAAGGATAATGTATGGCAGTGGATGGGACCCGGTCGACTCTTTCTGAACGACTTCTCTTGAACATCTGGCGACACTGATACGATGGATCGGTAGCATTACCCCAAATATGGATGGTATGGCGAGACCATGGTGATGTGACCGGTGAATGAGACAACCCAACCCGATTGTGATACGGAGGAAAAGTGTCATGTTCAAGAGCGACCTGCTACCATCAAAGTTTTCTCGATTTTCTCCCAATTTTTCCCCAGTCATTGCTGACCAGTACCTCTTTATTTTTGTCAAGCTTGAGGAGGATAACATATGCTTGTTCTATAACCTGCCCTTCGGGCAAGCCCATCGCTATGTTTTAACGAGCCTAGCGATAGTGAAACTCGTTCTCGTCTAAAGACAAGTTTGTCGCTATTTAATAATTTTAACGAGTCTAATGACAAGGATAACTCGGTTCTTTTCATTTTTAGAGAGTCTGAAAAGATACATAAAGTCAACTCCAAAATTCCTTTTTCGTCATCTAATCCCTTAAGTCCGAAAAAGTATAAAACAATACAGAAGGGATGAGTTTTCGATAGTTTTAACGAGTCGAACAAAACAAGCGCTCGATCTTTTTGTGCAATAATCCCTCAGGTCCAAAAAGATTAAAATCTAAAGGAGGGATAGCTTTTCTGGTTGCTTTAACGAGCTGGAAGGCCAAAACTCGGCAATCTTTTCATATTTTACGAGTCAATTGAAAAGAGCTTAAAGAAGACTCGTCTTTTGAGGAACGAGTGATGAACAGGGATAGCAGCTGATTCCAGGTACAGGTTGGAATTTTCCAATCACGGCAGTGTCACAAGGATGGCTAGGTGAAATCACTCTTCGCAGCTGTTCCTCAAAATGGGTAAACAATCATATGGAGGTGAACGATCGACCAAATGAAAAGTGGAGGTGACGGTGCAAACACGACCAAGGCTTTTATGGCTGATAAATTTACGATCACAGTGGTTATTTACCGGTTCATTTTTTCTGGATGAGCTTGAACTCTAGGGGAAAGCTTGCTCACAATCGCTTTTCTATTTTTTAACGAGCATAAATTCCGCGTTAAAACTGCTCGAATCTTATGTTTATTTTTTAACGAGCATGAACTATGCTGCTAAAACTGCTCGGATCTCGCTTTTCTATTTTTTAACGAGCATAAATTCCGCGTTAAAACTGCTCGATTACCCAGTCATTTGATAAGAGTGTCTCATCA
This sequence comes from Pinus tabuliformis, assembly GCA_031772625.1. Lineage (NCBI taxonomy): Eukaryota > Viridiplantae > Streptophyta > Pinopsida > Pinales > Pinaceae > Pinus > Pinus tabuliformis. The sequence goes on along the minus strand of CM062804.1, from coordinate 311,690,144 downwards.
AGATTCTATTTTTTATGGAGCTTCATCTCACTAAGCTTTGCTCCGCATCCTCTCTTTATGCAAGTTAGGAAACGGCTAACGCAAAAAACAGATCAATAACCGCTCTTTGCTTGCACTCCAAAAGGTTTGCATTCCCCCAGGTATAAAGTACGATTTCAAAGTTACCTCTACTTCAATTCCATCGAAACTTTCATTTCACCGGGAGAGGCTTACCTCTTTCAGGTTACCCAAAGATTGTCTCGTTAATATTTCAAACAAAACACTTCCTCGGCAATGTCTACCGAAATAGACAAAGGTGAGTGACGATACCCGCCCTCTCACATAACTTTGACAAGAGAATCTTATTCCAGAACAACCCCTCTTCCAACCACGGACGGGGTACGGGCTAGTCATATTCTCCCGCGGAAACCTACCCTATACCCAAAGTTTTCCTGCCGAAGCAGGCCAGGACGCATGCACCCTGGGTTCCAGTCATATCCTCCTGGATTACTCGCGCTCATCAGGAGGACGGACCGTGGGTTGAGACACTTCTTTCATGAATAGACCATTTAGGGATGGTATGTGACTATTTGCGATGCGTGATCCGGGAAATGAAAGTTGGTCCACGAGCTTGACCATTCTTCCTTCATGCGGAAAACACATTACTCTAAAGAGTGAGGAGACTACAGCTCCCATGCAATATATATAGTCTCGTCCAAGGAGTAGGTTATAATCCAAGGGTCCTTGAACGACCATCACGTTCATTTGAACGGTCTTCCCTTTCAATGTTATAGGCACATTGGGGAGGATCCCTAAAGGTCGACTGGTTCCTTTATCAAAGCCTGACAGATTTCTCATTTCAGGCAAAAGCGCAGGCGAACCAAGTGCTTTCCAAGCAATAGAGGAAAGGATACTCACAGATGCCCCCTCATCAATGATAGTGCCAACCATTACCATTCTGTATATTTGAACGATAATTTTGAATGGTATGCTTGCTGGCAACCGGGGTCTGCCTAGTTGGTTCCAGTCAAAGGACACAACCAGGTTGCTTGGTGGTGGGACCGAGTATACGGTCGGATATCGCTCTGATGAACTTCCTTCCTGCGATAAAGGAATGGTGGCATTGCCCACTTGATCATCAGAGTCAGTGCCGATGAAGAGAATTTGGACGGTGTCGTCTTTCTTCTCCTCTGTGATGGTGTCATTCGAAGATAGATCCTCTGAAGGCAAAACCGGGTCAACTGCCGTTTCAACCTTTAGACTTTCATCAGGTATGGATTCAGACGGTTCATCTTCAATGACAGGTGCTTCGGCTGACCACCTGGGCGGGTCAGCCGGATTCTCAACTAGTGAGGGACTTGGCAGGAGTCTTTGATATCCAGGAGGGAGATGCGCTCGTAAAATCGGGCGATCTTCCAGAACTCTTTTTGCCTCGTCTAAGAAGGGACAATGGTGGATGGCATGATCGCCTTCACACAGTCTGCAGGGAAATTTAGCTTTCCCGCTCTGTCCTGGGGCTTCACTCCCACTAGTTGACGGTGAGCAGTCGACATGGCTATCAGAGGTCGATGCTACCGAATTGTGCAAACGGGGGGACCAATCCCTTAGTATCCGGGGATACAGGGACAATCTCTATGGAAGTGGTCTCCCTTGCATATGACGCATGGAGATTTAGGCCTTACGAGTGTTGTGTGTGGATTTTTGTTAGATGACACTTGTTTGCCCCCAGTCGCCTTAGGCTCCTTCTTCTTCTTTTCTTTCTTCTTCTTCTCCTTCTTCTCCTTAGGAACCCGGTTTTTTGTTCGACCAGTTCCGTCAAGCGAAGAGGAAGGAGGGGAGGAAGATGAAGTGGAAGGCTGGGAGGCAACTCTTGTCTGATCTAACTGTTGACTCGACTGTTCAGGAATGGTGGTATTCTGAACGACATTGGTTGAAAAGAGCCAGACTGGTAGGCCAATTGTCAGTCCTGGAAGTGACAATGTGGCCATGTGGGGCGCACCAACATCTCCCCAAGAGGAGAAGGGACTAGGATTTCCACCAAGAGGAATTCCTTGGTTGGTGTGCTCCATCTTTTCAACCTAAAGATCAATGCGGGAATAAAGGGTGATTGTTCCGATTAAAATAAATTGTTAACAACGCTTTAGACACAACTTGCTTTTTCACTTTTAAAGAGTCGAGAAAAAGCTAAAGATGACTCTAGTCTCCTTCGATGTTTTAACGAGCCCGAAGTGACAAATGCTCGGATGGACTTTTTCTGTTATAGAGTCTGAAAAAGGCCAAAAGAAACTGCTCTGGAGATCTAGGCAGAGGGTGTGCCAAACTTTTCGCAAAACCACAGAATACTTTTTAGGGTACGGGCGATCAATCTTTGGGAATGTTGTGTTCACTGCATTGCAATCAGTAGGGCGGCCGACACGGTTTCCTAAGGATAAAGGATATATGCCTATAGGGGTCTCCCAATATATACGCGACGGTACGTGGGAGCACAATCCGTACTAGCGCTATCGTCCCTAAGGAGGAATCACCCACCTTCCACGAGATCGACAGTCACTAGGCTTAACGACGCCGGAACACGTCTCTAGCCTAGACCTCTATGTTGTGCGTTATGTTACAAAGCGTTGTTAGGTTCATTCAGTTTATTTTAGGTTGATCTTTTTAAAGTTTGCCTTTCAAGGTTCACCACGAGATGTATGATACAAATTCCTAAATGCAGTCTAAAGATGATAAGCAAGCTTTATTATCTTTTCAACTTTGAAAATCCTAGCTACTAAGGGAAAAGAAAGACACTATCTTTTCTCAAAGAGCAATCAGCACACTCTAATGCACTTTTCCTAAATCCAACATGCAAACTATCAAATGCAAAATGCACAATGCAGGTGTTTGTTTTCCGCTTTCTTAGTATTAATGCCTACAAAGAAAGCTTTTTGCACAACTTTGAATTTGCTTTTAAATGATCAACACAAACAAGTTCACTTTTTCGAAATCAGAGAAGGTAGAAGAGATTACACTACTTAACGATTTTCTAAATAAAGACTTGATTTGACACTTAAAAGAGACAAATCCAAACCAATAAGCAAAAGTAAATGTATAATCAATCTGCAAACAGCCAATGAACTCTCTTCTAAGATCACAATCAATCAGATCTGAATCAAAGGCTACAGGATGACTACTTTACTCATGCAAAGGAAGACTGTAAATGACGCCACAAACACATAAAAACATTCACAATCTTTTTGTACAAAAGGAGGCGGAATCTAAGCAAAGAAAAGGAGTTATCAGATTGGTACCTATGCTGGTTAAAGGCTGCAAAAAACAGAGATCAAAACAGGGCAACAGACAGCAGAGAACCCCAGCTGCACAAGGCTAAACTGGTTCAGCGCAAGTCCAACACTGTGGGTTTGACATTCAGCGCAGGTAGCCTTCACGGGACCTACGTTGAAATGCAAACTGCCTTCACAGTGTCTGCGCTGAAGGAGAAACTCTCGTTTCCCTTGGGTTCTGGGTCATAAAATGCTCAAAAATCAATTGTTTCAGGTCAAATTAGAAACACAAGCAATGTATAAACATAGGGATGCTTTGAGAGGGTACTAAATACTATCACAAAGGATCATCAAGTCATTTGTGAGTCCATTGTTCAGATCATAGACAAAATCTAGTGAAGGATCAAGGCAGCAACAGTCTACTTTGCAGAAGCAGTTCGATTGTTGCTGTTGAGTCTATGAAGCAAACAATGATGTAAACACAAATAAAATGACTAAAGCACGTTCCCCAGCGGAGTCGCCAATTTGTTGTGGGGAAAAATGCCTATGCAGGACGATCCTATCCACCTAAGGTGTGACAGTGCCTTAGCAACAAACAGATACAGCTACTCTGGTTTCTTCCTTTATGAAATGTGAAAGAGGGGAGATCGATAGACTTACCGTTGTCTTCCGTTTGTCCCTCGATCTAGATGCTCTTCTCTTTGGGTGTTCACAGCTACTTGCCTCCTCGCTTGCTCAAGAGAACAGCTACTTGATTCCCACGAGATCACAAGAGAACAGCTACCTGTGACAAGAGAACAGCTACTTGCGACAAGAGAAGAACACAACACAAAGGCAAATATTCATATTCATAAATGATTCAGGATTAGAAGTAAATCAAATACACTAATTCAATCATACAAATACACCAGTATATAGGAGAAAACCAAGATAACTTTATTGATTGATAACAAGGTTCAGGAAGAGATACAACCCAGAGGGCTCCAATCCAGCATCTCCTTCCCAGCAGAATGGAATTCCTTCTTCAGCTCCCTTCAAAGCATTAAGCACCCAATGTTTCCAGTCTCAAACCAACAACAATTCTTTGCAATAACAAAATTCCAGCCCCCTAGATCTCATGGAGGAGAGATCTATATATAGTTATTTTGGAGAGAGGATGAGTCAGCTTGAGATCTGACTAGTGTCCTCTCCCTCTCTCAGTTCTTGAGTCCACTTGGAGGTTCTTGCTTCCACTTGGAGATTTGGAACCTCTTACTCATCACTAGTCGAATTCCCTGAGGCAAGTGTCATTTTGGAAGCTTCCTGAGCATTGACACATTGAGGAATGAGCCTGCCACTTGTCCAAACTCGCTCAGCGCAGGTAGCTAGTGTTGGAGTTGACATTCAACGCAGGTAGCCAGTGTAGCAGTTGACATTCAGCGCAGATGCTCAGTGGAGCAGTTGACATGATCCTGAATTGACTTGTTTTTGAGTGGTTTCAGGTGGAGAACTTCTGTGAATTGTTGTGGTTAGTTAGCCTTGTTCCTCTAGGGGTAGGAACAACATGTTTAGGGACTTTGGATCCCTTATATTATGGACATTTCATGCTCAATACTGTAAGGCACAAAAATATCTATAACAAGTATTTGATAGAAAATCGAAAACTGAAGGATGATAAAGGTCATCTTGAGTATCTTCTCCACAATCCGGGAGAAGGGAACGATGATGGGGATCATTCCATGGTGCCCCGTCAATTACCTTTGATTGTACAATTCCTTCGTCGGTTCCATGCACTCGCGACCAAGGATCTGAAGGGGTACCATATTCTCTAGACCTATGTACCCAAACGCTTGATGAGCGTTGATTTGGGGTTGCCCCCCAGGCCAAGAAAATTGATTGCTACAATATTTCTAAAATGGCAATGATCCATGCTGACAAAATGTTCAGGAATCTTTGGAATCCATTAGATATAGAAGATTTCATATTGTAGGTTTCCACTATGGCCACTTCCGCTAGATTACTCGGAGGCGGTAGGGCAAAAGTACCCATTAAGGCAGGGTCTTTTAGGAGACCTACTCCAATATTCTGAAGCAAATGATTGCTTCCATGGATCATGGGAATGCTTCCTGTAACTTGTGAACCATTGGGGAGGAAGTTTTGTTGGTCGACGATCGTAATTCCCCCTTGAAAGGGAAATGCAATCTTCCTAAAATAGGTCGACACAACAGCTGCCATGGCATATATCCACGGTCTTCCTAATAGAATGTTATAATCAAGATTCCCATCGATGACTTCAACATCTATTTCTACTGTTTTTCCCCCTAGTTCAACCTTCAAGTTATTTAGGATACCATATGGGGTATATGTTCTTTCGTTGAATGCTTTTAATGTTGTCGAGGATCGCGACAAGGTTGGAGATCCCAAAGGTTTCCAGCAACTCATCGACATAATACATGTAGATGCCCCCTCATCAATAATTGTTCGATGAACAGTTTTGTTGAGGGCTTTCACTTGGATAAGGAAAGCTAGTTGAGCTGGTAATTGAGGATCGTATCCTTTGTGGTCAAAGGATACAAGATTGGAATCCTTAGGATCAACCCCACCAATGGCTGATAACAAAGCCTGCCTTTGGGATGGGCAATTTTGTAGTACTTCAAGAGTCGACATAGCGGATGGCGATTGGGCCGTATCTTCCACTATTTTATAATGTTGCGCTGCTCTGGCGCGAGGATTAAATGTCGACTTGTGTACTACTCCCTTTGGTGGTTTTATTGTTAATTCAGGAATGATGGGTGGTACAAATTCTGTCGAAGTTGTTGTCGAACTGCTTGGTTGATCATTATCCTTGCCGTTCGACAGCTGCGGATTCCCGTAATCTTTGTTCCTTGTTGAAATCAAAGCATCATTTTGTTGCTTCGAAATCGACAACATTAGTACTTGCGACGGGGAAGCATTTCCACTACCAACCAGATTTTGTCCCGGATTTGGAAACGGATCAGTTAACACAGCTGACGTTTGCGAACTCTTAAAGAATCTTTTAAGCTCAGCTTTGTATGGACAATCTGCTGTCCAATGATCCTCATCACATATGTGACACCCTGAGGGAGGTGGTTTCCTATTTCCAGGAGGGTTCGAAGAAGTTTTTTCAGGAGATGACTCACCCTGTTTCTTCTTCTTCCCTTTGTTTTGTTTCTTCTTGCTTCCTGGTTGTTTGGTTTCTTTGCCCTTATCTGTCAATACGGCATTTACTTCCGAAGCAAGAATTTCCCCTTTTGCATTTTGATCTGAAGTCTTACGGGCCTTCTTGGAGTTGGCCTTTGTCGACTTCGCGTTTGTCGTGCCAATCACGCCATCGCCGGCGTGAGAGTCATTGTTTGATTTAGGAGGAGGAGGAATTGAGAATTCCGGTCTAGGGGTGTCAGGTATTTTGTCGTAGAGCGTGCCAGACTGAGTATAGACCAAGTCTAGATATTGCGCATGAGCGATAACTTGCTCTTCAGTTACGACTCCCCCCTTTGCCACATCTTCCGTGATGGTAGGAAGTAATGACTTTATAAACCATTCAGCTAACAGCTGATCGGGAACATTTGTTTTTACCATCCTACAACGACGTCGCCACTCATGTATATGATCAGATATGTGAGTAGCCGTTGTCTGTTTGAAGTTGGTAAGGATTTCCGTCCCCATTTCATACCTTATAGGTAATTGAAAATGGGTTAAAAAGGTAGTGGCTAAGGTGTTGAAATTGTCGAACGAAGCTCTAGGTAATTCAATATACCATTTAGCTGTTGGACCCGTTAACGTCCTTTGAAAGAGGCGAAGCCTTATCGAATCATCATTTAAGGTGTTTGACGAACACCATAGATGAAATGTCATCACGTGATTCAATGGATCTTCACCCGGATTTCCATTAAATTTAGGAATGTCTGATGGAAGTTTGTGTGGGATCGCTGGCCACCATGGGGCGTAAGCAATTGGATCGTTTGTTAACCGATGTAAATCAGGTAACTCTAGAGTTGCCACGAATGGTAACTGCTGGCTCAGGTTAGGTGAAGCATACCCAGGATACGATGGGATCGCCTGAGCAGTTGGTCTTTGCATACTAGCATAATGTAGCTGATGCTGGTATGACTGATACGGTTGGTGGACATGACCACCGTAAAATGGTTGATTTTGACCGTTTTGAATGTACGGTTGTCCATTGTTCGCAAAGATCTGCTACTCAGAACCTTGGTATACTTTTTGGAATTGTGGTTGTTGGTATTGCACCAACCATGGTTGCGAAGCCATGTTCTGTTGCGCTATACTAACCGTTGGACCAAGGTGTGGGGTAATTGTACCCGTTTGGACCTGCGTCGCGCCACCAGTGGGCGATTGTGGTTGAGTCACAGGGTCAAGGGGCTGTTGCATTACAACCTGAGAAATCTGAGGTTGACATACAACAGGCAACGTTTGAACTTGCGACACTGTCACAATAGCCGGTGTGGTCGGTATGTTCGACATAGGTACACATTGTTGCATAGAATACACAACCCTTGGTTGTTGAGGTAGTATAGGTACCCAACCACTTGATGTAACTCCAGTATAACCTGAATACTGTTGTGAACTCCCGTATGGATATCCTCCCAGAGGGGATAATGAAAGGGCATACTGCCCCCCATACGGTGGCAATCCGGAACTCAAGGGGATTGTTTGTCCTTGGGGACTGGATTGCCCAAATTGACCTCCAAATGGATCAATCTGGCGAGTCTCAACATAAGAGTTGCCGGATATTATTCCGGAGGAACAAACTGGAACGGACCACACTGTCGAAATAGTCCCTGGGTGGACTCCTTCTAGCGGTTGTGAGCTAGTCGGGACAGATGGTATGCCGGCAAACATTGTCGGAGTGACGGCAGGGAGTTCTGCTGTCGCTGTGTCATTTGACACAGTCCTAGATGTTGACGGTTGTTCAGACATTTTGAGTCTATCCAAGAGATTACCTAGCGATTCTACAGGAACTTCCACTGGTGGTAGACTAACTTCTGATGTCGAAGGAAATAGAGTGACCCCGACTCCAAAATGTGTTGGAGTACTTGCTTGCGGATCTTCTACAATTTCCTCTATCGCAATCAAACCAGGTGGAAGGGGAAGACCGTCAGGTCCGTAAAATATTTCTGGTGCCGAAGAAGGGGTTGAATCAACAGCGACAGATGTTTGAAGAACAAGACTCTCTGAACCGGTTACAGATGGAACTGGTTCAGTAACACAAGTGTTTGTTCTCAGACTAGGATCAGTATCACTGTCCCTCTGTGGCTGTTGAACTTCTTCTGTGGAGGCAGGGTTTCCAGAAATGTTTGGAGTAACCGAAATCTCAGATGTTGTTGGAACACTTGTTCTAACTTTGATAGGAGATTTCGAACCGGTTAAACGAGTTCGCTTTGTCCGTACTGTTTTCGATTCCGGAGACAAAGACGGTTGACTCGTAAGCCTCCGCGAATGATGGGGTTTCAATTGACTTTCTTCCACGATTGCGGATTACTCGATCAACCAAAATAAAATAAAAAAGGAAAGTGTTTCCGAATTAAATGAATTTTTTAGACGCTTTAGACACAACTTGCTTTTTCAATTTTAAAGAGTCGAGAAAAAGCTAAAGATGACTCTAGTCTCCTTCGATGTTTTAACGAGCCCGAAGTGACAAATGCTCGGATGGACTTTTTCCGTTATAGAGTCTGAAAAAGGCCAAAAGGAACTGCTCTGGAGTTCTAGGTAGAGGGTGTGCCAAACTTTTCGCAAAACCGCAGAATACTTTTTAAGGTACAGGCGGTCAATCTTCCTGAATGTTGTGTTCAGTCCATTGTGATCAGTAGGGCGGCCGACACGGCTTCCTAAGGATAAAGGTTTTATGCCTATATGGGTCTCCCAATATATACTCGACGGTACGTGGGAGCACAATCCGTACTGGCGCTATCGTCCCTCAGGAGGAATCACCCACCATCAGCGAGATCGACAGTCACCAGGCTTTACGACGCTGGAACACGTCTCTAGCCTAGACCTCTATGTTGTGTGTTAAGTTACAAAGCGTTGTTAAATTCATTCAATTTATTTTAGGTTGATCTTTTTAGAAGTTTGCCTTTTGAGGTTCACCACGAGATGTATGATACAATTCCTAAATGCAGTCTAAAGATGATAAGCAAGCTTTTATACCTTTTCAACAATGAAAATCCTAGCTACAAAGGGAAAAGAAAGACACCATCTTTTCTCAAAGAGCAATCAGCACACTCTAAATGCACTTTTCCTAAATCAAGCATGCAAACTTATCAAGATCCAAATGCACAATGCAGGTGTTTGTTTTCTGCTCTCTTAATATTGATGCCTAAAAAGAAAGCTTTTTGTACAACTTTGAATTTGCTTTTAAATGACAAATACAAACAAGTTTACTTTTTCGAAATCAGAAAGGGTAGAAGAGAATACAACGCTTTACGACTTTCGAAATGAACACTTGTTTCGACACTTAAAAGAGACAAACTCAAACCAAAAGCAAAAGTAAATGTATAATCAACTGTAAACAGCCAATGAACTCTCTCCTAAGATCACAATCAACAGATCTGAATCAAGGGCTACAGGATGACTATTTCACTCTTGCAAAGGAAAACTGTAAATGACGCCACAAACACCTAAAAACACTCACAGTATTTTTGTACAAAAGGAGGCGGAATTTAAGCAGAGAAAAGGAGTTATCAGACAGGTACCTATGCTGGTTACAGGCTGCAAAAAATCAGAGATCAACAAGGCAAAACAGAGCAGAGAACCCCAGCTGCACAAGGCCTAACTAGATCAACGCACCCCCAACACAAAGGTTTTGACATTCAGCGCAGGTAGCGTTCACGGGACCTGCGTTGAAATGCAGAACCTCTTCACAGAGCCTGCGCTGAAGCAGAAACGAGAGTTGTTTCTGGGTTCTGGGTTACAGTTTCCTAATTAATCTACAGTTCCAGGCCAAATCAAAGCAACAAGCAAGGTACAATCAAAGGGATGCTTTGAAGGAGGACTAAGATCTATCACAAAGGATCATCAAATCATTTGTGAGTCCATTGTTCAAATCATAGACAAATCTAGTGATTGGATCAAAGCAGCAGCTGTCTACTTTGCATCTGAGAATAGCAGATGCAGTTCGATTGTTGTTGTTAAGTCTATGAAACAAACAATGATAGAGACACAAATAAAATGACTAAACAGATCTTCCCCAGCAGAGTCGCCAATTTGTTGTGGGGAAAAATGCCTATTCAGGACGATCCTATCCACCTAAGGTGTGACAGTGCCTTAGCAACAAACAGAAACAGCTATTCTAGTATTCTTCCTTTATGAATTAAGAATGAAGAGAGATGGATGGACTAACCGGTGTCTTCGGTTTGTCCCTCGATCCGGTTTCTCTTCTCTTTGAGAGTTCCCAGCTACTTGTCTTCTCGCTCGCCCGGCTTCAACAGGTCCCTGCAAGATCACAAGAAGAGAACACTACACAAAGACATAGATTCATATTCATAACTAGTTCAGGATTAGAAATAAACTAAACATACTAATGCAATCATACATCAAAGATACATCAGTATATAGGAGAAACCAAGATAGCTTTATTGATGAATAACAAGGTTTAGGAGGAGATACAAGCAAGAGAGTTCCAATCCAACATCTCCTTCCCAGCAAATGAAATTCCTATCTTCACCTCCCTTCAAAGCATTAAGCACCCAATGATTCCAATCTCAAACCAACAACAATTCTTTGCAATAACAAAATTCCAGCCTCCTGGATCTCATGGAGGAGAGATCCATATATAGATGTTTGGAGAGAGGATGAGTCAACTTGAGATCTGACTAGTGTCCTCTCCCTCTGTCAGTTCTTGCTTCCACTTGGAGACTAAGAGCCTCTTACTCATCACTAGTCGAATTCATTGAGGCAAGTGTCATTGGAGAAGATTCTGGAAGCTTCCAGGGTCTTTCCACCTCGTTGAATGAACTTGCCATTTGTCACTTCCCGCTCAGCGCACCCTGGTAGTGCTTCTACCTGCGTTGCAATGCACCTAGCCAGTGTAATCTCTGCATTTCAGCGCAGACAGCTAGTGGAGCCTCTGAATTGATCCTGAATTGACTTGTTTTTGAGCAGTTTCTAGTGGAGAACTTCTGTGAATTGCTGTGGTTTGTTAGCCTTGTTCCTCTAGGGGTAGGAAAAACATGTTTAGGGACTTTGGATCCCTTAGATTATGGACATTTCATGCTTATAGCTGTAAGGCACAAAAATGTCTATAACAATACTGGACAACATTGATATCAGAAATAGACAGTTTAAAACTCATCGGCTCATTTGTTGCACAGGATTTAAAGCTCATGTATCATTTACCAGAGCCACAAGCAACTTATAACAAGCAGTTTATGGAGAAATTTGCAAAGGAAAATCAAGACCTGGCAGAAACCACTAAAGATTGGTCAAGGAAGGACGAACCACTGAAGAAAGATAAACATGGTATGTATAGTACTGGTTCTCTCACCTCCCCATATTGCTTTGCTGCTGCCATGCTCTGTAGACTGTTTGGAATGCCAGATATCAACAAATTTTCATCTGAATGGCTACCGTTATTGGATGCTGCCACAAATGCCACTATTGTAGATTAGGCTAAAATATTGTCCGATAAAATAGTCACGGCCATTGTAAATTACCGATCTAAAAGAATTGTTTCTCAGAGAATTTATCCCCCTTTTTACCTATCTGCGTATGTAATGGATGCGATATGTTATGTTTCTAATTTCCCTGTTATGGGTTGGAAATGGACAACTCAAGACCCCTTACCCATCCATATCCATCATAAAGAATTGTAAGACTCTAAGTTCGCTCCACACTTCTACCAGATTTGTCATGGAATCATGTTTCCCTTGTACAGAATGTTGTATGATAAAGATGCTCCAAGATGCTCTCCTGAAGCAGAGGTAGACATACTCCCCGTCGCAAGATGGTTCAGGGAGGAATTGTTTACTTATGTCAGGGTATTTGGAAGTTCTGCTTCCCCTCATGTCCTACCTTTGTATGTCCCTGATAAACTCTTGGCTCGAGAGGTTGCTTATCAAACCTGTGGAGAAGGAGGTTTGACTAAAGATTTGAAGGACAAAAAGAAGGCTATATGGCCACAGTTTCCTGTAGCCTGTGGGGCCTTTTCGCTATTTGATGTAGGCCATGCATTCACAGAAGTAAAAAATATAACAAGTTTACAGTTATTCAAATTTTCAGGAAGACCATTCAACCCTCATGATGTTGCTAATAATTTCACTACCGCAGTCAAGATAAAGGTGTTTTCTGGAGAAGATGATTTATTCGATGACATATTCCAACAGAAAAGCACACTTGAAGAAATCCTGCATGCAACCCAAATGCAATTCTCTCCAAAAGAATTTCAACAGTTCAAAATATACAGGGAAAGAAGGTTAGCCAGTATTGCTTTGGAGAAACTACGCCTAGAACCCGCAAGGGAACCAACTCCAAGTGTTATTCTTAGTGGAAGTTCATGCACAAACGGATCTAAATCCAAGTCTGGAAAAGAAACATCTGAACATTCTAAAAGATCCGAAAGTGAACAGGATAAGAGCGAAGGCTCAGTAAGGGATACTGCCCAGTCAACGGAACTTCTACAACAACAAGTTTTTACCTCCCCACAAAAAGATTCTCCCCCTCTCGTCGTTCAGCCATCGTCAGTTACAACCGAACTAGATAAAGAATGGGAAACCTTCAATGACTTGATCAATCTTGAAGGACAAACCATAAAGACACCTGTGAGCAATGCACAGGCAACAAAAGAACTAGTCATTAGAACAGTTAGCAATGTCTCAGATATGGAGCATATTCCTATTGCCCCATCCTCTGAGATTATGCTCAAAATAGAAGAAATTCCTCCTCTTGATATATTTTATAGCCCACAGCACAAAGCAATAGTGAGAAAATAGAGGAAGAAAAGGAAATTGGAAAACATGCTCTCTCATGACGTAGAATAATTAGACGTCCTATGGCAAGATCCCACTACCAATCCCACCGAGAATCTCACCAAACTATCTCAGATCGCAGGAGCGTATGCCTCTGCAACTATTGATAAAGCATCTAAGGTACAACAACTGCTAAAAGAAAAGGAAGACCATATACAAGTCTTGCAACAACAGTTGCAACAATCCAACGCCAACAATGAAGCACAGAAACAGCTTGAAAGATTACAGCAGGACTTCCAACAAATGCAGATAGGGTACCAGAAAAGTTTGGATGAGAAAGGAAAGAAGTTACAGGATTTACAGGAAATGCACAAGGACAATCCTAAACTCACAGAATCCATTTCCTTGAATGAACAATTACTACAGCAGCAGGAAGCATTGGACCAAAAGATATCACAGTGGAACTATTATTGTGAGATAAGTGATAAAACCACTAATCAAGTTGTAGATTTACAAAGTGATTATGATTTAATTGATAAACGGGTTACTGAATATTTGGCTTGGTAAGAAACAGACGAGGGGAAAAGAGCAGGTGCACCAAGGATCAATGAAAATCACAAAGAAATGCTCTTTAACAAATGGGACGAACAAATCAGGGAGGCAGAGCAAGCAGCAGAAGGAGCAGCCACGGTAGCAAACAGTATTATTGATTGTGTAAATGAAAATTTTCACAGGGAAAATTTGATCGCAGAAACCACTCCAGGCTATTTACCTAACGTATAGCAACTAGAGACAAATTGGAAACAGAGGGCTCAAGAAAAGGTAGAAGCAATCCAAGGGTTAACCAAGTTGAACTGGGATTATTACTGGGCATACTTGGTAAAGCCACATAGCCAGTGGATGACTATCAAGTGTATCATCAATTCGGCCGAAAAGATGGCGCCAGCTCTTGTTGATTCTGTTTTCTCAACTCAGCTAAAATCGGAAGTCGGCCAGCTGACTCTTCTCAAACAGATGTTGTATGCGTGCGATTTCAAGGACCAGATACAGAATTAGTTTTAATTTTAGCTTCAATTTTAGTTTTAATTTTGTTTTATTTTCCTGAAATGAGTACGGTCATTTAAACCGCATCCTACATTTTTGTAATAAGTTATTTTTAGATTTAGTTAGTAGTATTTAAACCCTTCTCATGCATTTAGAGAAGGGTCCTGAAATTTGTCAAAAACTTATCCCCAGAACATGCACTTCTATACCCTCTGAGGAGGTTTTGATGAATGAATGGAACAAGATTTATTGATATTTTCTACTGATGTTGCACTTTTGTACTCTTAGTGGATGTTAGATCAAGAAGAGATAAATCATTATCGCTTGAAGCTCATGAGTAGGACTAGTTATAAATGGTACTTCTATCTCTTAACTATTTCTGCCTTTGTGTTAAAGTGATTTTCATGTTCAGTTATTTATATATTGATGTATGAATGCCTGAGTTATCATTTGGCACTTTTGTATGGTGATAGTTATTTATTTATGCTTAATGTATGAATAGCTTATTATGCGATATGTTTCTCACAACTGTTTCATCTAACTTTTTATACGAAGTGGTTCATCTTTATTGAATTCTTTTCTCATAACAGTTGAATGATCTTTATTACCAGTTGTTATTTGAACTCATTTGAGATCGCATAAAAGAAAGATTACACCCCGGGTTAGTGTAGATTTAGATATTTTTTGCTTATTAGAATAAGATTTCTATATTATTTGATTAGAGTTAGAGTAAAAGTATTCCATTTAGAAACTGTTAGAAAGAGAAATATCAGTCTGTCACACACACACATATGAATTGGGAAACTGGTCCCATATCCCCAGTCAGACCCACTATACCAAACGGAAAAGGAGCTGCTAACCAAGGTCCGGACCCGGTGGGTATTCCTGTTGTTGTAGACCCGATTTTTGGGGCTTCAACAGGAACAAGCCCTTATACTTGTGCAACAGATCAACGACCTTCTCTACTATTTCACTGTCCCAATATTCCCCAATAACCACCATTTTAAGATTTCTTTTGTCCTTATATTCACCTTCTTGGTTTTTATCGGTTGCACGTACTCAACTGATTACAACTCTAATCCACTCACTGGACACTCCCCTTCGACTTCCAAAATTTGTATATTCCTAGGATTGTTATCATCCTCTTCCAGCTCTGCTACATTATAACATTCCACAAATTCCTGTACCTTCTACGAATTCTTGTGCACTGGACACAGTGGTACATTTCTCAACATTATTGGCTATCTTGTGGTGAATATCTTCCATCGCGATACCTTTAGGGCCTTTTCGAGTCCTGGTTCCCTTGCTTCAAAATTAGAAATGGCCTTGAAACTTTGTTCCATCTCGTTGCATTCCATTGTTCCTCTGCGAACCTCCAACTTGATATACTAATTCATTGGGACAATGTCTAACGTATATACAAATCGGATTACCCACACCTATTGTGGTACACGCCCTCTAGTCCAGGATGTAACACACCGCTTCAAATTATTCCTTAGGCACCCCATACCTGAGTACTTAGGCGCAAGGACCCCTAAATTGGTCCCAAATCTGATGCATGACAACTATCTACATTGTTGCCATCCTGCGATAGGACTTTTGTGCGTAGTCCACTACCTAGATGGGGTTGTGTGTAACACAACATCCAGTGCATGGATCCTCACTTTCATAGGTATATGGTTTTCAAATTCCTGTACAAAAATAATTACTTCTGATAGTCGATCAAAGTGAGGCAGGCTATAAACTTTTGTTCCTATTTAACACACTACCCTGGTGAGGTGAACACACCTTCAAGTGCTCACTTTCTAGAATTTACCTGGACAGTTTGCGAAGACCTCTTCTAAGTTAGAAGTTCAAGGCCCCACATTATGCCATCTCAACAATCCATCAGTGGTAGGATTAACATAATCCTCCCTACGAGCTATCACATTGTAAATATTATGCAACGCTTCTCAGCTTAGCTCCTCCCTAATCGGCTGAATTTACCAATCTCCTTCTCGTGGGTCCAAAGGTGTTATTACTCAATCATCCCCTGACTCAAAGATCATTTGCTTATTCTTTAGGTTGATAATTACCTAATTTTCAAATGCCCAATCAATTACCAAAAGAGCAGGGTATGGATCTGTGTCATCCACGATCTCTATGACCTCAAAATTGGCAGTACTCCTAACTCTGTTGATATCTACTGGTACATATGTCAATCTTCCACTTGAGAAGATACGGTGTTTATTGGCTAGTCTTAGTTGAATAGGAGACCATGTTCTCTTTGGTCTCCATATTATCTCCCATGTGCTCTTCGGCAAAATATTCACATTGGATCCCAAGTTGAATATGATATTATCCATTTCATAGTCCCCCACTTGTGCACCAAATTATAATTCCTTACTCGTTCTCTTCCTCCATGCTACCTGGTTTACTGCACGCAGTGATGCTTGCTTGGTAGCTACCTCAGTCTCCTTGGTGCACTACTCCACCATTCGCAAAAATTTCTCCAACACCTTTTCATTTCTAACTAAATCAAGGCAACAATGCAACAAATTATGAACCAGATCTACCTTTTTAACAAACTATGTACGAGTAGTGTCATCATAGACAATCGACGTCACAACCTCTAGGAGTACATCCAATCTATACCATTCCATGGTAACCACCCCTCTTCAAGCTTCCTTTTAGGTTGCCTTTTCTTTGGTCATGTCAAATCTTGGAGTTCATGTGTTTTTCTAACCCAGTGTGCCTATTAAGCCCCTGATCTCACAACATCAGCTCTTGTCCTCACACCTCCACTTGTTACCCCACAAACTTATTGTTGGGATCTAAGAGGCTCAACCACTATCATTTTTACATTCATGACCTTCTTCTCCTACCATTTAGCAATCAAATGCAACCAGTTCTCAATCGCATGGTTCAACGCTCTACAATAGGTGCATTTGCAACAAGGATTAGGGAAATATCACCCAAGGTGTCCCTATTGTCCACAAGTATAACAAACAATAAGTCCCCAACCTCTTCCTCTCGTTGATCCTTCAAAACCTCTATCTTCCATCCCTTGTCCTCGGCCAGGCTAATTGTATGGTCTTATTTCACTATACCCGAGTTGATTAAAACTTCTTGTTGCAACTTTAGTTCCTTAGGGGCCCTATACTTGAAATGAATCAATTTCTCATTCGTGTATCAATTTTAATGTACCGCAATGGAGGATATCATGTCCCACCAATTTACAAAAATCACAAAACAAAGTGTGTGTAGTCGCCTCATAATTTTACATCATTAGACAGTTTTGCGGGGTGTGGCCCCACACTCGGCAAACTTCCCACCATAATCCTCTACCTTGCACAAGCATATATGCTCCTCTTGCCATATAATTTGTCAACAATTTTTGCTCATTCTTGTTGTGTCCTTCTATCCTACAAAAGGTGCACCACACCTCTTCTCACTTCTCTTTTCCCTTAGATAGATCCTGCAACTAGAGGGTAGTACAACTAGTTGATACTGCAATTGCACCATATCCTTGTTTTCTCCATTCCCTATTGGAGAAGCTTCCAGCTTCAACGCAAGCTCCAATTCTTCTTATTTTGATTTGATTCTCTATTGTGTTAAGGGTATCCTAATATGCAAAAGTAGTCCAGCAATGAACCACTCTTTATGTTGCATGTCCAGGATCTTGAATGCTAGCCTATCGTTCAAGATATTGAACCTCTAGTCAAAATACCATACTGATTCACTTGAACCTTGCTTAATCTCCTTTAGCTCAGTAATATATTGAGACTTAAAATTCCTCTTCTGAAACTCCTTGATCAGAGTTGTCGTAAGTTCATTCAACGAATTATTTTTCTCAATGGAGTTGCACTCTTAAATTTCATATACCATGTCAATGCTCAGTCTCTAAAGGTAGCTTCCAACTATGCAACCTTTTTTGCCTCATCCTAGGCCCACTTTGCTATCCAGATGACTTAACAAACAAACAAATTTTGTTTTCGATCCTCATTCCCTGCACAATGGAACATATGCATCCTCACCTCTACACCCGCCATTGTGTTTTGCATAGTGCTTCTCGAAAAAGTACTTCCAGATGCACCTTCTACACCATTAGAGAATTGTGCATTGATCTGCACAGCAAAATTAGCTTGAGCACCTTGCAACACTCTACCTTCTTCCTGACTAATTCCACTACTGTTAGTACCTCCACTCCCTTGACTATGATTACCTTCTGCAATATTCGTCACAGTGTGTTCAGTGCTTAACTCTATATTTGTAGAAGCACACAAGGTCATGGGTTCGACACCATTCATAGTCTAACTCAGTTATCAAGGGGTAACAAACTTCTTGTTGTGTGGGCTAAGTTGTTGGTATTCTTCCTCCTCCACCTTAATACGTGGCATACTAAACTGTGTTGCCTCATAGCTCTAATCACTTGCACTGCTTTTCATCCTTTGGTAGCCTTTTCTTGCCCCTCTCCCTGGGCTTCTCCTTGTGGCAGGCATCGACGTTGACCAAACTCCTCCTGCATCACTTCCTCAAAACCTCCATCCACTCCTCAATGTGCCACCCTCCATGTACTCTATCTCCATCCGACCTCTTTGTGTTCACATCCGTAGTCCCATACTCATCTTCCACCTATTTCTCCACCTCCTCTTCCTTGAGGCTATCCCTTGGTTCTCCCCCATTTTCCCCTTAGCAAATGAGTGGTTTAGCTGCTCATGGCATCTGACTCTATGGGCAAAGTTTCATGGTCATAAAACAACATCTTAATTAACAATGCCAGTGACCATATGGATTTGCCTTGCAGACCCTTCAAGAATTTCCTCTACATTGCACTATGTGACATTGTCGCTTCTATTGTGAACTTGACAATATAACCTTCCAGCACACTTACAAACCAATTATCCACAACACATGAGATCTTGTTACTTACCGCTTGCAACTGATGCACCTCCTCTAGAGTCCATCGTCTTGGTCCATCAAGGTGATAAGTCGAATTATTATCTTTTAGTTGTTGAATCCACTCTATCAAAATATTTGGAAACTCTGCAAAGAAAACTTCATGGAACTCAGTAAACACATACTTTTGCAGCTAATCTTCAGTGCTAAGCCTCTTATCTTTGATCTCTTTAGCCGAAAACTCATGTTCCTTCTACTTAAACCACCGAGTGATTTCCTCTTTCTTTGGATTCCATGGTTTTGACATATCTGTCACAAAACAATCCCATCACGAAACAGTCTTGGTCTCGACAATGGAACCATTTGTTGGTGTGGGGTTCAAACAAACCCAAGTTTGGTGCACAATTTCATTGAGAAATCAATAGACTTTGTTAGGGTTTATTTCTCTATCATGATAATTACTTGTGAATTTGTTAACTTATATATTATTAGTATTCTTCTTATTTTCATCCAGTAATTACCAAAATCAAAAAACATGAAGATCACATAGAACAATAAACACAAGATATAGGTTACAAGCCAGGGCAAAAGCCCACATGGAGGAAAACCCAAACAAAACAAAACAAAAAAAATCTTCTTCTTATAGAATCAAATCAAAGTGTGAAATCCAAGACCCAATACCATGACAAAACTCTAACCCTTCAAGAAGCCAAGTCAATCCCTCCAAATTATAGGAAATGTCATCAATCTTAATCATAGAAACAAGCATCAATTATAGCTCTTATGCCATAGGAAACTTGGGTTTTCTACCAACAAAAATTCTCATTAGTTTCAAATTCTCTTTCACAAAAAACTCGCAGGTCATCTTCCACAGAGCTCACAATTCTTCAGACCAATAGCCCAGGAAACTTGCATGTCTTTTTCATAAAAACCACCTTTGAACTTTGCATGCCCTTGCCTCATAACTTGTCATAGAAAAAGCATCAAATTACTTGTTATTTTGGAGGTGGGTGTGCCAATATACAATTGTTCTTATGTGCAAAAAGGCACATCCCTTCATTGAGCCGACTTGTCATCTTGGAGGGTTGACTTGGCTTCTTTAGGTGAGCTAACCCAAAAATTACATTTTTTTTTAATTATTTTTCTGTTTTATTTACAAGAGGTCCAAATAGGACTTTGACTCTTTGACTCAATAAATCCTAGAAGCATGAAGAACATGCTTAGCTAATGAAATTATTATTATTATTATTAATTTTCTTCTTTTTTTTCATAATGATACAAGCATAATGATAATTATGAAGACCGAACCTAGTTACAATTTTCAACACTCCCTCTTAACTAGGGAGGCATTCCTAATTACACAATCGGTACAAGGATTCTCTCAAATTGAAATATTCTCATAAGAGACGTATTGATAAGCAATTTTTAAACATGAACATCATAATCAACATCGTCAATTTGCACAATAACAAGGCCTTGACTATTAACTCTCCACTAGATTAGAGCACAATGTTGGGAGGCATACATATGGACACCAACACCACAGCCTCTTCAAGGCACATACCCCATCCGGATGTTCACCAGGTATGTCCTTCCAGGATTATTCTTATCTTGGATTCCCAATCCTCAAATAATATCAGTCCTCTTCAACTACCCTTATCTTGGATACCCTCTCAAATCCTCAAAAAGTATCGATTCACAAGGACTACTACCTACCTTGGATTCCAAATTTTCAAAGTGTACAAGTCTTAGATGCTTATCTAATCCTCCATTCTCAGTACCAATGTCTTCACTAGACTTACGACTATTAGTCCTGGCCTAGACCATGACATATGGAGAATATAGTGTATGCCAACACTCCCTCTCAACCAGGGAGAAGATCAATACTCCCTCTCAACCAGGGAGAAGATCCTTACTCCCTCTCAACCAGGGAGACATAACCACAATCCTTAGCTTGTCTCATACTTCATCCATATATCAACTAATTTTTCTTCCATGGAGATATAGTTGTAATTGTAGGGCTCCTTTCTCTAATTACATCATACCTAAGCTTCGACATTTCTAGATGTCAAACATTTTACTCAGCCAAATTATTTCATACTTTTATCTTCATGATAGGGTTTCTTGGCTCCTAACAACATCACATCATATCAAACTTCAAGCTTTCTTGATTTTGTCAATCATCAAACAACTTTATCATCAAATGGTTCATTTTTCATCTTCAAGAAGCCAAACTTACTCACAACTGCTAACACATGCCTTCCATCTTTGCATAACAATATGCAGTTTTCATGCTCTTTGAAGCCATCATCAATGTCATCCACTCAATCCATCTGCTCCAAATCGAATCAGACAATAGCTAGTATAATATCGCCAATCAAGTTACCTTTCCATCCTCTTCACATACTTTTGTAATTAGTCTTTCGAGGAAGCCAAACCATATCCCAACATTATCATAGTTTCTGAATCAACAGATTTTATTCAAGATGTAGGATTCTTCAAAACCTTGTTTTTTGCTCCCTCTGGGGTCAACATTACTTTGCATGGTCTATCTTCATATTAAAATATAGTTATGCTTCATTCTCTTTAGCTTTCAATCATCAATAAATGTGTTCTTGAAACAAACCAATTAGCAAGCTTCAATATCGGGGTCTTTATGGCTCCCTCTTTTCATCTTAGGTAAATGGACTTCTTGTCCTTTAATCGACTTCCTTGATGCAAGCTTGAAATTGTTCTTTACGTTCTTCCACTTCTTCCTTCTGCTAATCAAGCTTTAGAGGAATCTTGTCTTGACCTACAATATTTATTAGAAGACCATGAAAGAACAAAAAGGAAAAATATCAATAGTATTAACCAAAATGTAGGGTACTTATCCTTTTGAAGAGGATTAGCGCCCTCTTAGTCTGGGATATGTTCACCACCCTTGTCTCCATATCATCATGGTGTCATGCATGCCAAACTCAAAAGCTATATTCTCTTTATAATAGAAATAACTTGTTAGGGTTTATTTTTCTATGGTTTTCCAATCCAAGTCTCACCTAGGGTTTACAAACCTTAGATACCAAAATCCTTCAAGACGTTACAAATTGTAAGATCTACAAACCCTAAATTATTTATAGCTATCAATACTTGTCATCCATGCATTGCAAAATGCTATAAAACACTAATGATATTGTTTGAAATGTCCTTTATCGATAAGAACTAGCCTTCATATGCATTAACATCAATTTCTTACATGTTACTTTCCCTAATCTATATCTATGCATATCCTTTCAAATAACCATCACCATGATCTAGAGAACCTGGCACATATCATGAAATGCACATAAAAGTTGTGCATACTTCATAACCTTACCCTATTGTCTCCTTGCAAAGATACGGTTCTTCTTCAAGTTCCAACATTCTTCAACGAATGTTTATCTTCAACACAGGTGCCTCAACTTCAGAACATTCATTGAGCTACTATCTTTCTCTAGGTTCCATTAGTTGACATGTATTAACTACTTCTCGCAGAGATGAGTTTTAACTGAAAGTGTCAGTCCATTTATTCCTTAGAGAAGTTATTCAAGCACTTTAGATTTGGAGATAACATTGGTTTCTTTCTCAAAGTTTTGGTTCCTTATAAACATGTCAGAATCATGGTGAAATCCATTGTTCTTATATGTATAAAAACAAAATCTCGTGACTACTTGAGAACACTTCATAATCCAACAATCTAATTGTACATCATAGGTATTTTGTCATACATTGGGTTTACTATCAAACTTCATTAGATCATTGTCATCATAAAACATATTTCGTACAATTGGTTATCATAAAAGTTTTTTTCATACATGACTTTCTAAGCACCTGCCTTATATCACATGTCATCATTGTTTCACTGTCATATAGATCATCGACTCATAGTTCAAGGTAATTGTTATGCCAATATATCAAAGGTTATTGTTATATTACAGGCTGCTTCTATTGTCATGTCACAATATACGGTGATCATTGTTGTTGGAGAGGTAAATCCCCTCTGCGGACAGAGGCGATCCCACTAGCCCAAAATGGGTCTAGCAACAATCAATTCACGCTACCATGCAAGTTCCTAGCTGCAAACTGAAAGTGGATTATGAGAACCAACCTGGAGTCCAACGCTAATGTCGAAGAAGAGTTGATACTCCCGTTCCCTCGCTTCGGCAGGTCACAATCCTCACGATCCCCGCGAATGGATACCTGCACATGCAAAGAACGAAGCGAATACAAGCATAAAATCCACTAAAATACAACTATATTTCAGTCAGAAAGGAAATAGATCAAACATTATCATCATAAACAGTAAGATCGGAACCATAATGATAGTCGTTCATTAATGAATAATCAACAGAGAAAGATACAACCAAAGTTCTGACGTTGATTCTCTCCTCTGGCTGGGCGAGCAGCTATACATGTCTTGCAATAGACCTTCTCTCTCTCAGACTTCCGGCAGCATAACCTCCCTATGCTCCAAGACTCTTACTATCACTCAATACAAGTGTTATCACAACTAGCATCACTCCAAAAACTAGCTTGTCAAATGCATGAGGACAGACTTTTATAGATGGAGTAGGGGAAGAAGATACAATGCATCAGGACACCCATTGTGGATTGGCATTATCTCCAAAAAGCCGCTATGGATAGATGTCAAGGATAGATGATGACTCTTCGACATCTAGAAGATGAGCTTTATCCTCAAAAGACTTCGTGACTTGAAGGGAAAAAACATCTGGGCGCGCGTTTGTCAAAAATCATTACCAAACTTGGTTGGCGCGGGTGTTGTTCTAAGACAGAGCGCCAATGGTCGCACCCTCTTTTGAGGATCTCATTGATTGGCGCGGGTAGGACATTGTGGACCCGCGCTAATGGAAAAAGGGCAGTTTTCAGGGATATTTTGCAGGAGGTGTCTTCAGGGAACATGAAGTACATACTTAGGGGAACATAATGCAAGTGTTTTTAGGTTATGTCACTGCTCACAGGTCCCGGAATGAGTCCTCCAAAGTATGGGGAAGGGGTAACAGGGACGGTGACCAATGGTGACAAATTACTGTGTAACAGATGCCCCCTAAAGCATGAGGCCCGAGAGAGAGAGAGAGGGGTGAAATGCTTTACAAGAACACATGTAGCTGCTGCCGAGAATCTGCATCGAGAGATACAACTGATAGCTCAAGTACATGAAAAGTGTGTTATGGTCGCAGCCATCCATAAGAGAGTACATAATAATCTAGATCCATAGTATGGACGCAGCCATCTGGTTAGGATCAATGAATTGACTCAGGTATGGTCGCAGCCATCCAGTGAATGAGTCATGTACCAAGAATCACACCTGGATTACAACAGACAAAATCCAGGGTCTTGCGCTCCATCTCGACCCGAACAAAAAGTACAAGTTCAAGCATGCGAATATATGAGCTGAAGTCGAACATGCATGAACATCGTCTGATTACCAGTCAATATTGAAAACCGTTAACAGACGCGAGAGGTACCACCAATAATGACAATGGCCCTTAAGGTATTATAGGTACAATCTACGGCGTGCGAATTAGTGATCTGACGTCGAACACCCGTAGAATCATTCGATCGGAGGCCAATGATGAAAACCTCACGTCGAACACGAAGAACCTGCCATTGAGGCATGCAGGCTCCAAGGCACCGGAAGGGAGTCTCTAGATCAGCTTCCTGGACAATGTGCTGAAGTCGACAGGAAGTGACCTTGATCGAAGGTGGGCCATAATGTTTCCCACATCATCGACACGAGACAGAGAGATAATGTTGTGAATCAAGATTATGTGAACTATCAGAGGGAGGTTGTTTCTTTGCAGAGGTCAACTTCTCTTGAACATATCGGTGGCACGATAGTGGAATTGGCAGTATTTGACATCAATGGATCAGAGGTCATGGTGACGAGGAATTGAGCGGATGAGAGGTCAAACAGGATTACCCAAGTCCACGGAGGCAAGTGAAAAATGAGATGAGATATCCCCACCCAGACACGAAAGCAAACAAGTGCCATGTTCAGGAGCGACATACTGCCGACACGACAATAATTATGGTTCCTTTTTTCCCCCCGCCATTTCTGGCGAGTACCCCAATTATTTTTAACAAGCTTGATGGGGATAGCATATGCTTGTGGTGTGTCATTTCGACAGAATCCGATGTCATTAGGTTTTAATGAGTCTGACAAAGGAAGAACTCGGCGTCTTTTCATGTTTAGAGAGTTTGAAAAGACAGCAGAAAAGGAAACTCCAGGGGTGTCCTTTTTCGTACAGTTGTGTCTCTAAAAAGTATAAAACAATGCTCGAAAGAACCGCCCGACCATTACAATCGAGGAGTACTTTTCATAAAAGTGATTTTGACCTGAAAAAGTAAAAAAATCGATCAAAACCACGTCGTTTCGTAACCATTAACGAGTCTGAAACGACAAAAACCCGGTAATCTTTTATGTTTTAACAGTCGACAAAAAGAACTTAAAACGACCACCCCTTATTAACGTTTAACGATTCAAGAGGAGTAGCTCGGCAATCTTTTCGTCTTTAAACGGTCGGAAAAGAGCTGAAAGTAGACCTCCATTTTATTCTTTTTAACGAGTCAAAAGGGAAAAAATACTCGGCAATCTTTTCATATTTTACGAGTCAGAAAAGAGCTTAAAGGAGACTCGTCCTAGAGGAACGAGTGGTATAACGGGTAGCAACTGGTTCCGGTAATGGTGGAACTGCTCAAAACATATAATGGTCAAGAGGCTGGCTAATAAAACCACTCATCGCTGCGGTTCCTCAGGAAAGGATAAACAACCAAGTGAAAGCATATGATCAGCTAAAGAGATGGTGGTGATGGAATGAAACAACCAAGGCTCATCTAACAGAATTTAGCAGATAAAAGGCAATCACGAGATGTAAATCAGGTATGGGTTCATTTTTACACAAGCTTGAACCATGGAGAACTCTGCTTAGATTCGGTTTCATGTTTACACAAGCTTGAAACGAAAAACTATGCTTGTTATAAGTTCGCATGCCCCCAGCATAATAACGCAAATCGAGGTACATGCCCCCCAAGCTTCATTGCATTCAACAAAGTGGATGGAATGAAGGTTCACTCTCGAGATCTAGGAAAGACTCGACTTGTATTTTACGAGATCTCAATCAAAGACTCGATTTGGAAAGGAGGAGATGTTTCATTTTTTAATGAGGTTGACCTAGGAAAAGAACTATCCTCATAACCCTCATTTCATGAGCTTGACACAGGATCAGGAACTATGCTCGGCCCAAACTTCATCATAATGAACAGGAAATCGGGTCTTCCAAGAGTGCCACTCCCGGTGGAAGGATAACATCTCGGAAGTCAGGACCCAATGCCCCCAGGACACTATGCACAACGGCAGCATCACTGGATACAGGCATGGGATAGGTGGCCACGTAGTTGATCTGTGCTGGGGCAGATGCAACTGGTGGACGAAATCCAGGAGGGGATGACGACTGCGCAAGAGGCACCCAGGGACGAACGAACGATAATTGATCTATAGTCACGATTCTTCCATCATGTGGAAAGCAAACCACACGGAAAAGTGAAGAGACCAGGGCCCCCATGGCATATACATAGTCACGGCCAAGGAGAAGACTGAAATCTAAAGCACCTTGGGTAACCGATACGTCTATATAGACGGTTTTGCCTCCCAAAGTAATAGGGAACTTTGGAAGGATCCCTAATGGTTGAGTAGTTCCTCCGTCAAAAGCTGTCAGATTCGGTGCGACTGGCTGAAGCTGTGGGGAACCCAAAGCTTGCCAAGTAGTGGCAGGCATAAGACTGACAGATGCACCCTCATCCAAAACAGTGCCAGGTATCACCTTATTATAGGCGTGTACCGTGATCCAGAAAGGCACATGGGATGGAAGGCGGGAGGTAGTCAAATGACTCCAGTCGAAGGAAACGACTGAACTACTTGGTGGGGGAATCGTATGATTTCCCCCCTGCTCTAAAGGGAGCGAAGCAGGACTCTCAGGAACAGCTGGGATAGGAGAGTCATTTCCGGACTCAGGAGAATCCGAGGAGACGAGAAGAACATGGGTGTGATGCTTTTCCGAAACAGAGTGGTCGACGGGAGGTGAACTTGAGTCGACACTCTTTCCAACCAATGGTTGGTTTGGAACAGGCTGGGCACAGCCAGGTTCGGGAAAAGGGGCCTGGACAAGAGAAGAATGTGAATCAATCTCTTGGGCAGCAGGGGGACGATCTGCGACTGCAGAGAGACGTTGATAACCAACGGGAAGTTGGGGTGAGGGAGCTGTAAGACTTTCCAAGACAACGGAGGCTTTATCCATGAGTGGACAAAGGTGAAGGGGATGATTGCCTTCACAGAGTCTACAGGGGATTCGAATCTTCCCTTTTCCCTTACCATTTTTAGGTGATAAGGTAACATCGCCATGATCTCCAGAGGACGATGAGGGGCGGGCCGGATCGCGAGACCATACTTCTAAGACCTTGGGAATGCCAGGACAATCGCGAAGAAGATGGTCCTCCTTGCACAACTTACAAGGAAATTTGACCTTCCGCAGAGGAGCAGAAGGTGGCTCGACTTGAGTTGTACTTTTAACCTCTCGCTTAGGAGTCTTCTTCTTCTTTGTCTTCTTCTTCTTCTTCTTCTTCTTCTTAACCACCTGGTTACTTGAATCTAGACTTTCGCCAGGCGAAGTAGAAGATGAGGACGCAGAAATAGGCGAAGAAGGGGAGAGGTCCACCTTGGAATCAACATGATGTTGTTCGAGTGGAGGAGACGGTGGAACAGGAGTCATCACACTCGGGACCACCGAGGTTGAAAACAACCATACGGGCAAACCGATGGTTAACCCAGGCAAAGACAAAGTTGCCATATACGGAGCACCGACATTTCCAAAAGAAGGAAATGGACTAGGGTTTCCATCCGGGGGAACACCTTGGCCGGTAGACTCAGGGAAGGATGCCATTGAAAACGAGAAAGAACCCTACTCAAGCTAACGCAAACAAGATCTAACTGGGTAAATGTGAATCGTGGCCGAATAAATTTTAAGACGCACGGACTTAACTTGACCTTTTCATGTTTTAAGAGTCGAGAAAAGGACAAAAAGGTGACTCTAGTCTCCTTCGAATGTTTAATGAGCACGAAGTGACAAGACGCTCACTGGCACCTTTTCTTTTAAGGAGTCCGAAAAGGATCAAAAGTGACTACTCTGGAGACTCTAGGCAAAGGGTTTACCAAACAATCCGTAAAACTGCTTATACACCTTGGCAATCAAATGAAAACCAAGGACTTCCCGTACGGCAGTCAATCTTCCCGAATGTTGTGTTCAGTGCATTACGGCTTGTAAGGCGGCAGACACGGCTTCCTGTGGATAAAGGATGATAACCTAGTGGGGTCTCCACATATACTCGACGGTACGTGGGAGCACAAATCCATGCTAGACCACTATCGAGTCACAAGAGGAGGAATCACCCAACCGTAATGTGAAACAATAGTGACTAGGTTTAACGACGTCGGAACACGTCTCTAGCCTAGACCTCTAGAATGTATGCGTTAAGTTCCAATGCGTTGTTAGATTCATTCAGTTCATTTTATAGTTGATCTTTGATTAGGTTTCGATTTTCAGGCCTTACCGTATGTAATATCTCAAAATTTCCTAGATGCAAACTATATGCCAAAATATATCATTTCATTCGATGAATGCTAACTACGAGAGAGTTAAGATCTTTCAATTGAACAAAATGATCATAAAACAAACAATGATAACTCTAATGCAGCTAATGGCAATAAAAGAAACTTTTCTTTAAAGTCATTAATCACTAACAACAACGAAAAACTTTAATTTCCATTAACTAATATAACGCAAAAGAGATTGTTCGTTTTTCTTTTATTGGCAAAATGCACTAAGTAAATTTTGAGAGATACGATAACAGAGAGCAAAAAAGCAAATTTCACTCAATGGACACAATCAAGTCTTTGAAAAGAAAGGCAATCCTTCAAACCAAGAAAAACTCCAAAATCTCAATGAGCCATGTGATCTAGGCTCAAAACGAAGCCATATGGAAATCAAGCAAAAAGAACTAAATTGCTCGAATAACCCAAAAACAAGCTTCAACAACCACCAAACAGATGCAAAAGAGTATCCAAAAAGTTGACTGGGTCAAGAGAAGACCGAAACAGAAACTGGCAAACACCCAAAGTATGCAAATGTAATCTATGCACACTTTTCATTCATATCCTGAAAATGAGAATTCTAATTATGCAAGTGTGATCTATGCAAGAGAATTCTCAAACACACGATGATTCTGATGTAATCTAAGAACCAACCAAGTGCAAACCAAGAAAAACGGGTGAGAGTTCAAAAGATCATAAACTAAAAACACTCAAAGGCGATTAACACTCATACACAATTTAGCCCCCCCGGCGAATGAGGGGGAAATTTTTTTGCAAAAACAAAAGCAAAAAGATGCAAAATTGTGAAAAGATCGAGACAAACCTCCAAGTAATGATCAAAGGAAATCAAATTAATAATTTGCCAGAAAAAGACTCAAAACCAGTCAAAAAAGACTCTGATGAATTTCAGATGATTGAACAAAACAGGAAACCCAAGCTTGGAAGGCTGTAAACAAGAAAAATGAACAAGTTCACAGGGTTGGCGCGACTGTCAGGAAGAAAACTGCGCTAATTGAGCATTGGCGCGAGCTGTACACTGGAAAATGGCGCCAATTGGCGCGACTGTCAGGCCTAAAAACGCGCTAATCAAATTTGCCGACTAAAAAAATAAAAACCAACAGTTCACGGCTTGACTAACAGAAACCAGACAGATCAAATATACAGACAGGCAGACCAAGCATAAAAATCCAGCTCAGAAAACTCATCTAAGCAAGCAAACAAGAGAGATCAAGGTGCATGACAAACTCCAAGCTGTTCGGTTCGTAAACCAAACCAGAGATTGACTGAAGTGGCATTGATCTACTCCGCTAATGCAAAGCAATAGCGTTTCGAAGGCTACTTGGCCGTTCTTCAGGCTCCATCCAAGGTTTATGAATCAAACAACAAATAGCTTCCCCAGCGGAGTCGCCAAATTGTTGGAGAGGTAAATCCCCTCTGCGGACCGAGGCGATCCCACTAGCCCAAAATGGGTCTAGCAACAATCAATTCACGCTACCATGCAAGTTCCTAGTTGCAAACTGAAAGTGGATTATGAGAACCAACCTGGAGTCCAACGCTAATGTCGAAGAAAAGTTGATACTCCCGTTCCCTTGCTTCGGCAGGTCACAATCCTCACGATCCCCACGAATGGATACCTGCACATGCAAAGAATGAAGCGAATACAAGCATAAAATCCACTAAAATACAACTATATTTCAGTCAGAAAGGAAATAGATCAAACATTATCATCATAAACAGTAAGATCAGAACTATAATGATAGTCGTTCATTAATAAATAATCAACAGAGAAAGATACAACCAAAGTTCTGACGTTGATTCTCTCCTCTGGCTGGGCGAGCAGCTATACATGTCTTGCAATAGACCTTCTCTCTCTCAGACTTCCGGCAGCATAACCTCCCTATGCTCCAAGACTCTCACTATCACTCAATACAAGTGTTATCACAACTAGCATCACTCCAAAAACTAGCTTGCCAAATGCATGAGGACAGACTTTTATAGATGGAGTAGGGGAAGAAGATACAATGCATCATGACACCCATTGTGGATTGGCATTATCTCCAAAAAGCCGCTATGGATAGATGTCAAGGATAGATGATGACTCTTCGACATCTAGAAGATGAGCTTTATCCTCAAAAGACTTCGTGGCTTGAAGGGAAAAAACATTTGGGCGCGCGTTTGTCAAAAATCATTACCAAACTTGGTTGGCGCGGGTGTTGTTCTAAGACAGAGCGCCAATGGTCGCACCCTCTTTTGAGGATCTCATTGATTGGCGCGGGTAGGACATTGTGGACCCGCGCTAATGGAAAAAGGGCAGTTTTCAAGGATATTTTGCAGGAGGTGTCTTCAGGGAACATGAAGTACATACTTAGGGGAACATAATGCAAGTGTTTTTAGGTTATGTCATTGCTCACAGGTCCCGGAATGAGTCCTCCAAAGTATGGGGAAGGGGTAACAGGGACGGTGACCAATGGTGACAAATTACTGTGTAACAATTGTCATTTATTCTTTTATCAAGGCCATGATCTTTTCCATACATATCATAAACATGCTTCTCCGATTTCATGTTTTTGGGTCACTCTCATATAGATCACAATCCCTTCTTTGAAATTCAAATCGTAGAGATATATTTGCATAAGTCATACATAGATATATAAATATAATATATAGAGAATGTGAACTATTGTAAAATAATCATGTCACAGAAAAATAACGAGCCACAATATCGATGCCACAGAAGGGTTATATAATCAAACGATGTTATTGTCGCAGGTAATATGAGCCATAGAGTATCATGTCGTAGAGTAAGATGCAAGCCACCAAAATTTTGTGAGGCGTAGTAATTTGATGCTATGGAGTATAACAATGTCATTGTGTAATGATTCCAAGAGCGGTGTCAATGTGTAACAATGCCAACAGCGAAGTTAATGTGTAACAATGCCAAGAGTGATGTCCCTGTCAGTTATTTGAATACCATATGCAAGATATGTATAGAGTGAATCACAGTGTGATGCCACTATGTACTATGCGATGTCAAAGAACTAGATGCAAGCCTCAGATGATGTGATGGAATTGCCATATAATATGATGCACAACGATACAATGCCACACTGAAATGCCATTGAGCAAGATCCACGAAAACTTAATGTATTTGGGTTGCCACAGGAAATATGTGAGCACAAAGTATAGATGTGAGATCCATAAAGTATACAATGCACAGTGCGAGCCATTGAGATTACATTCCTGAGATCAATGAGCCATACTAAGAACAAGACACAAAAAACAAACTACAGTAAGATGTGTGAGCCATTGTAGCCTCTAGAGCATAAAACGAGCCACTGCAAGCTACAGGAATATGCCCAGAATTTATGTGCCTAGAATTTCGTCTAGTTCACTGAGACAGAAGCCACAAAAAATCATCCAATAAAAGATCTGAAGACCTTCAAGGATGCATCAAACTAAGAATATTAATAGAATGTCATCCTCGGGCCTCCTTCAAACTTGAGCTCTAATACCATGTTCAAAAATCAATAGACTTATATGTTAAGGTTGATTTCTCTACCATGATAATTACTTGTGAATTTCTTAACTTATATATTATTAGTATTCTTCTTCTTTTCATCAAGTAATTACAAAAATGCAAAAACATGAATATCACAGAGAACAAGAGACACAAGAAATAGGCTCCAAGCAAGGGAAAAATCCCCACAAGGGGGAATACCCATAATTTTTTTCTTCTTATAGAATCAAATCAAAGTGAGAAATCCAAGACCCAAGACCATGACAAAACTCCAACCCTTCAAGAAGCCAAGTCAAGCCCCCAAATTATAGGAAATATCATCAATCTCAGTCATAGAAACAAGTATTAATTCCATATCTTATGCCACCAAAAGCTCAGGTCTTCTACCAACATAAATTCTCATTAGTTTCAGATTCTCTTTCATAGAAAGCTTGCAGATCATCTACCACGAAAATTTCAATTCTTCAGACCAATAGCCTAGTAAAATCACATGTCTTTTTCATAAAAGTGGCCTTTGAACTTCGCATGACCTTGCCTCATAACTTTTCACAGAAAAAAGCATCGAATTGCTTAATCTTTTGGAACTGGACGTATGCCAATATATAGTTGTTCTTATGTGTAAAAGGGTGCATCTGTTCATTGAGTTGACTTGTCATCTTGGAGGTATGACTTGTCTTCTTTAGGTAAGCTGACCCAAAAATAACATTTTTTAAAAATTCTTTTTCCTTTGTCTTTACAAGAGGTCCAAATAAGACTTTGACTCGCTAACTCAATAAATCCTAAAATTACGAAGAACTTGCTTAGCTAATGAAATAATAATAATAATAATAATACTACTACTTTTTCTTCTTTTTCTCATAATGATACAAGTACAATGATAATTATGAAGACCAAACCTATTTACCATTTTTTAACATATTTCGGCCAACAAACCCACTCAGCATCAACCCTTTCAGTATCAACCACATAGTGAATGATGTCTCACTCAAGGTGTCATGGGGGATTGTTGGAACCAGGTTTTTGCAGTTAGATGATATTGTTGGATTTTTGTGACATTACTAGATTAAATTACTATGCGGAAGTTGTGACACTTTAGACCTATGACAACCATCTTAAGTTTATACGCCGCGCAGGACTTCACAACACGTTATACTAGCTATTTAACTTACTATCAACCATCTGCAATATCATTATGGTAAAAACACTACAATCATCATGATTTCTTTCGCTTAGGTATTGAATTAACATTATCAAACCATACAAGCGGTAGCAATGAAACTATGCAAACAACGACAACAAGTTAGCACATCCATTCATAAACACATATGGGAGCAATCCATGAGTTTTCTATTACTTCAGAATGGAGAAATATGTGTATGGTGCTACAATAGAAAGTATCTTAAATTTGACTCACCATCCTTACCATAACCAAAGATAACACATTACATCAATTTTGCAGGGAAAAACATTATAAACTCTAAAACAGATCATCTCATATACACAACTGCACAACAACAACATAAATACAAAACAACTAAATCCAATTATTCTAATCAAGTAACAATGCCTTAACAAAAGACACGGCATTAATGGTTCTTCGTTCTCCTTTCCAACCCCCGAATTGAGGATTTTGGGTCTTCTTATTGATCTCCAACAACTTCTCGATCATCCTCATCCCAATTCTCCTCCAATTTGGCTATTCTTCCATGTTAACTAACTGTCTATATATTTTTTGATAGTCCTCCTCTAGGTATCCCATGTTGTTAAACCATTGAATGGTGTTAGCTAGAAATAACTACTAACAGTTTGATCTCCACTATGTTGCCCTATCTCCTCCTGCAAATATGTTATGATTCCTTCACTAGGACGACTTTCCTCACCTTTGTCAGTCATCTCAAAATCCTAACTGCCAAGATTTCACTATGCATGCATCGTTGCCTACTTGGAAATCTATGTGTAGCGCCTTCCTGCGTTGCCTCTATACTACAGATTGGATGCTCTTCTCTTGCGCCACTCTCCTCTGTGCGATCTCTTGCACTATTTTGAGAGGAAAAAATTGGTCTCTCCTATTCCACATCTAAATAGATGCATTAGACATAGCCTTTGGAGTAGTATTGGGACAACAATAAAATCAATCATCCTACACCATTTACGTTATTTGCAAGAAATTAACACCAAGTAAATTATACTATACAAAAATAGAAAAGGAATTTTTAGCAATTGTGCATGCAATTAATAAATTTAGACATTGGGTATGAGGTTTGGATCCATACTAATGCTAAAATAACCATGTGGTCTTTTTTTTTGTAGGAGTTTAATATTACTATTGTAGATAGACATGGAAGGGAAAATCTAATGGCATATTTTATTTTTAGGATGAACTCCTATATATGATGCTTTTCATGATGAACATTTGTTTGTTGTATCTACTAACTCTTCTTGGTTTTCATATGTGGTTAACTATTTGACTATGAGAAAATTACCAAAACATATTTCACCCATGGAAAAACAAAATCTCGTTAGATTCAATGCCTCCTATTCATGGATTGGAGGGGACCTCCTCCACATGGGACCTAATTTGATCATTAAACGGATTGTATGTTAAAATGAAATGCTTGACATATTAAAAGCTTGCCACAGTGAACCATGCAAAGGAAACTTTGCTGATAGGATAACAAGCTATAGAGTCCTTCATTCGGGGTATTATTCACCCACTCTCTTCAGAGATGCCAAAAGGTATGTTTGAAGTTGCAATAGTTGTCAGCAGATGGGCCACCCAATACAATCTATTGAGATGCCTTAATAGGCATAAGTACTCATTAATGCCTTTGAAAAATGGGCTCTAAATTTTGTGGTGCCTATTGTCCCAACATCAAAGAAGAGAAGGTATATTTTGGTTTGTATTGATTAAGTTACTAAATGGGTAGAGGCTAAAGCTCTTTGTCATGCCATTGAATAAGCAATTGTAGATTTTATATTTCATGATATTTTTATTCATTTGGTGTTCCTAGAGAAATTGTAACAAATAAAGGAGCACAATTCACATCAAAGTTGGTATAATCCAACACTAGTAGTATTAAATCAAGCACCAAAAATCCTCTCCCTACCATTCACAAGGCAATTGGAAAGTGGAGTCCACTAACAAATTCCTTGAAGAAATTCTAACCAAGAACAATATAGCTACATCTTAAGGGTTGGGAAAATATGTTGAAAAGTGTGCAACAAGAAATGCTAAATTTAGAAATTGCAAAAAATAAAACTGTTAAAAATAGCACTTCTAAAAATAGTAGTTTGGCCAGTGTGCATTTTGGCCACCTTGGGTGAGAGGTGAAACTGCTAAAAATAGCATTTCATGGTCCCTTCCTATTTTTAGCAGTCCCTGGTCTAACTATAGGAAGTAAAATTCGAATTTGGTCTTACCAGTGGTTTGAATATTAATTAATTAGTTCTCTATGAGTTAATTAGTTGAGGAGAATCAGACCAAAGGTCTTTGTGAGATCATGCAATTATTTTCTCCCTTGATTTAGGAATTTATCCCTTGATTAAAGGAGATAAGGTTCAATTCTATATTGAGAGGATCAGTTGACTTAGTTTAACTTAGTCAAGTTCAGTTAGATTAATTTAACAAGTTGTTAAATTAATGAGATACAGTTTGTTGATGCTTGCATGCATGTGACAACTGTTATTTTCAGATCATTGTGTATTCACTCATGGATAACTGATGCATGTCAATTCTGTCAGAGACCTAGTTGAGATCAGATGTGGGACAATGTACTATCAGATGCTGGGATATTTCTAGTAAGTATTCCTTGCTTGCATGAGGAACTTGAGTCCTCAAGTATTGCGTAATTAGACCTGAGGTTGACAGCAGGTATGATCAGGTCAATTTACATGTGTTTTGTAATTGGACCCCAATCAAAGTTGCGCAAGGAAATAGGAGCTTGGACCTGAGGTGCAGCCTTTATATACAGGGCTAGGTAGTCCATGAGCTTTACCATCAAAGTACAGAGAGAGCAGGATAGCTTTTGAGCTGATTCTTTTCGTAATTGTTGAGGATTTCCACTTAATTGATAATACAGAGTTGGGGTTTTATGCTGGTGCTTTCCCCAATGATATATTCTATGTTATGTGTGATTATTTATCTTTCTCAGTTATATCTATTTATGCTTGATGTTGCTCATGAATTCAATTATGCTTCCGCTTAATGTTTTGTAGAACTAGATCAAGTATTATGCTTTAGTAGATTTCATATATCAGTTTGATCTACATGTGAAATTTCTACATGGTATCAGAGCGAGGTTTTGAAGAAAAAGTTCTACATGGTATCGGAGCACAGGTGATCAAGGAAGAACAATATAGAAGAAGGGAGAAGTTGAAGTTTGTGGTTTCTGAATATTGAATTGAGTTCTTATCACATCTATTTCACCAATGGCGTTCTATGGTTTGAGACTCGAATATGCCCTTGATGGCAGTTCGAATTATATAGCCTGGAAGGATCGCATGGAGGCAGTATTAGAAGATAATGGCCTTAAGGACTTCATTGATCAAGAAGTCCCGAAGCTGACTGATGCTACTCAACTGGCGGAATGGAAGAAGTGTGTGGCTAGAGCTAGGAGAATCCTCTTGGAGGGAGTTCGAGATCACATTGTCTCGAGCCTCCATGGGAAGGAGACTCCATTTTCGATGTGGAAAACATTGAAAGATCTTTATCAGAATAGCAATGATTAGAGGAAGCTGGCACTGAAGGACAAACTTCGAAAGATCAAGTGTGAAAGTGGGGACACGATCTCTATGTATCTAAACAAGCTCACCTCATGTAGGGATGAGCTTGGAAGTGTAGGGATCATGACCTCTGATGATGACATGGTGAGTCTTGCACTCCTCGGTCTTCCTAAGAGTTGGCATAGCTACCAGGACTCGGTTAATGGAAGAGAGAAACTGCTAGATTGGGAACGACTTTGGTCGGATTTGATGCAGGAGGAGATAAGAAGAAGCACCAAAGATGGTTCTTCATCCATGGAGGATGAAGAGAACTGTGCCTTAACGAGTAAGGCAAAGAAGGGGAAGGAGAAGGTTTCTCTTTCCGAATCCAGTTCTTCCCATGGTGGGAAGAAGTTTGACAAGTCAAAGGTGAGATGCTTTTGTTGTCATGAGTTGGGCCATTTTGCTACAAATTGTCCACAGAGGAAATCCAAGAATGGATCCGAGGAAGGATCTCAAGGTGAGGCACTTGCTTCACAGTTCGAGTTGGATTTCACACTTTTCGCATGCATGGTTTCATCCATGGTGGGAAGTGGTTGATTTCTTGACAGTGGAGCTTCTTTCCACATGACCGACGATAAGAGTTTGTTCAGTACTTTGGAGGAGAAATATCTCCAGATACTCATAGTGATGGGTAATGATGAAAAGTATAGTGTCTCAGGTGTAGGCACGGTTATTTTTCAGAGGGAGCATGGAGCTCGCCTTACCTTGGCTGATGTCAAGTATGTAGCAGGACTGAAGAGAAATTTGGTGTCAATCATGATGCTGGAAGACAGAGGTTATGATGTAATCTTTAGTAAGGGAAAGGTTTTCCTTAGACACATCATCACTAGACAGGTGAAGCAGATTGGTTCACAAGTCAAGAACCTGTATGCTCTTGAGGTTCAAGATGCATGCAAAGCCTTTAGCAGCAAGGCAACTGATGGAGACTTGGTGGTTGAGAGGGAGAGTATATTACCTCTCAACATGCAGTGCCAGAAGAAGTCTTAGACGATTGTGGAGGAGCCACGATTGGTGCAACAGCTTCAGGAGGTTGTGGAGCAGCCACAATTAGAGAAGCTGAGTGGAGATCGAGTAGAGACATCTACTCATGTAGAGACCTCCAGTAGGGGGAAACTTCGAGCCAGGTGGGTTGAGGGATCACATGCAGCCATACCTCTAGGTAGGAGGTGGGGCGATGCGGAGTGATCGTTCCAAGGAGGAGGGGCAAGATCCTTGAGGTACCCAACCTCTTTGATTCGATTTTGCTACGGGAGCCCCGATGAGGAGTAGCAAAAACTGACTGATTGGGTAGAGACAGATGCGGATGGAGCAGCAGAGAGAGCTACAGTGCAGGGAATCCCAAGACAACGCAGAGCATGCAGGCTGCAACAATGCGAGAGGCAGAAGTGTATTGCACAATGCAGGGTAGCACAAAGAAGGGTGTAACGGTGCGAGATGCATGGAGATGTTGCAGTAGCGCAAAGGTCAGTGATGGAGCACTTGTCAGCAGCAGATAGAGCTTCAGCATCAGAGTATGTTTCTAGCCCAACAGAGAGGTCAGTTGGGAGTTTTTTTTGTTCCAAGAGTTGTTGGAGCAACTGCACTTGGTAGAAGTGTTGCATGCAGAACATTCTGAAGGTACAGGATCGGGTTCGAGAGGAAGAATTTCTTGTTGAGAGGGAGTGTTGAAAAGTGTGCAACAAGAAATGCTAAATTTAGAAATTGCTAAAAATATCACTTATAAAAATAGCAATTTGGCCAGTGTGCATTTTGGCCACCTTGTGTGAGAGCTGAAACTGCTAAAAATAGCATTTCATGGTCCCTTCCTATTTTTAGCAGTCCTTGGTCTAACTATAGGAAGTAAGATTTGAATTTGGTCTTACCAGTGGTTTGAATATTAATTAATTAATTCTCTATGAGTTAATTAGTTGAGGAGAATTAGACCAAAGGTCTTTGTGAGATCATGCAATTATTTTCTCCCTTGATTTAGGAATTTATCCCTTGATTAAAGGAGATAAGGTTCAGTTCTATATTGAGAGGATCAATTGACTTAGTTTAACTTAGTCAAGTTCAGTTAGATTAATTTAACAAGTTGTTAAATTAATGAGATACAGTTTGTTGATGCTTGCATGCATGTGACAACTGTTATTTTCAGATAATTGTTATTCACTCATGGATAACTGATGCATGTCAGTGTTGTCAGAGACCCAGTTGAGATCAGATGTGGGACAATGTACTATCAGATGCAAGGATATTTATAGTAAGTATTCCTTGCA
Organism: Pinus tabuliformis; assembly: GCA_031772625.1. Lineage (NCBI taxonomy): Eukaryota > Viridiplantae > Streptophyta > Pinopsida > Pinales > Pinaceae > Pinus > Pinus tabuliformis. The sequence goes on along the minus strand of CM062804.1, from coordinate 311,650,845 downwards.
TGCAGGAGGAACTTGAGTCCTCAAGTATTATGTAGTTGGACCTGAGGTTGACAACAGGTATGATCAGGCCAATTTACATGTGTTTTGTAATTGGACCCCAATCAAAACTGCGCAAGGAAATAGGAGCTTGGACCTGAGGTGCAGCCTTTACATAGAGGGCTAGGTAGTCCTTGAGCTTTATCATCATAGTATAGAGAGAGCGGGATAGCTTTTGAGCTGATTCTTTTTGTATTTGTTGAGGATTTCCACTTGATTGATAATACAAAGTTGGGGTTTTAGGTTGGTGCTTTCCCTAGTGATATATTCTGTGTTATGTGTGATTATTTCTCTTTCTCAGTTATATCTGTTTATGCTTGATGTTGCTCATGGATTCGATTATGCTTCCGCTTAATGTTTTGTAGAACTAGATCAAGTATTATGCTTTAGTACATTGCATATATCAGTTTGATCTACAGGTGAAATTTCTACAAAATCAACTTCCTAAGGGACTTTGGGCCTACATTACTACATGGAGAAATATGACCAAGTTTACATCATATGAACTGGTATATGGAAAATGGTTTCTTCTTCCAAAATAATTCTAGGTGAATACTTTTGGTTAGGTATGAATTGCATAGATGCACAACAACAAATAATAGCTTAGCGAAATGAATTAGACGAGATGTGTCAGGATGCCATTTTGTAGACCACCCATGTCCAATAATAGAAAATCAAATGACATGACAAATTTATTTGGAAGAAATAATTCAAACTAGGTGATTGGGATCTCCTTGTTTACTCTAAATTCAAGAAATTTAAAGGAAAGTTCACCACACACTTGTTAGGCCCATATGCAATTGAGCATGTCTTTGATAATGGTTTCGTGATAATGAAGACCGTTGATGGGGAAGGAATTTCTTTCTTTGTTGATGGGCATTGATTAAGACTATATCAACAGTGAGTCATCCAGGAGGAATTCATTCAACATATTTTGCAACAATCTGAGATGGAGGTAGTAAGAAGGGAGGATTCCCAACCCGCTGCAACTTCAATTTAATTTATTTTTTCTTTCCTTTAAAAAAAAGGACATGTATGTGTATATGCCCTTAGGGATGTAGTTCAATTGAAAATTTCCATGATACGAATACATTATGGAAATTTGATGTTTGAGGTTAGTTGTAATATAAACAAGTTGTTTGTTTAAAAAATAGGGGATTTTTCTATCACTAGTTTTTCCTAGCAATAGTATCAACAAAATGTGAATCAAGTTTATGAAAAACCTTCTTGTTTCAAAGCTTGGGATAACCACTCTTGTTATTCTTATTACCATAGTTATAATCCATTTATGTTGCAACTGTTTTTCTTGTATCAACATTTTTAGTAATTGGTTGTTCAACATATTCATGGAATCAAAGAATAATTTTTTTTTTATTATCTCCAATAGTCATTTCAGTGATCAACATTTGCACTTGATTTAATTATGCTAACAAATTTAGACCATATTTTTAGAGCTCCATTTCTAAATCCCAACATGTGGAATTATGCATGATTATATCAATAATTCATTTTTTAAGTTCGCTTTGCTCTTAACAGTGCTTCAACATTTCAAAGATGATGAATTTGTAGATGATTAGCCTTGGACTTCTTAAGCAACAACTTCAGCATTTATATTCATGGCAATTTCACCAACTATAGGCATTCCTATAACTGTCATGCAATCCAACAACAATTTTCCTCAATAGTTACAAGATCTATATATTCATTACAGGATGACCTCTAACAAGCTTCTTCAAATTTGTCTTGCAATTCAAGTTCATATAATCATAATTAGCTTCAGGATGAGGGTCTAGAGCTACCTAAGCAAATCTAGTATCTTCTCTCCATCACTCCATAGGTCTTCATCAAGAACATCAATCATTTTTTTCTTCTTTAGATTTGTCTCAATAATTAGTCTCAACATCAACAATTGGTCACTCTCAATATCAACAAAAGTTTCAACTTTAGTTCCTTCTTGTAATCATGTTCGTTAACTTCAACATGTATCATTCTATGAATGTTTCATTAAGGTAAACTTAAGTTAAGAAATCAACCTTGAAATTCTTCTAGTTTATTGAGAACATGGAAAGTCATTCAACACCAAACCTTTGAGCTCGTTTTAATATGCATACATGACCTTTCCTACACCCTTACTGTATGCTCCACTCACAATCCTAATTTACATTATCTTATCCCTTCGCTGCCCCATAAACTTACCATCCAATAACATGTAATATTAGTTTGACCCTCATAATTTGTGTGCATGCATGTTATTCAACCCCCCATCATCAAAATTCCCCACCTCATTCTGAATCACCTATAAGATTCGAATAAGAAATCAACCTTGAAATTCTTCTAGTTTATTGAGAACATAGAAAGTCATTCAACAACAAACCTTTGAGCTCATTTTAATATGCATACATGACCTTTCCTACACCCTTACTATATGCTCCACTCACAAGCATAATTTACATTATCTACTCTTCGCCGCCCCATAAACTTACCATCCAATAACATGTAATATTAGTTTGACCCTCATAATTTGTGTGCATGCATGTCATTTGACCCCCCATCATCAAAATTCCCCACCTCATATTGAATCACTATAGGATTTGAATGATTTCTTGAATCTGCACATTGTTCATATATTGATTAGCATTCCCAAGACCCTTACCTATTCCTTAGCAGTGACTACCACTTGGAGAAATAGTGTCTTCGTAACATCCCACACAAAGATTTGCAATGACGTGGAGAAACTTGGTGTGGTTAGGAAAGAACCATGGTCACTTGCAATTTCAGAAGCATAGCCTAAGCATAATTCCAGTAAACTCATACTCAAATCCACAAACTAAGTTTTGTTCCTTAAGAAATTCCAAGGGCATAATGACTCTGTTATCAAAGCATTCACATAAGGGTTTGATGGCCAAATTGCTTGTGTAGGCGATTTCATTATGATAGTGTCATAGGAATTAGTGGTCCAAGCCACTGGATTACCTCAAACATGGGAGAGATAGTTCAAGAATAAGCAAGGTGAACAAGGGGTGTGGACTTACTTCTTGTGCTCAACTGAATAGAGATCAAAGTGGGGAAAGGTGTACCCAAAGTATGATTGTAGAGAAATGGAGAAACTTGTTGTTCGTGCTACAAAAGTATATTACATGTGAGGGGAGGTATGCAACTACCTTTCTTTATCACATTCTGCTACTCTTACACTTTGAAGCCAATGATTATTTGAATTTTCCATTATATTTAATAAAAGTTTGGATAGAATGGCAAAGCACATACAAAAAACCCTAGGGCTATTAGTTGTAGTTTATATCACCATTTTCTTAATCAAATTGCTAATCATGGAGGAGCTACGTAAAAGAAGTGATAATTGGAATGCATTCTTAGTTTGTAATGAAATTAGTGATGCAACTATCACACAAGAGGAGATAATTCAGGAAGTAAATGTTGTTTTTGAGCACGCTGATAGAAATGATGATGAAGACATCAACCTCCATAAATTGAAGGCTCCACTACATGTGGAGAAAATTATAAAAGAACAAAGAGGACATGGACAACCTGCTCTAATCACACCATTCATTCCTAGGTGAATCACTAGAAGTATGACTAAGAAGAAGCCTAAAAAACATTGTGTTGAGCCTCCACCACTAGTTACTCCATGTCCAACAAAAAATGCTACTTCCTTTCATACTGAGCCAATACCAACTAGGCACAATCATGTCCAACAAAAGGAGTCTACAACCCTCTTTCCCAAGGAAACTAGAAATAAATTATCTAAGCCTCAGACTCCTATATATCAGTATCCTAACTTTATTGGACCTTCAACACCATGCCCAATGATTTTAAAGATACCATAGGCTATTATGAGCCTATAAAACAAACCATGTCCTCCAATACCCCAAGTAGGCGAGTCTCTTCCAAATTGAAGTAGAAAAGAAAGAACATTGGGAGATTGAAGAGTTAAAGATAATATACATGCATATAAAGAGTGAAAATATAGTGTTAAAGGCACAAAGTGCTTAGCTACAAGAGGAAATTGAGAAATTAACATCAAAAAATAAAAAGTTGCTTAAAATTGCCAAGAAGTGGCACAACTGAACTTAGTATCTAACATTGCATATCAAGACTTTGGAAAAGAAACTCAAGGTAGAGCAGAAGAGAAAAGGGGTCAATGTGATATCAATTGGTACCCATTAACACAGTTGAAGCATGGGACAAATTTTGTTATGTTTTGAACAATTTTGTATCAAGACATCAACCATGCATCTTATTTCCACGAGGATATGCAAAATCTAAGACATGGGGGAGATGTCAAGCCTTTAATTTGATGGCATTTTTATTACCTGTTATCCCCCTTTTTTACCATATTAATCCTCCATTTTCACCTTGTTATTGTTCCTTTTAACATATTTTCAATGAAAAGGTCATCTTGAGCTTAAAAGATAATTATGTTGTTAATTTAATAGCTTTTCCATTATTTTTGGTAAATCATGGGGAATTAAGAGCTATTTTATTACCTATGGTAGTTTAACCAAGTCAGGTCATGTAACTCATATGAGGATCCAAAAACCCACCTTGTCGTTCAACATATATGTGTGCTTCTAGAAGGAAATCCAAAACATGGGTTTTTCTCCTAGATGCCTTGAGATGGTTCCATGTTCATCAAATTGGTTCCATATTAGATAGGTTGGGCACCATCTTCCAGTCAAACCCATGGTCAAATGATTCCACGAACAATGCATCCAATAGGGAAAGTGGTTGCGAGCAGCAATTGGGGATATTCTTACATCACTTGATTTGATTGTGGTCTATTCTCGCCAAGCATTTACCAAACTTGTCTTGCTTTAGCTTTCATGATATGTATTCGATGCTCTTTAGGTGTGAAATAGGGGATTCGATTAGAGTTCACTTGTGTGTTCTTTTGTAATGTAAATGCTTATATAAAAAATGAGGAAGCAATATAATATGTTTAGTAATGAAACTAATCAATCAATAGATTGAGAGATCATTAGATTGAGGAACAAAGATTTTAAGTTCCCATGCATTTCTAAACTATATTCCATTAACACAAAGAGATTGAGTTGATGTGCTAAGATAGTTTATGTGTGTATAATTGGTTCATAGCATCGTAGCTTTATAAGCATCATGGAGCTACTTGGGAGGGCTCCTAAATTTGGCTAGCTTTGCTCTTCTTCTATTTCATAGCATTAGAACTGATAAGTATAGTTAGTTTCTAGTTTACTTTTAGAATTTCATACACATCATGTGTTTGATTAATAATTTAGTTGCTCTATTTTTATTGCTCTAATCTTTAATGTGTATTATGCACAATCCTTTGACGATGTAGGAATTTACAGGGTAAGTTCCTCAGAAAGAACACCAGAAGGACACCGCTCACAACCAGATCACAGATCAATACACCAGTATTTTTGACATGGTTAAAACCCTCAAAGAGGGAAACAGTCCATGGCCTGCGCCAACGTGGCTACTACAGGCAATTTATTAATCAAAGAATGAAAATTTACATAAGCTTCTCTCATGCACGGATTACCCGAACAATGACCCTCCATGCGCTTTAAATAGAACTCATGGACCAATCGGGTGTCAAGCCATGGATCAAGTGTCGGTAATACCGAGGAGAGAGTGAACCGTCGGATCACTACATATCGTGACCATCGAATTGTAAGTTACAAAATGTACAACGGTAAAGAAACACACTTTACCTAACTCTATACTAGACCAAGTTGAACTTAACTATTTCCTATGTGTCGGAATATCCTAACATCCCCCCTTAAGAACAACTTGGGATAGGATTGAAGGATTTACAAATATGACACAATAGGAGAAGGAAGGAGGCACTAGAGCCTATCCCCCCTTAGTGACAACTTCCTGAACTCCAAGCATATATCGAAGTTTAGTGAACTTCGCCTCTGTGAGAGCCTTTGTGAAGATGTTTGCAACCTGATCATCTGTTGAACAATATTGCACCTCAAGAACATGGTCATGAATGAGCTTTCTGATGAAGTGCATGTGTAGTTTAATGTGTTTGTTGCGCTGATGCTGGACTGGATCTTTGCATAGCTGAATGGCACTTTGATACTCTGCTTCTGCTGATGAAAGAGAAATGGCAGCCTGTTTCTTACAAGCCCATGTAATAGGTCCTGAACCAAGAGTGAAGACATAACCGGCAGTAGACTTCCGATCATCAGGGTCACCAGCCCAATCAGAGTCAGTGAAACCAACTAATAGAGGAGCTGCTTTGGCACTGTAATGAATCCCAAACTGTACTGTACCTCGAACATAACGAAGTATTCTTTTAGCTGCTTTCCAATGACTTTCACGGGGGTTTTGCATAAAACGAGCAACAAGGCCAACAGCAAAGGAAAGGTCAGGACGAGTATGGGTTAAATACAAGAGTTTTCCTACAAGTTGACGGTATAAGGTAGCATCAACTTCAGGAGAAGTACAAGAGACTGAAAGTTTGACTCCAGACTGAAAGGGAGAAGGGGCTGGCTTACAGTCTTCCATGTGAAAATGACGAAGAATATCACAAGCATACTTGGACTGGGAAAGGGAAATACCCTCCTTGGATTGCAAGACTTGAAGACCGAGAAAATAGTGTAAGTGTCCTAAGTCTGTCATTTCAAATTTCTTTTTAAGGCTGGACTTCACATGGTTTATAAGGTTGGGATCACTACCAATAAGAATAAGATCATCAACATAAAGAACAAGGATGATAAGAGAGTTCCCCACTTTCTTGGTGTAGACAGTATTGTCAGAATAACACCTAGAAAAGCCAGATTCTAAAAGAAAGCTGTCCATTTTGGCATACCAAGCCCGAGGAGCTTGCTTGAGACCATAAAGAGATTTCTTAAGTCGACATACAAGGCTGGAGTCTGTTTGGATGAAGCCAATGGGTTGTTCCATATAGATTTCTTCATGCAAGTCCCCATGCAAGAAGGCAGATTTAACATCCATCTGATGGACTTCCCATTTTAAAGAGGCAGCAAGGGAAAGAACAAGGCGGATAGAGTTCATTTTGGCAACATGGGAGAAGGTTTCAGTGTAGTCAATGCCTTCAACCTGTGAAAAGCCCTTAGCAACAAGACGAGCTTTATGTTTATCAACTTTCCCATCTGGTCCATACTTGGTTCTGTAAACCCATTTACATCTAACAAGTTTGCGTCCCTTTGGTAGAGGAACAAGATCCCATGTATCATTTGCCAACAATGAATGATATTCTTCATTCATAGCTGCTTCCCAATGTGGATGGCCTGAAGCTTCTGCAAAAGTGTCAGGATCATGATTTACTGGAGCTTGAGCCAGTAAAGAAGAGGCTCTTTCAAACTGAGAACGTGTACGTCGCTGATCTGTAGGATCACCGGCAAGATCACCTGCTGCATCCCGAGTAGCACGGACCCATCGTGGAAGTTGAGGATCCTGATAAGGTGGGGGAGGATTGTCATCCTCACTTTCATCATCTGAAGAAGAAATGTTTTCAAAAGTAGAAGAGATAGGAATAGGTGGCACATCCGCCGGACTAGGCTCGCAGGCCGATTTATTTTCATCAAATTTTACATCTCTTCTAATGATAACATTTTTGGACTTAAATGGAATAAGTCTATAACCTTTTACATCTTCAGAATATCCAACAAAAGTACATTTCTCACTCTTAGGTTCTAAAGCTTTATGCTTTTCATCTGGAATATGGGCCCATGCTTCACTTCCAAAAACACGAAAGTGACTTACATCTGGTTTAATGGAACTCCAAGCTTCTTCTGGAGTGATATTCTTTAGAACCTTAGTAGGAGTGCGATTTATTATATAATTTGCACAATTAATTGCTTCGGCCCAAAAACTAAGACTGAGTCCTTTAGATTGCAGCATACAATTAGCCATTTCCTTTAAGGTGCGATTTTTCCTTTCAGCTACACCATTTTGTTGTGGAGTGTATGGAACAGTGTGTTGCATTTGAATTCCATTTTCAGTGCAAAAGTTGATGAATGTGTTTTTAACATATTCTCCACCATTATCAGTTCTTAGCTTAAGAATTTGATGTCCAGATTGTTTTTCAACAAAGACTTTGAAGGCCAAAAATGTGTTAAATACTTCGCTCTTGAGTTTTAAGAAGTATACCCAAGTGCGTCTGGAGAAATCATCAATGAAAGTTAAGAAATACTTGCAGCCAGAGAATGAAGCAACAGGAAGTGGACCACATAAATCACTGTGCACAAGCTGTAAAGGGGCTGAGACGTGCCAAGAGGCACGTTTTTCAAAACTGTCCCGATGATGTTTTCCGAGTACACATCCGGAACAAACACCATCTCTGCAAGATACCATAGGAAGACCTGTCACCATATTTTCTTTACATAGATGCTGAAGGGAGCGATAGTTTAAGTGACCAAATCGCTCATGCCAAAGTTTGCTCACTTCATCATTATGAGCAACAAATACTGAGGGAAGATTTGATGACCCAAAGTTGTGAAACTTATACAACCTTGTGGAATCATCAGCAATACCAGTAGCTAGAATCTGTTTAGGATCTCTCAGATCCTTGATTACAACATCATGAGGTGAAAATTCAACAATTTTACCTTCACCTGAATGAGTTATCTGATATACAGATAGAAGGTTGCAGGATAAGGTTGGAACACATAATACATCATTAAACTGACCATTGTCTAGATGAACAGTTCCAGTCCCTACAACATTAAGAGATATATCATCACCAACATATATATTTTGGTGTTACAATCATTTAAAGAAGAAAACATGGCTTGGTTTTTGGCCATGTGATAAGAGGCTCCAGAATCAATGAGCCACTCATGAGAATGAGAAGAAGAAGATACATTTAATGCATAACCAGACTGAGATGATTGACAGCGACATGCAGAAAGTGCCATTCCTGAAGATGAAGTTGAAGTTGAAGTTGAAGAATGCTCCACATGGATGTTATGTTTCTTCATTGCGGCTTCCAAGGCTTCCATCTTCTTAAAGCATTTAGATTCTAAGTGGCCATCTCGATTACAAAAGTTACAATGTCTATCAGTCTTCTTCCATTTGTTTTTATTTGTCTTATCATTTTGCTGAAATGATCTTTCATTTTGAGGCTGAGTTTGCTTAGGACCCTTGTTTGGTTTAGGACCATTCTTTTTAGGATATGACTTCTTAGGATTCTTTGAATTTGGTTGCTGCTGGGCGGCTAACGCTTTCTTGGAAGAGTTTCCAAGATTAAGAAGACCAAGGTGTAAGAGTTTTTCTTGTTCTCTTATTAAAGAATCACAAAAAGAGTCAAAGGAAGGGGCCTTGTAGTCTTTTCCTTGACAAATGAAAGCTTCCCTTGTAGAATGCAAGGTGGAAACAAATACAGAGTAGGCTGGTCCCAACTTAGTAAGGATGGAATAAATAAGGTTACTATCTTCTTTCTTAACCTTAACACCTTCCAAGAGATATCTAAGGGTCTTGAATTTGGACAAGAAATCTTCAATGCAAGAAAAATTATTAGGATCCAATGTAAGCAACTCATTTTCAAGTTGATGGGCTCTAATTTCATTTTTAATCCCAAAAACTTTAGTGATTTGTTCCAATGCTTCATGAGGAGTTTCAAGTTCTGTAATATGGAATCTAAGATCAGGAGAAATAGACATCCCTATCAAACCACGTGCTTGATCTTGTCTATTTTCCCATTTTGCAGCCTTGTCTTCATCTTTTGGTTTCTTCTCTTGGCCTGTAGCTATTCTGTAGAGACCTTTACTTCTAAGTAAATCTTCCATGTAGCCTATCCATTGGAAGTAGTTAGTGCTGTCAAGAATGACTTGGCATGGACTTTCCATTTTAAAAAAAAATTGAAGCTGAAGATGCTGAAAGTAAGTGTTCCAATGGATAGATCTCGAAAAATTAGGATGTTTTAAAAAAAACGGCTCTGAAAAAGGCTTCTGGATGAAGAAGTTATGGCTTTTTGAAAAAAAAATTGTTGAAGTTGCCGGCAAAGTGCGCGAATGTGCGGGAATGAAATAATTCGCCCCCACAAAATGGAGACTTGAACCCAAGACCTCTACTCTCTTAAAATAGCTTTGAACCAATTGATCTATACAAAAAATTTGAGAGAGAGAGAGAGGGGGGGGGGGGGGGGGGGGGGGGCTTGGTTTGCGTGCTTGCCTTGAGAAAGCTCTTTTTCCCTACAAAACACAAAACACAAAACCCAACACGGACATGCAAAGAAAACGAACCTTATGGCTCGAAGTTAGCTTTAGCCAAAAAACTAGATATTTTCAAAAATGAACCTTGCGGCTCAAAGTTAGCTTTAGCCGAAAAACTAAATATTTTTCTCAATGTTTCTGATTTTCCGAGATCACACTAAGGTGCAGGGAAAAGAGCATACGCATGAGAAAAATCCTTCCTTTCTGTTTCTGATTTGCCCATATAGCACAGAGTCGCAAGGCAAAGATCATACGCAGAAATGAAAGGTATAGATCCGGTTAAAAAAAAGCTAAATAAACCGAAACCGAAATAAGCAGAGAGAAAATAACAGTAAACTGCAAATAAAGACTGTATACCTCCAGATCTTAAAAATGACGCAGATAGGGCTACCAGAAACCTTTTCGCGTGAAACGAAAGGGGTTCCTCACTGGAACAGATGCTCCCAACACAACAGAGCAATCCTCTCGGCCCGAAAGCAGTCAGAAACAGTAGATCTAGGAAACGATAGCCGCATGCAGTTCTACTGGCTTCATATTTGGATCACCAACGGACGCGGCCCTCAAATAGCTCTGATACCATGTAGGAATTTACAGGGTAAGTTCCTCAGAAAGAACACCAGAAGGACACCGCTCACAACCAGATCATAGATCAATACACCAGTATTTTTGATGTGGTTAAAACCCTCAAAGAGGGAAACAGTCCATGGCCTACGCCAACGTGGCTACTACAAGCAATTTATTAATCAAAGAATGAAAATTTACATAAGCTTCTCTCATGCACGGATTACCCGAACAATGACCCTCCATGCGCTTTAAATAGAACTCATGGACCAGTCGGGTGTCAAGCCACGGATCAAGTGTCGGTAATACCGAGGAGAGAGTGAACCGTCGGATCACTACATATCGTGACCGTCGGATTGTAAGTTACAAAATGTACAACGGTAAAGAAACACACTTTACCTAACTCTATACTAGACCAAGTTGAACTTAACTATTTCCTATGTGTCGGAATATCCTAACAGACGAGAACATAAATCTCCCATTGAAGGTTAAAAGATACATTGTGCTCTTTATTTCATTGTGTGATCACTTGAATTCAATATTAGTGAAAGCTTGCAACCTATGTCATTTAAGAAACCCTATGCCAAACCAATGATAAGAGACCTCTTTGTGAAGTATTAGTTTATGTAAAGGATTTATTATCTTTTTAATGCTTGTTTGTATGTTTCATTTGAAGTCAAACTTAGCATCCTATATAAGAATAACTCTCATCGGAGATTGGAAAAGTGGCTTGCTTCATACTTAAGCATAGGAACATTGAATATTATTACTTGAATGAAAGATTGTGTTTTATGCCTAGCAAAACATTTATTTGATTTACCATCTAGTGAATCAGAATTCTATAGCATCCCTAGTATATAATTCAAGCTATTTAGATTTTCAAGGTGTAATATTGCTTGCAACATTAGATCAAAATTTAACAATTTTTATCCTAGGTTAAAAAGTCCATTTATGTCCTAAATCCTATACATACAATGTTAGTACTCACAAGCTTACACCTTGTGATTAATAATTTAATGTTCATAGTTTAAAATGAATAACAATTGCTTTAACCTAAACAAATTCCATTTCACATGTGTGAATGCAAGTGGATTGCTAAGAAATTCCCATGGTGTCATATATGTGATTATTATTGGTACTAGCTTGCATACATATTAGTTGACACATTCTCTTACTTTAGTTTGAATCAACCTTCTATTATGACTATGGTGTTTCTCTTTCGAAGGTTTATCTTATCCTTTATCTAGCTTACTAAGTAGTGTGTTACATTCCTTGGGGTTGTTGGTCCATGTTCCTCTATCCCTTAGCTAATTTCAAATGCGAGGTCGTCTTCCTTATGATCATGCACACTAGCAATAATGCACCATGGGTACGTTTAGAAATATCGCATTCACTTGCCATGTTAGGTTGATTCTCCATGGTAGATGGTGAGAGGGAATTCAATTCCAGGGTAATATAAATTGTTCCCACAACAATTCAATTAGCAAGTTAACATTGAGGGGGATTTAAAACAATCATCACTTCATAAAATTCCATTTCTTATTACGAATATTTCAAATATGAGGGCACCCTTCATATGATCACACATGCTAGTAACAACTCATTATTGGGTAGCTCAAAAAGTGAAGTCCCATTAGGATGTAGGGTTGATTCTCTATACATGGTGAGAGCCCATTTAATATCATGTGAATATCAACCATACCCATAATAGTTGGATATCAATATAATATCGAGGGGGGGGAGAGCAACCAATCTTTGGTTCATTTATTACATTTCATGTTGCACATATACACATAATGAGATATAATGCACTACAAATCCTTCCCATTTATATTATATTCAAAAGTCAAATTGAGGTCATACAATTTCTTTGAAATGTAAAGTAGTCACATTAAACCACTAGGATCTTACTTTTATCTTTACTTTTTGCTCTATGGTTCAATGAGGTCAAATGGTTTTACCATGATGTCATGTCATTTGTCTTCATAGATCTCACCAAGATTTGAAAAGTCTCCCATTGCCACAACCATGAGAATATTTTTCAACACTCTTGTGGAAATAAGTAAGGTTTTTAATAGACAATGGGGATGTTGGATCCCCATTTGTATGGTCGTGCAATATATGCCACCCCCCTCTTAACAACCTCATTTTTTTTTAACAGTAATGATCAAATGACTAAGCAAGAGTTGAGACATCCTTTGTTTACCATAGACGAAGTGAAAACTCCCTGGGGTTCCCTACTCCTTGAGCCTAATCAATACATGCTAAGCATGTCATTTCTAAGAATCGAACACGAGTGGTGAGGGAGTTAACTGCCCACCTCAACCACTCGGTCCAAAGGTCAAGCTTGTAGCCATATCAAAAACCTCCTTGGCTTCTACCACCATCATAAGTATCACTACTATGACATTGAATGAACTCACCTTCCATCCTCATAGCATATAGAGATTTGGAGCATCAATCAAACACAAACTCACCAATGAAATCCAAAGCCCCTCCCTTGTCCAATGGTCAAAATATATTGGGATAGAGCACAATATGATGGCTTGATAATTCTTCAATGCCATCAACAAGGATTGTGAAGCGATCAACAATCATTCAATTGAATCAATTCCTTTCGCCTTCCCATGTTTTTTCTCCTTCAACATGGTTCAAAACCATAACCCCACATCAAGTGCAATAATTCCATACCTGGGCAGGGCTAAGAGGGGTGATTTTAGAAAATAAGGTCATAGAAGAATGAAAGAATAATGATGAATTCTTTTTGTAGTAATGAGCATCACATTGTAAAAAATAGACGTGCTTTACGAAGGAATAAAGGTTAGTGAAGTTTCAATTCCATATACCATCCTTATACACATAGTCTAACTAGTAGATGGAATGAACCTTTTTTAAACACTTTTTCTCGTCAATTTTGTCCAAAAACCCATAGATATTTTTAAGAATCATAAGTTTAGGTCATTTAATTTGCAAAGTTTGAGTGCCTTATGGGTTTTCCAAGGTGTTGAATCCATTTATGCATTCAAACGTGCATTTTAAACAACAAGAAATCACAATCTTGCTCAAAATTGTATTACCGGATTCAAGTAAAAAAAGCATTTATTCTATTAGTTAGACTCTCTCTCTCTCTATTGTGTGTGTGTGTGTGTGGGGCCAATGTTGCTTAATATTTCACTAGTTATGTGTTAGCAAGCACCTGGTTCAAATCCCCCTAAGTTAGATACACTAGTATACACCAACTTGCTTACTTGGGATGCCATCTACACAAACACATAATCTCATGAATAAACTGAAGGGATGCTTTTCCACATTTGTAAGTGGTATCCCTAATAAACTAGCTAATGTAAACTATTGTACCTAATTGAGGGAGATTTGAACCAGGAGCTTGCTAACACATAACTAGTGAAATGCTAAGCGGCATTGGCAACAACTAGTTATGACACACAAACACACACACGCACACATACATATACCCCATTAGGTTTTATGTCAACCCTCCCCCCGCTTTTCTTGAGTCACAAAAATACCATCTTTTCACTTGCTTTATCATCTTTGACATCCTTTTCTCTTGACTTTTAATCATTTTTCACTCTCCTATAACCTTATATTAAGTTTATTATAATACTTTGTGTAGGATTAGATTCAAGGAATTTTCCAATGCATTTCTTTTGTGTGTGCGTGTCTATATTCTCAAGGAAAACCTCATGGACCCAAGGTATGTTTCCTCACATTTGTGGATGACATCTCTAGTTGCCTGTCACCTCCACACACACATAATCTCATGGCTACATCCTAGTGAACTAGCTATTGTACATAATTGAGGGGGATTCAAAACAAGCGCTTACTAGAACCTAACTAGTGAAATGCTAAGCAACAATGACAACAACTAGTCATGTTAAGCTCTTCGACAAAATTTATTTATATTAACATATATAAAACAATTTTATTAGCCCTCCCCCCACCCTTCTCGAGTGGCAAAATTATCATCTTTTTACATGCTTTTACCATCTTTTACCATCCTTTTCCCTTGATTTTTAATCATTTTTTCACTCTCTTGTAGCCTTGTATTAAGTCAATTTTAATGCTTTATGTGGCATTAGATTCAAGGTTTTAATGCAATTCTTTTGGTATTTAATGTGAAATTGTGATTAAATATTTGAAAAATAACATATTCTCACATATCTTTGAAAACTAGATTAGTTTGTTGGTGACTATAGCAACATCCAGATCCTATAACGATGTGGTTTATATCACTTTCTCCAAATCCATACAGTAAAATTCGAATTTCCCTTTCAACCATTAAAGATTTGTTATGGATCTTACATCATTACTTAAATATATTGGATATAGAATAATCTTGAGCTTTTGATAATATTTTCTAGCAAGGATGTTGGAGTTATCTTTAACTTGCTACTTATTAACAAAATGGTTATAACTTTGACATACCGAACCCCCTATATACCTTATTGAGGGTATGTGGTTTCAAATTTTCTTTTTTCTGATTCAATTTGAAACTTTGTTCTAAGATATCCATCACCTTATATCATCGAGAGATTTTCAACGGTATAAACTTCATTAAAATCCAATCCTAGATCATTGAGATGTGATCATTCAAATATTTTCACCCTTGGCACCATGTTAGTGCCATTGAACAATTGCCACATGAAAAATGACATGGCATCCTAGTGCACATGTGATACCAAGTGGGGTGTTGAGTCAACACCAATGCCATCCAACCCCATCTAACCCCACCATGTCATTTGTTGGCTCCAATGGGATTTTAAATAATACTTTAATTCGCTAATTCAATGTAAATATTTATGTTTTGCCTTATCTAAATAATAACTAAACCCTAAGTTCTATATAACTCAAGTGTGAGCATAATCCACAAGCATTGGGAGAATTCCACAAATTGCCCATATTACAACCCAAAATATTTCCTTAGTCAGGGATGCGGTAAAGTCCAAACCTTTTACCTGCATATGAGTTTAACCCCAAACATGCATTCAACCATCATAGGAATTTAATATGTTGTTATTATTCGACAATAACATTATTGGCCATGGACCATCTATGAAATTTAATACTTTTATGTTTTTATACCCTTCAGTCGTTCCTCCACACCCACTAGCATGGGTGACTTCCACACGTGCCCATGGTCCCTACAAATCAAGGAGTTTACTTTTGAAAACTTTGGACATTCTGCATATAATGAAGGTTTTGCACTCCCTTTGTCAAATCTAAGAGAATTTGCATGAAACATCAGAGAGGATTGAGGGAAATCAAAAATTTTATAAAGAGCACTAATAAGTTAAATGAAATTTCACTCCTAGAATGGATTTTACAATTCACCACATCCACTTAAATAAATATATTTCTTACTAGCGTTTACCAACCCTAAATTTTATGCACATATTGCTTCACATAAATAACTTATATAGCTAAAGTTTTAAATTCAGTAGGAATAAGGACACTTCCATATTCTTTATACTAGTGTAAACAAACATAATTACCAAGAGTTAATGTACACCCTAATTTAAGCAATTCTTTGCACCAAAATAGGTAGGAATGAGATGAAAAAAACATACTTACCAAGAGTTACTACCCACCAATTTTTTTGCATTCCTTAGTACAATAGTAGGTAGGAGTAAATGTGGACATGCAAGACTTACGAAGATTGTTTCCCACCAAAATCTAAGTCTTTTCACGTGATTAGGCCTGCAAGGCTTACGAAGATTATTGCCCATCAATATCTAAGTCTTTTCATGTGATTAGGCGAGAGGATTATGTAGTTTAATTTCTCAACTTCAGACATAGATTTATTCCCATAGTCTCTTGTAATCTAGCATTAATATACATTCATGTTGAAATATATGAAATTCAAGCTTAACTTTAGATCTACATGTAATCAACTTTTCATCATCGGAAAGTTAAACACTATAAGCTTTCACTAGATTTGTTTAAGAGCAAATTGACAACAATCACATGAACAAACAAAACACTTATCTAAAATATTTCAAGCCGAAAACTAATTTGGGAACAAGCCTTTTCCACCCAACCATAGGCTTAGTTACACGTCAACTTTCTATAGCTAGCCACCCCCCCACCATAATACCACAAGGGAAAAATTGATAACTCACTAGTTGGATAGGTGAAAACAACTCGCTTTCACCCATAAAATAGGGTTAGGGACATCCTTTCCCAACTGAATCTAGGCCTTTTTGATCTCTAGATGCCTTTAAGCTTGATTGACAAAGCAAATAAGGGAATCCATTGACTACTCTACAACCCCTTAGTGATTTTCCCACTTCTTACTTGTCATGCTCAACTAGCACACATTAAATCACAACCCACTCTACCCAACTAGAATCTAGAGCTTTGTTCCAAGTGTTTGACGATAAAAATTCATTTTTAAGGAGCCCTAAACGCAACAACATTATTACAATATGCAATTAGCACTTTGTTGGGCATATTTGAGCAGACAAAACACAATTTAATCACCCATAATGCGTTGACCATCATTCCACTTGCGAGTTTCACTACTTAAGCACCCATTTGTCTTTGTTTCATATGGGTGTCACCTTGTGTGTGTGAGTGCTTTAATTCCCTTTGTCTACGAATGTCTTAGACCCCCTTTTCCATTTACAATTCTCTACCCCTTCCTAATTTTTTCATAATCAATATAGTTTTCTATAGTATAGTCCGAAATTTACCTTAATATCCTAATCAATCTATGTGTCAACTTCAAAATCCAAGGAATGTACTCAACCCATTCCTTCCATTAAATTATGAATAATTATTGTAATTGCCATGCCATCTTCCATATTTATGAGGGTGATTGTTCCAACTATCCAGTCCTTCAAAATCAATTGGTTATTGGGCAAGAGGGAAAAGTCTTAGATTCAAATTTGAATTTCATGGAAAGGTTTTAGAAAGACAAGTCCCTATAATGTCCTCATCATTTTCCCACTCTTGGTACCATAGCCTGTATCAATGCTCATATGTTCCCAATTAGTCGTGTCATCATATTTATTAATCAAGCATTTAGAATACAAATACATTATTCCTGGATTCATCCAATTCTTTTTTGTCACACAGTGATACATCCCTCCTAACACATTCAATACAATGCCACGAACATAATTAATTACAATTTTATGAATTAACTTGTGGGTTAAGGTAGGGGTGTTGCAATCTCCTCCCCCTTAAAGAACATCATGTTAGGATATTCCGACACATAGGAAATAGTTAAGTACAACTTGGTCTAGTGTAGAGTTAGGAATAGAGTTAGGTAAAGTGTGTTTCTTTACCATTGTACATTTTGTAACTTACAATTCGACGGTTCATTCTCTCCTTGGTATTACCGACACTTGATCCGTGGCTTGACACCCGATTAGTCCATGAATTCTATTTAAAGCGCATGGAGGGTCATTTGTAGGGTAATCCGTGCATGAGAGAAACAGATGTAAATTTTCATTCTTTTATTAATAAATTGCCTGAAGTGGCCGTGGACTGTTTCCCTCTTTGAGGGTTTTAACCACGTCAAAACACTGGTGTATTGATCTGCGATCTGGTTGTGAGCGGTGTCCTTTTGGTGTTCTGTCTGAGGAACTTACCCTGTAAATTCCTACATTGTATCAGAGCTATTTGAGGGCCGCGTCCATTGGTGATCCAAATCTGAAGCCGGTAGAACTACATCCGACTGCCGTTTCCTAGATCTACTGTTTCTGACTACTTTCGGGCCGAGAGGACTGCTCTGTTGTGTTGGGAGCATCTGTTCCAGTGAGGAACCCCTTTCGTTTCACGCGAAAAGGTTTCCGGTAGCCCTAGCTGCGTCATTTTTAAGCTCTGGAGGTATACAGTGTTTATTTGCAGTTTACTGTTATTTTCTCTCCGTTTATTTCGGTTTCGGTTTATTTAGCCTTTTTTATTACCGGATCTATACCTTTCATTTCTGCGTATGCTCTTTGCCCTGCGACTCTGTGCGATCTGGGAAAATAAAAAATAGAAAGGAAGGATTTTTCTCATGCGTATGCTCTTTTCCCTGCACCTTAGGGTGATCTCGGAAAATCACAAACATTGAGGAAAATATTTAGTTTCCGGCCAAAGCTAACATTGAGCCGCAAGGTTCATTTTTGAAAATATTTAGTTTTTCGGCTAAAGCTAACTTCGAGCCATAAGGTTCGTTTTCTTTGCATGTCCGTGTTGGGTTTTGTGTTTTTTGTTTTGTAGGAAAAAAGAGCTTTCTCAAAGCAAGCACGCAACCCAAAGCCCCCCCCCCCCCCCCCCCCTCTCTCTCTCTCTCTCTCTCAAATTTTTTGTATAGATCAATTGGTTCAAAGCTATTTTAAGAGAGTAGAGGTCTTGGGTTCAAGTCTCCATTTTGTGGGGGCGGACTTTTTCATTCCCGCACTTCGTCGGCAACTTCAACAACTTTTTTTCAAAAAGCCATAACTTCTTCATCCGGAAGCCGTTTTCAGAGCCGTTTTTTTTAAACCAGCCTAATTTTTCGAGATCTATCCATTGGAACACTTATTTTCAGCATCTTTAGCTTCAGTTTCCATTGAAATGGAAAGTCAATACCAAGTTACCCTTGACAGCACCAACTACTTCCAATGGTTGGCTTACATTGAGGATTTACTTAGAAGTAAAGGTCTCTACAGAATAGCCTCAGGCCAAGAAAAGAAACCGAAGGATGAAGATAAGGCTGCTAAATGGGAAAATATGCAAGATCAAGCACGTGGATTGATAGGGATGTCTATTTCTCCAGATCTTAGATTCCATATTGCAGAAATTGATACTCCTGATGAAGCAATGAAACAAATCAATAAAGTTTTTGGGATTAAAAATGAAATTAGAGCCCATCAACTTGAAAATGAGTTGCTTACATTGGACCCTAATAATTTTTCTTGCATTGAAGATTTTTTGTCCAAGTTCAAGACCCTTAGATATCTTTTGGAAGGTGTTAAAGTTAAGAAAGAAGATAGTAACCTTATCTATTCCATTCTTACAAAGTTGGGACCAGCCTACTCTATGTTTGTTTCCACCTTCCATTCTACAAGAGAAGCCTTCATTTCTCAAGGAACAGACTACAAGCCCCCTTCCTTTGACTCATTTTTTATTCTTTAATAAGAGAACAAGAAAAACTCTTACACCTTGGTCTTCTTAATCTTGGAAACTCTTCCAAGAAAGCGTTAGCCACCCAGCAACAACCAAATTCAAAGAATCCTAAGAAGTCATATCCTAAAAAGAATGGTCCTAAACCAAACAAGGGTCCTAAGCAATTTCAGCCCCAAAATGAAAAATCATTTCAACAAAATGATAAGACAAATAAAAACAAAGGGAAGAAGACTGATAGACATTGCAATTTTTGTAATCGAGAGCCTCTTCTTTACTAGCTCAAGCTCCAGTAAATTATGATCCTGACACCTTTGCAGAAGCTTCAGGCCATCCAGATTGGGAAGCAGCTATGAATGAAGAATATAATTCATTGTTGGCAAATGATACATGGGATCTTGTTCCTCTACCAAAGGGACGAAAGCTTGTTAGATGCAAATGGGTTTACAGAACCAAGTATGGATCAGATGGGAAAGTTGATAAACATAAAGCTCGTCTTGTTGCTAAGGGTTTTTCACAGGTTGAAGGCATTGACTACACTGAAACCTTCTCCCCTGTTGCCAAAATGAACTCTATCCGCCTTGTTCTTTCCCTTGCTGCCTCTTTCAAATGGGAAGTCCATCAGATGGATGTTAAATCTGCCTTCTTGCATGGGGACTTGCATGAAGAAATCTATATGGAACAACCCATTGGCTTCATACAAACAGACTCCAGCCTTATATGTCGACTTAAGAAATCCCTTTATGGTCTCAAGCAAGCTCCTCGGGCTTGGTATGCCAAAATGGATAGCTTTCTTTTAGAATCTGGCTTTTCTAGGTGTCATTCTGACAATACTGTCTACACCAAGAAAGTGGGAAACTCTCTTATCATCCTTGTTCTTTATGTTGATGATCTTATCCTTACTAGTAGTGATCCCAACCTTATAAACCATGTGAAGTCTAGCCTTAAAAGGAAATTTGAAATGACAGACTTAGGACACTTACACTATTTTCTCGGTCTTCAAGTCTTGCAATCCAAGGAGGGTATTTCCCTTTCCCAGTCCAAGTATGCTTGTGATATTCTACGTCATTTTCACATGGAAGACTGTAAGCCAGCCCCTTCTCCCTTTCAGTCTGGAGTCAAACTTTCAGTCACTTGTACTTCTCCTGAAGTTGATGCTACTTTATACCGTCAACTTGTAGGAAAACTTTTGTATCTAACCCATACTCGTCCTGACCTTTCCTTTGCTGTTGGCCTTGTTGCTCGGTTCATGCAAAACCCCCATGAAAGTCATTGGAAAGCAGCTAAAAAAATACTTCGTTATGTTCGAGGTACAATTCAGTTTGGGATTCATTACAGTGCCGAAGCATCTCCTCTATTGGTTGGTTTCACTGATTCCGATTGGGCTGGCGACCCTGATGATCGGAAGTCTACTGCCGGTTATGTGTTCACTCTTGGTTCAGGACCTATTACATGGGCTTGCAAGAAACAAGGTGCCATTTCTCTTTCATCAGCAGAAGCAGAGTATCGTGGTGCCGTAGAAGCTAGTAAGGAAGCCTTGTGGCTTCGTCAGATCCTATCAGAGTTTGGCTTTGAGCAGCAGCATCCGACTACACTTTGGTGTGATAATCAAAGTGCCATTCAGCTATGCAAAGATCTAGTCCAACATCAGCGCAACAAACACATTGAACTGCACATGCACTTCATCAGAAAGCTCATTCACGACCATGTTCTTGAAGTGCAATATTGTTCAACAGATGATCAAGTTGCAGACATTTTCACAAAGGCTCTCACAGAGGCGAAGTTCATTAAACTTCGATTTATGGTTGGAGTTCAGGAAGTTGTCACTAAGGGGGGATAGGCTCTAGTGCCTCCTTCCTTCTCCTATTGTGTCATATTTGTAAATCCTTCAATCCTATCCCAAGTTGTTCTTAAGGGGGGATGTTAGGATATTCCGACACATAGGAAATAGTTAAGTACAACTTGGTCTAGTGTAGAGTTAGGAATAGAGTTAGGTAAAGTGTGTTTCTTTACCGTTGTACATTTTGTAACTTACAATCCGACGGTCACGATATGTAGTGATCCGACGGTTCATTCTCTCCTCGGTATTACCGACACTTGATCCGTGGCTTGACACCCGATTGGTCCATGAATTCTATTTAAAGCGCATGAAGGGTCATTTGTAGGGTAATCCGTGCATGAGAGAAACATATGTAAATTTTCATTCTTTTATTAATAAATTGCCTGAAGTGGCCGCGTTGGCTCAGGCCGTGGACTGTTTCCCTCTTTGAGGGTTTTAGCCACGTCAAAACACTGGTGTATTGATCTGCGATCTGGTTGTGAGCGGTGTCCTTTTGGTGTTATGTCTAAGGAACTTGCCCTGTAAATTCCTACACATCATTCTCAATGTTCACAACAACTCTTGATGTTTTTTAAATTGCAACAACACCATCCCAAGTACTTTCTTTCATTGTTGCAACATTCAACAATGCATCTTCGACTGCACCAACAACATGGTCCTCTTCAACTATTCTTCCTATGTCGTTTTACCGTCACTATATGGAAACCTCTAGAACGAGGCATTCCATTAAATGCTCATAACATTTATTAGTAAATAAGCATATTAAAACCTTTTCTCCACACATAAGCATTTCCATGAATTTCTCAAAACAGGGTAAGATATTTATTCAAACATAATATTTATCTATATGCTTTCCATATGGTTGTCATGGCGAACTCAACTCACTATTGTTCCTAGACATACCCAATGTGCTCATGATTCCTGCTAGGTTGTTATTGAGTCAAGTCTCCTCTTCCTTGTAGCCACTCGCCCTCTAGGCTCACACATCCCCTCCTTTGTTGAACAGTCCCTTGGGAAATCCATCATGTGCCAATGCTTCCTCCCATATGAAGAGTATGGAGATTTGTGGAGTTTTACAAGCAAGGCATCCCTTCATTGCTCCACTCAATATAGCTGTCATTACAAATGATTGTAGCATATCATAGGGTTCTCATGTCATAATAGTAGCCTTTTTTATGCACTTTCCAATTCAATAGCCATGACTTTTCCTCTCCTTGCAACTGCATCATCTCATTTATACCAAGTACATACAATTACCATGAGATGTTATCTTAAAATTTCAACCATATGTCTTTTCAACTTTCATCACATAGATTCTATGTTTCGATTTGTTTTATTAAGGGACCTTGATTTCACATCACGAGGTTCCCCTTTTCTCAGCACATTCTTTATAGTTGTGGTAGGTGTTAGTCTTCCTTATGGTCTTACATGTCAGCCATATATAAGACCAATTCACTTACAATAAAATTTGACTATGTAATCAACAAAAAAACCATTAGTATTTAAACATAAAATTATTGATGGTAGCATAATCAACAACTTACAGAAAACGTCAAACTTTTACACACACATAATACATTACTTTCCACTATCATTCATGATGAAAGAATGGCGGACATCATTTAGTCACATGTGCATTACAAAACTTATCGTTACATAATAAAATTATGAGTGTTAAATTTGAAACCACTGTGATGATTGTTCATGGCCTTAGGCACATAATGCATCTCTACATTGGTTTTTAAAATGGCTTATCTCATGTCATGCAGTCCACCATGATGATTTTGGAAGGTCAAACCAACACCTTGACACATCTTCTAGCCACCTCCCTCACACTCTATCAACCATATGGGCACCTGACTCCTAACCCAATAAAACTCCAGGCACATACCCCTTCTCTACCATGTAGTCCATCAGGTGTCTCGCCTTTTTACAAGTGCAATTCGATGTTAGTGAGAATGTTACAATCTAGAGCCCAATAATTATGCAAGGAGACCATAGACACTTGCGTGACACTATAAATTTTTCGTATCCATCATCAGTATGGCCTCACACATGGCTTAGTTCTATTGACCTCCTACTTCACTCCATTCTACATTTACTGAAGACAAATCACATAGCCATGCAATTCTCAATGCATCCCCATAATCATGCAGTTAAAAATATAAAATTTCAATTTAGCACTTATCTGCATGGTTTTCCTTTGCTTCGCAAGGCTTCCATAATGTTAGTCAAACTAATTTCTCAATAATTCCAACATAAATTATCATCCAAGGGTCGTAGACTTAGAGACACTACATTGTATGTGTGGAGTTCAGGGCATCGGTAAGATTTCTAATCTATACTACAAGATGGAAACAAAAAGGAATTCACCTAGAAAGTAACCTAAAAGATGTCTACTATGTGGGGCATCAATGCAGGGTCCCTTCACCATAGGTTGCAATAATGCCCTGACAAAGTGTTTATGCACCCAAGTAAGAGTTACAATGCATATAATTTCCCTTCAAAAAGCAATCCTACTTCTACCAAACAACAATTTAAATGCAAGAAAGGGAAAAAAGGATCCTAAAGTATATTGGGGTTGTCTATAGAGCCCTTGATTAACATGTCATATGCCTGACACATTGGTTGAACCAAATGGTTAAACAACTAGGAGAGTTGCAATGTTTGACATTGCCCTTCGACACTCAATCTTCACACTCCACATTGCAAAATTACATTAGCATGATAAATGAACTATGTAGTAAACACACCAAATTGTTTAAGGGAAGTGAAATGTATCTACTTTTGCATGGAAAGAAAGTCTTGGCCTGGACTTGGTCTCATGAATTCATAGACAATTTGGTCATATGAGTTCCATACTCTGTTTTGGCAAGAGTTAGGGGTTTATCTTGTTCACCTGCAAACACAATAGAGTTAGCACTTATATTCATGTAAAATATAAATGATATGAGTGATGTTCTTCACCTGCAACACAACCAATGTTAGGAAAAATATATCAATATGATAATAAATATGTGGCGAGCATACAAAAATATCAATATTAATCAATATGCACCAAGCATGCAACGATACCAGAAGTGTTAACAATTCTTGTCAATGATACATAATAGGCATATATGATCAATGTCAATAATGCCTGGCAATAATATGCATTAGATATATGATAACATCAATATTGAGGACAATGTTTAACAATGAGACAAAATAAGCATATAACAATATTGTTGTTAAAAGCTATGCTCTACAAGTACACATCGAGAGCAAAATAAAATACAAAATATGAATATATTAAAATAAATCACCAATCCAAAGACACTACACAACAAATAGGTATCTCTATATTATTTTCTCTACAGTCATGCCGAAGTAGGGTACATAAAACAATGTATCACCACACACATTCTACAAGAAATAATGCACAATAGATGCAAGGCATACATGGTTGGGTTGGTGAGCCCTCCCAACCAACCATGTTTTTTGTGTTATAACACTAAATCATATGCAGAATGTTGTGTAGAGACCATAGATAAAACAACACCAATCACACTAATATATTAAACTTGATCCCAAACTTTTACATGTCAACAAAGCATCTATGGACCCCAACACGGGTCGATTTATGAAACAATCTATGAATGTAGAGATCTAACATATTTTCCCCTTCCTCCATGATCAATATTTACAGTGCACCTGATTATAATTAAAATGCAATGAGCAGTGGATTTAATGAATCCCTTGTCTCATACATAAACACCATCAACCAACTCAATAACTAGAATACAGATTCCTTGAGAAGTTTAGGCAGAAATTCGAACCATACAAATTATAGATTGTTGAAACCAGGTGGATTTGGCAAATCGTTGTGCAAACACACTAAATCTGGGATGTGGTTTGGGAAAGACTGCAACAAAAAACACCTCTTGGAAGAACAAATGTAGCTCGCAAATCATGTAATTTTGAGGTAAATCAATCACCATTCACCTAATTGAGGATGTTTTTCACAAAACCCATGTTGGGAATTTCTATATTATTCTTCATGACTTTGGAAATAATGTCTAAAGTTAATCACACATTTATGCCTTGTGCAAGTTGACTGAAACATAGATCATGATATCGAGGTGTGTGGACTTGGCCTGGGTACAATCTAGATAACATGAAACCATGTCATCAAATCTAGGACTAAAACCCATGTTTCGAAATTTTCCTTTAGTTGCGTCGATATTCCAACCTTGGAGGTCAGTTACAGGAACTGCTTGGTAGCTACAAGAACTAGACATAACCTCATTAGTAAAACCAACCGTAATTCTCTTCAATTCATTAAAAATAAATGAAATTAATGACAATTAACTACTTTAATGCTTGTAGCCTTGTTGCGATATATTCGTGAAGAAACATAGTAGAAATGGCAATGAACAAGCGAAGAGGTGAGACAAAAGGATCAGAAATAAATGTTTTGGATGGTGAAAGAGATTAAAAAATTGTAACTCAACACAAAGTTCCATCTCATTCTTTTCTCAAACACACCTAATGCCTTCGATCCCAATGAGCATGTGACATAATTTATTCCATAACAGGTTTATTCAAGCCTCTTCTTCCTTGCAACCACTCATCCTCTATGATCAAGAATCCCCTTCTCCACTAAACAATCCCTTGGGTGATCTTACCAAGGCTTCTCTTGTATGGAAGGTTAAAGAGGCTTATTTGAGCCCCTTCTTCCTTGTAGTCATTCATCCTCTAGAATCAAGAATCCCCTTCTCTACTAAACAATCCCTTCAGCGACCCTTCTTACCAAAACTTCTCTTACATAGGAAGGTTAAAGAGGCTTATAATGTCTTATAGCTAAGGCATCCCTCTAGCTTGCTCTACCATACATAACACATCTCTCATACATGACTCATGGCCATCGAGGCATATTGTAGGTTTCCAATGTCACCATAATGGCCCAGTTCCTAGGGTTTTCATCTCAACAACCATCATTTATCCTTCTTAGATCGATCTTTTCATCCCACTAGTATGCCATGCATACTATTTTTGTGAGGTATCATCATAATGATTTTGGTCAAAAATATTTTCTCTCGAATAAGATTTCATAAGCATGAGATCTTTCTCATGATGTTATCACTCTCGCATGTGGTGGTACCCACCCATAAATATGGAATTACACTCATTTCCATATCCTAAGCCATTCCACCTACATTTTTCACTTTCAATAAACCAAACAAGGTTATCAGATATTCACATAATCCATTTCATTATGATATTTACAACAATTTTAAAATGATCTCAAAGTTTTACGTACACGCTTTAATAAGTACTTAATCAGTTTAGTTGTATATCACATTTATTGAAAGGAAACTATCATTGCATTATCAAACATAACTCTCACGCTTCTATCCACAATCCATTACATGAGTACTTTACTCATTCTTTGGATTATTGTCCATCTCGATAGCTCCATGCATGCACATATCACCAAAAAAAATTCTAAATCATTGTGTTGCCAGTCTTCTGCCTTAACCTACTTTTTTTTTTCACAGTAGTTATACCTTAACCATTTGATCACTGATGTGCATTTAATCACAATCCATATAATTAAAGCCACGTATTAACCCTAAAGAAATGCTTCCCATTCCTTCAAATTACTTATTGTTATGGTATGACCAACCCATACGTACACAACTACATTCACTATTCTTTATGTTGCCTGACATGGTTGATACTCTTTGGAAGCTTATATGTTCCCATGATTAGCCTTTTGATGAGCACCCTTTTCCCTTGTCCATTGTATGAGGTTGTTAAGCAACTATATCATCATCATGTTCAATCATTCCTAAACACATAGCAGACTCATAATTACATTAGCTTATCGAGCTAATAAAAAAGCATTTGCCTCAACATTTTTAAATCACCATTCAATATCTGACACGTCTCAATACATTTGCATGCACTCTATTAAGCATTCTCTTGCTGCATTTATCAGTGCAATTCTCACATTCAATTACTTTACTTTCCATATTTAATTAACATTCTCAAGTTTATATCATTTTTACATTTCAACTCTTTGGTCTATTTCTTGGCACATCCAAGTCCATCGTTTGAACCCTACTATGATACAACTCTATAACATTGCCAAACCCCTTTATACCTTGTTGAGCGTATATGTATCAATTTTTTGTTTTTCTAAATAACTTCCAAACTTTTCCATGATAGCACCATCACACTCCCCTCGTTAAGGGCTTTCCAAACTTTATTAAAATCCGGATTTAGATCATTGAGATACGATCATCCAAGATTTTCACCCTTGGTGCCATGCCAATGCTAATGAACAACTGCCACATGGTAGATGACATGGCATCGTAGTCCACATGTCACACCAAGTGGAGCGTTGAGTGAGCATTAAGGCCATCTAGCCTACCATGTCTTTTGCTAGCTCCAATTAATTTACTTTATGTGCATTTACATAATTGGGATTTTAAATAAAACTTTTAATCCTTTAATTCCATGTAAGTATTTATATTTCACGTTATTTAAATAATAATTAAACCCGACGTGGGAATAAAGCTCATGTGTAAGCATAATCCACATGTAGATTTTGAAAGTGTCAAAGGCTTCTTCCACATAATTCAACACGTTTTTGATAGTACAACCCAAAATATTTCCTTGCCAATGGGGTAAAATTCCAACTTTTCACTAACCGTTGATGCGGTCAACCTCTAAGGTAGAACCCATTTTTTTTACCGACTGTTGATGAGGTCAACCACTAAGATATAACCCCAAACTTTTTCACTGACTGTCGATGAGGTCAACCCCAAACTTTTTGCTAAAAACAAATGGACTCATCAACCATCGATGAAATTCAATATGTTACCATTTGAAAAACCTTGTCCAATGTTATTGGTGGCCAATGACCTTATTGGCCATCAATGAAATTCAACACTTTACACTATGGAAAAGTTAATCTAATCTTGTCGATCGCCGATGAAACCACTAGTTATGGGTGAAATTTAATACTTTTTCCATTTGAAACCCTTAAGTCATTCCTCAATTGTCGATGCCATCGATGAGTTCCACACATGACGATAATAGGTAAAAATCAAGGAGTTTACCTTTTAAAACTCTGGACATTCAGTGGATACTGAAGGTTGCATCAAATATAAAATTTGCATTAAACATTAGAGAGGATTATCTCTATTGTGGGAAATAAATCAAATTTACATATGTACAAATCACTGAGTTTAACTTTGAAAATTTTGGACATTTTGTGGATAGTGAAGGTTTTGCATTTCCTGCATCAAATCCAAGAATTTGCATTAAACATTAGAGAGGATTATCTCTATCAAGGGAAATCAATCAAATTCATGAAGAATGTCAAGCTTCAAATGATCATTGTTTGGACAAAAATCTTGCCCAAAATTCCCTTCTTCTTCATTTATGGAAAGTTCATGAATAAAAGTGACCATATGCATATCCACATTCACTCAAGTAAAAGGATTTCTTGCCAACGTCCACTAACCCTTGAGTTTATGTAGACATTGCTTTTAAGCAAGTATGTGCACCAAAATAGGTAGGAATCACATGAAAATGAACATACTTACCATAGTTACTGCCCACCATAATTTACCATTCTTTACTATAGAAGTAGACAGGAGTAAAATGTGCACATGTAAACTTACCAGAGGTTACTATCCACCAAAATCTAAGCAAGTCTTTTCACATGATTAGGTAAGCGGATTATGTAGTTTAATCTGTCCACTTCAAACATCAATTTATTTCCACAAGATAAATCAATCTCAAACATAATTTAGATATGAATTTTTTCAAGTAGGCAACTGATATAAGAATGAGTCTTTTCCACCCAACCATAAGCTCAATTGCACATCAACTTTCTACAACTAGCCACCCCTTAGCTAGGCTATGATACCATAAGGTGAAAACGAATAACTCACTAGTATCTGGCTACGTGAAAACAACTCTCTTTCACACAAAAAAAAAGTTAGGGATCTCCTTTCCCAATTGAATCTAGGCCTTTGCGATCTCTAGATGCCTCTTTGTTTGGTTAGCAAAGCAAACAAGGGAATTCCTTTTTTAGCTCTAAAGTCCCTTGGCAATTTCCCTACCTTGTGCTTGTCCCTCACAATTAGCACACAACAAATCACAACCCACTTTGCCCAACTAGAGTCCATAACTCTTTTTTCTAGTGTTTGACAAGCAAAATTCATTTTTAGGGAGCCCATAACACATCAATGTCATTCCCTTTTGCGATTGACACATTTATGGGCATATATGGGCACTCAAAATGCAGTTTAATCACCTAGAATGCTTCATCCATCATTCCACTTGCGAATTTCACTACTCAAGCACTTGTGTGCCCTTTTTCCTTATGGGTGTTTCCTTCTATGCGTGATTGGACAAATTCCTCTATCTATAAATGCCTTAGACCCCTTTTTTCCTTCATGGGTCTCTGCCCCTTTCTAGATTTTTCCATAATATAGTTCTGCATTTACCTTAGTCTCCTAGGATATCCATGGGTCAACTTCAACATCTAAGGGATTTACTCAACCAATTCCTTCCATTAAAATTTGAAGAACCATCATAGTTGCCACCTAATGTCCCATATTTATGAGGGTGATTGTTCCAACTATCTAGTCCTTCAAAATCAATTGGTTTTTGGGCAAGAGGAAAAAGGCTTAGATTCAAATTTAAATTTCATGGAAAGGCTTTAGCAAGACAATTCCCTACAACACTCTCATTGTTTTACACTCATGGTATCATAGCTCATGTTAGTGCTCATATGTTCCCAGTTAGTTGTGTCATCATATCTATTAATCAATCATTTATATTACATATACATCGTTCCTAGATTTATTCAGTTCATTTTTGTTTCAATAACGACACATCAATGTTGACACAATTAATACAATGTCATCAACATAGTTAATTAGATTTTACAAATTAACTAACGGGTCTGTTATAGACATATTTGGGCACTGCAATCCCAATCACATATGTCAATAAACCAAGGGCTCTAAAACCCCTAAAAGTGTTGTTTCATACCCTAAAGGATCAAGGTCAACTGATTACATCATTTCCCAGAAGTTCTCCCTGAAAAACTACTCAGAACTGGTCAAAACTGGACCATACAGACTGCTCCATGCTGAGGGTGCGATGCATCTCACCTGCTACACACAAAGGGTGCGATGCATACTGAAAAGCCCTTCTGTAGGGTGCGATGAGCGAGAGCAGACAAATGGCAGAGGCAGTTTGCTAGGTGGAAACTCAAATAATCTTCTAGAAACTGCTCATATGACACTTGCCTCTCTGAATTCACCCAGGGATGAGTAAGAGATCATGAAATCTCCAAGTGGAACCAAGAACTATCAGTGAAATGACACTAATCAAAATCCCAGAAGCTGACTCACTCTCCTGCAAACATCTATATATGGATCCCTCATCCTAGAGATCCAAAGGCTGGAATTTTGTAATTTGTAAGGAAGTGTTGTTGGTTTCTCTTTGAGACATTGTATTGTTGGGTGATCTTGCTTTGTATGAGGTGAAGAGGGCTTTCATGCTGGGAGGATGATGCTGGATTAGACAGCTGGGTTGTAATCCTCTCTTCTACTACTTCTATCAATAAAGCTATTTGAGTTTTCCTCCATATACTTGTATATTTCTGAATCTTGTATTTGTGTATGCATTTGTATGGTTAATGTACATCTGATTTTGCATTGTTTATAGTTATAGATCTCTATGCTTTGATGGTATTTGCTGCTTTGATTCTACAGGTGTTCTTTGAAGCGGGACAAGTGAGAAAGGAGTGGTGAAGCTCTATCAAAGGAGAGAGGAAACAAGTAAGGAGCCAAGCGAAAGATTGAGGTTGGTACTCTCTACTTCTCTCTCATCTATCTCTCATAAAGGAAAACACAAGTTACTTTGAATTGTTTGTTTCTAAGATAGCTACCCGTCTTAGTGGGACTAGCAGCTCTGAATAGACACTAGTTTTCCCGATAATAGGGTCCATATACAATGTTATAATAACCACATGAAGAACTCGTGAATGTGCATTTACTATTTGTTATTTTAGTTTCAAAGTAAGTTTATATATAAATAAGAGTGCCTTCTCCATTTTAAATGAGGACTCTAAGAGCATATCCCATATTATGATGGAATAAAATAAAACTTCTTGAGATTTTATCTCACATATATTGTAATTTTACAATTATATATATAATATGTCTTGATTTAACTTTATGTTGTTATAGTGTAATTTGCTTCCTTGATTCTTTGGATATTGAGCTCACTTCGTGAGAACATGGTGGCCTTTTGTTTTATTTTACTTCATGCAATTCAATTTCATGATTATCTTTACATTGAGTCAAGTGTGTTTCCTTTTTCTTGTAATGATTCTTTTCAGCTCATAGAATAGTTTTCCTTTATCAGCAACAATTCATGGAAAGAGGAAGTGCCTTGATTATGTCAAGTGATAACTTGGTGACAGTAAGGTCCTAGTAGCATGATCAATGTTCAATTACATGGTCATTGCCAAGAATGATTAAGTAAGCTAGTTTCTTTGTTTCAAAGTTCTTAGATTCATTCCATATTTATAAATGGAATACTTGTTCTTTGAGCTATGCTTGGATTGATTGAAACAAAGTACTATTACACAAAGTTTTTAATCTAGGAATTGAACACAAGGTTACAATATGATTTTCTACAATCATAAGTAGACGATGGTTCAAGAATTAATTGCCTCTATGTAAATCAATTTTGCAATTTAATTAGTTCTTTTATTTCCCAAATATAATTTAGTAATGTCTGTTTCTTAAATAAGATAATTTATAATATGATTATTTAATACTACAAATGATTTAATTTCGTAGATATTGTGTTTGCATTTTACAAATTTACATACTCCATATTGATAATATATAACTTTACTTTTTTTTTTTTTTTTTTTTTTTTTTTTTTTTTTTTTTTTTTTTTTTTTTTTCTGAATTTGACTAATTCTATTAACTTACAAAGCAAGTATACAAAATAGAGTACAAAGGGCAAGGCTTAAGAAGATTTGCTTGTGCACCCTGGCCTTGCCCATTTTCCAGCACCCAAATTGAAGAGATTCAAAATTGGGTATGTTGCTGTACCACTGCTGACACTGTTACATAACATTGATAGACTGAACATAGCTAGACTGAACATTTGATGGACACCAAAACACCAGGGCCGTAGGCTGACCCGGACAAAGACACAGACAACTGGACAAAGACACTTGACACTTGGACAATTACATGTGACACTTGAACAATATAGCCGACACATTGACAATATAGCCGAATTGCACCTGAAAATCCCAACCAAAACAGAAATTACCAGGACGATTTCATTCTTCATCTGTAGACTGGAGCGCCTCTGCAATTTGGCACCCGAAGTGGAGCGTATTCTCCGAATCAGAGAGCTGAATGATCTTATTTGGGCTGTCTTTTTGGGCTGGCTTGCTCGGACCAGCCAGAGTAGCAGCCGCACGCACCGAGGGGCCAACATCAGGATCCAGATTGGGGGCAGGGCGTTCCAGGCCCAGCCCATAAGCATGACGAGGTTTCGACCATCCCGGCCCCGGAATACGCTCAGGCTGAGCCCAACCAATCCCTGCTCCAACCGGAAGGCAAGCAACTGGGGAGTCTTCTCTACTGGAGCGTTGCCCTTCCGGCAGAGGCTCGATACCAGGTTCAACAGTAATGGATACAATCAAAGAGGAATTGACTTGCGGGCAGGGGAGACGATACCTGAGCATGGGTAGCTCCCTTTGGCTTTCTTCAGCAATTGGGCTGCTTTCCTTTTGCCCTCCCACCTCATCGTTGCTGTCCTGAAACCACTGAGGCTGCGAGGTAACCTCTATGGAGGAAGAGGGGGAGTAATGGTCATCTCTCGGTGGAGCTCGGCCCTGAATACCACCCCTCCGGCTGCCCATTCTTGGCCTATCCCTCGGCATCCTTATTCTCCGTCCAATTCCAATACTCTGCGCTTCAACAAGGGCAAAAGCAACCCCCAGAGTCAGTAACGAACTCCACCACCAGGCCCTGACTCCGGCCTCGAGAACCAACTTCCACAATACGAACCAGCTCCAAGAACTGATCCCTGCAACACGGACCAGCTCCAAGAACCAGCCCCAGCAACCAGAATCCGCCCCTCGAGCCAAAAGACTCAGCAAATCCGCTTCTCGAGCAACAAGAATCAGCAACAAGAATTCCAGCATAAAGAACCAGCACCCACTCCAGCGATGAACAGCAGTCTCACAAACAGCAGTCTCCCGAGCAGCCTTCTCGCAATCCCAACTCCTGGAGCTTACACCCCTCAGCTCTGCAATCGCATTGCTGTTTGCGCGGAGAAGGGTCTCCTTACCAGGCTCACGATACTCCCTCCGTCGCGCCATCCTCCACAGTTTAACCTCCCTCTCCACCCTGTCTCCCAACTGCCTCCCTCGAGCCGAGAAGACAGGCATTAATGCCTTCTCCTCGTCGCCTTCAACTGTATTAATTCCGCCTAACGCGTGGTACCACCAGGCCTTGTGATCTTGACTCCCGGCCACGTGATGGCGCGTGCCCTTCCCGCTTCCCTTATGCACCCGCATCCGGGATATTGATAATATAATGTAACATGATTTAGGCATATAAATCTCTGGTTTCTCTCGCACCCTAGGAATACCTTATGGGAAAACCCAAGGGATGCTTCACAATATTCGTGGATGACATACCTAGTATACTCATTGATTTACACTAGTGCACATCACCCAAAAAATTCAAACAATTTACTTCTTGTCATAGAACTAGCCCTTGTCGACGATTAGTTAGTTTAAACCCTTAGGTTGTTTGTATTGATATTAACATATATAATGCAATTTTATGAATTAATTTTTTAAAACTATTGTAACAATTTTTTTAGGATAATGCACATATTTTATGATAATCATACATACTTAGTTATGTCAATGAGACTTGAACCTCGGTGGGGAGGTTTTTATCAAACCCTCCCAACCACTTGGGATACACTCAATTGACTAAATTATTGTAACATATGCCATATAATTGTTATGTTTCCTTACACATCTCTCTCATATTAGGCTTTACCAAGTGCCTCTCATTTTTTGTTTTGTTTGTCAAGTTGTCTGTGATTCTCCAGGCTTGGCCTGTGGCTTGAGGAGCTGCAGCCCAAGGACATCTAAGCCGTCAAAGTCACCCGGGGGTCGCACCCGGCCTGGGCCACAACAACCCTTAGTTGACTGGAATTTTGAGCATGTCTCCTCACCCTAGCACAGGGCACAACCACCCCCCGTGAGGTTTGATCTTGGGTTGCCTTGCTAACGAGGCCCATCCTCAACCGATTGTGTTAATGAGACTTGACACCAAGTGCCTCTCATTTTTTAAATACAAAGTTAGAATAAATTTAAACAAATATTATTCAATTTTTAATCATATGAATGCTTATTTTTCCTTTGGAAATAATTGTTTGAGAAACTCTTGTGAACTTTTCCTTGTGCCAAGAATGATACCTAATGTAAAAGAGGGAATGTAAACTCACTAGTGCCACCTTTATAAAAATTATATCAAAAACTTGTCTAACATGTAGAGTTATCAACCATACTTGAATGAACCTCATAGTTAAAAATATGTACTTCTTTGAAACAGGTTAAAAATTCAAATCTAAAAAGAATAGAATATACAAATCTGTGTAAACTTTCCTCTTAAAAACAAATATGAAACTGAATATCTAAACTTCTCAAAGCCAAAAAGACTTCGAATCTAAGGTTGGGGTTTCGGGCGCTTAAAAGTGTTTATTTGTGGAAGGGGCGAAGTCGAGGGATACAAATAGGGCCTGTCCGTGGGCAAATGGTACTTTGTATTAGTAATTCTAATACTACTAGGGCTTTATTTCAAGGGTGCGACAAGAATGGCGCAGGAAGAACCCCAGAACGGTGAAGCTACTCTGATAGAGAGGCCTATTGATGGCGGGAAGAAGCATGCATTGGAGAACTCATGGACTTTCTGGTTCGACAACCCTTCCGGGAAATCGAAGTCGGCAGCATGGGGCAGCTCACTTCGTTCCGTCTATACCTTCAGGACGGTGGAAGATTTCTGGTGGTAAGGTTTTTCAGATCTTGAAAATGCAAAATATGCTGTTCATCTGGGTTTTCTCTACCATTTGCTCATGTCCTGTATCCCCCTGATCACGCTGTGCAGTTTATACAACAACGTGTTTCTGCCAAGCAAGCTGCCCCCAGGGGCAGATTTCCACTGCTTTAAAGCGGGTATAGAGCCCAAGTGGGAAGACCTTACATGTGCTCATGGAGGAAAGTGGACTGCCACTAACACCCGAGGCGGCAAGGCTGGATTGGATCAACTATGGCTTAACACTGTAATACCCCAACTATCGTACATATCTGTGTGTGTATATGCATTTTTGTGTAGATTCAATTTTGCTCATATAGATTTTGTTATCTGATTTCAGCTGTTGGCCATGATCGGTGAACAATTTGACGAAGGCGATGAAATTTGTGGTGCTGTGGCTAGTATGAGAGCTAGACAAGAAAAAATTGCCTTGTGGACCAGAACTGCCACCAATGAAGCTGCCCAGGTATTTTTTTTTTCATCAAGGGCATGTCTTTGTAATGCGAATCTCTTAGAGATACACTGCGCAGGACGAACGGCCTAGGATCAGTTAACTATTAGATATCAGAAGATAGCAAAACAATTAACCGCATCGAGATTGCATATCCCATGGTATGGGGATCGAACCTGGGTCTTGTGCAAACAGTTTATCTTGATTGTTGTCTTTCTTTTCCTCCCTCTTCTTTACTTCGACACATTCCTTGTCATCTGTTTTAATCGGATCTTTAACCGAGTCTGATTGATTATCATCGTTCAGGAGTTCAGAAGGGTCCATTTCCCTCTCCTCTTCAATTTAATCCAATGATTCACGTTGCTTATCCTCCCTTGCGGGGGCTGAGGATACCATCAAATCTTGCTTCAACTTCGTCCAAATCTCTGTTGATTGGCATCCGAGTCTGATTGGTTCTCATCATTCAGTAGTTCAGAAGGGTCCATTTCCCTTCCCTCTTCAATTTGATCCCATGATTCACCTTGCTCATCCTCCCTTGCGGAGGCTGAAAATACCATCACATCTTGCTTCCACTTTATCCAAATCTTTGTTGATCGGCATTTCCTTTCTTTCTTCAAGACTTACTAACTATGCGGGATCTGCTACTTCCACCACAGGACAGTTTTCCTCAACACCTTGCTACCAAGTGGGCCTTTAGATATATTGCTTTTTGGCGTTATGCTTTTACCCCCCAAAACATTGAGAATATTTTTTGGTAATAGTTTTTGGACAAGATGCCAAAGTGTCCATAGCAATGTTACACGACTCAGACTTGTATAAGATTCATTTGACTATTTGCTTCACGACTCGTATACGATTCAGGAACAACTCGTATAAGACTCAACAAAATACATAAAAAGCTTAAAATATGGTAAATTTTAAGCACAAAAAAGAAACTAATGACATTTCCAATCTTATGCGAGTCTTATGCGAACCTTGGTGAGTCTTGTACGAGTCTTATGCGAGTTGTGGCAAGTCCACGAGTCTTATCCGAGTCTTGGCGAGTCCACGAATCTTATGTGAGGTTGGACGAGTCATCATGGGTTTGAGTCTTAAGTGTGAGTCTTGGCCTTTAGACTCGTTTCAGCTATTGACTCGTGAAGACTCGCGAGTCTTATAAGAGTCTTGAGGTCAATCTCAAGCTCTCAACACACAACTTATTGATTGAGGAGGGTTGTTTTTCTATTCTCACCACTGCCTTTGATAATGGAATTGTTTTTTACTTGTCAAATGATCCACCTTTAACTATATTTCTTTAGGTCAATCGCAACAAACAACTTATTGACTGAAGAGGGTTGTTTTTCTATTGAATGAACTTGTTTTTTATGTAGCACTTTTTTTGTCATTGCTCTTAATAATCACGTGCTTATCATTGGTCTTACCAATTGAGAAATAAGGATAAAGACAACAAAACCAATGTTTATGTTTCTCACTCTTTAATGCGAATGATAAATGCAGTCCCATTGAACAAAAACATGTTAAATTATGCAACTAGGGTCAGATTCTACTTTGGACAACGCAGTTGGTGGAGATAATCATTGCATTGATTTCCTCTTTTAGAGAGGACTAAAATTTACCTAAAGATCACTCAAATCGGACAAGGAGAAGTGTGTTTTTGAATTAAAGCCCACACATGTGCAAATTTTATCAAGGTCAACTTCACCATCATGTAGGCTCATGAAGCCCAAAAGACATGTCCTTTCACCCACATGGATTCATATAAATACAAGAGACCTCAAACCTTATTTGGCACTTCATCACCTCACAACACATCTTCTCTCTCCTATTCCTATTGGTTCGTACAACTCAGATTTGAAGGATTTCTCTCACACATTTGAAGGATAGGTGACTGTTTCTGATTGGGTTGAGTTGCAGGACTATTGTAGGGCGTTGACCAGGGCGAAGTTGACCCTACTTTCACTGTGCTTTTGGGTGGAAAATTTTGATCTCTCAAGGATGCATTGGAGGGCACACAAAATGAGGAATTCTGAGTAATTTGACTAACATTGACTTTCAGGATTGACCGCAGAAAATTGCAGACTTAACAGCAATATTTCTGTCTCCTTTGACTCAAGTTTTGAGTGCAGATTTGGGCTGACTTTGACCATCTTTCAAGGTAACATTTGATTGCCTTTGATTGAGCTCTTGAAGGACTGTTTAGACCATGAAATGTTGACTGGTTAGGGCACACACTGCTCTGGTTCGCTCGGACAAATTTTCACTTGAGTTGACTCCTGTTGACTCTCTTTCTTTTGGATATTGAAATTGGATATTGGATGATGTACTCTTTTTTTGCTGAACATTTGAAGACAATCTAATAAAAAGAAGATCTGTAAGGGTTTTCCCCATAGTGGGTTTTGCACGCCTGCCTCAGCAGCCCCTTCTTAATGGTGCTTCTGTCAGGTATTGTATGCAGCATTTACCTATGAGTGTATAGTAATAAAGAGAATCAACTTGTACTAAGCATTAAGTTACTGGTTGTAGTCAGGGGTGAGTGTCTAGTCATCAAGATCATATCCCTTGGATGCAGCATTTACCAATGTAGGTTAGGTAAGGGTGGCGAATCATAAAATCCATTGGTTTTATACACTCGACCGAAGGAGCACCCCAGCACTAACGGGAATCAAGGATAGGTACCAGAGGGTCTATAGCCATCAGTCAAGCAAACAGACTAGGGTGGTTATTCAGTAGAACAACCTGCCTTATGATCCAGTCACACCTGCCTTCCTCATAATCAGTACTTCAGTCCTTCTTAGCACACCAGCTTTCTTAGCCACCCATCGAACCTTCTTACCTGCCTTCATATTGGTGATTGATCCGGGTTCCTGC
The DNA here is from genome assembly GCA_031772625.1 of Pinus tabuliformis. Taxonomy (NCBI): domain Eukaryota; kingdom Viridiplantae; phylum Streptophyta; class Pinopsida; order Pinales; family Pinaceae; genus Pinus; species Pinus tabuliformis. Next base: position 311,611,629 of record CM062804.1, on the reverse strand, counting down.
TGCCCGATCTCTATCCACCTGTTTACCGGACCTTTACTTACTGCTTTAACCACCCTTGTTAATGCATGGAGTGCTACCTGCCCTAACCACTTGCTTCAGCCAGGAATCTTAGTTAGTTAGTGGTACCGCTATTGAGCTTTCGGGGGACGAGCTTACAGATACAATTGATTGATTTAGACAGCCAGCATTGCTAGGATATGCTTGAATAACGTTAGTGCCTTTACTTTGAGATTTACCCACCTAGAGATAGATAGAGACTTGCCTGCCTTACTTAGACGACTTACAGCAAGCATTTGAGAAGATGGATGGAAGGGCTTCACATAGAGCAGAGAGAGCTGGACTTCAACATAGAGCATTGGTCACGGGCTTCAAATACAACATTCACAGGCAGGCTTCAATAAATAACACTTGCTTTAAGATTCTTAGTGGTAGCAGTATCAGCACTAGTACTCTCTTACTCAGCCTACCTTTACTTACGTGCATGCTATCCACCTATTTTGGTTACCAGACTTTGTGTCTCTTGATCTTGGCTTTCTTTCATTGTGCATTTGCTTAGTTGTTCTATCTAATATTGATCTATTGTCATTGGATAATTGAAGAAGTGAAATTGTTAAATTGGATGCTATTAGATATTGCTGAAGTGATAGTTGCAACATAGAACAAATTGATAAAAAATTAACATGGTATCAGGGGTGAGGTGAAGACAAGCCCAAGAGACATAGAGCAAGAGCATCCATATTTCAAGCAACTGATCGAAAAGGGAAAATATTTTGGCAAATGCCTTCCTCTTTCTTCAAGGAGCATGAGAAGTTGGGTGACTCATCTAACTTTTTTGCATGGATTGGAGATCATAGTCGATAACAATGATGTTTTGGACTTCGTCCAAGGAAGAGTACCTACGCCTTTGGAGAATGCTTTTGCTGCTGTCAAAAGCAAGCATAAGAAAGGTGAGTTAAAAGCAAAGCAAATTATAGCTGATGGTTTACAAGATAATTTACTTGCGTATGTCGGAAATTTGAGAAGGTCTACGGACATGTATGATAAGATAGCTGGCATGTATGAAGTCAACAATTTGAATGAAATCATCTCCTTGACAGATCAACTCAAAGACATGAAGATGAACAAAGGAGCATCTGTGCAATCATACATTATGAGGATATAGAGATCAATTGCAAAGAATTGGGGAAACCACGCTTGACAGGGAATTGGTGATTGTAACTCTTAGAGGTCTCCCTTCTAGTTGGAAACCTTCATTACTACTATAAGCAACAATAATAACTTAATGTCATTTGATGAGATTGTTGGAAAGCTCACTCAAGAAGAATCAAGGATGATATCTAGAGGAAGAATTCAAGGGCCAAATGAAGGAGAGCCCATTGCCTTCATTGCTCAAGGAAAGAAAAAGAATGCAAAGAAAGGAAAGGGAAAGCCATCTAAATCAAGAAGGCCTCCTCAATCCAGTTGAGATTCCAAGGATTCAAGAAGGTGAGATAGAGATGTTGAGTGCTACAATTGTCATCGAAAGGGTCACTATGCTCGAGATTGTCCCGAAAAGAGAGATGCTCCTAGAAGAAACTCTTCAAGATCTTGCAACAATAACTGTGGCTTCAACAACAACATGTCATATGAAAGAAGAGTTAATAGAAGAAATGGATGAAGGAATGAGAGAAGAAGAGACTCCCTCGATGATCGTGAAGATAACTATCGTCCTCCTAAGAGATCAAGAAACTCCAGCTATGAAGGCAATGCTACTAATCAATCTGAATGTATTCTTATTTCCGCATTATCTAGTTCATCTCCTCCGAATTCTTGGGATAGTTGGCTGGTTGATAGTGGGGCCTCTCACCACTTCTCTGGATATAAGGAGGTTCTCTCTAATTTGGTAGAGAGGGAGACCAATTTGAACATTATTCTTGGTGACAATACTACTCATCTTGTAAAGGGCTTTGGTTTTGTCAAATTTCATTTGAGCTTTGGGGATTTTTTTTGCTTCATGATGTATTGTATGTGCCGGGATTGAAGAAAAAATTGGTATCGATATCTGCTTTGGAGGATAAAGGAATGAGGGTTGCATTCATTAAAGGAAAAGTACTTACTTGGCCTATTGGATCTTATATGAGAAATGCCTTCACATTGGGATCTAGGTTTGAAGGACTCTATAGAGTCACTAGAAGACCTCTTCTAGCTATGGTCCATAATACAAATCATCAAAGTGAGTTGTGGCACCAAAGGTTGGCCCATCTACATTATGATGCTCTTCCAAAATTAAAGAAGTTGGTCTTCGGGATCCCCGATGTTCAAGCTCAACATGATGGAGTATGCCCTGGGTGTGCCAGTGGAAAGAAGACAAGGGGACCATTCCCCTCTAGTGAAAACAAGACGAAAGAAATTCTTCATCTCATTCATTTAGATATATGTGGTCCAATGCCCATGCATTCACTTGGGGATCATCTTTATTACATCACCTTCATCGACAATTTCTCAAGGAAGACATGGATATATTATTTGAAGCACAAGGATGAGGCATTCGAAATATTCAAAGAGTTCAAGGCTTTGGTTGAAAATCATACAGGGAAGAAAATAAAGATCTTCAGGTCTGACAATGGCGGGGAATACATCTCAAATGAATTTATAAACTTTTGTAAGAATGATGGAATTAAGGAGACCATTGTGCCCTACACTCCTGAACAAAATGGAGTGGCTGAGAGAAAGAACAGGTCCATTGTAGAAGTTGTTCGAGCCATGCTCCATGATCAAAAGACGCCAAAGTTCCTTTGGGCTAAAGTAACAAACACAACAATATATGTTCAAAATAGTTTGCCTCATTAAGCTTTGGACAACAAGACTCCCGAGGAAGTATTCGTAGTTGTCAGGCCCGATATTGGTCATCCTCAGATTTTTGGCTGCCCCGTATACTTCCATTTGCCGAAGGACCAAAGAAACAAGTTAGAAGCTACAATAAGAAATTGTATGTTTGTTGGATATAGTGAAGATTCTAAAGCATTTAGAATATATATTTCTGGTCAAAGGAAGGTTGAAATTAGCAGGGATGTAACATTCAATGAAGATGCTGCCCTTAGAAGAGCATGGGATCTCCTTTCCCCTCCTCCTTCTGAAGATAAGAGTTTTGATATGGATATTCTAGAAGGTCCTTCTGTGCTTGAATTCGAGAAGGATATCGTTGATGATCCCATGGAGCCTATGGACCCCTTGGATCCTCCTCCAAGTGATCCTCCTACCAGGAAAAGACCACTTTGGCTCAAAGACACACTACAAGATGCCAAGAAACATTCAGTTGCTCGTGGAACTTTCAGGGAAAGCAAGAAGCCATGCATGTACCAAGCATATGTTGTAGCTATGAGCTATATGATCCAAGCTGAACCTATTACCTTTGAAGAAGTCGTGAAAAAACAAGTCTGGAAGGATGCCATGGTTGAAGAATACGAGTCAATAATGAAGAACGACGTATGGGATGTTGTGCTGAGACCAAAAGGAAAATTTGTGGTAACCTCCAAATGAATCTAGAAGATCAAGCACAGGGCAAGCGTTGAAAAATACAAAGCAAGGTTCGTAGCTCATGGATTCTCTCAAAAGGAGGGAGAAGATTACGATGATATATTTGCTCCTGTAGCCTGATATACAACCATTCGTTCGATAGTAGCCCTTGCTGCATGTCAGTGATGGACTCTCCATCAAATGGATGTGAAGATCACGTTCTTACATGGTCTGCTTCAAGAAGAAGTTTACGTTGAACAACCTCCGGGATTTGAAGTTCATGACAGGAATACCCATGTATGCCGATTGAAGAAAGCTCTTTAAGGATTGAAGCAAGCCCCCCGTGCTTGGTATGCTCGTATCAACAATTGCTTCATAAAGTTGGGATTCACAAGGAGCAATGCTGATCCAAACTTGTACTTCAAAATTATCCAAGGTATGCCTCACATTTTGGTATTATATGTTGATGACTTATTCATGACAGGTGCAGACCCTCTCATTCTATAATATTAGAGGAAGTTGGCTTCCGAAGTCGAGATGAAAGACTTTGGTTTGATGCACTATTACTTGGGATTAGAAGTATTACTTGGGATTAGAAGTATGGCAAAAGCCGGGCGAGATTTTCCTTTCACAAGGAAAATATGTTGTGAAACTTTGTTAATTTTAGATAACTATGGTATGTTTTATATGCTTTAACACAATTTACTCCAACCCAATTACCAATTACCAATGACAATTACCAATTATCTTCAGTAGCAATCACATTAACTTATGCACATTGACAGTAGTTGCAGATAGAACATAAAACATATGCAGAAGACAAGAGGACTTAAGATGTGGTAGATGCCATGGACAAACCTCAAAGTGGGAAGTTTCCCTTTGATCAAATCTTCTTATTATTCTTCAATAGTTCAGCAGAGAGAGAGAGAGAGAGTATAAATATCAGAAATACATGCTCAAAACTATTCTGCCAAATTAGCAATCAAATCAATAGTTAATGCAACCCTAACTAGAAAGTCAACAATGGTAAAAGCTGCCCCACAATGTCCTCCAACCAGCTCAGTCAACAGCAAAAGAATGCGGCTTGCCAAGGGAGTCAAAGTCAACCCAAAACTTGCTTGATCAACCTAGTCAAAGCATGTTGTATTTCTGTGGTCAGACCAAAAAGTCAACTTGGTCAAATAGTCCCCAATCACCTCGAAATATGTGCCCAAAGAATGTGGCATTCAAAAATCAAAATTTTGCCCCAAAACAAAAGTCAACGCTGGCCAAATACTCCAAGTCAATGCTTGTCAATGCATGCCCCAATCCTTGAAATTTTCGGCCTTCAAAACCAGTCCAGAAATCTTCCTTCCTTCCGCATGTGCGAAGACAAGAGTCTCCAAGTTGTACTAACCAATCAAGAGAGGAGAGAGAAGACGATGTGATGAGATGAGTGATGTCCAAATGAGAGAGGGTCACTTCTATTTATACAATTCGTTGAGGGTGAGGACATACATCCATTAGGCTTCACGAACCTACATTTGGCTGAGGTCGACCTTGACAATTTGTCCATGAGAGAATAAATTCAAAATTCTATTTATGCTTGTCAAAATGAGATGATCTTTAAATTAAAATTGTACTTCTCGAAAAGAGGAATCCAATGCAATAATCATCTCCATCATATGAGCTGTCCTAAGGTGGAAGTTGACCTAGTTGCCAATTTTAACACTCCCTCTCAACTAGGGAGAATTCCACTTGCTAATCAACCTGTCATCATCATGCCATCCTGTCATCCTGTACCATCCCTGTCATCACTGCTCTGCTCTGCTGAACCATGAAGTAATAATGAAGAAGTGATCTAGAGTGAGTTGTAAGATACCACTCTCCACTGACTATAGTCAGACCTTGATCCCAGATCAAGTTGTTGAACACCATGCATCCTAGTCATAGGGAGTACGACAATACACAATGCTTCCATTGGTAGTGCTATGGTCCCTAACCATCTTTTCCCAACTCATTGGCCAGATGAGAGGTACTTCCCATGAGTCTTGAACTCTATGGGTAGGATGTGTGCCGGGGAATCAACAGGAGAAGGTGAACCACTCATCCTGCTCATATGTCATAGGAGAAGGTGAACCACTCATCCTATGCATATGTCAATCGTATGGGAAGGTGAACCACTCACCCTACATGCATGTGTCCTGGTAGGGGAAGGTGAACCACTCACCCTACACACATGTAAACCATAATGGGGTATCACAGGGGAAGGTGAACCACTCACCTTGTATCCAACGCACCACTAGGGGAAGGTGAACCACTCACCCTATGGTTGCTCATAGCTAGCTCCAAGAAGTACCCCAAGCCCCTAAGAGCTCCCAAAGCTCTGTGTCCAACTCATACAAGACCCTCATAGGAGGGTCGTTCCACGACTCCAAGTCTCTCTCGGAAGGTTAAGAATTTGACCTTCCCCAAAAGCTTTGTGAGAATGTCTGCAACCTGTTCATCCATCCTGATGTGTTGGAGCCTTATTGCTCTCCGTTTTACCATATCCCGGATAAAGTGGTACCTGATATCAATGTGCTTGGAGCGGTCGTGGAACACAGGATTCTCTGATAGACAAATCCCACTCTAGTTGTCGCAAAAGATCACGGTCGTATCTAGCACGTGCTCAAATAGCTCACTGAAGAGCTTCCTCAACCAAACTGCTTCACAACAAGCCATACTCGCAACAATGTATTCGGTGTTGGTGGTGCTTAGTGCAACCGATTTTTGCTTCCTGCTCATCCAAGGTATTGAAGCAAACCCTAAATAGAAGCAACACTGACACATGCTCTTATGATCCACCACATTGCCAGCCCAGTCAGCGGCTGTATATCCATGTAGCCTCAAATTCTCGACAGTTTATCTCAGTCCATAGTGGATTATGCCTTGGAGATATCTCAAGAGATTCTTAGCAGCAATCCAATGAATGTGATAAGGCTCGACCATATATTGACTCAACGTGTTCACAACGAAGTATATGTCCGGATGGGAGTTGCCCAAAAAAATTAGGGCCCCCACAAGTTGACGATACTCGGAAGGGTTCGCCAATCCGTTGCCAACAACACTTCCACATAGCTTCTTAAAGTTGAGTTCCATTGAAGTAGTCACGGACTTGCAGTCCATAATCCCACATCTCTCAAGTAGCTTCACAATATATTTTCTTTGAGAAAGGAAAATCTTACCTGGCTTTTGCCAGACCTCCAACCCTAGGAAATATTGCATCAGTCCTAGGTCCTTCATCTCGAACTCGGAAGCCAACTCCATCTTGCATTGATGAATGAGAGGGTCATCACTTGTTAGAAAGAGATCATCCACATAAAGGACTAGAATGAGAGGTCTGTCCTTTTCAACCTTGAATTATAGGTTCGAGTCAGCATCGCTTCTTGTAAATCCCAACTTCATAAGATAGCTATCGATCCTCTCATACCAAGCCCTAGGGGCTTGCTTCAACCCATAGAGGGCTTTTTTCAACCTGCATACATGTCTCTCACGATCTTGAACCTCGAACCCCTCAGGTTGTTCCACATATACTTCCTCCTTAAGCGAACCATGCAAGAAGGCAGTTTTGACATCCATCTGGTGTTGGTTCCATCCTTTCGAGGCAGCAAGGGCTATAATTGAACGATGGTGGTATGTCGGGAAACTGGTGCAAATATCTCATCATAGTCTACTCCTTCCTTTTGAGAGATGCCTCGAGCTACAAATTTGGCCTTGAATTTCTCAGCATTCCCATCGACTCCATGTTTGATCTTGTAGAGCCATTCGAAGTGACCACTAACTTGTCCTTGGGTCTAGGAACCATATCCCAAGCATCATTCTTCATGATTGACTCGTACTCCTCGTTCATCGCATCCTTCCAAACCTATTGCTTCACGTTTTCTTCAAATATACAAGGCTCAGGTTGTACAATGGTACTCATGGCAGTTAAGTACCCTTGGTACCTATTCGGCTTTTCGCTTTCACGAAATGCCCCCCTTGGTGCAATATGTTTCTCAGCATCGTCAAGAGTATCTTTGAGCCACAGAGGCCTTTTCCTTGAAGTAGAGGGCTCACTAGGAGGTGGATCAATGGGATTCATCAGACCTTCAACATCGGGCATTGGTTCATTAGACGAAGGTTCATCCTGCTTTTCTGCATTAGCATCATCATTGTCTTTCCTAGGGATAGGAAGTTCTCAGATCTTTCTAAGAGCAGAATCTTCATCGAAAGTGACATCATGACTTAATTCCACTTCCCTTTGACCAGACACAGATTTAGCCCACAAATGTTACTTTCTTCCCAGAAGAATCTAGTTTATTTGTTTTCTCTTTTGACACATGAAAATAAACGGGACAACCAAAAATTTTAAAATGAGAAACATCATGTTTCTTACCGGTGAAAACTTCTTATGGTGTCTTGAAGTCCAAAGCTTGATGTGGGCATCGGTTTTGGACATACACAACGGTGTTGGCAACTTCTCCCCATAAGAACTTCAGAAGACCTTGATCATGTAGCATGGCACGAGTGGCTTCTATGATAGTACGATTCTTCCTTTCGGCAACACCATTTTGTTTAGGAGTATATGCAGTAGTGTTCTCCCTCTTAATGCCAACTTCTCTACAATAGTCTTTGAATTCATTCGACTCATATTCAATCCCATTATAGGTCCTCAATGTTTTGATCTTCTTTCCTGTTTGATTCTCGACCAAAGCATTGAAGGAGAGGAACCATTTTGAATACTTCATCCTTCTTCTTTAAGAAATAGATCCATGTTTTGCGAGAGAAGTCATCCACAAAAATAACATAATACAAATATCCACCCAAAGATGTCACGGGCAACATACTTGATAGATCATAATGGACCAATTGAAGAATATTAATGGTTTGAGTCTCACTTGAAGGGAATGGTTCCCTTGTATATTTTCCAGCTTTACATCTCTGACAAACACCTTCATGATTTAAGTTGAATTCGGGCATCCCTGTGATCATCTTCCTTACATCGGGTAAGGCTTTGAAATGAAGGTGAGCAAATCTATGGTGCCATAATTCAGATTGAAGAGAAGTAACACAAGTCATAGCTCCTTACCGACTTCCTCCAACTTGATAGAGACCTTCAACCCTGAATCCAAGAGTGAATGCATCTCTTGGGTAACTTTGCCAAACACGAACCTTCCCATCAATGAATGTTGCCTTAAAACCTTTGTCTTCCATTGCCAAAATAGAAACCAAGTTCTTTTTCAGATTGGGTACATATACCACTTCTTGTAAGTGGAGGGTTTGACCTTGATTTAAGTGAAGAGTAATAGTCCCAATTCCTTTCACGAGATTAAGTGGCATTATCCCTAAGAATAATCTCCATGTTCATCTTCTTTTCAACCAAGTTTGAGAGGCCTTCCTTGTACCCAGTGAAGTGCCTTGAGGCACCACTATCAATCAACCAATGGTCCAATGTATTTGGAGAAGAGGTGGTGGAGAGGGTAGAAATAAGATAAAATTCTTTTTGCTTTACATCATTAACTTCTTCATCCCTGGAGTTTCTTGACTTCTTGGAGAACGAGCATCTCCATTTCGAGCACCGGGAGCATTACTCTTTCCTTTGTTATTGAACCTGTTGTTCCTTTGATTGCCATTGCCTTTGAAGTTGTTGTCATCATCTCTTGGAGTATCCTTCTTGTGATGACATTCTCTAGCGAAGTGGCCAAACCTGTTACAATTAAAGCATCTTCCTTTTATTCCTTCTTTGAATCTTGACTTGAACCCTTGTTCTTGATTCCTTGGACCAACATTGTTCCTTCTCTTAGAATGAGAGAGAAGGCAGTAGGATTGTTTCCATTTGAGGGCATGTCTCTTTCCATCATCCTTATTTCTTCTTGAGTGCATGTGGCCAATAATTCATCAAATTCTGGAATCCTATCATTGTTGAGGATGGTAGTGTTAAACACACCCCAATCTCTTGTAAGGCCTCCAAGTGCAATAACAGAGAGCTCCCGGTCACCAGTGACTTTTCCAATAGATAGGAGATCATTCTTGATTTCGGTAATCCTCATGAAGTAGGATTGGATGGATTCTCCTCTATCCATCTTGATGTCTTTCAACTTGTTCTTGAGAAAGAGAACTTGATTTGCATTATTAACTTTGAATATCCCAACCAACTTTTCATACATCTCCTTAGATGTTTCCAAATCAGAAATATAGGCAACCAAAGGCTTATGAATAGAATCAACAATAATCTTCTTAGCTTTAACCTCACCTTTCTTGTACTTGGTTTCTGTAGCAGCGGATGCATTTGAAGGGGGCTCTTGCTATCCTTCCTTTGACATAGTCTATGGCATCATTCTCTTCCAAAGTCAAATCCAAAGTCATCTTCCATGCGTGATAGTTGGATTTGAAGAAAGATGTAGTCGTCATTGGGACTAGTTCTAAGTCCTTGTCCAACAACTTCCTTTAGTGATTGCTTCACTCTTGCTTGGGCTTTGTTTTATCTTCACCTGAGCTTTGATACCATGATAGTTTTAGATAACTATGGTATGTTCTATGCCTTAGCAAAATTTACTTCAATGTTCCTTATCAACCCAATGACAATTACCAATTATCTTCAGTAGCAATCACACTAACTTATACACATTGACAGTAAATGCAGATAGAACATAAAATCATATGCAAAAGACAAGAGGACATAAGATGTGGCGGATGCCAGGGACAAACCCCAATGTGGGGAAACCCTTTGATCAAATCTTCTTATTATTCTTCAATAGTTCAACAAAGAGAGAGAGTACAAATATCAGAATTACATGCCCAAAACAGTTCTGCCAAATCAGCAGCTAATGCAGCCCTAACCAGAAAGTCAACGGTGGTCAAAGCTACCCCACAACGTCCTCCAACTAGTTCAGTCAACAACAGAAGAATGTGGCCTGCTAAAAGGAGTCAAAGTCAACCCAAAACCTGCTTGGTCAACCTAGTCAAAGTCTACTGTAATTCTGTGGTCAAACTAGAAATTCAACACAACAATCAACTTGGTGAAACAATCCTCAATCACCTTGAAATCTATGCCAAAGAATGCTGCATGTAGAAATCAAAATTCTGCCCCAAAACAAAACTCAACGCTGGTCAATGCATGCCCTAATCCCTGAATTTTTTGGCCTCCAAAACTAGTCCAGAAATCTGCCTTCCTTCCACACGTGTGAAGAAGAGAGCCTCCAAGTTGTATGAACCAATCAAGAGAGGAGACAAAAGATGATGTGATGAGATGAGTGATGTCCAAATGAGAGAAGGGTCACTCCTATTTATATAATTCGTTGAGGGTGAGGAGACACATCCATTGGGCTTGAGCCTACACTTGATTGAGGCCGACCTAAAATTGTACCTCTAAAAGAGGAATCCAATGCAATAATCATCTCCATCATATGAGCTGTCCTAAGGTGGAAGTTGGCCCTAGTTGTCAATTTTAACAAACTTCTAGAGAGATTTGGCATGGTTGAGTGCAAATCCTTGCCTACAACTGTGGAGATGAATTTCAAGAAACTGTGGAGAAGCTGTTGGACCAGACTTAGCAAACCCTTTTGAATATTGACAATTGGTTGGTGCTTTGATGTTTCTCGTGAATACTCGCCCTGACATATGTTTTGCAGTTAACACCTTGAGCCAGTTTATGATCGAGTCTCACCATATACATTGGGTCGCTGCCAAGCATGTATTGAGATATCTACATGGAACTATTAACCTTGGACTGAGATATGCCGCTAGTGACGTTAGATTACATGGATACACAAATGCAAATTGGGTAGGTGATGTTGTCGACAGGAAGAGTACTTCTCGATGCTGTTTTAGTCTGGGATCTGCCTTGATATCATGGATGAGTAGGAAGGAGAAATCCGTAGCCTTTAGAACTACTGAGGCCAAATATATTGCAGCGAGCGTAGAAAGTTGTGAAGCAATTTGGTTGAGGAAACTCTTTGGAGAGCTCTTTGAGTAGGTTTTGGACATGACAATCATTTATTGTGACAACAAGAGTGGGGTTCGTTTGTCAAAGAATATTGTTTTATGTGACAAGTCCAAAATATAGAGATTAGATATCATTTCATCTGAGATATGGTGCAGAGAGGAGTCGCAAGACTTCTTCACATTTCGACAAATGAGCATATAACCGATATCCTCACCAACCAAGCTTTTGCCAAAAGGGAAGTTCTTGGTCTTCAAGGAGCAGCTTGGAATGGTTGAGATGACCCTTTCAAATAAGGGTCCTAGTTGAACACTAAACAACGCTCTTCCCCCCTTGGTTGAGCTCTAAGGGTGAGGAATGGAGCTATAGGGCTCCTAGGGATGAGAGACCTCTGACTGATAGGATGTTGAGACCTGGGATCTCCCCTAGTCAGAGTATGCCCCAATTAGCATCCTGCCCACTTTGTGGGATAACCTCTCCCATCTGGCCAATGGGTTGAGGGACTTGGGATAGAGTGTGATCCCTACCCCTTGCAGTAGGTGGATCTTGCCCAAGTTGGTGGATGCATGTGTTCTACCATTTGACTCTTTAGGGTTAAGATGGATGATCAGGGACAATAGGGTAGAGTGTGATCCTTACCTTTGGTAAGTTGATCTCACCTATTGTAAGAGACTTGGGATAGAGTGTGATCCCTATGCTTGGGGTAGGTTGGTCTTGCCCATTGTCTTTGGTTTCATGTGGTAGCTATGGATCCCCGATGATGATGATGATTCCAGGTGGTAGCAGAGTCTCCCCGATGGTGATAGAGGTAGGATGGTAGTTGGAGCTTCTTCTTTAGATTCGAGAATGTTCAACACGAGACAAGATGGCATGATGATCAATGGACATATATTGACAGATGGAATTCTCCCTAGTTGAGAGGGAGGGTTAAATTATGCAACTAGGGTCAAATTCCACTTTGGACAACTCACTTGATGGAGACAATCATTGCATTGAATTCCTCTTTTAGAGAGGACCAAAATTGACCTAAAGATCACTCAAATTGGACCAGGAGAAGTGTGATTTTGAATTAAAGCCCACACATGTGCAAATTATCAAGGTTGGCTTCACTATCATGTAGGCTCATGAAGCCCAAAAGACATGTCTTTTCACCCACATGGATTCATATAAATACAAGAGACCTCAAACCTCATTTGGCACTTCATCACCTCACAACACATCTTCTCTCTCCTATTCCTATTGGTTCGTACAACTCAAATTTGAAGGATTTCTCTCACACATGTGAAGGATAAGTGGTTGTTTCTAATTGTCCCGAGTTGCAGGGCATTGACTAGCATTGACCAGGGTGAAGTTGACCTCCTTTGACGATGTTTTTGGTTGGAAAATTTCAATCTCTCTAAGCCTCATTGGAGGGCACACAAAACGAGGAATTTTGAGCAGTTTGATTAATGTTGACTTTCAGGATTGACCGCAAAAAATTGCAGACTGTAACAACAATCTTTCTCTCTCCTTTGACTGAAATTTTGAGGGCAAATTTGGGCCACTTTGACTGAGCCGCTGAAGGGTTGTTTTGACCATGAAATGTTGATTGGTTAGGGCACAGATTGCTGTTGTTGACTAGGACAAATTTGCACTTGAGTTGACCCCTATTGACTCTCCTTCTTTTGGATATTGAAATTGGAAATTGGATGATGTACTCTTTCTCTGCTGAACATTTGAAGACAATCTAATAAGAAGAAGATTTACAAGGGTTTTGCCCTGGTCATTGACGAAATTTGTGTCTCTTGTCTCTTGGTTGTCTTTCATTGTGTATTTGTTTAGTTGTTCTATCTACTATTGCTCTACAGTCATTGGATAATTGGAGAAGTGAAATTGTTAAATTGAATGCTATTGGATATTGCTGAAGTGATAGTTGCAACGTAGAACAAATTGATGAAAAATTAACAAAATAGTTCAAAAGAAGAGGACATAAGAAAACGATTAAGAGGAGCCATTCACAATTTTGTCTAATCATTTTCTTTATTCCTTGTGAATTGTTATTCAACTCTACCATCCCCATCCAACATAAATGACAAAGTGGCTTAACAAGTATAGGAAAGTCAATAGGAGGTCTTCTTTAAAGCAAAGCTTTTTATTCTTTACATTCTAGCATTTTTATATCGCTTTTGTTATTACACATAGTGCAAATGCATATTATGTAAAATTTTTGCTTCTATTATTGCTACCCAAACACTTTTGCTGTCAACTCCATGCCCTATATTGTAATGTCTTCTTCTAATGAACTGCCAAAGGGAGGATAGAGTAGCCTATCCAACCCCATAGGCTATAGTCAATTATAAAGGGGCAAATCCATTATTCAATGTTATTTGGGTAACATTGGGTAAATTGGGGCAATTGGAGGAAAACTTGTGAAAGAAGCCATATTTGGGGCAAAGTCGAGGGAAACATGTTAGCCCCTCAAATTAAAATTAGGAGAATAGACCCCAAAGGGAATCTATAAATAAGAGAGGAGAACTTTTTTTCTCCATGGTTGGTGGATATTTTTGTTTTGTGAGCTGAGGTTCTTGAGGGTTTTAAGACCCCTTTATTTCTGATTGGTTTCTGTGGTGAAAGATTTCGCCCTGGCCAATCCCTTTCTCTATTCTGTTTGTCATAATTTTTTGAGGCAACTTTCCTCTGATTTTGGCAAGCAAGTGTTTATGTGGAAGGATTGATCTGTGGAGCAATTCGATTGCACCAAGGTCCTTTAAGATAATTTTAGGGCAACAAAAACCTTGTTTTGGGCTACAAGTAGCTCTTTGTTGCAACATAAGCTTGTTAAGGCCATTTCAGGGCAACATTGGAGCAATACTTTGGCACCATGGTCAGTTTAAGGCAATTCCAGGACAATGATGCCCTTATCTTGCCAACAGAAAACTCGTATTGTGGCAATGTAGGATGTGAGGCAAGTTATAAGGGTAGCAAGGTTCTAGACAACCCTGAAGCTCTTACTGATGCATGCGGTCTGCCTTAGGATGTTCCTACGTGGCAGAAGATTGGTCTAAAAGGGGAACTTTGGGGCAACAAAGTAGCCCTAAGGCATTTTTTGAGGCAACATCTAGGTAGCGACCCTCTTGGAGTGATTTTTATGGCAAACAAGGTTATCTAAGCTAACAAGGATTCCATGGAGTCCTATCTAAGATAGGGGAGACCTATGACGCTATAGCAACGTGGTCATTTGGAGTTAGTCTGAGAGCGAGAAGCTCATCCTGTGATTGTGGACCTTGTTTGAGTATTGTTTAGGGCAACAACTCATCTCTAAGCCATATTCAGGTACAACTTGTGGCAACAAAGTGAAGTTGCAGTTAGAAAAAGGTGTCTGAGCGAGCAACGTCCATTCCAGGATAGCAACAAGGCCCATTAGGGTTCCCTGAAGTCAATAGGACAGCAAGGCAACAAAGTTGCAAAGGCAAAGTGAACAATAACAACAGAAATGTAAGATGGTTAGTTGTTGTTGATAGAGTAATTAGTGTTGTTATTGTTACTAAATTACTGATGCCGTACAACAACCCCTATTTGTGTAATAGCCCTAGGAGTGAATTTATGGAAATTGTAACTTGATGTGTACTTTAGAAAATCATATATTTGTTTACATTATTGTGTTTTCATTGTCATCTCTGTTGAATTGAAAAAATATATTGTGATATGAGAACAAAAGTTGTCATATGTTTGTTAACCCCAAGGGAAAATTCTCCTATAAGGGATATTACAGTGGTAACAAAGTTGTGCATCCTTCTAGCTTGTGAGCATATGAATTTTGTATGTCTCCAGAAGATAGAGAAAACGTTACAATTAGGAGGAAGAGGGTTACCCACAACTGAGCCATGGAAGATAGGGAAGAACAAGAGAACCCTTTTGGCATCTTGAATGAGCTATCAAGGGGGCAACAATAAATAATCCAAGGGAAACGGCAAATAGCTCCATTGTTAGCTCAAGGGTAGCAACAAAGGGCCTAAGAACAACAACAAATGGCCTAGTTTTTTACCCAAGTCATGGCAAATCTAAATATTATAGGTAATAATGTTGCTAATGGATCTAATGGTGGTAGCAAGAGTTTTGTAGAGGGGAGCAACAACCACAATCATGGCTCCTTCAACATTTTTGCACAAGCAAACACAGGGGCAATCCGTAGAAGGAGCCATAAGACTACCCCATTTTTTGGATGGTCAGGGGGCAGCGGCCCAAGGAGCAGCGTAGCAAAATGAAAATTTTATAGAATACTTTCGAGAGTATGCAACACTAGGGGAAGCTGTATGGGCAACCATGACTTTTCATGAGTTCAGTAGCATCAAGTACAAAAATAGGCCCAAGGCACAACAAAATTATGGTCTAATGCTCAAGGTGGGGAAACTGTCCATCCCCTCTTTTAATGTGTCATCCAAGTGCTCCCAACTTAACCTAATGTTGGAAGTAGATGCTCTCAAATTTGCCACATTGCATTTGGAAGGGGAAGTGCATGAATGGTGGTACCATGGACTGGTACCTTGGGACACTCCAACATCACCTCTTATGCAGACTTCACTTAAAGATTGACAGATTAGTTCGACTAAAAGGACCCAGATATACACTTTAGAGAGCTAACATAGCTCACGCTGACTGGGACACCAAAGTAATACATTTCAGAATTCCAATAGAGAGTGGTCATGGTGACAAACATATATGAGCAGAGATTGGTCATGCTCTTTATAGAAGGTTTAGCTAAACCTCTGCATGGGTGGGTCAAGGCTTTTAAATCCACGTCCCTACATGATGCCATCACCATGACATGAGATATGGGAGTTGCAACGCCTAAAGCTACATTCCCATCCAAACCAATTATCCCTCAAAAGGACAAAGAGAAGAAGCCATTCCAGAGGGATTGGACCAGAAAGAACAAGTTGGATCATGAAACTTGAAGCGAACTAAGGAGGAAGAAACTCTGTTTCACTTGCAAAGAACCATGGGAACCAGGTTGTTGATGATTGGGCAAAGGGAAATTCCACTATATTGAAGTAGTGTTTGATAGTGACGATGAAGAAGGTCCAACCTATGTCACATGCTTTAAGTTCGAATTCGAGTTCGACAATAATTAAGTTCGATTTGAATTCGAATTTTCCGATCAGGTTCGAATGAGGTTCGGCATTAGGTTCGACTATACATATTTTTCATATATATATATATATATATATATATATATATATATGACAAAATAATAGAAAATTCAAAACCAGATGGCTTGCAACATTACATAGATATCAACCACAGGCCAAATTGACACACAAGGTATGACAAAAACACTATCAGCAATATTATTACAGAAGTGAGGGAAGATGCTATTGCATAAACCCAGGAGCAAACATAGGATATGCCACTGTAGTAGGTGAAAGTGCTGCCCACAAAAGGATGAAAGGTGACCCTTTATTGCTGCCCAGAAAAGGTAGAGTAACTTGTCTAATGACTCACTAACTGGTAGAATGCTGTCATAATAATTGCAGATCAGCTCTGTCAGCTGGTTGCCATATTTCTGCCAAATCCGACAGGATGCCAATGCCTAAAATAGGTAAGTGAAGGGTGAATATAACTCTGGAGGAATGCACCCTCCACTCTAGTCAAGCATAAAGCATTTAACTGTCATCATGAAGGCATGAAGACTACATGAAAACTTGAAAGAAATTACTGCTAGACTGCTATCATACTGACACCCTCCAGGCTGCCACAACCTGCTAAAATCAACACCTCAAATAGATTTTCAAATCAGGTGTCAGACTGTCATATAATTCTGTTAAGATACTGCCCAAAATAGGATTAGAAACTACCAGAAGCTATGCCTTTCTGACTGCTACACGACTGTACCCTAGTGCTATCATAAACGCTGACATACTTATGAAATCCATTTTTAGAATAGGCTGTAGCCATCCGTTTTCAGAATAGGTTGTAGCCTGTAACAACCCTAAAACAAACCTTGTTCCCAAGTCAACTCCAACCACATGATTCAGACTCATCCCATCAACCAATGGTATCCCAAGACACGTGTAAAAGGAAAAACTACATTTTAACAAATATTAACCCGGACCTAACGGTGGACTTACAAGTTACATAATACATTTTAGCACTGATCTAAAAACATATGGAACACAAATCAGAATGTTGTGAACATATAATTAACTGTGTGCAAAGATAATCACGTGCCTAATAAAAAAAACCAGCGAACCCTAAATCGAACCTTAACAAATTCGTTTAAATTCGCGTTCAGGTTCGTTGAAGTTCGTTCAGGTTCGTTGTAGTTCGTTCAGGTTCGAGTTCGTTCAGGTTCGACTTTAGGTTCGAATTTCAGGTTCGGCGAACCTGAACGAATTTCAAATTTTTTTCAGGTTCGCCGAATTTCGAACCTGAACCTTCAGGTTCGCCGAACCCTGTGACATAGGGTCCAACACTAGCGCCAAGCAATGAGCTGAGCAACTTTGAAGAAGAGAATCCCTTGAGGACGCTAAATAAGATGAAAAGTCTCGTACAAAAATCAAGGGTGCTAGTATCGCCCCTCTTTTAGGAATCCCTAAATATTACACCTTCAGGATCAGGTGGGTCATAAATGGGCAACGGATCACAATTTTGGTCGATGGTGGAGCTACGCACAATTTCATCAATGCAACTTTGGTAGCAAGAAGAGATCTTCCAACAAAGGAGTTTGAAGGCTTCAACGTGATGGTAGCTAATAATGGGTACCTGTTAAAATTGGCAACTAGGGCCGAATTCCACCTTTGGACAATTCATTTGATGGAGATGATGATTGCATTAAATTCCTCTTTTCAAGAGGACCAAAATTGATATATAAATCATCCAATTTGGAGAAGTGGAAGTGTGATTTTGAATTTATGCCCACATATGTGTAAATTGTCTAGGTCAACCACATCAACATTTAGGCTCAAGAAGCCTAATGGATGTTTCTCTTCACCCACAACGAATTGTATATATACAAGTGACCTCTCACCTCATTTGGCATCTTCATCACTCACATTCTCTCTCTTTCTCTCATTGGTTCGTACAACATTGGGCATTCTCTCTCTCTCACACGTGTGGAATAAGGACAAATTTCTGGGCTGAGTTGCAAGGTCGAAAATTTTAGGAAGCAGACCAAGTTTTACCAACGGTGACCAAGGGTTCTTTGACCAACTTCGATTGTGATTTTTGGAGGATCATTATTGTCTTTTTAGGCCACATTTTTGGGCACAAAAATCGAGGGAATTTGGGCAGTTTGACAAGTGTTGACTGCAAAAAATTACAATAAGTTTTCCCTCCTTTCATTGAGTTTGACTGCACTGTTTTGGGCTGACTTTGGCCTTCTAATCAGGTTGAGTTTGAGTAGGGAAGACTTAGCTATTTTAAAGACATTCTATAGTTGCTTTGACCAGCGTCGACTTTCTGGTTAGGGCTGTTGACTGCTACAGGAAATCATAGATTTTGATAGGGCTGTTGACTGCTGTAGAAAATCACAGATTTTGATAGGCTCTAGTGCCTCCTTCCTTCTCCTATTGTGTCATATTTGTAAATCCTTCAATCCTATCCCAAGTTGTTCTTAAGAGGGGATGTTAGGATATTCCGACACATAGGATATAGTTAAGTTCAACTTGGTCTAGTATAGAGTTAGGTATAGAGTTAGGTAAAGTGTGTTTCTTTACCGTTGTACATTTTGTAACTTACAATCCGACGGTCACGATATGTAGTGATCCGACGGTTCATTCTCTCCTTGGTATTACCGACACTTGATCCGTGGCTTGACACCCGATTGGTCCATGAGTTCTATTTAAAGCGCATGGAGGGTCATTTGTAGGGTAATCCGTGCATGAGAGAAACATATGTAAATTTTCATTCTTTTATTAATAAATTGCCTGAAGTGGCCGCGTTGGCTCATGCCGTGGACTGTTTCCCTCTTTGAGGGTTTTAACCACGTCAAAATACTGGTGTATTGATCTGCGATCTGGTTGTGAGCGGTGTCCTTTCGGTGTTCTGTCTGAGGAACTTACCCTGTAAATTCCTACATGGTATCAGAGCTATTTGAGGGCCGCGTCCGTTGGTGATCCAAATCTGAAGCCGGTAGAACTGCATCCGACTGCCGTTTCCTAGATCTACTGTTTCTGACTGCTTTCGGGCCGAGAGGACTGCTCTGTTGTGTTGGGAACATCTGTTCCAGTGAGGAAGCCCTTTCGTTTCACGCGAAAAGGTTTCCGGTAGCCCTAGCTGCGTCATTTTTAAGATCTGGAGGTATATAGTGTTTATTTGCAGTTTACTGTTATTTTCTCTTTGTTTATTTCGGTTTCGGTTTATTTAGCTTTTTTATTACCGGATCTATACCTTCCATATCTGCGTATGCTCTTTGCCCTGCGACTCTGTGCGATCTGGGCAAATCAGAAACAGAAAGGAAGGATTTTTCTCATGCGTATGCTCTTTTCCCTGCGCCTTAGTGTGATCTCGGAAAATCAGAAACATTGAGAAAAATATTTAGTTTTTCGGCTAAAGCTAACTTTGAGCCGCAATGTTCATTTTTGAAAATATTTAGTTTTTTGGGTAAAGCTAACTTCGAGCCGTAAAGTTCGTTTTCTTTGCATGTCCGTGTTGGGTTTTGTGTTTTTTGTTTTGCAGGGAAAAAGAGCTTTCTCAAAGCAAGCACACAACCCAAAGCACCCCCCCCCCCTCTCTCTCTCTCAAATTTTTTGTATAGATCAATTGGTTTAAAGCTATTTTAAGAGAGTAGAGGTCTTGGGTTCAAGTCTCCATTTTGTGGGGGCGGACTTTTTCATTTCCGCACATTCCCGCACTTCGTCGGCAACTTCAACAACTTTTTTTCAAAAAGCCATAACTTCTTCATCCGGAAGCCGTTTTTTTTAAACCAGCCTAATTTTTTGAGATCTATCCATTGGAACACTTATTTTCAGCATCTTTAGCTTCAGTTTCCATTGAAATGGAAAGTCAATACCAAGTTACCCTTGACAGCACCAACTACTTCCAATGGTTGGCTTACATTGAGGATTTACTTAGAAGTAAAGGTCTCTACAGAATAGCCTCAGGCCAAGAAAAGAAACCGAAGGATGAAGATAAGGCTGTTAAATGGGAAAATAAGCAAGATCAAACACGTGGATTGATAGGGATGTCTATTTCTCCAGCTCTTAGATTCCATATTGCAGAAATTGATACTCCTGATGAAGCAATGAAACAAATCAATAAAGTTTTTGGGATTAAAAATGAAATTAGAGCCCATCAACTTGAAAATGAGTTGCTTACATTGGACCCTAATAATTTTTCTTGCATTGAAGATTTCTTGTCCAAGTTCAAGACCCTTAGATATCTTTTGGAAGGTGTTAAAGTTAAGAAAGAAGATAATAACCTTATCTATTCCATTCTTACAAAGTTGGGACCAGCCTACTCTGTGTTTGTTTCCACCTTCCATTCTACAAGAGAAGCCTTCATTTCTCAAGGAACAGATTACAAGCCCCCTTCCTTTGACTCTTTTTGTGATTCTTTAATAAGAGAACAAGAAAAACTCTTACACCTTGGTCTTCTTAATCTTGGAAACTCTTCCAAGAAAGCGTTAGCCGCCCATCAGCAACCAAATTCAAAGAATCCTAAGAAGTCATATCTTAAAAAGAATGGTTCTAAACCAAACAAGGGTCCTAAGCAATTTCAGCCCCAAAATGAAAAATCATTTCAACAAAATGATAAGACAAATAAAAACAAAGGGAAGAAGACTGATAGACATTGCAATTTTTGTAATCGAGATGGCCACTTAGAATCAAAATGATTTAAGAAGATGGAAGCCTTGGAAGCAGCAATGAAGAAGTATAACATCCATTTGGGGCAATCTTCAACTTCAACTTCATCTTCAGGAATGGCACTTTCTGCATGTGGTTGTCAAGCATCTCGGTCTGGCTATGCATTAAATGTATCTTCTTCTTCTCATTCTCATGAGTGGCTCATTGATTCTGGAGCTTCTTATCACATGGCCAAAAACAAAGCCATGTTTTTTTCATTAAATGATTGTAACACCAAAAACATATATGTTGGTGATGATAGATCTCTTAATGTTGTAGGGACTGGAACTGTTCATCTAGACAATGGTCAGTTTAATGATGTATTATGTGTTCCAACCTTATCCTGCAACCTTCTATCTGTATATCAGATAACTCATTCAGGGGAAGGTAAAATCGTTGAATTTTCACCTCCTGATGTTGTAATCAAGGACTTAAGAGATCCTAAACAGATTTTGGCTACTGGTATTGCTGATGATTCTACAAGGTTGTATAAGTTTCACAACTTTGGGTCATCAAATCTTCCCTTAGTATTTGTTGCTCATAACGATGAAGTGAGCAAACTTTGGCATGAGCGATTTGGTCACTTAAACTATCGCTCCCTTCAGCATCTGTGTAAAGAAAATATGGTGACAGGTCTTCCTCTGGTATCTTGCAGAGATGGTGTTTGTTCCGGATGTGTACTCGGAAAACATCATCGGGACAGTTTTGAAAAACGTGCCTCTTGGCACGCCTCAGCCCCTTTACAGCTTGTGCATAGTGATTTATGTGGTCCACTTCCTGTTGCTTCATTCTCTGGCTGCAAGTATTTTTTAACTTTCATTGGTGATTTCTCCAGACACACTTGGGTATACTTCTTAAAACTCAAGAGTGAAGTATTTAACACTTTTTTGGTCTTCAAGGCCTTTGTTGAAAAACAATCTGGACATCAAATTCTTAAGTTAAGATTTGATAATGGCGGAGAATATGTTAAAAACACATTCATCAACTATTGCACTGAGAATGGAATTCAAATGCAACATACTGTTCCATATACTCCACAACAAAATGGTGTAGCTGAAAGGAAGAATCGCATCTTAAAGGAAATGGCTAATTGTATGCTACAATCTAAAGGACTTGGTCTTAGTTTTTGGGCAGAAGCAATTAACTGTGCAAATTACATAATAAATCGCACTCCTACTAAGGCTTTAAAGAATATCACTCCAGAAGAAGCATGGAGCTCAATCAAACCAGATGTAAGTCACTTTCGTGTTTTTGGAAGTGAAGCGTGGGCCCATATTCCAGATGAAAAACATAAAGCTTTAGAACCTAAGAGTGAAAAATGTACTTTTGTTGGATATTCTGAAGATGTCAAAGGCTATAGACTTATTCCATTTAAGTCCAAAAATGTTATCATTAGAAGAGATGTAAAATTTGATGAAAATATATCGGCCTGCGAGCCTAGTCCGGCGATTGTGCCACCTCTCCCTATCTCTTTTACCTTTGAAAACATTTCTTCTTCAGATGATGAAAGTGAGGATGACAATCCTCCCCCACCACCTCAGGATCCTCCTTCAGCTCCTGAGCTTCCAAAATCGGTTCGTGCTACTCGAGATGCAGTAGGTGATCTTGCCGGTGATCCTACAGATCAGCGACGCACACGTTCTCAGTTCGAGAGAGCCTCTTCTTTACTGGCTCAAGCTCCAGTAAATTATGATCCTGACACCTTTGCAGAAGCTTCAGGCCATCCAGATTGGGAAGCAGCTATGAATGAAGAATATCATTCATTGTTGGCAAATGATACATGGGATCTTGTTTCTTTACCAAAGGGACGAAAACTTGTTAGATGCAAATGGGTTTACAGAACCAAGTATGGACCAGATGGGAAAGTTGATAAACATAAAGCTCGTCTTGTTGCTAAGGGTTTTTCACAGGTTGAAGGCATTGACTACACTGAAACCTTCTCCCCTGTTGCCAAAATGAACTCTATCCGCCTTGTTCTTTCCCTTGCTGCCTCTTTCAAATGGGAAGTCCATCAGATGGATGTTAAATCTGCCTTCTTGCATGGGGACTTGCATGAAGAAATCTATATGGAACAACCCATTGGCTTCATACAAACAGACTCCAGCCTTGTATGTCGACTTAAGAAATCCCTTTATGGTCTCAAGCAAGCTCCTCGGGCTTGGTGTGCCAAAATGGATAGCTTTCTTTTAGAATCTGGCTTTTCTAGGTGTCATTCTGACAATACTGTCTACACCAAGAAAGTGGGCAACTCTCTTATCATTCTTGTTCTTTATGTTGATGATCTTATCCTTACTGGTAGTGATCCCAACCTTATAAACCATGTGAAGTCTAGCCTTAAAAGGAAATTTGAAATGACAGACTTAGGACACTTACACTATTTTCTCGGTCTTCAAGTCTTGCAATCCAAGGAGGGTATTTCCCTTTCCCAGTCCAAGTATGCTTGTGATATTCTACGTCATTTTTCACATGGAAGACTGTAAGCCAGCCCCTTCTCCCTTTCAGTCTGGAGTCAAACTTTCAGTCACTTGTACTTCTCCTGAAGTTGATGCTACCTTATACCGTCAACTTGTAGGAAAACTTTTGTATCTAACCAATACTCGTCCTGACCTTTCCTTTGCTGTTGGCCTTGTTGCTCGGTTCATGCAAAACCCCCGTGAAAGTCATTGGAAAGCAGCTAAAAGAATACTTCGTTATGTTCGAGGTACAGTTCAGTATGGGATTCATTACAGTGCCGAAGCATCTCCTCTATTGGTTGGTTTCACTGATTCCGATTGGGCTGGTGACCCTGATGATCGGAAGTCTACTGCCGGTTATGTGTTCACTCTTGGTTCAGGACCTATTACATGGGCTTGCAAGAAACAAGGTGCCATTTCTCTTTCATCAGCAGAAGCAGAGTATCGTGGTGCCGTAGAAGCTAGTAAGGAAGCCTTGTGGCTTCGTCAGATCCTGTCAGAGTTTGGCTTTGAGCAGCAACATCCGACTACACTTTGGTGTGATAATCAAAGTGCCATTCAGCTATGCAAAGATCCAGTCCAACATCAGCGCAGCAAACACATTGAACTGCACATGCACTTCATCAGAAAGCTCATTCACGACCATGTTCTTGAAGTGCAATATTGTTCAACAGATGATCAAGTTGCAGACATCTTCACAAAGGCTCTCACAGAGGCGAAGTTCACTAAACTTCGATTTATTGTTGGAGTTCAGGAAGTTGTCACTAAGGGGGGATAGGCTCTAGTGCCTCCTTCCTTCTCCTATTGTGTCATATTTGTAAATCCTTCAATCCTATCCCAAGTTGTTCTTAAGGGGGGATGTTAGGATATTCCGACACATAGGATATAGTTAAGTTCAACTTGGTCTAGTATAGAGTTAGGTAAAGTGTGTTTCTTTACCGTTGTACATTTTGTAACTTACAATCCGACGGTCACGATATGTAGTGATCCGACGGTTCATTCTCTCCTCGGTATTACCGACACTTGATCCGTGGCTTGACACCTGATTGGTCCATGAGTTCTATTTAAAGCGCATGGAGGGTCATTTGTAGGGTAATCCGTGCATGAGAGAAACATATGTAAATTTTCATTCTTCTATTAATAAATTGCCTGAAGTGGCCGCGTTGGCTCAGGCCGTGGACTGTTTCCCTCTTTGAGGGTTTTAAACACGTCAAAATACTGGTGTATTGATCTGCGATCTGGTTGTGAGCGGTGTCCTTTCGGTGTTCTGTCTGAGGAACTTACCCTGTAAATTCCTACAATTTTGACTTGAATTTGGCAAGTCAATTTTGACTATTGTACTCTCTCTCTTCGCTGAACATTTTGATATAATAATAAGAAGAATTGATCAAAGGGTTTTCCCCACATTGGGGTTTTTCCCTGACATCCCGCTAAATCTGGTGTCCTCTTGTCTTGGCTTGTCTTCTGCATTTTGTTTCATGTTCTATCTACTTTTACTGTCAATGTGATTGCTACTGAAAATCTAAATTGGAAATTTCTATTTCGCTGCTTAAGGAACATTCAAGTAATTGTGCTAAAAATAGAACATACCATTGTTAACTAAAATTAACATGTTATCAGAGCCCAAGTGAAGACAAAGCCTAAGCAAGAGAGAGAAAAGCAACCACTAAGAAAGCGCTGTTGGACAAGAATATTGGTCTAGCTTTAATGACGACAACTACATTATACTTAAAATCTGAGGATAAGCTCAAGGACAAATCTGATTATCATGCATGGAAGATGACTTTGGATTTGAATTTGGAAGAGAATGATGCTATGGACTATGTGCAGTGAAAAGTGGTGGAGTAAAGCTAAGAATTATCATTGATTCTATTCAAAAGCATTTGGTTGCCTATATTTCTGATTTGGGAACATCTAAGAAAATGTATGATAAGTTGATTGGGATGTTCAAAGTAAACAATGCAAATCAAGTCCTCTTTCTCAAGAACAAATTGAAGGATATCAATATGGATAGAGGAGAGTCTATACAATCCTACTTCATGAGGATTACTGAAATCAAGAATGATCTTCTATCTATCGGAGAAGAAGTTGTTGACAGGGAGCTCACTCTCATTGCTCTTGGAGGTCTCACAAGAGCATGGGATGTGCTTAACACCACCATACTTAACAATGACAAGATTCCTAGTTTTGATGAATTATTGGCTAGATGCACTCAAGAAGAAACGAGGATGATGGAGAGACACAAGACTTCAAATGGAAATGAACCTACTGCTTTCTCTACTCATGCAAAGAGGAAGAACAATGTTGGTCCAAAGAGACAAGGTCAAGGATTCAAGCAGGGATTCAAAGAAGGAAGAAAAGGAAGGTGCTACCATTGCAATAGGTTTGACCACTGTGCTAGAGAGTTTCCTCACAAGAAGGATACTCGACGAGATGACGACAACAACAACAACAATCACAACAATTTCAAAGGCAATGGCAACCAAAGGAACAACATGTTCAACAACAAAGGAAAGAGGAATGCTCCCACTACTCGATATGGTAATGGTCGACCTCCCAAAAGGGTGAGAAACTCCAAGTATGGGGGAATTAATGTTGTAGAAAAACAAAAAGAATTTTATCTTATTTCCGCCCTCATTACTACCTCTCCTCTGGACACTTTGGATCATTGGTTGATTGATAGTGGTACAAGGAGGCCCTCTCAAATTTGATTGAAAAGAAGACAAATTTGGAGATCGTACATGGAGACAATACCGCCTACCTCGTGAAACGCATAGGGATTGTCACTCTTCACTTAAATCAAGGTCAAATCCTTCATCTACAAGAAGTATTGTATGTACCCATTTGAAGAAGAACATGGTGTTTATTTTTGTGATGGAAGATAAACGCTTCAAGGTAGCATTCATTGATGGAAAGGTACATATTTGGCAAAGAAACCCTAAAGATGCATTTACACTTGGATTTAGGGTTGAAGGTCTCTATCAAGTTGGAGGAATTCTTTTGGGAGCAATGACTTGCGATGCTTCTTCTCAATCTGAATTATAGCACCGAAGATTTGCTCACCTTCATTACAAAGCCTTACAGGAAGATGGTCACAGGTATGCCAGAATTCAACATAGATCATTAAGGTGTTTGTCAGGGTTGTGCAGCTGGAAAACATACAAGGGGACCATTCCCTTCAAGTGCAAGTCAAACTAACGACATTCTTCAATTGGCCTATTCTGATCTATCTGGTATGTTGCTCGTAACATCATTGGGAGGATACTTATACTATGCAATTTTTGTGGATGACTTCTCTCGCAAAACATGGATCTATTTCTTGAAGAAGAAGGACAAAGTGTTCAAATGGTTCGGTTCTTTCAAAAGCTTGGCTGAAAATCAAACAGGGAAGAAGATCAAAATATTGAGAACTGATAATGGAACTGAATATGAATAAAATGAATTCAATGACAATTGTAGAGAGGTTGACATTAAGAGGGAGACCACCACTCCACATACTCCTGAGCAAAATGGAGTTGCTGAAAGGAAGAATCAAACAATCATAGAAGCTACCCATGCCATGCTTCATGACCAGGGCCTACCAAAGTTCTTAGGGGAGAAGCTGCCAACACTGCCGTATATGTTCAAAATAGGAACTCGCATCAAGCATTGGATTTCAAGATACCTGAAGAAGTTTTCACTGGTAAGAAACCTGATGTTTTCCATTTTAGAATATTTGGTTGTCCCATGTACTTTCATGTGCATAAAGAGAAAAGAAACATGTTAGAAGCATCTGTGAAGAAAGGAATATTTGTGGGCTACAGTGAAACTTCGAAGGCATATAGAATCTATGTTCCTGGTCAAAGAGAAGTGGAAATAAGCCATGATGTCACTTTCGATGAATACTCTGCCCTTGGGAAAGCCAAAGATCTCCCTATCCCAAGGAGGGACAATGAGGATGCTGCAGGAAAGCAGGATGAATCTCTGACAGATGAACTGATGCCCGATGGATCCCATTGATCCACCAATGGGTGATCCCTCTACCTCAAGGAAAAGACCTTTGTGGCTCAAAGACACTCTCGAAGATGCTAAAAGACATATTGCTCCAAGAGGGACATTTCGTGAAAGTAAGAAGCCGAACAGGTATCAAGGGCACTTAACTGCAATGAGTACTATTGTTCAATCTAAGCCATGTACGCTTGCAGAAGCTGTGAATCACCAAGTATGGAAGGATGCGATGAATGAGGAGTACAAATCAATCATGAAGAATGATGTTTGGGATGTGGTTCCTAGACCCAAGGACAAGTTTGTTGTCACTTCTAAATGGGTTTAGAAAATCAAACATGGAGTTGATGGGAGTGTTGAAAAATACAAGGCTAGGTTCATTGCTTGAGGCTTCTCTCAAAAGGAAGGAGTGGACTATGATGAGATATTTGCATCGATTGCTCGATATACCACTATCCGATCTATTATTGCTCCTGTTGCCTCTCAAGGATGGAGTCTACAACAAATGGACGTTAAAATTGCTTTCTTGCATGGCTCGCTTAAAGAGGAGTCTACGTAGAACAACCTGAGGGGTTCGTAGTACAAGATCGAAGGACACACGTATGCAGGTTGAAGAAAGCCTTCTATGGGTTGAAGCAAACCCCTAGGGCTTGGTATGAGAGGGTTGATAGCTATCTTATGAAGCTGGGATTTACAAGGAGTGAACTTGATCCTAACCTATATTTCAAGGTTGAAAAGGACGTGCCTCTCATTTTGGTCCTTTATGTAGATGATCTCTTTTTGACAGGTGCAAACCCTCTCATTTATCAATGCAATAGGGAGTCGGCTTCTGAGTTTGAGATGAAGGACCTAGGTGTGATGCATTACTTACTAGGCCTGGATATTTGGCAAAAGCTAGGTGAGATTTTCCTTTCTCAAGGAAAATATATTGTGAACCTGCTCGAGAGATGCGAGATGGTGGATTGCAAGTCTATGTTTACTCCGATGGAACTCAACTTCAAGAAGCTATGTGGAAGTGCTTCTGGGCCCGAATTGGCAAATCCTTTCGAGTATCGACAACTTGTGGGGGCTTTGATGTTCTTGGTAAACTCCTGTGACCTGTCCGGACATATGATTCGCTGTGAATACATTGAGTCAATTTATGGTCGAGCCTTGTCACATATATTGTATTGTTGCTAAAAATCTCTTGAGATATCTCGATGGCACAATCAACTATGGTCTGAGATACGCGGTCGGGAATTTGAGGCTACATGGATATACTGATGCTGATTGGGCTGTGAATGTGGTGGATCATAAAAGCATGTCTGGATGTTGCTTCTCATTGGGGTCTGCTTCAATATCATGGATGAGCAGGAAGCAGAAATCGGTTGCTTTAAGCACTGCTTAGGCCAAATACATTGCAGCTAGTATGGCCTGTTGTGAAGTTGTTTGGTTGAGGAAGCTCTTTAGTGAGCTATTTGAGCATGTGCTGGATACCATTGTGATCTACTGCAACAATCAAAGCGGGATTTGCCTTTCAGAGAATCCCGTGTTCCACGACCGCTCCAAGCACATTGATATTAGGTACCACTTGATCCCGAAAATGGTATAGCGAGGAGTAATAAGGCTCCAACACAACATGGCTGATGAGCAGTTCACAGACATGCTTACGAAGCTTTTAGGGAAGATCAAATTCTTAGCCTTCCGAGAGAGACTTGGAGTCGTGGAAAGACCCTCCTATGAGGGTCTCGCTTGAGTTGGACACTGAGCTCTGGGAGCTCCTGGGGGCTTGGGGTACTTCTTGGAGCTATGAGTGACCATAGGGTGAGTGGTTCACCTTCCCCTATTGGTGCGCTATGTACAGGGTGAGTGGTTCACCTTCCCCTGTGATACTCCATGGTTGACATGTGTGTAGGGTGAGTGGTTCACCTTCCCCTATGTATGATGACACGTGTAAGGTGAGTGCCTCACCTTCCCCTATGATTGACATATGCATAGGATGAGTGGTTCACCTTCTCCTATGGCATATGAGTAGGATGAGTGGTTCACCTTCTCTTGCTAATGCCCCAGCATACATCCTACCCATGTAGTTCGAGACTTATAGGAAGTACTTATCATCTAGCCAATGAGTTGGGAAAAGTGGTAGGGACCATAGCACTATCGATGGACGCATTGTGTACTGTTGTATTCCCTATGTCTAGGATGCATGGTGTTCAACAACTTGATTTGGGATCAATTGAGGTTCTACCTTTGGACTGACTTTCGTCATTGGAGAGTGGTAAGGTCTTGCGACTCTCTTGTTCAAATTATTCTTCATTATTACATCATGGTTCAACAGAGTAGAGATGAGATAGCATGATGATCGATGATGACAAATGGATTAGCAGGTGGAATTCTCCCTAGTTGAGAGGGAGTGTTAAAATTGGCAACTAGGGCCAAATTCCACCTTGGGACAACTCATTTGATGGAGATGATGATTGCATTAAATTCCTCTTTTCGAGAGGACCAAAATTGATATAAAGATCATCCAATTTGGACAAGTGGAAGTGTGATTTTGAATTTATGCCCACATATGTGCAAATTGTTCAGGTTAGCGACATCAACATGTAGGCTCAAGAAGCCCAATGGACGTGTCTCTTCACCCACAACAAATTGTATAAATACAAGTGACCTCTCACCTCATTTGGCATCTTCATCACTCACACATTCTCTCTCCTTCTCTCATTGGTTCATACAACATTGGGCATTCTCTCCCTCTCACATGTGTGGAATAAGAAGGACGAATTTCTGGGCTGAGTTGCAGGGCCGAAAATTTTAGGAAGCAAACCAAGTTTGACCAGTGTGACCAATGTTGATCGTGATTTTTGGAGGATCATTTTTGTCTTTTTAGGCCGCATTTTTGGGCACATAAATCGAGGGAATCCAGGTAGTTTGACTAATGTTGACTTTAGGGTTCACTGTAGTTTGATCGTAGAAAATTACATCAACACTTCTCTCTCCTTTGACTGAATTGTTTTGGGCTGACTTTGACCTTCTAATTAGGCCGAGTTTGATTGGAGAAGACCGAGCTGTTTTAAAGACATGCTATTGTTGCTTTGACCAATGTTGACTTTTTGGTTAGGGCTATTGACTGCTGCAGAAAATCACAGATTTTGACAGGGCTGTTTTGACTTGAATTTGACAAGTCAATTTTGACTATTGTACTCTCTCTCTTTGTTGAACATTTTGATATAATAATAAGAAGAATTGATCAAAGGGTGTTCCCCACATTGGGGTTTTTCCTTGGCATCTGCCAAATTTGGTGTCCTCTTGTCTTGGCTTGTCTTCTGCATTTTGTTTCATGTTCTATGTACTTTTACTGTCCTCGGGGTAGTATTCTATTACCTTTTTTGAATGAAACATTGTAAATTTCTTACAACCAATGTAGAAAAAGGTAGATTTTAAACTTGATTCCCTTTTGTACATAAAGGCAGGAGAAGAAAATCACCACTCTATTGCAGGATGATTTTATTATTTTATTACAGATCACTTGGTCTACTAGATCATATTGAGTAGCAAAATTGGGTAAATATTATGAGGGTTTATAACGAATGGGTATCCCCCTTTGAGGGTTGAAATTGTAAATGATTAATGGTTAATGTGATTGCTACTGAAAATCTAAATTGGAAATTGCCATTGGGTTGCTTAAGGAACATTGAAGTAATTGTGCTAAGAATAGAACATATGATTGTTAACTAAAATTAACAATACAACATGGCTACTACGCAGGTGAACCCATGTTTGAGCATAACATTAGGTAACTGCACATTCACCAATGATTTTTATGTAGTAGGACTCGTAGATACCAAGTTGTGTTGGGGATTCAGTGGTTACGTTCGCTGGAAGGTTCTCAATGAACTACCGGGCGGTGGAGATGGAATTCAGGGCATCGAATGGTAGCAAGGTAGTATTGAGAGGTATGTCTAATGCCGTCCCTTGAACTGCTTCAGGTAGAAGGATGTAGGCCATATTTAGGCATGAAGATGTAGCTTATGCAGAAGAATGTATGATTACAAACCAGAAAACGTCAGTATGAGGTTGACATTCAATTATTGTTGAATAAGCATGGCCATGCGTTTGGCGATATACCCCTAGGGAGGGCTCCTAACAGAGGCTTTGAGCACACCATAGAGCTAGAAGAAGGGCCCAAACTTGTAATCACCACACCTTACAAGCAACCAAAGAAATTTAAGGACGAGATAGAGAAGGTCATTAAAGAACTTCTAGCTATGGGCCACATTACACCTAGTTCAAGCCCATTTGCTTCATCGGTAGTTTTTGTAGAAAAAATGCACATGTAAATCCCTCCATGGTTTCAAATTTGTTTTTAACAAGTTTATTGTTGATTTGAACTTGAATTTAAAATCTCAAAATGAAACACACAAATCTACTCTACTTTCACATTTTCTAAGAAATCACACATGCATGCATAAAATTTAGACACAATATGATTGGTCAAACTTACCCTGGAAAAATCACGAAGGGAAAACCAACGAGGAAGAGATAATATAATTTGTTGTTAGATAATTTTACAACATTAATTAACAATAATTAAATTTAGTTATCTCCCTTGAATTTTGTGCTTGAGTTTGGCTTGAAATTCATGCCGACAATCACTCAAATTTCTGCCGAATTAGTCTTGAAATTTGTATTGAATCAGCCTCAAAGTCCACGCAGACAGTTCCTTGAAAAAGCTGCTCAGACTGCCTTGAAAAACACGCTCAGGCAACCATGAATTTCAGCCTAACTAGTCTCAAAAATTGCATTGGTGCACAGTCAACAAATCAAGAAGATGCCTCGATATGTGTGCCCCATGTCCTTGAGGTCTGCGCTGATTTTCTTGTTGCTATGCTATTGTACACTTCTTTCTTTGTTGGGATTTTCTTTCTCAACCTCCTTTTCTCCTTTCTTTTCCTTCCCCTTCACTTTTCCAAGTCTCATGAAGAAAAAATCTACCTCTTCACTCCTCCTTTTATAAACTCTTTAATTACTAAAACCATTAGCCCTTGATCTCAATGGCCAAGTTTAAATCTTGCCATCTCAAGATCAACGGTTGTGACTTAATCTCTCATTGAGGTGACTTCAGTCACTTTTAGAAAAAACCACTTTCTAAAATCACTTAAGCCTATCAAACTTTATAAAGTCACTTTTAGTAATTAAATAGAAAAAAGCCACTTTCTAACTTTATAAAATCACTTTAAAAATAAAGTCAACTTTTCAGAAGGGGTTCGCTTTACCACTTTTCCTTGGCTAGGCACAAAGCACTAGGAAACACTTCCTTGGTACCATTTCTCAAAAGTTTTGGTGAAGAAGAAGGATGTCACATGGAGGATGCACATTGACTATCGAGCATTGAACAAAAAGACCATCAAAAACAAGTATCGTATTCCCAGGATCAACGAACCATTGGATGAATTGCAAGGAGTGGTATATTTCTTGAAGATTGATATGCGGTCAAGATATCATCAAATCTATATTTGGGAGCAAGATGTGCACAAGATGACTTTTTGGTGCCACTATGGACATTTTCAATTCTTGGTCGTGCCATTTGGGTTAACTAATGCACTAGCCACCTTCCAGTATTATATGAATCACATCTTCAAGAAGCAAAAGAGGAAATTCTTACTGGTGTTCTTCGACAATCTCCTCATATACAACAAAACATGGAAGGAACACTTGGGACATCTGGATGAGATTTTGAGCATTATGAAGGAGCAGTCACTTTATGCCAAGGCATCAAAGTGCGAGTTCATGATGAAAAAGATTCTTTATTTGGGGCATATAATCAGTGCGCAAGGTGTACTGTTGCATCAATAGAAGATTCAGGTAGTACTAGATTGGCCTACACCTAGGAACTTAACAAAGTTACGAGGATTCATTGGGATTTGCAACTTTTACAAGCAGTTCATCAAAGGATTCTCTATGTTAGGTGCACCACTGACAAATTTGACAAAGAAAGGGGCATTCAGGGGGACAAAAGAGTTGGATAAAGCATTTAACAAGCTCAAGGAGTTGATGAGCTCATGCTATGTATTGGCACTTTTCAACTTCAGTGAGTCCTTTGTATTGGAGTGTGGGTGGTGCTTCAGGTGAAGGGATAGGAGCAAAATAAATATCCGATTGTGTTCAAGAGTCGGGAACTAAGGGATCCAGAGAGACTCTACTCTAGATATGAAGAATAGATGCTTGCCATTATGCATTCCTTAACGAAATTCAGGAAATACTTGGTAGGGGGCAGGTTCGTGGTCAAAATAGATCACAACACCTCATGGCACTTCTTGGAGCAAAGGGACGTAAATGAAAGACAACATAAGTGGGTAAGTATGATCCAAGCCTATGATTTTGACATTGAGTATGTAAAAGGCAAAAAGAACGTTGTGGCCGATGCACTTTCTAGGAAAACAACAACATGTTCACTCATGGAGATCACCAAAGATTGGAAGGCCCACCTCCTGGTGGGATACTCCAAAAACAAGTTTGCTTGTGAACTGATGGATGACCTCATCTAGGATGATAGGTACAAAATAAAAGATGATGTCATTTTCTATAAAGATATGATACATTTGGTCCTTGAGTCCACACTCAAGGAGAAAATCTTGAAGGCACATGACACGCCATTAGCAAAACTCTAAGGTTTCTTCAAAACTTATAGACAAGCCAGGGAAAGGTTTTCTTGGAAGGGCCTCAAGGATGATGTGTTGAGGCACATCAGGGAGTGCATGACTTGACAACAGAACAAGCCCAAGCACATGCATCCCGTAGGACTGCACCAACCCTTTCAATGGATTTCATCATTGGTCTACCCAAGGCACAAGGCAAGGATTGCATCTATATAGTGGTTGACAAGTTGACCAAGTTCGTGCATTTTCCCGTGATTCCAATTGATTATAAAGCCGCATAAGTAGCATAATTGTTTTTCAAGGAGCTATTTAGACTCCATGGATTACCTAAAAATATAGTTAGTGATCGAGATGGCAGATTTATGAGTGCATTTTGGTAGGATCTTTTTAGATTGACGGGAACAGAGTTGACCCCTAGTACCAACTATCATCCTCAAACAAATGGCCAGACAAAGATTGTGAATAAGTGGATTGAGGGGTATCTGCGTAACTATGTGACATGACAACAAAAGGCATGGATCAAATGGTTGCATCTTAGGGGTCATTGTTATAATACCACTTATCATTTCTCTATTTGGGTGACCTCATTCCAGGCACTGTATGGGTGTGATACCCCGTCTGATACCCCGTCTTTTGTCGATTTGGCATTTGAGGATCACAGGGCTCCAAAAGCTAAAGATTGTATACAGGAGAGGCAGGACATCCTTAAGGTCCTCAAGGAGAATTTGCAAATCACCCAAAACCAAGAAAAGATATATGCAAACTGACACAGAATGGAGCGTAGCTTTTAGGTGGGAGATCTAGTTTTTCTAATATTGCAGCCATATAGACAGTCATCACTCCAGAAGAGCGATGGAAAAAATTTGAAGCGAAGATTTTATGGACTTTACAAAATGCTTTGACAGATTGGTGAAGTAAGATATGAGCTGGAGCTACCAAAAGGAAGCAAATTCATAATATCTTCCATGTATCATGCCTTAAGAAGGCCATCAGTCAAAGGTCACTACTTCCGTTGAGCTACACTCTTTGGATGAGGAAGGGCAGTTATAATTGATTCTGGAGTCAATCATGGCAGTTTAAGAGAGAAGATTGAGGGGAAAAATGATCTCAGAATATCTCATTAGATGGAATGAATTCCCTGAAGAGGATGCCACATGGGAAGAAGAACAAATTTTGTAGCACCCAAATTTGCAATTTCTTGAGGGCAAGCAATATTGGGAGGGGGGGACTATAATGTTCTCTTCTAATTAATGGCCCAAGGGAGGACAAAGTAGCCTATGCAACCATGCAGGCTATAATCAATTATAAAGGGGGAACCCATTTTTCGATGTTATTGGGGTAACAATGGGTAAATTGGGGTAATTGGAGAAAAACTTGTGAAAGAAGCCAAATTTGGGACAAAGCGGAGGGAAACTTATTAGCCCCTCAAATTAAAATTAGGTGAAGGGACCCCAAAGAGA
The DNA here is from genome assembly GCA_031772625.1 of Pinus tabuliformis. Taxonomy (NCBI): domain Eukaryota; kingdom Viridiplantae; phylum Streptophyta; class Pinopsida; order Pinales; family Pinaceae; genus Pinus; species Pinus tabuliformis. Next base: position 311,575,836 of record CM062804.1, on the reverse strand, counting down.
ATCTATAAATAAAAGAGAGGAGAATCAATTTTCTCATCATGGTTGCTAGATATTTCTAATTTGTGAGCCGAGGCTCGAGGATTTTAAGACCCTTTTATTTTTGATCGGTTTCGGGGGTGAAAGATTCCACCCTAGGCAATCCCTCTCTCTATTATGTTTGGAATAATATTCTGAGGCAACTTTCATATAATTTTGGCAAGCAAGGAAGGGTTTTCGTGGAATGATTGATCTAAGGAGTAATTCATTAGCACCAAGGTTTGTCTAAGACAGTTTTAGGGCAGCGAAAACCTTATTTTGGGCTGCAAGTAGCTCTTTGTTGCAACGTAAGCTTGTTAAGGCCATTTTAGGTCAGTGATGGAGCAATACTTTGGCAACAAGGTCTGTTTAAGGCAATTCTAGGCAAATGATACCTAGGCAAATGATGGTTGTCTTCTTCAGCATGTTATGATCTCATTGTTCCATTCTACAAATAGTGTGATCCTCCTACATTTATCACCAAAGAGGCTTCAAAGACAACTAGATTCCTTCACATGCTTTTGTGACCTTTAGCCATTAATTGCCAACCCAATTAAAATATAGTTCCATGGAAATGATTCATGGTGATCTCATAAAGTTTCATGATAGTAACCATTACAAGCTGAAAAACTCCTATAACATTATTTTTTGAAACGTAAGTGTTAAGAATCAAACCAAAGGATTTTCTAAAATCAATGAAAGAACAATAAAATTTTGAGGTATTTTGTTTGGCCTCAATGATGGGTTATAGTATGAAAATAGTATCTATTCTTTGATAGTCCTTCCTATACTCTTCTTACACATTAGCTACGAGATTTCTCTCTTTTCTAGGGGAAGTGAGATGCATGTTGATGGTTATAGCTTGTGTTATGTTAAAAGGTAAATGCCAATCATAATGGTTCGATATTTATTCACATTTGAAATATCCCTTTAGTTTTGAATATGTTGTATAATATGTTGGGGCCAAGTTGGAGGGAAGCTAGAGTAGTATTAAAAACATTGATAATGGGACTTGCCAAAATATTTGCTTCATGTTTGATGAACTTAGAGCCTATCTCTTTGCCATTGACATTTTTCTTGCTCAACATGGAAATAGCTTGTCAAATGAATGTTGGGGTGAACAAATGATGAGAGGGTGAGGTAGAAACATTTACAAAAGAATGTCCTAGGATATCATACTACATAGAGTTGATTAATGAAAATTTTTGGTATGGAGATCAATCTTGGAGGGATGGGTTTTCTCAGGTAGAAGCTTTTGTCAATAGGTCTCAGGCAAGTTGTGAAGAGTGAACACGAGTACATTCCGGAAGAAACTTTTGTTTCTTCCATAAAAGGATATGGTAATAATCACGACAAGTGGTTGACATAAAATAGGAATAATGGGTGAAGGTGAAATTGAGTTTTTTATGCATAACCTTGTGTTACCCCCCAAACTCTCACTTTTGTGAAAAAATCCCAAGCAAAAATTGGAAACCCAAGGACAACTTAGAGGGGCTACCCACTATCACCTCAATAACTCCCCCTCTCATTATAGGTTGTTACATTTCCAACACAAGGTGGTTATCCCTAAGTTAGGATTGCTAAGGCTATAACTAAGAGGCTCAAGGTGGTGTGAAGAGATAGCTTAGCAAAACATTGTTTTTGTAGTGTAGAAAAAATACATGGGGTGATGGAAAGATCAAGAGATTAGTGCCTATATAAACAATGGAAAATGAAGTCAAGAAGCCAATCCAAGAGCGCAAGTTTATCAATGATTAAGACAACAAGGTCCACCGAAGAATGCCACAAGAATCCCTAACAAGTTGCAAATGAAAGTGGAGAATAGACCAGGAGCGATTGAAAGGTGCCACATCAATACATTACTAAAGGGATGTGGCCTATTACCCACCAAAAAGTGGGTAACCCCTAGGAGAAAATTTTTCTTCTTTTCAGAAAACTAGCTACCCAACAACCCTTTGATTATCAACACATAACATTATGCTAGGACTCTCCACCTATTGCTATGGTGAGATCTCTCTCCCTTTTGGCATTTCCTCTTAAAGGAAGGTGGGTCATCCATTGATAGGTACTTTAACTATCCTTGTAATCATGTGCTTTCATTTAAAATTTTAATGTTATGGGCATATTAATATGGATCATAGGGAAAACTAGATGATTGAATGATCTCGATTGTATTCTTGTTCCCTCACTTCACCTGGGAGGTTAGTCTTTGACTCTAGTCCAATGGGTTTTTCTCTTAGGCCTAAGGGTTTAGGAAGGGCACTATTGGGGAAGCACTAATTGATATAGCATGTCCAAGGTAATCCATGCATACCACTTTCCATTTTTCCATGTTACCCATTATCATACTTTAGGCTGGTAGTCATTGATCATTGGGTTTGGCACCCTTCATCCACATCCTTGAGTTAGGACCCAAAAATTTGGCCCCCAAAGCTGATGCAGCTAAAAGAAAAAACATGTAAAGCCACAATGAAAGAAAATGTAAAATGCAAGATGGTCGGGACATTATTTAGCTCGTGGGAAAATGCCTAGCATGAGCTCAACCCCTCTCATTAGCCATCATCGAGTTCCTCAAACATTTAATGCTTTATTCAAACAATGAAACTCTTGAAAGTCCGAACACTGATGAGCAAAGAACTACATCTTAAGGGGGTATTGGAGAAATACAAAAGCAAGCTTGGGCTCCTAAGCTATGCACCTACTAAAGACACTTTATTAAAATTAAAAGGCGCAGCAAATGGGTGGAAAAAGCATGTGGAGGAAAGGGGTAGCTCATGCCACCACAATTGCTCTGTCCTTACATCTATACACATACGATGCTAGACCCCCATTAATTGGTCACATGGTTGTGGCACTTGTGCTGAGACTAGTTTTGACATTCATGATGTAGTGTCACCCCTCCAGAGATGAGCGTTGAGCTATGAGATTATTCTACATGTTACTTGACCCCCATATGTACCCCTAGATGTTGGACTGTTGAGCCACTAAGATTGGACTTTGGACTTCTTGATGATGTGCCTAGATGGGCCCAGGATGCCCCTAGGCTGGTCTTGACACTGTTCGATGGACATTGTTGGTTTTGGAGCCCTTGAGGTGACATGGGAGGGCTTGCACATCACTTTTGGACCTTGATGCCTGGCTATGATGACACCATGTCATTCCTTTTCTTTCCCTAGAAGACTGATGTAGGGCATAAATATGATGAAGTCATGGTTTTGGAGGTACTTTATGGAGACATTCCATGTATTTTGAGCTTTTCTTGGATTGAGGAGCACTCATGATTCATTTTGTCACTTGCTCGAGGCACCTTGAGCATTTAGTGAGGATGATGTCATGGTTGAGGTCATTATTTTCCACGTGTGTGGGCTATTTTGTGGCATTTATGTTAAGTTTTGAGCTATATTAAGGTTGGCTTGTGATCTTTCTCTTGTTGAATACTTAAACAAACTTGTTTTAGGGCTTTGTTTGTCGAAATAATGGAAATAAGGAAAGTTAATGCTTATATAGATAGAGAAGGCTTTATTTCATTTTATCATCATCACTCACTCATCATACTCTCCTCTTTCTGGGAGTGCACATTAGTTCTCGTCTCTATTTTGCCAAATTGTGATCTTTTGTGGTGTAAATTGCTCTTGGAGATGGTTTCATGGGATTGGTTGAATTGATTCTTGTGGAAATTTTTGTAAGTTTACCACATATTTTCTATACTTTGCATGTTGTATTTGTTTACTAGGGTTTCTAATTGTGCAATGATATATATTGTTAAATTTATATTGAAATCTTGCTCCTTAATGATATGCAAAATTGTTTTCCTGTAATCTCTAAGGGAACTGAAGTGTGAATCTCTTAAATTCAAAATCTCTCCTCACAAGGAAATTGTTAGGGTTTAAAAGTGGATTCAACAATGTTGTTCTCATTGGATTTACCCTAGAAGACCCAATTTGCCCATCTAGAACAAGGCACTAGTCATAGTGGTGTTGATCAAACATCTTTGTTTAATAAATTCATCCTTCTTGTTTCTAATTCCTAGATATTTAGGGTTAGGGCTAAGGGGTTTTATGTGAAATATTGCTCAAAAAATGATTCACGTTTGATGTTGTATTGTTCTTAAGGTAGGAAGTGCATTAATAAATTATATAAAAGCAAAACCTAGGGTTGACGTCATCATCCTTTAGCTGTTGATGCATAGTTTAAACCATAAAACTCCATTATGGAATTGTGGATCCTTTATGTGTATTTGAAAGTCTTGTCCCTTTGTTGATTAATCATTGAAAAACCTTTTCTTTTGGTTGTTATATGACATCACTTGCCTTATCATTGAAAATCTGCAAAACCCTAACTTATAACAACCCTATAATTGGTCTAGGAATAGAGTAACTAAACTTTAGTAAAGATTACATAAGCCATCTAGGCTCCATTGATACTATATCACTATCTTTAGATCTCATTCAATCACCTTTAGCCATTCTTATTGAATATCCATTAGGTGATCTTTTAGGGAAGCCTCACTTGTTGTTGAATACTAGTAAATAGTTGGAGAAAGGCTATTGAGGTGACAATGGCGATCGATCTCTTATTGCCCTGGGCTTTAGATCCGCCCAATGAGGCTTTGCATTAGTCTTGCTAGATTTTGTGGCGACATTTTTGGCGTCGTTGCCTAGGAGGAGTTAAGACCACCTCTTCGTGGTCCAAAGTTAGTGCTTCAAGATTTATTGATGAGAGCATTCCAAAGTTGAAGTTAGAGCTTCTCATATGGTAACTCCATTGAAAGAATGAAGCCCTAGTTCGTCATTGAGCTTCAAAGATTCCATGATTGCAGGGTGAAGCAAGCATCTTTCAAGTCATTTAAATTAACTCTGGTGACTCCACAGTTGATTGTTATGCAAAATTCAAGGCAAGGGATCCTTGGGATTTGCACGAAATGTACCTTGCTTTGGATGTTAAGGATATCACTGGATATCCTAATTGTTATGGTACAGGTTGTATGACTGATGTTCCAAAGTTTGATGGTGACCCTTCTTCGGCCATTGATTATATCGTAAAATTCCTCAAATATGCTTCAAAGATTGAGATGGTTCATGAAGATGCTTGTGAGGTTATTCATTAATTTCCTTGGGAAAGATCAAAGTGAACATATTAAATATCCTTGTGAACCAAAAAGCATATATTCTGTTAAGATATTTATTGAAAATTTTCTTGAGTATTAGGGCTAGTGTTTTAGCGCTGTGAAGATAGCCTTCATGATTTTGGCGAAGGCCCTTCTAAGGACAGCCTTTTAGACCCTTCTAAAGATGTAATGTAGGAAGTAGGTGAAGAAGGTCACGACCCAAGTAAAGATCCTAGTAGTGATGAAGAGGATCTTGTTTAAGATGATGCATTGTCACATAAAAATCGGGTATTAGCTCTATCCTTTCCATTTCTATGGAGTTAATCCTTTCCGTTTCTATTGAGTTTAATGACAGATCTTGTGAAACCCTTGAAAAGGATGGTCCCATTAATCCTCGATGACATTTTGCTCATGGAAGAAGGAAGTGGGATGTGAATTGTTAACATTTTGATAGGGATCGAATTCATAATACTAATATTGATGCTATTGATGTTCTTGCCCACCCTTGCACATCATAATGATCAGGAAGATGTGATTGCTGATTGGTTTGAGCCATCTTTTCTTCCTTGTCATATCATTCCTTAGTTATATTCAGATTCTATGGATTGTGAATGTTATGAGTTGGCTTTGGTTAGCCCTTCATAATTTGACTTTTATGATGAGCAACATGTTTGTGGAGATCTTGTCCTTTAGCCATCCTTTCTTTATGCTACTCTCAACATGTCCATAGTGACATCAATGAAAGTTGTATGTTTGAAATAGCCATTGGGCAAGAGTGTTTAAAATTGCTCTTTGATTACTCTAGCTTTAGGTTGCAGGAGAGGATGCAACAATGTGGGCTCTATATTTAGGTTACAGGAGAGGATGCAATAGTGTGGGCTCTATCTTTAAGTTGTAGGAGAGGATGCAACAATGTGGGCTCTATCTTGGGCAAAATTATTCCTTTCCCTTTTCATCGTCAATCCTTTTATAGAGAAAGGATGATCCATGGTTGACTTTTTGCATTTTTCCTATTTCCCATCCTTATTGCTATGATCCGATCTTTGAGTATCATGAAATAATGGTTGTTGATATTTCCTTGTTTCATCTCATGATTAAGCATAGGCATAAAAGTTGTGATTTTGATATGATGTCATGGTGGCTTCATTAGTTGTATGACCATGCTTAGTTTATACATAATCATGATAGATTAGGTTAGGATAATATTGTATGCATTCCATTCTTGATTTAAGGATCCTTCTTTTGATGTTGTTCTTGCTAATGTGCCTACATAATAGTTAGTCATCAGATTCATTTTTAGCTAACATTTTTCTTTAGGGTTATTTATCCTATATTGCAAGGGTGACAATCAACACCCTACTCAGTTGATATCAACAAGTTGCTATGCGTGTACAGGTAATAGGTCTACGAGCACCAGGGATTGTTGGGTTTTTCATGAACTCCTTGTTTGAGCAGATGGATCATGCACTCTATAGTGAACACATAGCCCTAAGTTGGAGCTAGATGTTACCCTTGAGTTAGGGCTTGAAAATTTGGCCCCGTAGATTGATGCAACTAAAAGGAAGTTAAAAACATATAAAGCCATAATGAAAGAAAATGTAAAATGCAAAAGATGGTTGGGACATTTTTGGCGTGTGGGCAAAAGCCTAGTATGAGCTCTACCCCCCTCATTAGCCATCATCTAGTTCCGCAAGCATTTAATGCTTCATCCAAAGAAAGGAACTATTGAAAGCCCCAACCTTGATGAGCGAAAATCTGCTTCATCTAAAAGGGGTATTGAAAAAATGCAAAAGCAAGCTTGGGATCCTAAGCTATGCACCCACAAAAGACAAATTATTAAAAGTAAAAGACACAACTGAGGGGTGGAAAAAACAGGCCAAGGAAAGGGGTAATTCATGCCACCACGATCACTCCCTCCTTACATCACCTAGCTGAGCTCCTTCACCTGGTTAAGGTGTACTCCTTCACATGGCTGAGCTCCGTCCCGTGGTTAAGGTGTACTTCTTCACGTGGCTGACCTCCTTCACCTGGTCTAGGTGGAATTCTCAGTTAAAGAGTAGGAAACTGGGACTAAAGGGTGCGTTAAAAGACTACCCAAAGGTGGGTGAAAACGGCTAACAATGGGTGGAAACAACTGCCCAATAGTGGGTTGAAACTGGGAAGCTAACGGTCTCATCTCACAATAAAGGTACCTATTCCAACACCTAGTCTAACACCTATTCCCTTGGCTATCTCCCTCAAGAAATGCTCGCTCACTGCCTCATCCCAATAGCAGGAATTTGGGCCTTCCCACTCACCAACTACCTCCATAACTGCTCTAGAACTGTTCCATCACCATAGCCACTTGATCAGGGTATTCCAACATCTCTCTCCCTAAATAACTGCCTTATTATTGCTCCATCAACATTGGCACATGAATCTATACACTGAGAATGTTGGACCCCCATTATTTGGTCACATGGCTATGGCACTTGTGCTGAAGACTTTCCCACTCCGTACCTACCATTATTACGCACACCTATGGATTGATGGGCTAAGTTGGGACATGTCACTCCTCTTTGGGGTTGGAAACGCCTAATAGGATAGTTGACCTAATCATGCCTAACATAAGTGAGGTAACTTCTTTACAATTTCTGAACTAGTTAGACATTTCAAGAGTTTTTTTGTGAAATATTCTTGTGCCCTAACGATAGATATGGTCCACCATGATTCTTTGATGGTTATTGTCCTTAATGATTATTGATCTCACTTTATCTTGAGAAGTTTTTGTTAGGTGGTACTATCATGATAACAGATATCCCTCGAGAGATGGGCTTGATCCCTTTCAACAACACTCCAAAGGTTGTTGTACCCTATTCTAAGACCAATTATGATCTTCATGATGCAATGTTGAACCTCCATAGATGAGCGTTGGGCTATGAGATTATTCCACATGGTACTTTACCCCCATATGTGCCCCAGATGTTGGAACATTGAGCCATTGAGATAGGGCATTGGACTTCTTAATGACGTGCCTAGATGGACCCAGGATGCCCCTAGGTTGGCCTGGACACTCTTTGATGGACGTTGCTTGTTTTGGAGCCCAGTTGATGGTTGGTTACCATTGAGATGACATGGAAGGGCTGGCACATCACTTTTGGACCCTAACGCGAGTATGATGATGCCACACCATTCCTTCCCCCCCTAGAAGGGTGACGTAGGGCATAAATATGATGAAGTCATGATTTTGGACATTGTTTGTTTTGGAGCCCATGTGATGGTTGGTTACCATTGAGATGACATGGGAGGGTTTGCACATCACTTTTGGACCCTAACGTGAGTATGATGATGCCACGCCATTCCTTCCCCCCTAGAAGGGTAACGTAAGGCATATATATGATGGAATCATGATTTTTGAGGCACTTTATGGAGACATCCCATGCACTTTGAGCTTTTCTTGGAGTGAGGAGCACTCATGATCCATTTTGACACTTGCTTGAGGCACCTTGAGCATTTATTGAGGATGCTGTGATGGCGGAGGCCATCATTTCCCACACGTGGGCTATGTTTTGGCATTTATGTTAAGTTTTTGGGCTATATTGAGGTCGACTTGTGACCTCACTCTTGTTGAACGCTTAAGCAAGCTTGTTTTAGGGCTTTGCTTGTAAAATCTATGGAAATAATGCAAGTTAGTACTCATATAAATAGATGAGACCTTATTTTTTTTTATCATGGTCACTCACTCATCACTCTCTCCTCTGTTTGGGAGTGCAATTAATTCTCGTTTCTATTTGGCCAAAATGTGATCTTTTGTGGTGTGAATTGCTCTTGGAGATGGTTTCATTGCATTAATTGAAGAGACTCTTGTGGAAAATTTTGTAAGTTTACCAGATATTTTCTATATTTTGCATGTTGTATATCTGTAGTAGTGTTTCTAATCGTGCCATGATATAAATTGCTAAATTTTAGCTTGAAATCTTTCTTCTCTATGATATCCAAAATTGTTTTTAAGAGAACTTTGAGTGTACATCTCTTAAATTTAAAATCTCCCTTGGCAAAGAAATTGTTACGGTTTAAAAGTGGATGCCCTAGCCATCCCCCCTACTTCAGCAAAGCCATTCTCATTAGATTTTGCCCAGAAGATTCCATTTGGCCATTTATAACAAGGCACTAGCCAGAATGGTGTTGGTCAAACCATTTCCTTAGTTTATCGTTCTCTCTAATTCCTAGATACTTACGGTTAGGGCTAGGGTGTTATGTGAAATATTGCTCAAAAAATCATTTATGTTTGATGTATTTCCTACTTCAGCAAAGCCATTCTCATTAGATTTTCCCCAGAAGATTCCATTTGGCCATTTATAGCAAGGCACTAGCCAGAATGGTGTTGATCAAACCATTTCCTTAGTTTATCATTCTTTCTAATTCCTAGATACTTAGGGTTAGGGCTAGGGTGTTATGTGAAATATTGCTCAAAAAATGATTTATGTTTGATGTATTTATTGTTCTTAAGGTAGGAAGTGTAGAAAATTAATGATCTGCACCCTAACCCCATTTTACAAGTTTGCAAGTGTTTATTTGACCTAACCCACATGTTTTGTCAATGTGATATAATTTTCAGTATGCATTCATTGTAAACATTTAATGAGTGCTTCTACTATTTCTCACATTTCCTATCAGTTGTAATTAAATCAAAATTTATGCAAGCATTTCAAGCATGAGAGATACTTATTTTTGGTCAATGTGACCCCGAAAAGAAATACCACAGCCTTTTGGGGAAAACGGTCTTCAAATGAGGATTTTATTGCTTGAGAAATTAGTCTAAGACTTAAGTACATAAAAATAACCACAGTACTTATCTCCCTTTAGCTGAAGCTTTAAATGCAAATCTGGAAAATTGTGCCCACTGATATTTTTAAGATTTTCACAATTTTAAGTTCCCAGAATTTTCTGTACTTTGACATAGCTCAACTGCTTGATTTATGTGCTCAGAAATCAACCTCGAAATCTGTGTTGTAGGTGCCTCGAATTCTGTGCCTGAACAGCTAGCAGTGCCTTGAAATCTGCATTGGTTTGAGCCTCGTTTTTTGTGCTGCCACTTATCAGCTGCCTCAAAATTTGTACCTTGAATTTCGGGCCAAGAAACAGTTGAATACCCTTGGAATTTGTGCACAGAAATCTCGGAATTTGTGTTGGCGTTTTTCTCAGAAACTGTGCAACCCTTTGCCTCAAAACTTGTGCCTCTCTCTGCCTTGAATTTCATGCTGGTCTCTGGCTGCCTTGCTTCTCGATTTCAGTGCTGGTTTAGCTGCCTCCTTTGCCTATGAATTCGAGCTCTCCTCCTCAAGTTGCAAACTCTCCTTGAATTTCTCCTCTCCTCTTCTCCTCTCCTTTCAAGTGTGAAGTGAAAAATAAACCTCCATTTTCTCCTTGAAACTTGATATTTAATTTCCAAATCTCAAGATGTGTGGTTGAGATCACTTTTCTCAAATGATTGCGTTCATACATTGGCCCCATTACTTAAAAGTTAAAAGTCTCCTAGTACCTTTTTCAAGTTGTATGCCTTTTTCTAATTTTCTCATAAAGTGATTTTCTCAACTCACTTTAATATTAGAAAAGTGAGCTATGTACTTTAAACATAAAGTCACTTTATGAAGTACAAGTGACTTTTATATAAAAAAAGTCCACGGTACACCACTTTTAAGTATCTTTTCCACCCATGACATCGATATAACTCATAAATGTCACCAAGTCAAGAGTCATTAATGTGTCTACTAGGCTAAAAGGGATAAATGCCTAGTAACACCTCTCCTTGGTATTATTTTCAACACTCCCTCTTATTGAGGAAGGTGTTGTTCACCACTCCCATCTTGTCTCTGAAAAAGACATGCTTGCCTCTTGGCAAAGACTTGGTGAGAATGTCTGCTACTTGCTCATCAGTAGATATATACTCAAGCTTCACAGTCCTTGCTGAACCTAGTCTCTGATGAAGTGGTATCTGATCTCTATATGCTTTGATCAATCATGTAATACTGGATTCTCAGAGAGTTTAATACAACTCTGATTGTCACAATAAATCGTAGTTGGTCTCAACATCTGACCAAATAGTCCATGAAGCATCTTGTGAAGCCATAATGCCTCGCATCCTGCTTGACTAGCTAGCATGTACTCTGCCTCTGTGCTGCTCAACGCCACTGACTTCTGTTTCCTACTGAACCATGACACAACTGTCGAGCCCAATGAGAAATAACATCTGAAAGTGCTCTTTTGGTCATTGACACTGCCAACCCAATCTGAGTTCGTGCAACCCATCAATTTGATCCCATCACATCTGACATAGTCCAACCCACAATCCACTGTACCCTGCAAGTATCTCAGCACATGTTTTGCAGCTAACCAATGTACTCTCCTGGACTCCATCATAACTGAATCAATGTATTGACTGCAAAACAATTATCCGGTGTAGTGTTGACTAGTGTTGACCAGATACATCAATGAACCGATCAACTGACGATACAAGGTGGGATCCACCAACTTGGAATCAACATTATGCAACTTCTTCCAGTTGGTGATCATAGGAGTAGCCATAGGCCTACAACCATCCATATGAAATCTCCTCAAGATATCTTCTGCATACCTGCCCTGGCCCACAAACATGTGCCCATCCTCTTTCCAAACCTCCATCCCCAAGTAGTAATGCATCAACCCCATATCAGTCATGTCAAACTCTGAAGCAAGATCTCTCTTGGAATGCTGGATGAGACTGCCCTCCCCTGTAATAAACAAGTCGTCCACATATAGTACCAGAATGAGTGGATCATCACCAAGGATAATTTTAGGGGCGAATGTTCGCCCTTTGGCGAAATTAAGGGGTTTTAAATTTTTAGTGGGCGAATATTTTGTATCATAGTACATTTTTACAAATCACCTCAAATAGCCCACCTTATTTTAAGGGAGAGGGTAAAAAAGGTAAATTTAGCCCTTGAAATTAGGACTTACAACCTTCCATTCGCCCATTTTCAAGAATAGGTTTTATTTAAGTGAATCCATTCGCCCATTTTCAAGAACAGGTTTTATTTAAGTGAATCCTATGGGCCAAATACCATTTTTATAAAAGAGGTATGGTAAATTAATAAAAATATAAATAAATGAGAGGTATGGTAAATAAATAAAACATTTTTTGTATTTACTCCATAAGTCACCTTATATACATGTAAGGGTGTAAACAAATAAAAATATAAGTAAAGTGGAGGTATGGTAAATAAATAAAACGTTTTTTATATTTACTCCATAAGTCACCTTATATACATGTAAGGGTGTAAACAAATAAAAATATAAGTAAAGTGGAGGTATGGTAAATAAATAAAACTTCTTTTTATACTTACTCAAAAGGTATGGTAAATAAATAAAAATATAATTAAACTAGACGTATCGTAAATAAATAAAACCTCTTTTTATATTTAGTCCATAACCCTCGTTCTATTTATGAAGGCTCAAGAAAGAGGTTTTATTTAAGTGAATCCTATGGGCCAAATACCATATTTGTAAAAGAGGTATGGTAAGTTAATAAAAATATAAATAAACGAGAGGTATGGTAAACAAATAATTTTTTTTTTTTTATATTTACTCCATAAGTCACCTTATATTTACGAACACTCAAAAAATGGGTTATATTTAGGTGAAACCTATGGCCAAAATACTATGGGACAAATACCATGGACTAGATTGTTATTAATACCATGCAAAAAACCATTATTAACCCTAATATTAGAATTAATAAAAACAAAAATGGCACATGGTATTGACCCATGCCACATGGTATTCACCAAAATGGCACATGGTATTGACCCATGGTATTCACCTGGAATGTAGCCTATTTAAATGGGGGAATTAAACCAGCATGTAGCCTATGCTAAGATTCACTAGGACTTTACAAAGTTTTATTATTTAGTGAAAGACTCGCCAAAATCTTACAAGATTTTATAATTGAGTAAAATATTCGCCATGCCTGGTGAGAGATTCGCCAAAAAATTATATATACATATTATATTATTGATAAAATCGCCTTCCATTTTTCCTATATACCATGGAGATTCGCCCATTTATTATATTTATAAATTTAGGGGGGGTTCTTAAAATTTTCCCTAATCATCACCTACCAAAATAAAGTATAGGTTCAGATCTGCATCACTCTTCTGGAAACCCAACTGCTGCAAGTAGGCATCTATCCTCTCGTACCATGCCCTCGGTGCCTGCTTCAGTCCATACAAGGCTTTCTTCAGCCTACATACATGAGAATCACTCCCATGCAACTCAAAGCCCTCAGGCTGCTCAATGTACACCTCCTCCTGTATAGCACCATTGAGAAAGGCAATCTTCACATTCGTTTGGTGAATCCACCATCCCATCTCAGCTACTATAGATATATTTGCTCTAATGGAAGTATAACGAGCAACCCGTGCAAAGATCTCCTCATAGTCAACTCCCTCTATTTATGAGAACCCCCGCGCCTCAAATCGAGCTTTGAACTTCTCAATGCTGCCATCTGCAACATGCTTGATCTTGTAGAGCCACCTAGAAGTCACAACTGATTTCCCATAAGGACGTGGCACTACCTCCCAGACATCATTCTTCATGATAGAAGAATATTCCTCCATCATGGCATCCTTCTAGATCTTTGTCTGGCAACCTCCTCAAAACAAGCTGGCCCTGTCTCTACAACATCTTCCACGAAGTCACCTAACCTCTCTGGTGGTCTGCTCTCCCTCACTGACCACTTGGGTCTCCCCATTGCCTTCTGAGCCTCCTTCAGGGTCTCCCGAAGCCATCTTGGCTTCCTCTTCCCTGCAGTAGTCTCTTGTGGATGTGTGGGAAAATCCTTATTTGGTGCCTCTCCTCCTGGCAAGGAAGGCTCTGAACTAACCAAAGGAGATCTTGAACTTTGAGATACCGTGCTCGATGAACTTGCACCAGGTGATCCGGTACTAGGCAAAGCTATGCTCTGTGAACCTGTCACCCCTGAAGAAGGTGAACCTCCTGATCCTGGTGTACCACTTGATGCTCTTGAAACCTATGGTGTGGCCCCCTGCTGAGGAGCTTGTTGCTCTACCTGATCAATCTCTTGAGACCTCCTCAAAGCCCTCTCCTCCTCAAATCTCACATCTCGCCTCAAGACAATCTTCCTCTGTGCAGGAAGGTATATGCTGTAGGCTCTGCTGGTCTCACTGTAACCCATCAATATACCTCTCTCTGCTGTGGGTTCCAGCTTCGTCCTCTTCTCCTTAGGGACGTGTGAATATGTAAGGCACCCACAAATCTTGATGTGCCCAACCTCCGACTTCTTGCCGGTATATATCTCCTCAGGAGTCTTGCTCCTGAAGACTTTGTGTGGGCTCTGGTTTTGCACCCACAATGGTCATGTTCTTCCTCTCTGCCACCCTATTCTGTTGAGGGTTATAAGGCACAATGAGCTCCCTCTTTATGTCAACACTCCCGCAAAAGTCTCTCATCTCTGCTGAAGTGTATTCACTCCCATCGTCTGATCTCAACACCTTGATCTTTCTCCCTATCTGGTCCTCCACAAGAGCCTTAAACTCTTGGAATCGCCGGAAGACTTCATCCTTGGTCTTCAGAAAGTAAATCCAAGGCCTCCTGGAGTGGTCATCAATGAACGCACATAATACTCATATCCACTCAATGATACATGGGACATGGGACCACACCATAATGAATCAAATCAAGGACACCTGCAACTCTGCTGTCACTACTCTGGAAAGGTGTCTTGGTGTATTTTCCCAAAGCACACCCTCTGCACACATCATCATGATCAGTGCTGAAGTTTGGCAACCTGGTAACCATCTCCCTCAACATCCTGAAAGCTCCATGATGCAAGTGGGCCAACCTCCTATGCCACAACTCACATAAACCACTACTGCTAGTCTAAGCCACCATAGCTCGAAGAGGCTGAAACATGAATCTGTATAGTCTCTCGCTGCAAACTCCAATCACACAAACAAACTCGATACTGGATCCTCCAGGATACAATAGCACTTGTCCCTTTCGGAACAGTACCTCATACCCCCTGTCCTCCAAACTGGAAACTGATATCAAACTCTTCTTCAACTCTGGAACATAAAGAACATCTATCACCTTCAGAGGAGGTAATGCCTCCCTCTGAAATGATACTGTCCCCATACTTGCCGCTTTGACTTTGGAGTTGTCACCAAGCACAACCTCCAAGTCAATGCCATCCTCCAAAAGGCTCGTGAAGTGCTCTCTAACTCCGGTCATATGGTAGGATGCTCCACTATCTATGAACCATGCACGTGAAGATGTGACATGATTGGCTAAACTCACCACCAAAGCACACTCGGAGTCAAACATAACTGCAAACTCATCCACATCTGCTGTAGCTACAACTCCTTGTTTCTTCCTACCCTTCTTGTTCGGACACTGTACGGCAGAGTGACCCATCTTCCCACAAGCAAAGCATTTCACTTTGCTCCTGTCCTTCTCCTTAGCCTTCTGCTTCCCCTTATCCTGCTTTGCTCCACTAGAAGACCCCTTCTTGATCTTCTTTGTCCTCTTGCCTTTTGCTGCAAGAGCAACATTCTCCTCTTCACCTCCCCCACCACTCTTGCTGCCATTGCGCATGCTTCTCCTGATCTCCTCCTGAAGGAAATCATCCCACATCCTCCTCCATCCAGGAAAATGCTCTCTAGCCACCAAGCTATGGATAAAACTATCCCACTTCTCGGTGAACCCCTCTAAAGCAATGCGAACCAACTGCTCCTCTGGAATAGTCTCTCCAATAGCAGCCAACTCATCTTTCACCTGTGAGACTTTGGTGAGGAAAGATGTAACACTATCGGTCTTGGTCATCTTGGTGTTGCGTAATTTTTGTCTCAACACCATCTTCTTGTTCTCATTAGAACTCTGGTGCAAAGAGACCAAGGACTCCCACATCTGATATGCATGTTATTCTTGAGACACGAGGGAACAAATGATTCTTGATAGCATCTAGGAGGATCCTCTTTGCCTTCACATTTTTCTTGGTGAACTCTACCAATAGAGATGGATCAGTGGGGGGTTGTACAACTGCTTGTACAATATCCCACACTTCCACCTCCTCCAGTAAAAAGCATAATCCTCTACTTCCATGGGCCAAAGTTTTCAGCCCCCACCAATCTGTCCTCTAATCTCAACCCAGTAGCCATGACCCCAGTACCAACTAAATGAAGCAAATCTGGAAGCTAAAACCACTCTCCCTCTGAACTGTTGAAATCTTTGGGTTTCTGGCAAAGTTTCAAAGGTATGATTCACTGTTTGAAGACTTTGGTAGCTTGCTGCCCTCTTTATCAGCTGACTGAAAATGAAGATCTGAGCCTCAACTTGGTTCAACTAAGCTCTGATACCATGTAGAAAATTAATGATCTGCACCCTAACCCCAGTTTACAAGTTTGCAAGTGTTTATTTGACCCAATCCGCATGTTTTGTCATGCTGATATAATTTTCAGTATGCATTCATTGTAAACATTTAATGAGTGCTTCTACTATTTTTCACATTTCCTATCAGCTGTAACTAAATCAAAATTTATGCAAGCATTTCAAGCATGAGAGACACTTATTTTTGGTCAATATGACCACGGAAAAAACCCCACGGCCTTTTGGGGAAAACTGGTTTTCAAAGGAGGATTTTATTGCTTGAGAAATTAGTCTAAGTACATAAAAATAACCACGTACTTATCTCCCTTTAGTTGAAGCTTTAAATGCAAATCTGGAAAATTGTGCCCACTGATATTTTTCAGATTTTCACAATTTTAAGTGCCCAGAATTTTCTGCACTTTTACACAGCTCAGCTCCTTGATTTCTGTGCTCAGAAATCAGCCTCGAAATCTGTGCCAAATCAGCCTTGAATTCTGTGCCAAGTCAGCCTCAAAATTTGTGCTGTAGATGCCTTGAATTCTATGCTTGAAACAGCTTGCAGTGCCTCGAAATCTGTGCAGGTCTAAGCCTCTCGATTTCTGTGCTGCCACTTATCAGCTGCCTCAAAACTCATGCCTGGAATTTTGCGCCAAGCAGCAGCTGAATACCCTTGGATTTCGTGCCCAAAAATCTCAGAATTTGTGCTGCTGTTTTCCTCAGAAACCATGCAACCCTTTGGCTCAAAACTCGTGGCTCAAATTTCGTGCTGGTCTATGGCTGCCTTGCTCCTCGATTTCTGCACTGGTTTAGCTGCCCCTTTTGCCTAGGAATTCGAGCTCTCTTCCTCAAGTTACAAACTTTCCTTGAATTTCTCCTCTCCTCTCAAGTGTGAAGCAAAGAATGAGCCTCCCTTTTCTCTTTTGTCTTTTGGGAAAGATTGAATCCCTAACTCTGGGATTCAATGGTTGAGATTTACTCTCCAAATTTCAAGATGTGTGGTTGAGATCACTTTTCCCAAATGACTCCCCTCATACATTAGCCCCATTACTTAAAAGCTTATTCGTACCTTTTCAAGTTATATACCTGTTTCTGATTTTCTCATAAAGTGATTTTCTCAACCCACTTTAAGATTAGAAAAGTGAACTATGTACTTTACACATAAAGTCACTTTATAAAGTACAAGTGACTTTAATATTAAAAAAGTACATGGTACACCACTTTTAAGTATCTCTTCCATCCATGACATTAATATAACTCATAAATGTCACCAAGTCAAAAGTCATTAATGTGTCTACTAGGCTAAAAGGGATAAATGCCTAGTAACACCTCTCCTTGGTATTATTTTCAACAGAGAGTGCATTAATAAATTATATAAAAACAAATCTAGGATTCTTTGCATGTTAAACCCTACCTTTAGGTTTGATGTCATCATCCTTTTGTTGTCTATGCATAGTTACAGCCATAGAACTCCATTATAAAACCCTTTTGTTGATTAATCATTGAAAGACCTTTTCTTTTCGCTGTTATATGACATCACTTGCCTTATCATTGAAAATTTGTAAAACGCTAAATTATAACAACCCTATATTTGGTCTTGGAATGAGTGCCTGAACTTTAGTAGAGATTACATAAGCCATCTAGGCTCCATTTGTACCTGACTCTGATACCATGTGAAAATTTCTTTGAAATGTAGTGACTAGAATTAATTCTTCTAATTGGATTAATTATGCAATTTATTTTGTTTACGACAAAATATCGAATTAATTGCATTGCAATTTCTTCCCAAATAAAGCGCTACAGAAATAAAATGCTAGAAATGAGAAATATAGATGCGCACACACATAAATTGACACAATGCTCCAGTGTCTCCTTCTTGTCCTCCTTCATCGAAGGACACAGGCTACTCTAGTGACCAAACTCGCCACACTTGAAGAACTTGATATTCGACAGGGCCTTTTTCTTCTTCTCTCCTCCCTGTGAGCCTTGTCCTTGACTGGGACCTTTCTTTTCCTTTCCCTTCGATGCAAGGGCAACATTCTCCTTCTCCTTCACACTCTTCGATCCTCTGCTACTGCCATTGAGACTACTCTTGACTAAAGCAAGTCACATCTCCTCTGTGTGAAACCTGCCTATAATCGATCCCATCAAGGTATTTGATCTCGTCCAGTAATGCTTTGGACAAAAGTAGCCCACTTGGTGAAACCGTTGATGCGTACATGCACTAGTTTAGCTTCTTGTGGTGCCTCTCCCACTGTAACAAGCTCATTCTAGATATCTTGAATCCTGGTGAGGTAGGGGGTAACATGTTCTCCCTTCTGCATCCTAGTGGTTCTCAACTTCTCCTTCAAGAACATCTTTTGATTCTTGGAAGGATTCTGGTATAGTGCTACGAGAGCATCCCACATCTCTTTGGCCGTATTCTTGGTTGCTATGTATGAGACTACATCATCTCGAAATCCATCAAGGATCAATCGCTTCGCCTTGGCCATATGCTTATTGTAGTTCTCTAGCTGCCGTGGGTCTATCGATAGTGCAACAACTCTCTCTGCGTACGTCCTCAAACCATGCTCATCTAGCAGGAAAGACATCCTGGCTTTCCAGATACAATAATTTGAGGCTCCATCTAGCCTATCTTGATCTCGAAGTCCTGTTGAGGCCATTTTTTGCAAAACTCACAACTGGGAAAATAAACAGGAATCTCCTCCTCTCTTGCTTGGCTACTTGCTCTGCAATTCACACTCCTTTCTGGAATGCGCAGTCCTGCTTGTTGGTTCTGCTTCTGCAACTGGAACTTTTAGATTTCCTTCTAAATTCAAACTGGAAACCCTTTGAGAGAAATTCCTCTATGTGCGCTATTTCTCTTCCTCTTGATGCTGATTCTGCTAATGCAAAACTGTTGCTAATCAACTCCGTCCAGATCTACTCAATTGAATTCGCTGATCTGCGTCATGGAACTGCTAACTGGCTTCACCACTGCTTGCTGGAACTACCACCGGGCTCTGCAAATTTTCCTACCACTTGCACTGAAAAATCGACCCCTCTGCCCAACAATTCGAACTGTTGAGAAATCAATGCATGTAGTTATTAGGGTTTGATTCCTCTTTTCTTGATAATTACTTGTGATTTGTGTTGGCTTCTTTACTTCTTTATTATTTTATCTTTCATCAAGCAATTACCAAATCAAAAATGCATGAAGATCACAAGAACAAGAGACATAAGATATAGGCACTTAGCTAGGGCAAAGCCCCTCTCTTAGGGGAAGACCCAGTCAAACTCTTGTTCTATAATAGAACCAAGTCAAAGTGAGACTATCCAACACCCTTTGACCAAGACAAAGACCTCCTCCAATCACCAAGTCAACCCTCCTTCCAAGTAGACAAACTCTGCTAAAGTCAACAAGAGTCATCTCCTTCAAAACTTCTTCAAATTGCAACTTCGACTCCCTGCAATTCAGAATTTCGGACCTGTAGTCACTAAAATTTTTTTGTCCACTGCAACATGCTCAAAATCCCTAAAAATCTCTCATGTGTGAGAGAGAAAATGCCCAAAAGCTTCAATTTTGTTTTTCCTTTGATTTGACCTTCTTTCTCCTTGACTTCACAATTTCTTTTCTCTTCCTTTACTATAGATCGAACTTGATGATAGATGGATGCCAAATATATTGAGTTCTTCTTTTATTTACACTGCTTTCACAGGGTCGAATTGCCCCAAAGAGGGTCGACTTCATCAAGGCAGTGCCGACTTGGTGAGGAGGTGAAATATCACTGTTTTGACTCAAAATAATTTTTCTTTACATGATACAAAAACCCAAGAAGGGTCTAATAAATATGACAATGACTCTATTGAGTCAAGAAAACACTAGAAGCCTACAATGGAGGCTTAGACCTAATAAATAAGGATCCTGAAATCCATGCTTAAATTAATTTTCTTTTTCCTATTTTTCAATTCTATAATAAATACATAATGATAAAGTACAATAGCAATAATGAAGACCGACTATAGTTACATTTTCAACACAAATTGCGTGACTGACTCTTGGCAAATCTGGAGAAAATGTGTTGCTACTCCCTCCGAACTGTGAATTCCCCCCTCTTTGTCTTTGAGCCTCTGATCTGTCAAACTTACTCTGATACCATGTGAATTTTTCCTTGAAATGCAACAATTGGAATTAATTCTTCTAATTGGATTAATTATGCAATTTATTTTGTTTACGACAAAATAACAAATTAATCACACTACAACTTCTTTACAAATAAAACATTGTGGAAATAAAATGTTGGAACTGAGAAATATAGATGCACACACACATAAATTGACAATTATTTTTGGACAATAGTCCCCGAAAAAACCCAATGTGGGAAAACTGGTGCAACAGATTAGGGTTTTATTATTATATGTAGCAGCAAAAATTCTGAGTACAAATATGGATGCCTCCAACAAAATATACTACCAAAATTATTTGGAGGAAATTCTTCCCTTCTGCAACCAAACTCGGCCCCTTTGGCCCTGTTTGCTTTTCCTCTCAGCAACTTGCATTGGTTAGAAATGCGCAATGCTTGGCCCAGATAATTCACATTGCTTGTTAGCTGGTTCTAGATGAGCCGTCTTGCCTCCCTCTCACCCTAGAAGTGACTCGCTCTGCTTTCCTGGTGATCTCCCGACCTCTTGCAACTAAAACGATCACTTTCCAACACTCAAATTGGGGTTTTGGTTGCTTGGCCTCTCTGTAGAAATAATTCGGCCTCCCAACTACTGCTGCTCTACTGTTGACAAATGACTCTGCTGCTTCCTTAGTCACTACCACTCAATCTCTGGCTCAAATTCTTCTCTAGCTGAACTCCGCTCTCTTAGAAATTCGATCTGCCTTGATCACTGGTGTGTTTCACTCCAACCACATCGTCGTCCTCTTGTAATCTCTCGTTGGCTCACCAACGACTATGATTAAATCCTCATCAATGACTAAGATCATCTCTAAGTCGATCCATGTGAGTTTCTAGAGAAATCTCACCTTTCTCAATTAATACCTGTTAATTAATCATTTTCCCTAAGTTAGACTAGGAAAAATTTAATTAATGATTAATTAACTTAATTGAGGCATTTCTAGGTGTTTTTTTGTGTAACTTTTTCTGGGTTATGGAGTTCTAGTGTTTCTTAGCCTCTTTGATCAAATGTCCAATGCTACCCAACCATCAAAAGCTAACAGATCAAACCATTTCCTTAGTTTATCCTTATTTCTAATTCCTAGATACTTAGGGTTAGGGCTTGGGTGTTATGTGAAATATTGCTCAAAAAATGATTTATGTTAGATGTTTTATTGTTCTTAAGGTAGGAAGTGCATCAATAAATTATATAAAAGCAAAATCTAACATTCTTTGCATGTTAAACCCTACCTTTAGTGTTGATGTCATCATCCATTTGTTGTTTATGCATAGTTGCAGCCATGAAACTCCATTATAAAGATCTTTGATATCTATTTGAAAGTCTCATCCTTTTGTTGATTAATCATTGAAAGGCCTTTTCTTCTGGCTGTTATATGACATCACTTGCCTTATATTTGAAAATTTGCAAAATCCTAACTTATAAGAGCCCTATAATTGGTCTAGGAATGAGTGCCTGAACTTTAGTACATATTACATAAGCCATCTAGGCTCCATCCATACTATATCTCAATCTTTAGACCTCGTTCAATCACACTATCCATTCATATTGAATATCCTGTAGGCGATCTTTTAGTGAAGCCTCCCTTGTGGCTGAATACTACTAAATAGTTGGAGAAAGGCTGTTGAGGTGACAATGTTAGTGGATCTCTTGTTGCCCTTGGGTTTGGATCCACCTATCGAGGCTTTGCACTAGGCCTGCTAGATTTTGCAACAACACGACCTACACAATGAAGTATTATAGACAATAACTCTAGAGATGACAGGAACAAGATAATACATTGACACATAAGACAGCAAAGGGAGAAAAGAGGGAGAAACTCCACCCATGAAGCCTTTCTAATGTGGTAGATACAGCACAAATGGCCCAAAAAATAAGTTCTAGCAATTCTACTAGTCACCAACAACATTTAAAATTGGAAACATAAGCCTCACATAGATAGGAAAAAATTCTCTCTACATGTCACATATTATCCAGGCAAGATTTATCCAATACACTCCAATAAGAGGAAACTGAAAGAAGCTAACCATGAAAAATAATGAAGAGAGAAAACCCTTGTATTGGTTTGAGCTCCATCTCCATCTACAATAAAATAGTAATATCCAATGTCAAAACCCTAGATCTATCCTATGGAGGGATAAAGAAACGGTATCCTTCAACTAATAAACCAATAATACATAAAGTAGGAAGTTGTTATGGGACATGTACAAGCTTCTAATAATGAATAAGCCATGAAGTGCATGCCTCCATCAAAAGGGGAATATGGCCAGCATCAAAGCTCTAGTATCCTCCATAATATCCTCTAAAAATGTTGCCTCACTAACTAGATCCTCAAAATATGCATTGAATTTTGGGTTTTAAATGTCCCAGATCTCATCCAAGGTGAGACGCCCAATACTGCAGGCAATTTACAAGCTACAAAATTACAAGATGATAGTTTGATACTCGTGATTATAGTTTGCATGCCTTAATTCTAGATCATGGTGTGTCCAATAGATGATGAAATTTTCTATGTGGTGTCCCTTAAATGACAGCTGCAAATATTTTACATCCATGCTTTGGTACTGCTAAGTCCATTATTGGATAGTGTTTCAGCAACCTCAGTGAGGGATTTCCTTAATTTTGAACCTCTTGTCCTGCCATTGTAAAATAAAATGCTTAAGTTTAAAATTTAAGCTCTAAAGAACAAGTTTCTTGATATTATTATATTGTTTTATTTATTTATTTATGCTTTATGCTTTTGGACTTGTGGGGCCCACCCTTTCACGCTTCTATTTTTATTTTTTTAAACTTGCCAGATGGGATTTTATCATGGGGTACATGGAGGAGTCCTTGATGTAGTTGAGGGATGGGGGAATGGATGGTTCCCAAGGAGCCATTGATTTGGTCATGGGATAGGGTGGGTACAGGCGAGGGATTCTTGAATTCCTCGATGGAGTTCCTGTGCTTTTGAGAATGTTCCTAAGGAGCATTGAAGGCCCCTGGAAGGCTGGAGCATGTGGAATGTATGTCTTAAGGGTGGGAATGGGTCCTCACGCTACACCAACCCCAACAAATCATACAAATCATGAAGCATTTGCTTTGCTAAAAAGGCACCCATCTTATGACCCTTTGGTTTCCATTACTGTTGCATTTGTCTTAGCTGTGGCCTAATAATATTTGTTTGAAGGTCATTTGCACAAATTCATATTTGGGTTTGGAAAGATCAATCATGAGCCATGTAGAGAGGTAACATTGCTCTATACTTTTAACGCGTTTCTCCTCAAGAAGTCTAGTGGACGTGGTTACTTCTTCCGCCACTTGAACACTCATTGAACATGCTACAATTTTACTAATGCATTCTTGGTTGACACTGTTCTGCTACATATACAACATTCACATGCT
This sequence comes from Pinus tabuliformis, assembly GCA_031772625.1. Lineage (NCBI taxonomy): Eukaryota > Viridiplantae > Streptophyta > Pinopsida > Pinales > Pinaceae > Pinus > Pinus tabuliformis. Next base: position 311,551,772 of record CM062804.1, on the reverse strand, counting down.
AACTTAGGGTGAGAATATATGAGAAATGGTTATTAACACATAAAGTAGGCACACATTATGAACTCCCAACATGTATAATACATAACTGATTAAAAAGTGATTATGATTATTGAAAATAAAATTAAGTCCACATATATGTTCCCAAACGCTACATATAGTAGAAGTCTCTTGGTCATCTCATTTCAAAACCATTGTTAATAAAGTTTGAATCAAGTCTTGAGCTCATAATAGGAATTATGCTGCCCTTTCAAATGCTACATCTATTCCCCTGAAACAAAAAGACATCCCACCTAATGCTAAACATCTCCCTTGGGGATTCAGATGTCATGTACAGTTGTTGGATCTTGTGCTGTAGTTCATGCCAGAAGAAACTAATTTGTGGATTTAGAGCAGGAATTTCCTGTGTATCTGGCAAATTATTTAAAGGGTCATCCTTGTCCACAGGTATCTACTCCCTTGTTAGATATGGTCAGCTCAATTGGTTCCATAGGAGTTCGCTGATACAGAAGTGTTGGTCTGTTCTATATGCTAGTGTTTGCAATATTTCTATGCCTTTACATTGACATTTATTGACTTGTTTAAAGAACCTTATAATAATTTGTCATCAGTTGGGTCGGCTTTCACCAACCCTGCTTGAGCTTTTTTGCATTGCTTTGCTTCTTGCAATATTAGTAAACCTAACACCAATCTTACATGTATCGTCATTAGGAATTTATCTCTGGGAGTCTGAAATTTAAGTTATTGGCAAGACTGGAAATTATAGGGAAATTTAAAAAAATACAAAAATTATTATTATTATTATTATTAATTTTTTTAAACTTATACAACAATATCAACATCAAAAAAACACATTGCTACATCAAAAAAACACATTGCTACATAAATATGAAAATAAAATTATTATATAAGATGTCAAATGGTATATCAGATATCAATACTGAAATATGATATATGTCCTGAGTTATTACTTTTGATGGGATGATACAAAATCACATCAAAATAAAAATGAATACATCTCATGAGATGAATCATGGCAATGAAAACAACAGATTTCCCTTGTTTGCTTGATGGAAAATGGTCACATCATCTTCAACAATGTTGTCAGAACTGAATTGGTCCCCCAAAAAAACTGGACCAAAAGACTGGTCGACCAAAAAAATACTTAAAATATTCAAATTTTGTAAAAAACATGTATTTATTCAAGTCCATTCATATGAATCAAAACTCGTATACACAAATATTCGAAGTTTCTCATGTATAAAGTAAGGGTGCATATAACCAAAATAGCACCAAGTGCAATCCATCTCTGAACCAAAATATATCAGCAAAGAGGCTCTACATGGCCTCTAAAGTCCAAAAAAAATCATGCTACAAGTAGCTATATAACATAAATTATTGCCTATATTGGGATCATCTTCATCAATATCACTATTTAAGTATTACAATAAGATAAACAAAGCTTGACATGCATAAATAATGATTTTGCTTGAGTGAAGGGTACTTTTTTACTAGGGTCATGACAAGGGAGTTCAACAATCAATGCCACCATCATCGATGTACATAGAGGGCTTGGTGCTGGAGATAAATGAGAAAATATAGTGGAAACATTGAAATCTTGCGAATCTTTTAATGTTGAAAAATGTGAAGTTTTTTGAATTTTGAATGGGATCTGAAATTCTAACTTCTCCATATGAATTCCAATGAGGTTGGAAGCACTCTCAAACATCTTGAAATAATTAATGGTAATGTTAAAAATTTAAGTGAAAGGATGAAAATTAAAGATAAAGGAGATGCCACTTTTACTCATAAGGATAGAATGTCACTTAATGAAAGATAAAAGATAATGTCACCTAATGAACGGTAAAAAAGAATGTCACTTTTACTTATATAAGGAGAGAATGCCACTTAAAAAAAGATAAAGGAGAATGTCACTTTCACTCATGAGGAGAGAAAGTCACTTTTACTCAATCTACTTTAACAATTTAATATTACCATTAACTACTATGGTATGTATCTCATGAGATAAATCACAGGAAATGAGAAAAAAAGATTCTCCTTATTTGCTTGACGGAAAATAGTCATAGTATCTTTAGAGCTCAATCCCCTAATTCACTTTAAAAAATGATGGCCAAATGATCAAGAATTTGGCTGTAAGGTAACATTGACAGAGATCGAGCAATAATTACCTAAATTATTGTGAAAAACTGATATTATGACAATAATTTGGAAATTATCACAATATATGCTATCAATATTATCGACGAGGTTGGTTTTTGCGAAATTATTGCCATACTTTTGATAATATCGTGATAAGTACAGAATTGTAATGTAGTATTGCCCTACACATGGTGTCATTTTATTTTTGTCTTCTGGTTATCCTGTCTTCTTCGATTGGTCTTATATGTGATCTTGTTCTAAGGAGAGAAAAACTCTATCAAGGAACCAACTCTCCTTCAAGACACTGAGTGCATCCTCCTCCGTTCTGGAAATGAAGTTCATCTAGCCGTTTGCCAGCATATGGAAAATTGGTCCATAACCCACCAATGACACTCTTTTCTCTCACAACCAATCATTTAATCTCCTCATGGATAGCCTTCAACCCAAGAATTTCCCTACAATCTTTTTCCCTACTAGAGACCTAATCTGCTTTAGCCCTTTGCCAGCGTATTAGAAAACTGGTTCATAACACACCAATGGCACCCATTCCTCGTACAATCAATCACTTAATCTGCTCATGGATACCCTTCATCCCAAGAATTTCCCTACCATCTTCTGCTCTACTAGAGACCCAGTTTGCTTGACACTAAGGTCTTCTGCAACAACCAGAGGAGCCTTCACCTCTTGACTTAATTGCATTGCATCTCCTTCATTTGTGAGCCTCCCTGCCAAGACTACTTACAACAGCCTGCAATTCTTCTTCCAGAACAAGAGACCCCATAAACCCTAGGTTTGCGTCATCATACTTTGGCGCTACAAACCTCTTGGAATCAACTTTTGGCAGGCATATTGTTTTCTTTAAGGAGATACCTACGACACTCTGATCCATGGAGACTCCACTACTCCTTTGAGCTGGCAAAGCATCCAAGGTGTTGAGACTGTCGCTGTTTTGAACCAGCGTGTGATACCTGCTTTCTAACTTCTAGTAATATCCTTGTCCTTTTCCCCCTGGTGACTTTTGATAGTCCACCTACCATCAGATTTTGGGAAGGGTGTTTACTGGTATAACTATTCAGGAAAGCTGGAGATCACTTGCATGGTTTTCTAGTGATTGTTCTGCAAATTACAAGACGAAAATGTCCTCCTTCAAAGAGTCTTCTGAATAATTGACGAGCTGAATGTCAATATCCATTGTGCCTACCTGCAGAAACCCTTGACTCTCTCTCTCTCTCTCTCTCTCTCTATATATATATATATATATGTTGTTTTAAAACTATGAAATACATATCTCCAGGAAACCTGCCTGGTACTTCCCCTTATTTTGAATTTTGAAGATGGCACTTAAGATAAACCATAGTTGTCAGAAGCTAGAGACTTCACAACGTGGGGCTCAAGGCCATTACAATAATATACTTGTTAAGAGCTCAACATGTCACTTGCAGTAATTGAACCCGCAATGTAGAGCTCAACTGCAAGTGACATGTTGAGCTCTTAACAAGTATATCGTTGTAATGGCCTTGAGCCCTATGTTGCGAAGTCTCGAGTTTCTGACAACTATGGTTTACATTAAGTGCCATCCTCAAAATAAGGGGAAGTACCAGGCAGGTTTTCTGGGGTTATATATATATATAGTTGAGAGAAACACTTTTTATTTAGGAGGAGCTATGAATCTTGTCTGCACTGACATGGAAGCTGCATCGAGATGGTACCATGCCTGTATAATAATAATAAAATAACATATATTAGCTGATGTTATAATAATAACGGAATGTATGTACTATGAATCATCAATTCGAATTTTATTGTTATTTGTTAATGTTTAAATTTCAGTAATCATTGATTATGTATCGTTGTCATGAATTGGTTATCATGCCTATTTTTAAAATTTTTCACAATTTTCTTGAAGATGTATACTGCCGCATCCCCAATTCCTATATTTTGATCCCCTGCCACATTTACACCTATGCACTGGGTGACTTATTGTTGATCTAAAATTTAGAATGGATGTCAAGGTAGTGCAGTGAAAGTTGCCAGTTGGCCAGAGGCGACTTTGGCACAGACTGAACAGTGCTATTGGAGGCAGTGACATGATGTTGTAGTTCCTGTTCATGAGCATGAGGAGTTGCTTTTATTTGACCATGTTCCAGGGTCCAGGTCATCTGTACATTTCTTTTTTTCCTTGGAAAAATTGTAAATCCTAGTTGAGCTGAAATGAAAATACATTCTGCATATTCATATAGCATTTTGAAAATATCCTCTGCATGGATTATCTGTCAACAGACTCTAAAAACTATGCTAACTACTGGTCTCTATACTGGACATGCAGTTCAAATCATACATTCAAATGGATGAATCCATTGTCAAGACATCTCTAAACAACTGTTCAACCCGAACACTCATACCTGGATTCTACAGTGAGCATAAAGTTTACATTTACAAGCATATGATATCACACCCATATCAGAAATGGTATCAAAATATTACAGAGAACTGATCTTAAGCCTTTCCCAAAAAAGATCTTAATGCATTCAGCCTGCATTAGGATTGGAAAACAGAAACGTACTGAACATCCTATCAGAAATGAAGAGACTGAAAATAGAAATGCTGTCACCTAGCATGAATCAACATAAATATAGAGACATTCTGAAAATATTAGCCCATCTGCTCCTTGATTCATGACTAGCTTGACCATCCTTTACTTCTGAAATAGCACATTAATTGATAAATAAAATTTTGGACCCTTTAAACTATTTGACCTTCACTGTTTATGTGTATTTTGAATTTTGATGTGCATTGCTAAAACAAAGCTTGCTATTAATTATACAAGGCTTGATAAAATGAAACTTTGTTTAAATCTTGAGCCTTTAAACTATGGCAAAACTGTATCTATATTGCTCCTGTAACCATGCAGCATTTCTATAATGAAGCTTGAGATTGACATATCCATGACTAGAGAAATTACAAAATATGACAAACAGTCATAGTAGACTGCAGGCGAGGGTATGTCAATCCATGACTAGAGAAATTACAAAATATGTCAAACAGTCATAGTAGACTGCAGGCGAGGGTAAGTATGGATTAATTTTTTTGTCTAATTGATATAAATGCGCTATATTCCTTGTGTTTATACTTAACAACAGGCAGAATTCTAAAAGTTTACGAGAGGTGAAATACAGCATTTAGATCTTATAGTTATTTCTTACAAAACAAATTGTATTCCTGCTTTTTCTTGTTGGGGTCCTGGATTTTATGCCTTTACGTTACAAGACTGACGGTATCATTTTCCTGTAAATCATCATCTTGGTTTTATGTTATTTGTAATTTTACAGATGTCAATTGGTAAGCAGTGGAAAGAGTTCCTCGACTATAACGAAAAGATCCATTACATGTTCCATGTAAGTTCAGTTTAAGTGCTTGAGATATGTTTTCCTTTGAGGTTTTGTTAACTTGGATTCTATTTCTTTGACTGCTACTTACGGTCATTTGTATGTTGCACAGGAAGATGCAAAGAAGGATAAATCTGCAAGAAATAGATATACAATATAAAGTTAAATTTTGAAGTATCTATTTTGCCTTTGCACCTGTGAGAAACCATATATGCACTGGGAAATGGTTCGGCACTGACTGAAGTGTGTTGATACATTCTTATAAGAAAGATAAAGGCAGCTATAGTGTGTTAGTTATTGTCAACTGTCCATGATCCAACGTTGTCTGCGAAAAGTGTATTTTTATGGAAGACATGTTTATTTAGTATCTGTTTCCCTTTTTAATATTACAATCATAGTACGTGTTGTAATTTGTTACGTCACCTCATTTAATATTTTGAATGTTGTGTAGCAACCGTGAGGACACGAGGATACCGTTATAAGAGTTAAGTTGCATTTGGAAAAAAATTAATACGGTGGGGACTGTGCTAGCTGTAGCAAAAGTACATTTTCTTTTCTGCAGCGAGAGAAGTTAATGAGTTTTATTGCTAGGGACAGGAATAAATTCCACATAATTTTATCTAGCTCTTAACCTGGATGCATCTTTGCCAATGTGTACATCGTTGTGCAGGAATACAATTTTTCCCATTTTCTAGAGAGCTGGGCTTGGGAATTTATGAAGTGCCTTGCAATATGTGTTTATTGTTTTGTAGGATTGCAATGCTCAAGTGATGGAGTTGGTTTGCAACTGTTTGTGGTTGTGCTGCTGTAAGTTGCCTTTAGATTTTCATTCAGTAAAACATTTCTGATGACCGTACACTTACTGCAATCAATCTGGACAGAACTGAAATCACAGTATTACAGTCTGGAAAGTTGGAACAACAAAATAAGATTTTGTACGATGGAGACATTATGAGTGAAAATATTGAAACATCTTTTCATTAATGGTAAATCAGAATAATGAACTGAGAAAATTACTGTTAGAAGGGAGAATTCTTTCATTTTAAAACCATAAACAAATGCCAGAATTCTCAACATGCTATTTGATTTTAATAATGTGTACGTGAGACCTGGAGAAGCAGCATCATTTAAAAGAAAGCATGGCAAGAGATCTAGCAAAAAGTCAAAAAGCAATGAAATATCTAGGTCCCGTTGATGTTTGTAACTCGGACAGGTACCTTTGCACAGACTTAAGTGTCTAGGAATGCAGAAGTTGCCTAATACACCTTCGACCCTAGCAAATTACTTCATTGATTAAAGTAATTTCTTTTTATAAGATAAAGTGAGTTAATCTAATGAAACACAGGTTATTTTGCATTAATGAATTAGATGGATCTCAACCGTTGATCTCAAGTGATGTTGAGATATAATTTCGACTGTCAATCACCTCAGGGTTTAGGGTCAGGGATTCAGTCATATCTAACTTATAAAAGAAACCTCAGGGTTTAGGGTCAGGGATTCAGTCATATCTAACTTATAAAAGAAACAACACAGTGAGAAAACATAAGACTTTAGAGGATATCTCAGTGATTGAGTAACTAACTTATAAAAGAAACAACACAGTGAGAAAACACAAGACTTTAGAGGATATCTCAGTGATTGGGTGCTGGAGTTTCATCCAAGTGTGTTGGGTTTGAGGAAGGTGCAAGGGTGCAACAAAGGAAATACCTACCAAAGGACAAATCTAGGGGCTTGATCAACTGGGTCAGATCCATGTTATTGTTGTATTTGTAATTTCCTCACAGGGCGATTTTTCTGATAAGGGAGTTCGAATAAGTTCGAGAGTAATTAATGAAGATTTGTTTGATTGGGCAGAAAACTTGTGTGTGCTTATGTGATTGAGATTGGTTTTGTTATTTTCTTCCATTGAATGTTTTTTGTTTATTTTAAGGCCAAAGCATTTTGTTATCTTCTATATCAAACAAGATCAAGGGAAAATAATTTACAACAAATGATCTACGATTGCCATTATCACAATTATAAAAACATCATTGTTAAGTAGAAAAGGATTAAAATTTGTGTGGTGTTGACCAAAATTGAAGTGTGGTACTAATGACTACAATCGATGATTAGAACCAAGCAAAATAGATGGTTGCAAAAAAGAGCCCTTATAAAAGATCAAATGAGAAGCGAAGTGAGAATAATAGCAACATGCAATGAAACGATATAAACATAGGTGTACAAGTAGGTTAACCCAAAATTGAAAACCCTAGAAAGGGAAGGAAAGTAAGTAAGAAATATACGTTGAATTGTGTTGTCGTCATTCTTATTGCAAAGGAGGCTGTTATCCCTTCTCGTTATTGGCATCAATAGTCTAGATGCCAACACACAATGCTTATTGAATAATCTCCTCTAGTGGTTGCCTTGGATTGATACGGCCTTACGGAGTAATCTTGGGGAGTACCAACATGCTCCTAATGTTAGTTGGGGTTTAGGTTGAAAAAGTATAGGCACTCCTAATATCTTGGGAGAACTCCTAGTAGAAGGAAAGAACTACTAAAGCATATCTATGTAAGTGTCCTACAATGATGATTGTGCGAATGACTCAAATTCTCTTATGGACCTAGAGCTTGGGTAGTACCTAACAGGGAGTAATGCCAGGAGTAATGCCAGATGGTTCTAGCATTGTCCAATTTAGGGACTACAACATGCTTGACCTTAATAGTCTCAGATATGATGAATTTTGATAATTTGATGTGGATGCATTGTGGATAAAATGTGTCTCTAATGTATAAGGTGAGGCATTGTTGATCAAAGTAGGTTAAGCATGTTGATAAAGATTTATTTGAGCTCATATGGAGGTAGTGAAACGTCCCTATAATCTTTCAATAGACACAGAATCTAAAGATAAAGTGCTCAACTTCTTGTTTGATCATGTTATCTTCAATTTCCTCTATTACATGGGCTTTACCCCCCTATCACCTAGCTTTAAGTGTGCTCACATTAATTGAGGGTTGAAAAATTTCACCATCGTCCAAGGGTATTTGAATTTGCAAGCTTTGCTATTTGCTTAGGGTATATTTGACTATTCATTGGCAAAATTTGTTGAAATGTGTAACTAGGTTTGGTCTTCATAAATATGAAATGTACTTTTGATTCTTGTATATTGTAAAAAGAAAGAAAATTTATTATTGTTATTTTTGTAGCACGAGTTTTATGCTCAAGGTCTTTTATTTAGAGGTCAAGCACCCATTGAGTGCTTGTAAGGCTTGTCCTAGTGTGAAGAAGTCAAAAGAGTTGTCATATGAAGAAGACCCCATTAGGCACATTGTAACATGTAAAATGGATTATTTTTGTATTTATAAGTGTCAAAGTACCGTCCAAGACCAAGGCGGCTTGTTAGTTAAGAAGTCGACCTCATTAGGGCATGTTGTCCTCCTTGGAAGCCTATATATAGGAGGGAACTTGATCTCCTATGGACACTCAATCATCTTCTCATCATCTAAGCAAAGGAGAAGCAAAAGAACGCTAGCGAAAAAGGACAAAGGATAAAGGTTTTAGCTATCTTTCTCTCACTCTCACGTGTGAAGAAGGAGCAGCTTGTATACAAAACTCCAACATTATTGAAGCAAAGGGGGCAACTCTATTAATATTGATGACCATAATGTTAGTTTTCCCAAGATTGACGATTTGTTGACAAAATTGACCCCTCTAAAGCAAGGATATCCTCAGTTCTTTTTGGATTTACATTTTCACATTGAAGGTGGTCCCATGAATTGGACCCCCAAGTTTAAAAGGTGGTAAGGATGCCTTTGAAGCAAAGAGGGCGACTCTTTTAGTATTGTAGATAATAATCTTAGTTTTACCAAGATTGACTATTTGCTAACAAAATTGACCCCTCTAAAGCAAAAGCTTGTAATACATCATCATCTACAAATCATATGAATGCATGTTATGGTGTTTTCTATTGTTCACTTGAGGAAGAATGTGAAGAGTCTCAAGTGAATATGAATAGTCATTTGAAGTCGAAGAAACCTTTAAAGATGAATCCAAAAGTCATAGACATTGTATTTATATATGTATCATTTTAATATTATGCATTCAATGCTTATTTAAATTTGTGTGCTGTCTAAAAGTGGCATTAGAGTAGGTTTCATTTAGAACTTGCCAAGTCCACCTTTGTAAACTTGTTATGTTTTCGACTTTGAGTAGTCCTGAAACCCTCACACCCATTTCTGTACTCAATGCTAGTTTTCTTTACTTGAGTTTTTGTTTGCATGGTATCTGCTTTCACCTCTCTCTTGTTTGCTCCATTTCTGCGCCCTTCTATGTGAGTGTATTACCTCTATGTGGTATTTCTCTTCCATGCACACAAGAACAATATAGAGCATTACTTGGTATTGGTATAGCTATATTCTTTGGAGTGACACTTCATGCAAAAGATTGTTGGCCATTGTCTACAGAATCAACCCAGATGAAAAGGGGTTCCATGAATATGAAAGAACAGATCAAAGCATGTGTTATAATTGCTTTGCATCTGTCAACTTTGCAAGGTTTCCTCTCGACAAGTAAAGTTGAGTTTAACGACTCTGCGTATTTTGGGTGTAATGATGGACCCATTTATGAGTCCACCTCCTCTCTTTGGAAGTGGAAGTGTGTTTTCTCTGCACTGCTATTTCTCCTCCCACTTTGCCTAAATTTTGTTGCAATGGACCCTGCCATTAAATATGCTTGTATTGACATTCCAGTCACACTAGTTGAAGCTTGCTCCATTCATTGAAGCTTCACCTAGTGTTAAGCTTGGGTCTTTAATAACTTGTGCATGGGCTTACATTTTAGGCCATCCAATGTTTACTAACATTAATAAATATGCTCATTCATTCGAGTTAAGGGTGGGGTGGAATCCTTAGCTTAGTCGCGTTGTCAGAGAGATATGTAAAAAAGATTGATGTTTGCTTTTTTCAGAATGCACCTCTTGGACTTAGGCAATGCCTTGAGTAAAAATTGCCGCAAAAAGGGTTATGGAGTGTCACATGTCACCTTATGAGACTAGATTTGTTGATATTAGGATTATAGATTCATTTTCCGTTTGTTGCAATCTTAGTTGATGAAGAGTTCTGATTATGGTGTTTAGTTTTCTTGGCTTTAGGGCATGAAGCTACTTCCAAGAGGGTAGAAAAGTGCTATATATTTTGCATTTTATGGGTAAGTGATAAGTCTACACAGCTCATTATTTGTACAATACTTATTAGGTCTAGTTAATTATATTCTTTAGAAACTTGGATTCGGTGAGGAAATGTATAATCCTATAGCTGTCTTTGTTTCTATAAGAATTGTATCTATAGATGCAAGGCAATTGAAATTGGGAGCATTAAGACATTTTCCTCTTTGTAAACTAGAACAATATGCTATTTAAATGTGCATTGGAACACCAATCAATTCAAAATATCAATTCACCTTCATAATGGGCGCATTTTTGCTAGAACTTGACACTCTCATCAAGTTGGCCACATGGAGGATCAATGTTTTTGATTTTCATCCTTGTGAGCAATGTGGATTTTTTTTCCTTCTTACCTTGTATATAATAGAGAGGAATAAAATTCGTGATGGACAATTAGACTTCAATTTTCAAAGTCCTATGAATTGAGCAAGAACAAATGAGCTTGAACCATAACTAGAATTGTAGCTATATCCATATTTAGAGCCATGAGCATGATTTTGTTTGTGGTCTTCTTTAAACCGCCATTTAGTACAAGACTTACAACTTTTGCTAGGGAACAATTTGTAGTCATCTTTAAACTACCAGAAGTTTGCGGTCATCTTCAAATCGCCATTTGAGAGACCTTCCAATTAGCAGAACAAAGATGTTAACTTCTAGCTAAATTAGGAAAGCTTCCTGGAACTATCGAACTTTATAGGCAAGTTATAGAGTTTGTGGTCGTCTTCAAATCACCATTTGATAACACTCACAATTAGAGCTTGCGACATCAACGTCTAGCCAAATCATGAATGTTGTAGGAACTATTGAACCTTATATCTGAGTTCTAGAGTTTGTGGTCTTTCTTCAAACCATCATTTAGTATAAGACATCAACTTCTGCTAACCATTTGGTTTGTGGTCATCCCAAAACCACCATATTCAAAGCGCACATTTGGCCGTTGGTAGCTATTTACTTCCAAATTTTAGCTCTCCACTTGGACTCACATACTCCCCTTTGGATTAAGGGGGGAATATTGGAAGCTTAATTTGTAAGGGTTATGGTGCTTTGTATTATTCATTTGAGGAAGAATGTAAAGTGACACAAGTGAATATGAATAGTCATTAGAATTCAAGAGACCTTTGATGATGAATGCAAAGATCATAGACATTAGACTTAAAAATGTGTCATTTTAATAATATGCATTCTAAGCTTGTTTAATTTGGTGTAGTCTAACAATAATGACATGATATAGTAAGTCAATAATTCCCTTTTTAGTGAAATCCTTGATTAATCATTTAGACACATTGTCATAGACCCCAAAGAGAGTGGGGGAGAGAGAACATGTTGGTTTGACATACACAATGCTCTTGTCCTCGAAATTTTGTGATAGAAAATTCCTACTACTTTCTCAATCACCCGTTCTTTAGTGAAATCCTTGATTAACCTTTCCGGAACATTGATGTAGACCCTAAAGAGGGTGGGGGAGAGAGTATATGTTGGTTTGACATAAACAATGCTCTTGAATAACAATAAGAACAAATAAAGCAATGTGCAACAGAACAAATAAGAACTTGAATAACTTGCACAAAAATTTGAAGGTCTTGCTTGTCAGCAGAAATATAGGCCATAGCCACTACTTCTAACTAGTTCACATTCTTACCTTTTTGATGAAAACCATCATTCAACAAACCTCGGAAGCTTCTCATGAATGTGTCTCCATATACACTGAACTCCTTAGCAAGCACGTGGAAAGATCGAAACTTGCTATTTGCGATAGAGCTTGCCAGGTAATACTGTTCCAACCATTCAACGATTAGATCGAAAAATTCATGACGATCCTCTTGAAAACCTTGAAATCTTTGAAAAGATGATTTTTCAATTGGAGGCATAGGATTATGATGAAAATCTTGTGAGGAGAAATAGGATTGATCATATCCAGCAGGCGTGTCAAGACAGTGAGGACTTGACATAACCATCCGTGAGTGTGCAAGTGCCTCAACCACTTGACAAGTACCCAGATAGTGAGATGTTAAACCATAAAAATTAAAGGATTTAAAACAACTGTCATTGTATGTCTTGATGGGAAAATAGTAAATTGGATCATAGTTGTTGGTGGGCCCTGGCATTGCACCAAGAGTGCTGCAACTTCTAGAGGCTCTTCAACTTTATTTATCAACCCGGGGTTCGTACAAACTTCAAGGTGACAGTGCTATATACACAGTAGATAAATTCTACTCATGCCACCCTCAACTAGGTCACTTGATCATTAGGGCTCCAAGACCATTCCTCTACTGAACTTAAAGGAGATTAACTACTGAAAGCAGAATGTAAAAGCTAGTCTTAGTGCAGAGAAAGTAAATGCTTTTCAACTCTAACTTGTAAACGCTGTCAACTTGTAAATGCTAATGATTCCATTCATGAAAAACACAGGAATTATGTAATTGCAGAAAGGAAAGCACTCTAATTTGCAATCAATCATCTAGCTATCATGTTTTCTTGAAAATAGAAGACCATCCTACCAATTCACAACTCAAGAATGCATGCATTATTTATCTAATTCACACTTGTGGATTAAGTAAGGTCCTAATTGCCAAATTCGGAATGAAAGAACTAATGCTATTCACTCTTGCAAGAAAAACAAATGAATGAAGGGAATGACCTATGTGGTACTTCTAGTCATGGAATCCAAGCTGAGGGGTCAACCTACTCCTAAACTAAGATATGCTATCATTGCAGGTCAAAACATGCTGCTACAGGTGTGTTACAAGATGTTGCTACAATATTCCTGAAATGCTACAGGAAGTTGGTTGAGTGGATTTGGAGGGTAAGGATGATGGAATGAAGTGATGGAACGCTGCATGAAGGTTGTGGGGAATGTAGGGAAGGTGACCAACACCCCTAGCCAAACCCAACACTTCAGGAAGGCCAAATTTGGGCTAAGAGGGCTGCTTATGGTGACAAAAAAACATAGATCAAGAACATGGGTTGGCATTCATCAGAAGAGAGTGGAAAGTCCTAGGTGGAGTTGGTGATAATATTCCTTGCCTGCAGATCCAACAGCCCTGCAACATCACATGCACCTGTTCCTCTTTTCATTTGCAAAATATTACAATTAATGGTGGAAAAGATGAATTGAATTTGAAACTATCTAACTAATGCTAAGAACTTGATCTATGCAATGAACTACTTCCTAAGCTACAACAATCATATGTGAAGCAAGATATCAAATGTAAAACTTTCCAAGAAACCATAAACAAACTATCTAACTAATGCTAAGAACTTGATCCATGCAATGAATTGACTTCTAAGCTATAACAATCACATGTGAAGCAACATACCAAATGTAAAATTTTCCAAGAAATCATAGATAAGAAATCACACACTAGTTTTGGGTTGTGATGGTAGAGTTCTCTAGTCATGCTCCCATGAGAGAGGTGAGATAGGGATCACAGTGACAAAGTTTGAGGAATTATACTCTACTAAACTGCAACAACTAATCAACATTATAGGCTAAAAGAAATATAAATAAAATCTACTGAATTGCAGAAACTAATCAACATTCTAGGCTAAGAGAAATAGAAGTACACGAGAGTGACCTAGGCTGCTAGGTTTGGCCCCAAACCCAAGAGCTTCAACCCTCTGAACTAACTCAATGATGGATCAAGATAAAAATTCTCATTATCATTCCAGAAATGTCAAATAAATCATCAAAATAACAATCACAAGTGCTTCAGCTCAATGGCCTCTTAGCTATAATAAAACTTCAAATCCTAATGAGTTCCTTAGCATGTTTATTTATACAAAAGGGTAGCTACCAACAACTCCCTAGAAAATAGGGATGTTTGTCTCCCTAACTCGAGAATAGGTGGATCTAGATCTTCCTTGACTTGCACTGGCTCGACTGCTAATGACCTCGACCTGCTTGGTTGCCAATGACCTCGAGTTGATGAGAGATAAAGTGGTGATATTTTGCTGATTTAAGGAGTTAAGGAGGTGGACAACCTCCTAGAATATCTCCTTGTTGTTTACTCTGAGTTCTTGCACTCAAATTATCTCAAAATTGCTCCAATTCCTGCATTTAACACACATTAGGCCACATGACATAGCAACACATCTTTTACCCCTCACATTAAGCATAATATAACAAAGTTTGTAGATAAATGTGAGAAAAAGATAATTTAATAAGTTGGAGGATGGAATTGTGACCCTTATGATATACCAATTGATGAGCCTCATCATCACCCCCTACTGAAACTGTTGCTCATCCTCTAAGCAACTCAGTCTTTTATGTCCATGTCTTTCATGGCCTTGGTGGCCTCTTTGACATCCCAAGGTTCTGCAGATGGTGTGACCTCCTGAGGATAGAAGCTTTCATCCTTCTCTATGTCTGTCCACTGCTTCCTTTCCTCTTCTTCATTCCTTCCTTCTTGTAAACTCAGCATTAAAGGTGCACTGAGCTTGAGTCCAATCCAGTTGACCTTTAATCTTTGCATGACCCCTTTGTACAAGGGTGTTCTTTCCAATGCATTCGTCAACCTTTTAGGAGAGTGATACTCCATGATTTGGAGACTAAGTGGCAAGGCATTCCATCTTCCCTGACATGCTTGTTGGATCTCTATCCCTAACAGCCTGAGAGTGTCCTCAAAATGGGAGATGGCCTGCTCTTGAGTGGAAAGGTATCTAGGTGGTAGCTCAACATCATTGGAGATGATGCTGTGAGTACTGATTACAACCATGGGACTTATCTGCTCTACCCTGATATAACGGGGTTCTTTTTCTTCCTTTTCCATTACTTTCTTCACATCCTCAACTCTAGCCTCCTCATGAGCCATCCAATATGTAAGGGCCATCAGCTGCAAGTCTCCCAAATTTGCATCGGGATCCCAAACATTCATATCAGTTAAGGTGAGGTTATGCAGTTAGAACTAAACTAATTTGGCTCTGTCTTCTGTGCTAATTTGGTTGCACAACTTAATGAACTGCTTGTAATCCTGAAATGGCATGGATCCATGTTGTGATAATGTCTTGATTTGGAACTACATCCACTGTTCTTTGAGGAAGAGTGCATAAGAATTGGATGGCAGTTTGCACTATCATGCCTCCATGGAGAGGCTTGCCATTGTGGCCAGTTGGGTTTCCTTCTCTTGCAATTTCTTCCTCAACCATCTACTTTCTGCTTGCAATTGTTCTCTCATTGTGGACTCCTTCTCCCTTAACTCACTTAACTCCTTGCCCATTTCTAGGACCTTCTCTTCCATGAGGCCCACATCTTCCACCTTCTTTGATTTAGCAATCTACATCCATCTGTGGGTTCTTCTTCTTTCTGCTTCAAGTTCAAAGAAAGGTGGGACTGCAAATTTCTGTGGGATCACTCTCTCTCGTTCAATAAACTTATAATAGGAGCTCAAAACAGGCTATGGACTAGACTCCTGTAACTCTGGGAAGTCCTTCTCAAATTTTCTTAGAGAAGCTGCTTCCTCCTATAATTGCTGTGATGCATTTTTCCCTTCATGCTGCTCCTTATGCTCTTCTTGTAGCATTTTTTGTTCTTCCTGTAGCATGCTCTATTTTTCCTGTAGCTTCCCTTTTCCTTTTTGTTGGAGTGTGGTAGGTGCCTTGGGTTGTTTAGAGGAGGTTGATCTAGTGGTAGGCCTCCTTACATATGCTATGGGAGTCTTTGATATGGCTATAAGAGAGGCGACCTCCTCAACTTTCCTTTCAGTGGGTCATATCTCTCTTTTTTACTTGGGGATTCCTCAATTGTAATAGGGGCATTTGTGGGAGTTTGAGGCCTCCCCTGTTTAATCCTGGTGCTTTTCCTAGTTTTGAAGTAGAGGGGAGTTTTCCTTTGCCTTTTATTTTTAGGTTTGATTGGTGTGCTCAAGGTAGCTAAGGTGGAAACTACCTCTTTTTCAGTGGGCCTTGGAGACAAACTTGTTTGCTCTGGGGATACATCTTCTTCTCTAGATGTAGTGGTTTTCTCAGGGCTTGGTTCTTCTTGCTGCTCTTCCTCTTCTTCTCCATCTTTCTCTTTCTCTACTTATTCTTCTTGCTCTGGTTCTTCCTCTGTTTTCTCTGCCTTTGCCTCTTCTTCCTCTACTGCTTCTGCCTTTTCTTCCTCTTCTTTCCCTTCTCTTCCTCCAACACTAGAGGTCGGGGTCTCACCTGGTGTGAGGGTTTGAGTGTCCATGAAGGTTTCTCTATCCATATCTGTGAATTTGGACCAGAGGAAAGTGATCCTTAGTTTATTCAAAGCATCTACCACTATCAGTTTGATGAGGCCATGGTGGCCTAGGTGTTGGTGCTTTCTCTCTCTCAGCTTTTGGCTCATGTCCTTGATGGACTATAAGAGGAAATAAGGTACACTGAGTCTTTAGGCTAGGGACAATTCTGCTTGAAACCTTAGTTCATGGAGCAATCTGAAATGGTAGCCATAGACTACACTCAGTCTTCCTTCACAGGAGATGAATTTGAGGATATGGTAGGCCACCTCATCCTAGGGATAGGGTAGGCTTTCCCTTCTGACTCCATTTTTATCTTCAATAGGTTTCTCATCAGCAGTGAAGAAGTTATTTTTGGCAATGGCACTGCTGCTCTTGTCTTCTCTCCTCCATTGGATCCCTAGGGGAAGGGTTGTCACCCTGCTAATTAGCTCAGGATTGATGGAAACAACTAATCCCCTTACCACAGTGGTGGCACTGACTCTTGTCTGAGATTTTAGGGCCATGGAAAATCATATGTAATTTCATCATCATATCCCTTCAGTAGCTCAAAGAAACCTAACAATTGATGTTTTTCCTGAAAATGTCTAATACAAGAGGGTGAATATGAATTCTTTTAGTGTTTGTAGGATCCCTTCTATTGAATCCACCTCTCATATTTTCCTCTGTTTTCAACTAAGTGTAGGAGGGTTGCTTCATGTAATATATTCGATGTGTAATTCAATTGGAACAGAGGGTTGGAATATCTAGTTGATGACAATTATGTATATTCCCTCTAATCTATAGCCAGAAAAATTATTTCAATTCACAAAATGACTGCTATGACTTGTAGAAGTTAGGGTGCACTAGCATGTAAATTATGGACAAATGAATGAGAGGGGCCACTTACTTTTCACCACATGGCCTGGGATAAGGATATTTGGAGACCAAATCGACACTTGGCAACGTTCTTTCACCCTTGGAGGCTTCTTGTAGCAATTTCCTGGGCTTCCTGTAGCATTTGCAGGCTTCTTGTAGCTTCCTCTGGTAAAAATGACAAAGTAAGATTCGACTCTCCTTGATGGCTCCCCAGGCTTGTCCTTACCTTAACTATTTTTTAAATGAGTGTAGATGTAAGATAATTTGAGCCTCATTACATTATATGCTATTTTTGGCCAGGGCTTAGAGCATTGTGATGACTCGGTAGAGGCACAAGTTTTCCTCTTTTGCACCATTGCCCCACCTGGAGTGATCATTCCCTCATCCCTAGTAATCAACGCCTACTCTCTGTTATCTAATCTTGATTGATGTGACACTCCCACGTTGCATGATGACTCATAAATCACTTTTTGTTCACTGACTGAGGGTGGCCAAGTTAACTGGCCACCTCCAGCTTATAAAAATACCTTACCTCGACATTCATACATTTTTCATTATTTTACACATAGGGAGGAGATGAGAGGTTTCCATACCTATGCCTACCTCGTGTTCGATCGATAAAGGGGTGTGCATGCTGGAGTTCTGGACCTTTGTACTATTACTTAGGGAGTTGTCTTGTTGTCCTTTTCTGCTTCTGTGTATATTTTCTTTGCTCCCGCGTGTTTGACTGTTGCTGTTGCTATGTGTGTAGGTTCCTTGTTGATATCCCAGGTGCTGCTGCTGCTGCTGTAGAGTCCTGCTTGGAGTGGCACAATATCATCCCCTCAACTTGATGGGAAGGAAAAAAACTAGGCTTATGGCTTTTCTATAATGGTTGCAAAGGTTGCTACAACAGAATCTTGCGGCAACCCTTTTTTTCTTCCAAGGTATTTTAACTTCGGGGGAGTGATGAGGAAGAGTGTAGAGGGCTTGGAGGATGATGTTAGGGCCTTGATTGAGTAGTGCAGGGTTGTGGAAATGGAGGGAATGTGCTTTATGTTTTTTCAAGAAATTTCAGGTTGAGACAAAGTTTAGGGTTAGTTTTGAAAGATATTGACCGTTTTGTGAACTTGGATGTTTGAAGGATGGGTGGGTGGCAGATCAAGGTGGGAGACCCTAATTTACCTTTGGATAGGTCATGCTTGGTGGTTTTCTAAATCAGATCCCCTTCCTGTAGATTTTTGGGATCTTCCTGTAGTGTTATAAGATCTTCTTGTAGCAATCACAGTCTTGTTGTAGCAATCCAGAGGGGCCAAACTTGGATTTTTAGGCCACTAGGATGGTGGAGAGTGGCGAGGATAGGGGTTTTCATCAGGATATGGAGTGGATGGAAACTTGAGGATGCTGGCACTGTAGCTCTAAAATTCGCCAGTATCCTTAAAACCTGCAAAATGACAAAAATTATGTCATGAAATTCTCCTTTATTTTTTTAAGGGACACATAGGCTGCCTCAAGAGAGGTTTTCAACCTGTATACTTGCCCTGAGCGCCTCAGGGGAGGTTTTCACCTAGGGATATTTATTTTTATTTTTTATGTATTTATTTTTTTCTCTTTTTTACTCCTAGGCTGCCTTAGAGAGGTTTTCAACCCAAGAGTTGGCCTTAGATGCCTCATAAAGGTTTTCATCCAAGCCTTTTATTGTTTTTTTCTCTTTTTTTTTTTTCACAAACAAAAACAATATCTAGGAATGCTGTGACTTGGAAGCTATGACACTTCCAATCACATTCACCTCTCTGCTGATGGTGCTGATGAATTCTTACTTGGACATAGGTTTTCTGTAAACATTCAGTCTCTAGCCATTGACAAGCAAGGGAACCCCTTCCTCATCAATGGTCCTGATTTGAACAACTCCATTGTCATAGATTTCTTTATCATGTATGGGGCTAACCATCTTGTTATCAATTTCCCTTTGAAGTCCTTGAACCCAGAGTCATATAGAAAAGTCCAATCCCCTTTTTGAAAAACTTTGTCCTTGATATTCCTATCATGCCAGACCTTCCTCTGCATTTGGATAACTTCGATGTGTAGGAGGATCTGCATTCCGAATTCATCCAAGCCATTTAACTGGAGAACCTCTCCTGTTGTGCTTTGGTGACATCTAAATCCAATTGGGCTTCCATTCTCAAAGTATTGTACTCAAACTCAATAGAGAGCAGAGCTTTCTTTCCATAGACCAAATCATAAGGGGTAAAACCAATAGTTGTTTTCCAAGTTGTGTTATAGGCCCAAGTGGCCTCCACTAATTTTTCTGCCCAATCCTTTCTGCTGTTGCTCACAACCTTGGTGAGGATGCCCTCTAATTCCCTATTTGTAACCTCTACTTGTCCATTGGCCTGAGGATGATAGGCAATATATTTTATGTGCTTGATATGATGATGCCTTAACAAATTCCCGATCAGATGTGATGTGAATTAATCTCCTTGATCGATGACTATCTCTCTGGGGTACCCAAATTTGTATAACACATTCTCCCTTAAGAACTCAACCACTTTCTCCTTTGTTGCTACCTTGACAACTTTTGTCTCAGCCCACTTTGTCAAATAATCAGTGCACACAATGATGTACTTTTTCTGCGCTGATGGTGGATCAATTGGCCCAATGAAATCCATGCCCCACTTTTCAAATGGCTCCAAAGCCACCTGAGGTTGTAAGGGAATTTCATCCCTGGGGGTAGGTCTCCCCATCCTCTGGCACTGATCACATCGGCTAGTGTATCTTCTTGCATCTTGGTGGAGAGTGGGCCATTAGTAGCCAGCTTGTAGATCCTTGAAGGTTGTCCTCTTGGAAACAAAGTGACCTCCACAAGGCCCATCATGACAGGTGAGAGGATGTCAAAGAATTCCTCTTCGTTGACACATCCCCTCAATATGTAATTTGGTCCCAACTTGAAGAGATTACCCCCAATCTAAGTGGAAGGGGCACTCTTCCTTACAATTCTGCTCTTCTCCCTGGATGACAGATTTGGAAGGAATTTCGCAGCAACTAGGTAGTTGGCTATGTTAGAAAACCATGGAGAGAGATTTGAGAAAGAAAATAAGTGCTCATCTGGAAGCTGATCATCAACCATCCCTTCATCACCTGTAGGAAAAGCAAGTCTAGACAAAAAATATGCAACTACATTTTCTTTTCTTGGCTTATCAATGATAGTTAAATCAAACTGCTGTAATAGTAGCAACCATCTAATAATTATAGCATTCACATCAGGCTTGTTCATTAAGTACTTGATAGCTGCATGGTCAGTATGCACAAAAGTTTGATATCCAGTGATGTAGTGTCTGAACTTGTTTAAAGAGTGTACAACAACTAGGATTTCTTTCTCAGTTACAATGTAGTTCAATTCGACCTTAGACATATTTTTACTAATGAAGTAAATGGCATAAGGTAACTTATCATCTATCTGGCCTAAAGATGCTCCTACAACTTTGTCAGATGCATCAACATGGATATGAAAGGGAAGAGTCCAATTTGGGCCTCTAAGTATGGGTGCAGTGGTTAATTTGTCTTTCAAGACCTCTAGGGCCTCTTGGCAGCTATATGACTAGTAGAATTCTGAGTCCTTGGCCAACAATCCAAACAATGGTGAGGCTACTTTGTTGAAGTCTTTGATAAACCTCCTATAATATCCAGCTAAGCCCAAGAAGCTCCTAACATCCCTCTTCTTTTGAGGAGTAGGGACCCTTTTTATGATGGAAATTTTGTTTGGGTCCACTTATATTCCCTCCTGAGATATTGAATGGCCAAGGACAATCCCTGCATTCATCAAGAATTCACACTTATTAGGACTAAGCGAGAGGTTCATTTCAATGCACTTCTTCAGGACTTTCCCCAAGTTAGAGAGAGCCTCTAGGAAGTCACACCCATAGGGAGTGAAATCATCCATGTAGATCTCTACAGAGTCATGGACCATCTCAACAAAGATGCTCAGAACTTCCCTTTGAAAAATGGCAGGAGCATTGCATAATCCGAAAGGAAGGACCCTATAAGCAAAGGTACCCCAAGGAAAAATTAATGTAGTTTTGTCTTGGTCCTCTGGTGTGATCTGGATCTGATTTTAACCACTGAATCCATCCAGGAAAGAGAAGAATTTCCCCGCAATACCATCTAAAACTTGATCAATGAAAGGTAAAGGGAAATGGTCTTTCTTAGTGGATTTTTTTAGCTCTCTTTAATCGACATAGATCCCACACTTTCCATTCTTTTTTGGGACCAATACTAGAGGGGATACTAACTCACTATCTGAGATGGGGTATATGAACCCTACATCCAACAATTTTTGCAACTCTCCATTTACTATGTCTTTGAGGGATGGGTTCATTCTCCTCTGAGTTTGGAGCACAAGTTTTCATCCCTCCTTGATGTAGACGTGATGAGTACAAACTGAAGGATGCACCCCTTTCGTTTCTTTATAGCTCCAAGCAAAGGCATGTAAGTGCTCTCTTAGCATTTTGCACAACTTCTCTTCTTGGTTGGCTAAGAGAGAGGTTAATCTTCAAGGTTCTAGATGGAACAAATTCTACCATTTTGCAGGAGTTGGGTCCACTAGGCATAACTTAGTCCAAGGATTACCCTCATATTCCTTCACAAGCTCATTAAGAGGCATGGTGTTGGGGGGTTGGTTCTGGAGGATTTGGTCAATGAGGTCATCTTCATCAGGTTCCCCCCCTATAAAAACAACCAGGGTGCAAATTGGATGGGATGTTTATATGATACACTTCATCTTATTCCTCCTCTTCCAACCATAGGGCTAAGTCATGTTGAATGGATAACTGAGCAGGAGGGTACAATACCAATTGTTTGTACAAATGCCCATTCTTAATGGTCATGTTCCCAGCGCTGCAACTTATGTAAGCATAAACAATGGATAGCCATGGTCTTCCAAGGATTAGAGGATAACCATTGAATTTGGTCTTGGGTTGGAGAACTAGGAAGTTAGTAGGATACTCTCAGGAGTCAATAGATGCCATTACATCCTCAACAACTGCCTGAGGAGCCACTGTGGACCTATCTGCAAGTTACAACAGTGTGGTGGTCTTTCTCAAGGATCCTTGGAGGTTTAGTTTGAGCATGGTTTCTTTAGTCATCACATTGATGGCAGCGCCAAGATCAATCAAGGTGTGAGGGACAATGATTCCATCAATGTGCAAATTTACCACAGGACTTCTAGGATACACATTCCAAACCTGAGTTTGATCTATGAGATTTTCATGAAGAAGAATCATCTGGAAAAGAAACTTGAATTCGATGAGAAATCAGATCTTGAAAGTTCGAAATATTATATCCGGAATGCCAACTATATTTCAAGAAAGAATTTACATCGAGTGAAATCATGCTCAAAGAAGAGTTTTGTGAAGAAAAACAGGCCTGACTCAGTTCGTGGGTCTCGCCAGAGTTGAGAGATCCTGACATAACCATCAATGGAAGTTGAATTGCCTCGACTCCTTGGCGGGTCCCTAAAAATTCAAGGATTGTAAAATCACATTCTGAAGATTGAAACAAATCGTGCATGGTGTGAAGATAACTGATTTCACTGATTTCGAGGAGATCACTATTAACCGGGTGGAAGCCATTTCTATCACTAAAATGATCAAATTTTACAATGTTGACAACCAAATTACTCAAGCCGAAATATTCGTCTGATCGCAAGTCTAGAGATGTATGAATCAAATAAACTTCATGAGCAAGCTAATTTGAAGAGTTGTCTTCATGCAAAATAAGAGATGATATAATATGTAAATGATACTCAATGATCTGATTATTTTCTATTTCATCATGAACAACCTCACTACCTTGTGTCATTTGAGAAGTGAACTCATGCGATGAAGAAATTGAAGAGCATGGAGTATCTTCATTGCATGTAGATGCATCGAAAACAAGAGAGCACAAGGGATGGTGGGATGAAGAGGAAGTTTCGATAAGGGAATTGTCTTAAGCCAAAATAGATTCCAGATCTAAATCTTTAAAATTAAAAATTTCATGAGAAACCGAAAGATCAACTGGTGCACTTCGGCATTCATCATCACATACATCAACAAAATCATCATCATTAGAATGATTATTTCCCAATACTATGGATCTAAACAAACTGATTTCATTTGATTCATTACTGAGATTAACAGATTCAATATCAGTCAAGAATGAGGAGACACCATCTTTGCATGAAGGATTTTCAAAAAGAGAAGAAAGATTGAAATAATCTTCACCTTCCTGCTCCTCTACCTGTGTAATGTGACTATCTTGAACCCGATTGCAATTTGGACCAACAACTTGAAAATTAGGAGAGTGCGAAAAAATAGTTGATGGAGAAAATTGATCAAGTGTATCACGATTCAAAGAGTCATGACATGTGGATGATAGAGGATGACAAAAATCTGAATCATATTCAAGGCTAGGGTTATGAGTGTTAATACCATCTTGATGAATAGAAAAAATGGTTTTCACCATAGGATTCATGAGTCATTCCATAATTTCCTTTATTAGATTTGAATCATGAAAAGCAGAAGGAGGATGAGAAGATGGACTATGAATTTGATGTGCATATTTCCCAACTTTACGATCATTGCAAGAGGTACCCTCAACAGAACTGAAAAAGGAGGAGCACAAGGAACAAAAGGAATAACAGGGTGCTCCTCTAAAATTAGGGGTGTCTCTTGGTTTACGAGAGTTGGGGACAAAGAAACATGAGGTGGTATGGATTCATTGTGCAAAGAGATATGTACCAAATGCTCAAATGTTTGTTTCAAGAAAACCTAAACCATGTCTTCTTAAGGAAATTCATAACAAATGTGAAGGAATCGATTAGAGAAATCCTCAACTGATTAATTAGGCTCCATTCTAAGTTGATCGATTCTTTTATAAATATCTCGGTAATCATACCTTTCAAATGCTAAATGAAGCTCCTTGATGAGAAGGTTAAGGGAATGAATGGAAGCGAGTGGTAGTGTGTGACACCATCAACTATCTTGACCTTCAATGGTGAGGCAGAAAACAATACAAACCACATCTTCACAATCAATTTCATAATATTCATAGAAATTAATAAAAATAGATGCATGCTCGGAAAAGGAAGTATCACCCTCACCATCAAACTTGAGTTGAGACAAATTATGGAGAGACTCATCGGGGATTGAAATTTCACCAGGGGAAAGGTTATAAAAACATCTCGGGAGTATGAGTTTAGGATGAGCCATTTATGATAATATATTCAAAACAGAATCAAAGGGCTCAACTTATCGTCTAGCCCTCCTTCTGGCGCCATTTTGTGGATGGTGTTGGAAATCCGTAAACCAAGGGGGTATCCCCAATGTGAGGTCCCAATTAGACATCACACCATTTGGAATAGGAACCCCATCCGGAGTATGGGAATGGAATCATATATTCCTACAAGTTTTCCTTGGCTCTAACTGTCAACAAGAGAGAGGAGTGTGGATGTGCCTTCAAAAAGAAAGTGAGTGTGCATGGTGAGTGTTTGGTTGTAGGTGTGTCAAGCTTCTTCTACTGCGAAGGGAGAAATAAAGTGAGCCTTTAAGAGAGAGGTAATAGTAACACCCTAGTAGAGACACACACAACCAAGAAGGATTTGTCTAACATCCACTGAAATAGTCCACAAAAACGCGACAATCATTACAACCAATCAACCAAAAGGATCTGTCTAATATATAGAGGAATAGTCCTCAAGGATGTGACATCAATAATAACCATTACAACACATTTTCAGTATGATAAGTAGTAAAGTAACTTAAATATTTCAACTTATTTAGCACAAATGGAAGCAAACATGAATTACAAACATCCACAAAATAGTCTTACAAATATTCATAATCCATGGATGAAGAACATGCTGTCCATGAGGCTTCTTATATTAAGTAAAAGTTCCAAGACACATGTATACAATGAGAACCACTAGCTCTAATAATGGAGCATTAGAGCCACTCTTTGCTCCCCAAAAGAACTAGCCTGTCTCTCTAATGCCTTGCGGGAGGAGCCAAGGTGAAAAGTCATTTTGCTCATACACTGAGGGTGTATATATAAAAAATGGGGAGGTGATGCTTCACCTTCTTGGTGACTCTTTGACTACCCTCATGACTGTTTGAATTCCCATGACTTTTTGACTTTACATGACTCTTCATATTTTGTACATGTCCTTTGGATTTCCACTTTACAATACATTTCTCCAATATTGAATTATATATTCCACAAAATGATGTGGCACATGATGACTCATGACACAACATGACATGACACTGATGACATGGACTACACGGTGACATGGAAATGTCAAGCCATTCTTTGCTACTGCTTTCTTTGTGTCTTCTCGAAAATATGGTGCATGTTCTTCTTCTTCCTTCTCCTTATGAATTGAAAATAGTGAGTCTTCCATGTGGTCTTGATCTTTTATCTTCTGTTATAGTATGATGTTCATTTTTCTTCTTTCTTAATGATCATCTTATCTCCTCAACTCCTTAGGTGTCTTATAGCATGTCCTCCTACTCCATATCCTTCTTTATCACCTTGCCATAGAATGATAGAGTTCCTGCATCTGCAATCCACTCATGGAAAGATGACATGAGTCCGATAAACCCCTAGTCTAAGATGGTGCATATTGATCCACTGACTGACCCGAAACCGGGTGATAGGGTGGGAAAGAGACTCAGTGACTGCGCAATTGCGCAACTCAGGCAATCTAGGGTGAAGCTTGAGCCTTGAGACTGTGCAATGCATAGTTTAGGCTGGAATGAGGAAGAAAACTACACAATCTGGGATCTCAGTGTGACAGGCTTAGGGGATGGGAAATGGATCCACCTATTACATAGTTCTGGAGGAAAAAGGGGCCCAGGTGATTGTGCAATTGCGTAGTTCAATAGCTCAGAGTTGAGGCTTGAGCATTGAGACTGTGCAATGTGTAGTATTGATTGGGAAGGAGAGAGAAATTGCATAATTTTGATAGTCAGTGAGCCAGGCTGAGGGATTTTGTACTGCTTCAGCCAACTACACAGTTATGGGAGGTAGAGTAGTCCTGGTGATTGCACAATTTCATAGTTCAAGAGCTTAGGGTTTGATATTGAGCTTAGAGATTACGCAATGCATAGTTGGGGCCAAGCTGGAGGGCTAAATTGCACAATTTCGGAGGCCAAGGCTCGGGCCTGAAACTGTGTAGTGCATAATCTTGAAAGAGAGGAATTGCGCATTGCACAGTTTCAAGAGAAAAGGTTGCAGCTTGAGGTCTAGGACTGTGCAATGTGTAGTTCAGGAAGGACGGATGAGGTTATGTTGCTGGGAATTTTCAGAAATTTGGCCAAGTGTGGGATCAGTGAAACTGATGTGAATAGTGATAGGATTTGATGTGATCACACACTTAGACACTTGATGACACAACATAGATCATTTGGAACACATGAACACATACTTCCCTTAGTGCGACAAGTGCGACACTAAAAATACACTTCGTGACGACAATGACGAGACTTGTATGACAGTTCTTAAAACTTTGTAAATGAGTGCGACATATGTCTAAATGGTAAGATCAACTCATTTGGACAAACATAACCTCTTGAAACCACCAAAACAAGCTTATGTACGTCATGCAACACTCAACATGCAAAAAGACGATGATTTCTACAATGCGAATGACACTTGCGATATGTGAACAATAGTGAAAGCAACACATGTCAGAGAAAAATAACATGAAAAAAAACTAATTAGAGTGAAAACAAGTGAAAGTGACAACCAAAAAATATGAAAGTGAAACTTGCAAAAATAAAGGTGCGCGGAAGCGACAGTTTTGAAAACTCACCGAAATAGAAGTACAAACGCAGCTAGAAGTGAGAAATTGTCAATGTCAGTGTGCACTGACTGTCAACCTGGATTGGACATCACACAAATATAATATTGATGGACCGTGCTATTATCGTTCAAGCTTGCATAAAATAACATGATCATGCACTTCTTACAGGCTGAGCATGTGTGAGTGAGTGATTTTGACACTTCCAATCCAAGAAGGGAGCCCAAAAACATAATCTGACCAAGAAGTGAATACAGAAGAACTGATCGTACGATCCACAGTAGGCTTAGAAATTCAGGTGTAGGAAATTTTTTGGAGGGTGTTTGTCACAGTGGCAACAGGGCCAAAACAACTTCCCCAATCACCAGTTTATACTCATATCAGTTGAACAAATATAATACCCATAGTTACATATGTTAATTTAACAAGCTCGTCAGCCGTCCATGATAATATTAAAAAAGAACAATAACAAGACTGTAATCCACCGATAGCATAATTATATAATCGGAGACTAAAACCATTGAGCAGTGACAGACTTGACTACATGCCACTGTCTACATCAAAAAGACATGAACACTTATATCGACTCCAGACTCAACTCCTTCTGCACTCATCTGACTAACAACTGTTCAACATTCCAGTACCATTTACTCCTACAAACAATTCCGACCAACTCCCACTTTGTCTTCAATAAGCCATCATATAACTACTTGGAATCCTCTCTAATCCTCTTTTCTTATCTCCTAGCCAGTCCAACTATCCTGAGAAACCGTTGAGATATTTCCTTTTACTCCCCCTGAGCTATCCCATGTGTGTTAACGACTGTCCCAAAATATCTCCCCCCTGGTCGGATCTACTCCACCCCATCTCTTCTTTCATCAAAATATCTCCAGTTGTCTGCTTGCCACAACCTCCCTAGTTGGCTCCTTCCTCTACAAAATCATAATCGAGGATATTCCTTTCATGCGTCCTTCTTCCTTAGATGCCACTGTCACCCTTCTATGTGGTATCCGTCTTCATTGTGTGCTATCCACTGTGTCATCTTGATGTTGTGCTTTGCCTAGTCCTTTCCGCGCTCATCATCCCTACTGTGTGGTCCCACCATGCCAAAAATTAAAAAAAATTTTGTGAGCTCCAACAAGCCCCAAACACAAAAATGTGGCTTGTCCTCGAGCCACTCAATACTTCTATCCCCATGGATTCAAGACCTCCAATATTATTGATGTTTTCTTCTTTCTTTCAGTATGGATGCCACAGGAAGGAACACATAACTTAGTCGCCTTGGAGCTCTTAAAACAACTGAAGAAGGATCAACCACCTCCCCCTCCCTTATAGCAAGGTTATAAGAAAGAGAAACTTGGCCACCACTATTTCTCTAGGATCGAATTCTATGTCTCTCCCTGCATCTATCTCCTTCTTGTAGCCATATCCGCTCCTTCCTTTAGTGCAAGGGGACAACACCTAGAGTTGGATGTTTTTTTTGATGAAATAGCTCTCAACTTTGTCCTTGTGATAAGACGTGGGAATCGTACTGTGCATACTCATTATTTTCCCTCATGCACCGAGACAAAACCCCACTTTACCACTACAATCCCTCTGGTATCGACTGTAGTAAGACCATCTTACCCTAGGAGGCTGCAAAGCCTCTTTTAAAATGGTGTTAGGATGAACTAAATGGTGCGTCTATAACTTTATGTGAGTACCATCCTTGTGAGAAACACAGATCCTCCTATGTCTAGAACTCCCATTGAAATTCTTTCACCCTTCTGGACCTATACCTCCCATTCCTATTCTTCTGCAACTATTTCCCATTGAGAATCCTTGTACGTGATCTTTTCTTTCACCGGGTCGAACTTTGGAGGGGGTTCAACAGCTCTACTCACCCATTGAGGTTGCGATATCTAGGGACTTGTAGTGTCATTTCTTGTTATAACCCCTCCTCGTGTTATCACACCTACCCGCTGTTGAGTTGTGCTTGGCTTGACACCTATCATCTGTACATTAGGCCCCTTCTTTTCCTTCTGCTTAGCGATCAATTGAAGGGAAGTTTGTAATGGGATGATCTAAGGATTTGCAATAAATACAAGTGAAATAGGGATTGGTGCAATCTTGAGCCAAATTTCCATGTTTATCACAATTGTAATAGATTATGGTGCTTTTTCTTCGACCAAATCCTCCTCTTCCTCCACGTGTTCCTCTTGGTCCTCTAGCCGACATACCTTGTCTCACCCTTGCTAGTTGTATTGTTCGCCTTGATTGTACCTAGGCTGGT
Organism: Pinus tabuliformis; assembly: GCA_031772625.1. Taxonomy (NCBI): domain Eukaryota; kingdom Viridiplantae; phylum Streptophyta; class Pinopsida; order Pinales; family Pinaceae; genus Pinus; species Pinus tabuliformis. Next base: position 311,521,882 of record CM062804.1, on the reverse strand, counting down.
TGAATCCATTTGACATGAATTTTATCCCTTTGGGCCCTTGCACCTAGAATTTGTCAAACGTGTGCTTGCGCATCAACTCTAATGCTTGGCAGTGGTGGATATTGTTAACACTAGAAAATCGTACACATGTTTTCACAATCCAGGAGACGCTAAAAGTCGTCCAACAAAGTGCACAAGCGAAGATTTTCCATCTAAAGACATTATGAAGTTCAAAAAATTTAATTTCTCCTAAGTTCCAAAGTTTATAGAGTTTAAGAAATTTAAGGCTCTGCGACTATTTCTTTGATAACTGCACACCACACAATTTTTTTTCGAAAGCCGCACAATCGAGAAAATTGATGACTCTATGAATTCTAGACCGCTTCATACACTTGGAGGTGATTCCCTGAGAGGATCCTAGTCCAAGACAACCGAATTCGAGTCACCCTGAAGATATGTAGCGCTCAATGGAATCATGTTATCCTACTCATGAGTCATTTTCATTCATGAACCAAGAGAGGGAATATGGATTCAAAAATTATATATAAACATGCCATAGGAGAACCAAAATATGAGACAATGTTATGCTGGCCAAATTGTTGTCAGAGCAAACCAACATTTCATTGTTGAAGCCAAATAAAGTAAGAGCACTAGCATGTTGGCCATATTTCTTCTAAGAAATCCATCATCTTAGTGAGAGGAGAAGAGTCCACCATTAAGAGATTATTCATACTTATTTGAGAGAGAGGAGAAGCCTGCAAAGAGATTGAGGAAAAGAACATGCTTGTTGAGGATTTTTGAGCACCATAGCTCAAAGAATTCTCTTCAAGTGTTTAATACTCATTTATTGTATTCAATTTCTACTACCAATAGTCAATAAAGGGATATTTTTCTATTATTTTGTTGACTTCTTTTCTCCATTGAGCAATGTTTGTGTATTTATCTCTTTTTTTTAGTTCATTTTTTTGTATGCATTGTCTTCACTATTTGGAATGATTTGTTTTTTAAAGTCTGTTCACTAACAACATAAAATATGTCTGTGTTCCTTTGCAGGAAAAAACCAAATGCTAAGGAGGTGTCTTTTGGTACACCATTTCCACAAAAACATTACCACAGAAATGACGACCATACCATTGTCTTTTCTTTAATATAAAGGTTGTGTTTGTAGGATCTTCTCTCTGCATAATCGACCTACAAGGCATTCAATACCTCTTTGGAATTTTTGCAGGACCCTGTGAGCCTGTGGTGGGAAGAGAAACTTGTTAATTTACAATTTTCTATCGACCACATGGCTTATTCTCTGAAATATACACACTCCGCGGCTTTTCCCCTGACAGGCACGCCACCACATATGTGCACTGTGAAATCCGCACAATTTTCTAGAAAGCAAAAAATACCTTGTAATTTCACATTTTTCAAGTGATTAGCAGCCTTTAATGAATTTCCTTCACCTCTGCAATTTTTTTTCCAGTGAGTTTAGATTGATTAGGTGCTTTACTAATCACAATTAGTAGAGTAATTATATTATCTTTGTTTTTTGTTCACAATCTTCACATAGCTTAATTAGTAAAGGATTAATTGGCCCATCATCCAAAAATAATGTTACTAACCAAAGCATTCATTTCTTTCATTTATTTCATTTTATGGGACTAGGATCAAGTGTTATTTTAGAAAGTAAGTAATCTCTGCTTCCAGTGCGTCTCTTAGACGAACTTGGGATTTCATATGAAAACTTTATTAAAGCATTTGAATTTCCATCTCCCTGTTTTGAAATTCACAGTGTAATAGGAAAAAGAGTAAGCGACCCATTATCCGCATATCACTTCTTTTTCATGCAAGGAACAATTTAAATCTAGTATAAGTAGGGGAATATTGGAATGAATCACCAAATATCCACATCTTCTCACACATTACATGCTCACTTCATCACTTGCACACAATTACACACCACACACTAAGTGTTTATAAAATTCATATTAGAAGGCATCTGGTTTCTAGAACTTTTGATACTTAGTTTATTTTAGCTTACATATCACACCCTAAAATTAAAGTAAGACCCTTAAAAGTAACCATAACTTGAACCAACTAAATTCCCCACAGGGGCCACCCAAAAAATTATATTTCAGGTTAGGACCATTGGGGGTAGGCATCCCATAAGCCACCATGGTCTATTACATCTTTGAAACACAACTGTTGAGTTTTTAAGGAGCTTAAAATCCTTCAATCATCCCATGGAAAAGAATATACCCGATTTAGAGGGGGTTCAGCTTAGGTCCAGTGCATGCGGTACTCTTTGGGGTTACCCGACCCATCTAGTGCTCGGTACTGGTAACTGACTACCAAGAAGCTAAAGACTCGAGTCCTCATGTGGGGCGAAGGTAATTTAGTTTCCAAAATCTAGGGCATCCTTTCCCTATAGGTGACGTTGCAGGCAACACTTGAGCCTCATTTCCATTATCTTGATTGATTCTTCGGCTGATGGAAGGCATCACCAGTTGTTTCGGGATGTTTCCCCAGGACCCATCAGAAGATATCTCCACAAGCCCCAGTTAATTTGAAAGTGGTAAGGACGAATAGGTCTTCTTAGGATATTTTTTCACACGAAAAAACGAACGAAAACCATTTTTTGTTTGATTGATCACATAGGCTAAAGTTAAAGGGAAAGTGATATTTTTCTTTTTTGATTTGTTTTGTGTATGTGATTAATTTTCTTTGAAGAATCATCTCCTTCCCTCACCATCCACAAATTAGCACACACTCTAATCGACACCATAGGGTACCCCATGACTCCTATTCGATCTAGATGCTTCTTAAACCTCCCCCCATTACTGAGAGGTGTGCTAGGACTCCCACCATTTAGGCATAGAGGACGTCACACAACCATCATTATAGGATCCTCCTTTATTGGTGCATCTTTTCTCTAGAACCCTCCCCATCAAAGCACACTCTTCATGAGCCCACAAGGGTCCCTACACGCTACCCCTTTTGGGAGACCACATACGACTCATACGGACAATGTGCGAGACACCCATCGAGGTAGTTCTCCTGAAACCTCCCCACAGAGGACCCCTTTACATATAACTATGCAAAATTGTTTCGCAATGGCGGATAACTCACTTATCCCATTCTTAGTTTCGTTAAACCTACCATATTTACGTAAACTAACCAATGATCCTATCACTCATAGCAAGAATTGGCCAGCAATGCCCACCAAGTTCCCTTTGAACATTTCAAAATTCAAAGGAAAACAGGGAGAAGACCCAAGAAACCATGTCATGACTTTTCACATGCATTCATCTAATAGTATCACAGACGATACTATTAAATTACAACTATTTCAATGCATACTTATTGGGCTTGCAACGAAATGGTACATTAACCAACCTTCTGCATCACATGGAAACTTCATATCCCTAGCTAAAACTTTCCTCACATTTTTGTAGCTTCCGGTTTGTCATGATTCGGGCCTGGAACTACTCACCCACTTCAAACAAATACCTGCTACCCACATATCAGATCATATACATGAACGTTAGAAACATCGTAGCTTGTGTACAAAACAGTTTGAAGACAAAGTCCTCCTTGAATTGTTTTTGAGATCTGTCACATTGGAAATTTCAAAAGATGTGGAAAATTCATCCCCGCATAATGAGGAAGAAGCCATTAGAAAAGCTCAATAGTTAGAGATTATATACAACCTGTATGGATATATCTATCTTGTGCTTCCGGATGCTCCACACCTTCAAAATTATAAAGAGGCACCATGCGCATCCAATGTTGCTGATGGATTGATTGGATATATAAGAAAAAACCAACTCAACAACACCTACCAATACCCTATATACTTTTTCAGTGGCCAAGAATTTTATGCTACGCAAAAATCACCACCACTGCAGTATACATGTTACTACCCCAATCAACCCACACTGATGCATAATTCATCCAGTAGGGTTAACCAATATCACTCCCCTCATGGAGGCTCATATATTCCCCCACAGGGAAACCAATACTCCTCTAGGAATATGATCACAATTTCCTCTTCCCATAATTGATATACCAATCAGGGACAAGGAAACCTATATTCTCCTTTCCCCGCACAAAAATAGAGTAACCCACTGACATAAGTTAATGAAAGGGTTAATCTAGTGCAACCTTCTCTCACTCAATAACAATAATAAGAGGAGCAACTGAACCCATCTAACCCGCCTAATACTGCTAAGAAAAAACCAAAGAGAAAACCAGAGGGAGAACTTGAACAGGGGGGAAACAACCACCAACAACCCTCACATGCACCGGGAAGGGGCAACCGTAGCCAAAATCAAAACTAGGGATCAAACAACAACAACCCATAGAAGCAAAACAAGAACACAAGTGTACAGACTAATCATTCTTGTGTCATCTATGGGGAATATGGTCATTATGCCCATCATTATCCTTTGCCCTTTGCCCCATCAGGGAGTGGTTAACACTATAAAAGAATCATCCCATCCACATCCTTCTAGAGGGAACCCCCATAATAATTCTAATCATGACAAGAGAAGATTTTCTCCTGCACATGTGAAATAGAAGTTATGAAGCTCCCCCAGAGACCAACCCATCCACCTCGACCAAGGCAATACCTACAGGCTCGTTGACCATTCCTCGACTTCCTATAGAAACTATGCCAAAGATGGTCAAAGGACCTTTACGGTGAGTAGGGCATAACTCAAAAGTTGCTAATAGATACAACATAGCCAATGACTTAGGACAATCACCATCAACTATGTCAGCATTAGAGGTCCTGCAAACATGCCCAACCCAACTAAAAGCCTTACTTTCTAGTCTAGGTGCAATTGACCTGACCGATTCTCACCTAATGGTCTTTGACTTGGATAAAGCTACTTGAGGACTACCATTATCTGTTTCTTTCCAAATTCCAGTCTTAGTTGAAAACATCACCATCCATCATTGCATTATCGATGAAGGGGCATACACATGTATAATGTCCAAATCTATTCGGAAAAATTGGGATCCCCTGATCTCAAGCCTTCTGACATCACGCTTAGAGAATACGATGAGCTCCCTTCAGCCCCCATAGACTTATAACCTGGCATGCCAATACAAATGTCCGACAAAACCAAGCCCCAAGGGTTAGCTCAACTGGTCAAATAAGTGCCTCGCCGTCTGGGAGGTCACAGGGTCAATTCTCCCCGAAGCCCTTGGGGTTAGGCCTAGCTATTGGCTGCGGGGCTTGATACCCTTGATCAACCTCAGATATTTTCGTGGACGCAACGGCCACCCAGTGACCGCGGGTGTCCGTGAACCACATGTGAAAAAATAAAACTATCCGACAAAACCGTGCTAATAGATATCGAAGTATTAGACGCTCAGTTGGTTTATAATATCTTGCTGGTTCGAAGTTACATGTACGAGATGTTAGTAGTTGCCTCATCTGTGTTCAGGGTAATGTTGTTCCCCCATGATGGAAAAATCATTACAATAGATCAAATCACATATTATGATAAGAAGACATTACCTACACCCGACTTTGTGCTATCTTTCATCTCATCTTATCACAAATGGATAACAACTTACACTGAACTCAACCTAAGCCAATTTAAGCCATCAAAACTCCTAGGGAAATTCCCAGGAGATCCTCCTGTGTGAAATTTCCCCAACCACAAGAGCACCGGTGTGTATGATGAGCTCATCAAACACCCCACCGAGTTAGGAACTAATTCCATACACCACAAGATCTCTGCAACTATTGATTCCATGTTCCTACCTTACACCATCACTCAAACACCCTTTTTATACCCTCCACCTAGATTTTTCTCGCACCAAGTCATGGCAATGCTCACATTGCCAAATATGGCTCTTTTGATATTGGTATGGTATCTGGTCCCAATGGCCATGTCGATAGATCTAGGAGATACCTCTATAGGTATTCTCCTTGTACCTTCACCTCAGGAATTCAACCCAACTTGAGAACCTCTTGCACCGACACCAGTTGAGGCCAACAAGAAGGCCAAACAAAAAGGTAAAAAGGGGAAGACCTCAAACTCCTCCAGGGAACTGCAACCCTGTGATTTGTGTGAAGTAGTTGGGCACCCTACTAACATATGCCCCGATTTAGATGAGTTAAAAGCATTGATGCATGCTTCAAAAGTGCCAGTAACCCCAACTCCACCAAAAGGAGAAAAGGTTATGCCATTGCGTAATAAAGTATTGCGCACTAATCATGCATGTGCTATATGTGTAGAATATGGGCACTACACTCATCATTTACCTGAAATCCCTCGATACCGAGAGATTCTAAGCGCACTCGTTGAAGCCAACATTAATGAACCATTAACACCGGTCAAACCACCAGTTGATGATGAATGCAAAACGATCCTCTACGTTCGAGAGGCACCAACGTCATGCTCATACCCCTCTCAAAAAACCACCCATAGCACAAGGGGGAAACCTAAACAACCAATGACCCTCCCTACATTGGCATGTGGTTTATGCGATGAACTAGACCATTTGGCTAACTAATTCCCCGAGTTGTGGGAATTTAACCAATACTATCTGGTCCCCCAGGTTGTTCAAAGAAGAATACCTAGGCATAGATGCCATACATGCAAAATATGTGCATTTATATACGAAGGTGCCCACACCTTCCCAGGTTCCACAAATCATTGAGTTTTGTGCACCAATTCATGGCCAAAAAATTACTAGATTATGATACCGAATCCGCAGAGCCCATCCCCCCACCGGGGGAAGGCAAACCCTTGGACGTATTATGTGTGTTTGAGGATAAATGACCACAAACATGTGTGTTTGAGGAGAAATGACTACCAACAGTTCAAAAAATCCCCATAATTACATCTCCCCTCACCATCATCAATCTATATTAGAAAAAAAATGATCTAAGGTCATTTGGCAAAAAATATCACCCTTCACATGTGCCTTATGTGATAAACCCAACTACTTGGTAAATCAATGCCGCAGATTGAGTAATTTTAATGACTTCTTTCGCTTAGTGGTCCAAATTCCACAAATACATCTCTCCAATCAAGAGAAAATCACACACTGTTATTGTCACATATTCTCTCAATCACATCATATGAGGAATTGTCAGTACCTTCCACGTTTTCGCGCAACGAGAGAAGCATTGAGGAAAACCCACACCAGGAAGTCACGTCACGCCAATACTAAGATCCAAAGATGGATACCACCCCAATATGTCCCATCTCATGACATCAACCAAGCGTCATCATATCATACTATGAGCACTACTGCCACCCACACTATCTATTTGATTAGTTCTAGTTCGGTGTGCAGTATATGTATTGGTACCTCTCATATCACCGAGACACGTCATATGCTACAAACATTTCGGTAACTTAGCATTCAATGTTAAACTCCTATTGAGGAAGATACTTTTTCCCCTTGTACAACAACAAGAATTCAATAAATTCCTACCACGTGGCATCAACCCACCATAACTGATATTCTACCTCCACCTAATGATGACGACACACAACACCATATAGGATTCATTTCATCATCTCTAAAAACCATGTTTCATGCTGTCTTCTCATCATTTTTTGGTGTTGAGACCGAAAAATCCACCCCACCAGTGGTAACACCATCGACGCTGCAGACCTATCCCATCTACACTTTATCAACCTCACTTGGTTCTACGACATCAACCAATGAATCATATTCTTGCTTGTCAACCATCACAACCAGGTCTGAAACCCGAACCTCAAGACCTGGCACAACCTAAGTCAAGACTGAATATTATTTTTCACTTAGATGAAGATATTATAGAGGCCATGATGGAATCTGAATGTACATGGGACGCCATGCACCATCGTTCACTTTTTCTACCTGAAAAATCATTTTATCCACTAGCACACTAACCCACGATATCTGCACCATAGAGTAAAAATATTTGCTACCACCAGGAAAGGTCGATTAGTCCAAGAATCCCATCCCAACACCTGATGCTTTTGGGGAAGGGAACATGTCAAATATTTCATCTACCATCAAGGTAAATATTTATAACAAACCTGGAAAAGTCAAAGAGATCACACTTGGGGCAGCGTGCTCTCCAAAAGAAAGAACCACATACACATGTTCCAAGAATACAAGGATATTTTTGCATGGGATTACTTTGAGATGCCAGGCATCATCCCCACCATAGTGGAACACCATATTGACACGTGACCTGACACCCATCCTGTCAGGCAAAAATAATGTCAGTTACATCCTTCAAAGGCAGATGCGATCAAACAAGAAATCGAAAAACTCCACAAAGATGGGTTCATCTATCCTATTACTTACATGCCTTGGGTTTCTAACCATCTACCCTTCATGAAAAATAGGGCACCATCTGCGTTTGTACTAATTTCTAAGATCTGAACAAAGCTTGTCCCAAAGACAATTACCTTATGCCATTCATAGACCAATTCATTGACGCTTTCGCCAATAACGAGGCCCTATCCTTCATGGACGGGTTCTCTGGGTATAACCAAATCTAGATTCGCCATATGGATAAGTACAATTTTTTTTTACAACCCCTTGGAGTATATTCGCATACAAAGTTATGCCTTTTGATCTTAAAAACGATGGCACCACCTTCTAGCGGGTGATGAACTAAATCTTCCACGATTTAGCTCACCCTATCCTCACATATCTGGATGACCTTACAATACGATCCAAGAAGTGTGCTAACCATTTGGAGGATCTCCGCGTGGTATTTTAGAGATGTTGACAATATAGCCTATGCTTGAACCCTCTCAAGTGTGCATTCTATGTCAATGCAGAAGACTACTGGGGTTCATAGTTTCCCAACAAGGTATCAGAGTTGACGCTCTCAAAGTCCAAGCCATTAAGGAGGTTCCACCTCCAAAAAAATTGAAACAATTACAAAGCTTGCAGGGTAAGGCCAATTTATTACGACGCTTTGTCCTTGATTACACTACTTGCGCACAAGATTTCCTGCACCTCCTTCATTAGAATATTCACTTCCATTGGGATGATCAAGCTCAAAAATCATTTGAAGATTTAAAAGCTTCATTATCTCAAGCTCCTTTGATTAGCCTACTCAACCACAACAAAGACTATACCCTATAACTATCAGCATCAGATGTAGCCATCGCTGGGATGTTAGTCCAGGATAGACCAGATAACGAGGAGCACATAATTTATTATGTTAGCAAGAGCTTATCTAGGCTTGCATTGAAGTATGAACCATAAGAAAAAACTACCTTAGCTCTAGTACATGCTGTATAGAAGCTTCAACATTATATCATCATTCATACCACTACCATAATAGTAGGTATTAACCCCATGAGGTATCTGCTCATTCGTTGTATGATGAACTACAAAAATGCTCGATGGATCGTTATTTTGCAAGAATTTTATCTACAGTTTAAATCTCCTAAGAGCAAAAAGGCACTCATCCTCGCTGAGTTCATCACAGATCACCCAGTAGAGACCCAAATCTCTCCCACTAATGATGCTCTCCCTGATGGACATCTATTTCTAGTATCAATGGACGATCACTGGTACGGTGACATCCTCCTCTTTTTACGAACTCAAAAGTTCAAACCCCAACTTACAAGCGATGATTAGAGGCACATAGGCCACCAAGCCCCTTGTTACCTCCTTCTAGGGGATTCCCTCTGTCGGAAAGGCATCGACACTATTCTATGTAGGTTCCTCACTCAGCAACAAGCCGTTCAAGCTTTAAATGATTGCGGCTTCGGGGCTTGTGGCGACCTCCTCTTGGGGATGTCCACTGCCCAGAAAATCCTCCATCTTGGTTATTTCTGTCCCACCCTCTTCCATGATTGCATACATGAAGTCAAAATATGTGACCGATGCCAACAATACACTTCGAAGGCATGAGCACCACCCTGCTCTCTTCAAAAGTGTAACTAGGTTGGTCTTCATAATGACATGTGTAATTGTGATTTTATTTAATTGATGAAAATAAGGAAAATAAAATTATTATTGTAATGCTTGTCTCATGGGTTTCATGAGCAAGGAATTTTATTTTTAGTAATGGCTCCCATTGTGAGCCTTTAGGATTTGTCCACTAGTCATAAAAGTCAATTTGAGTCTATGTCATGTATAAAGGTCCCTTTTTGAGCATGTTACACATTTGTGTGAGTCATTAAATAAGTATGAAAGCCCTCCAAGACAATCACACGACCTCTCCTTCAAGTCAGCTACAAGATGGAATAAATAATATACACAAAGAGTCATATATGTTCACCCTCTTTAAGTCGACTTATTACAAGCTCCAACAACTGTAAATTGGGTAGTGCAAATTTCATTTGAAGAAAAAATTTGAAATAGAATTTTGGTGAAGCATAAGTCAGAAACAAAATTTCGATCTAGAAAGTAGAAGAAGTCTCATTATATAGTGAAGGAACAACAAGGATAGGAAGGATGAAAACATAATCGTTTGGCTTTGTTTTCCATACGTTTGATTTGTAACCAGGACACACTTCTCGGCTGTCAAGAAGCAAGGATCATAGTCAACATAGAAGGCCTAATTTCAGAGGAGGAGTAACATCAGAGGCCGAGGGGTTGAAGTAAAAGTATCTCATCAAGTGAAGAATAAAGGAAGGCATTCTCCCCATTATTTTGACTACACAGATTATCTGCGGTTTTTGCATTGCATACAAAAGGTTGCAGGTCCGAAAAGAAGGTCGAAGGAGAAGCCATCATCATTTAAAGGATTGTAAGTTGTCTTTGTACTAAGATGTTGATTTGGTATTGGGGGGGGGGTTGTGGTCAAGGGTCTTGATCTTGGTCTTGGTATTCGTCAATTGGAATCTCTCTAAGAAGAAGAATTTGTTCGGGTTTTCCTCTCAAGTAGGAGAGATTTTGGCCCTGGATGATAGCTTATATTCAGTGTCTCTTGTCGTTTTATGGTTTATGCATTGGTATTTGTTTGATGGATAATAACATTATAATAATATAAGTAAAATAAGATCCTATTCTAAGGTAAAAATCATTCACAAAAAATTACTAAATAGAAGAGAAATCACCTAATCTCGATGCCATAGATTTCTCAACATGGTATCAGAAATAAGGTGACAAAGTCAAGGAATGGCATATTATCAAGAGACACACAAGGATCTCAAGAAAGACGTCTAGAAAATTGAAAGATATCAATGTGAAGTCAAGGTAGACAACAAAATATCAAACCTTGTCTCGCCCTTTCTAGTTGTATTGTTTGCCTTGATTGTACCCAGGCCGATTGAATCCATTTGGCATGACTTCTATCCCTTTGGGCCCTTGCACCTAGAATGATTCAAACATGTTCTCGTGCATCGGATCCAATGCTTGGTAGTGGTGGATATTGTTAACATCAGAAAATCATACACATGTTTGCACAATCTAGGAGACGCTAAATGTTGTCCAACATAATGCACACGTGAATATTTTCCTGTTGAAGGCATTATGAAGTTCAAAACATTTAATTTCTCCTAAGGTCCAAAGTTTATCAAGTTTAAAAAATTGAAGACTCCGCTACTATTTCTTTGATATCCGCGCATCGTGTGAAATTTTCTTCGAAATCCACACGACCAAGACAATAGATGACTTAGGAATTCAGGACCACTTCACACACTTGGAGGTGGTTCTCTAATAGGATCTCCGTCTAGGACAGTTGAATTCTAGTCGCCCTAAAGATATGCAACCTTCAATGGAATCATCTTGTCCTACTCATAAGTCATTGTCATTCATGAACCAAGAGAGGGAAGATGGATTCAAAAATTCTATATAAACAGGCCATGGGAGAACCAAAATATGAGACAATGTTATGCTAACCAAATTTCTATCAGAGAAAACCAACATTTCATTGTTGAAGCCAAAGAAAGTAAGAGCACTAGCATGTTGGCCATATTGCTTCTAATAAACCCATCATCTTAGTGAGAGGAGAAGAGTCCACCATTGAGAGAGTCTTCATACTTCTTTGAGAGAGAGGAGAAGCTTGAGATTGAGGAAAATAACCTCCTTGCTGAGGATTTTTGAGCACCATAGCTGAAATAATTCTCTTCAAGTGTTTAATATTCATCTATTGTATTCAAATTCTACTACCAACAATCAATAAAGGGAGTTTTTTTCCATTATTTTGTTGACTTGTTTACTCCATTGAACATTATTTGTGTATTTATCTCTTTGTTTTAGTTCATGTTTTTGTATGCATTGTTTTCACTATTTGCAATGCTTTGTTTGTTTAAGTCTGTTCACTAACAACATCAAATCTATCCATGTTCCTTTATAGGAAACAACCAACTGTTAAGGTGTCTTTTGGTACACCATTGCCACAAAAACACTAGCACAAATATCATGCCCCACTATCTTTTAGAAACCGCAGAATAATGTATGGGATGAGGCATCATATTTCTGCATCATCAAGAAACTAGATGGTATATGACCCCATACCCTGTAGATTTCACACCACATTCTTGTACCTTACGCAAGTGGGTTCAATTTTTCAATTGCCATATATTCAATCAACAATTTACATTCATTCCTATGGTGAACAGAGGCTGATTTTTTGAAAAATGTGCACTGGAATTTGCTGAAATTGCTTTAGCATGTTACCATCATCCATATGCATTTCCCCCTGAAACATATTGGAAAATGGATGCATAGTTTTCAAGTTATGAAAAAAACAAATTTATGCTCTACGTATTTTTGTTTCCTGTAGTAAAACAGAGCCTTCCTCTAGTTTTTTAGGACAACAAGAAAACTGAATGGGAAAATCTTGAGAATGATGGGTGGATGGTGGAAATAGATGAGGGTGATGGATTGGCATGGCCTTGGTCCTGTTGGAGCATTTGAGCAAAGGAGGAGAAAGTCAAAATTTGAGTTCTTTTGACTAGGTTTGACCTAATTTTTCTTTTCTTTGGTGCCAACTTGTTTTTGTTCCTTGTAGATGTTGGAGAGCACCTAAATTCATCAAAGAGATTCATGGAACAATGGTTTTTTTTTTTTTTTTTTAAGGCTTAATAGCCTCCTCAAGGAGGTTTTCAACTAGTAGGTCTGCCTAGGTGCCTCAAAGGAGGTTTTCATATAGGTTCTTTTTTTTTTGTTTTTGATTTTGTTTTTTTAACAACCCATTAACCGCCTCATGGAGGTTTTCAATCACTGAGCCAATATGAGGCACATCCAAGGAGGTTTTCACCTGAGATTTTTATTTTTTCTCTTATTTCTCTTTTTTTTGACCCTACCCTACTTGAAAAACAAAATCACTTTCAAGTATTATAATACTTCCAATGGAGCCATGTGCACATGAAGATGACAAACAAAATGATGTGTAGGCTTGTAATGTATGCTTTGACATGTACCTGAATTTGAGTGATCAAATGCTTTGAATTTGATGATATCAAGCACAATTGAAGAAGAGAGTGTTGCTGTAACTTAGTGATTGTCTGGAAGAAAACCTCAATATAACTTTCATGCCCTTAGTTTGATTGCTTATTTGGATCATTCTTCATGTCTTCTTCTACCATGACCTTCAAATCTTCCTCTTTTTGTTGATTGTTCTCTTGAATACATGGAGGATTTGATGGTAACCATGAGGGAGCTCTCTCGATCTCTGATTTTGATGTCTGCTCTTCATCAAGTGCAGCCCATGATTCTGTGGTCTTCTCATTTGAATCTTCTTCTTCTGGATGTGGTCCTTTAATGATATCAAGATAATCTCTTTTTTGCAATACTCTTCCTGAGCTATGGTGAATACCATTGATCTCAAGAGGAGATGTTTGGAAGTGTTGTACCTCAACATTGTAAGTGGGCTGAGCTACTTCAATGTGTGGGTTTGGAAATGGTGGTATAGGTAGTTGAGTGTGAGTGGATATTTGAGATGGATGTGGTTGGGTTGTAGTTGTGGTGGAGGTGAATGGTTGGGATAACATGGAGTTGGGTATGGAGGATATTGAGGTAAATATTGAGGATATTGTGGATGGCACCTATAAGTTCCTTGCCAACCTTGTTGCCAAGATTGGTTTTCGGGTTGAGATGGCCAATGTTGCCAAGGAAAGGGTGTGTTCCAATTACTTTGAGATGGATATGCATAACCTTGAAATTGTGAATTAGGATCTTGCATCATGCTAGGTTGACTAGGCTGCCATGGTCCTCTTGGAGCTACATAACATAACTGCATTGGTGATTGACTTTCTCCATTATCCTCTTGGTAAACTTCCTTCAACCTTGGTAATGATGGAAAGTGTTTAACATCATGTGATTCTACAACACAAATATCAACATTTTCTTTTCCTTCATCTTTCATTCTTAACGTTTCTACTAATTTTGTTAGATTGATAAGAAGTTATGTTTTAAAATCATTAAACAAATTTCCAAGTTTAGCTTGACTTACCGATCTTGATGTTGATTTACCTACTCTTGATTTTCCTCTTGATATGTGTTTGCATGTTTCACAAATTTCCTCAAATGATAATTGATATACATCATCTCTACTCATGAGATTAAGGAGATCAATCCATTCATCCCTAATTGCTCTAAGTAAGAGGGTTTTTAGTGTGTCGGATCCTAAATGATGTAGTTTTTTCCTCTTAACATTATACATGAACCTCTTTATTAGATCCTCTATACTCTCATCTTCTCTTTGATTCATTCTAAAGATTTATTCTTTAAGATCACGATCTTTATATTTTTCTAGAAATATCTTTTGCATTTCACTCCATGATTTTATTGAATTAGTCCCTAAACTCATGAATCATTTAAGAGCTATATCCTTCATGTTATTGGAAACAATATCAATTTTTGAGGTTTTAATAAGTAACCATAAGATATACAAACAATTTCAAATTCAAAGAGGAAGGTTTCTGGATCCTTTGACCTTAGACCGTGAAATTTTGGAAGAAAATATGGAGGGATGTTCTTCATGTGCACACTACCATCAATATCTTGAATGGGAAATCCGAGAGGATCTTCCTCATTGTCATCATCTCCATCCATTTCTTCTTCATTCTTTGCCATCTTCTTCTTCTACCTGCAAAAGTGAATCGTGATGTGGCTCTTACTGCACCACGTGATCAAATGGGGGGGTGGGTTTGTGTTGGAGATTTTTTTGTTTTTATGATTGAATGAAAACTATAATGCAATGCAATTTTCTACTTTTAAAATTAAATATGACTAATGAAAATATTTTTTGTTTTTCAAAAAGTAAAAATAAATTATTCAACTATGAAAGGAAACAATGCATATTTTGACACCTCCCCGGAAACGGCGCCAAAAAGTGATGAGCCTCGGTATTGCGACAAGAATCCTGCAACTCCCAAGGCTACCGACTTTAATTATCAACCTGAGGTTCGTACAAACTTAAGAGGTATCGACACTATATATGAAGCATACAATGTGTCCTTCCTTTGCTGTCATGATGTAATGGAGTGCATGTACTGAAGTCAAATCCTAAACTAATTGCAAAAAATGAAATGTTCGAAATGGAACCTTAACTTATTGCAAGAAAGAAAGTACAAGGAAAGAAACCTATTCTAATTGCATAAAGATCATGAACTAAATTTAAAAGAAACCTATCTTAACCCTATTTATCACATGTGATGATTTAAACTAACTAAGCATGAAATATGATCTAGAGAGTACTAACAGCTGTGTGCATGTGTAAATATAAAAGAACTCATTTTTAATTTTTTTTTGCTTTATAAATGCAAATGCTAATCTTTCCTTGATCTTTGGTAGGGGAGACACGTGTGGAGCAAGAGGGTTAAAATTGTCTTGATGGCATGGAGGTCAAGTAGAGGCCTAATCCCAGCTTCAATGATGATTTTTCTCAATTCAGGCTCAAAACAAGCTTTCCTATAGGATGCTATAGGATTTCCTACAGGATCCCCTAGTTTAATACAGGATGTTACAGATTTACTATATGAAATTATAATTCATTGAATGACAAAGAAAATCAAATCCAAATTGGATGGGACAAATTTTGTTATTGACTAGGATGTCTTAGGTTCCCATTCCAGGTGGAATCACTCAAAAATACCTCTATTAACCCATGCTAAAAAATAACACAAAATTACTAGTCGAAAATCTAGAAATACGAGAACTAGTGAGCTAGTAAATCTATAAAATACCTAACCTAATCAAGTGAAAATGCAATGGGTTAATTTTTGTTATGAAATAAATTTTTTTGTGATATAATGCAAGTGGAACCAACTCGATTTAAGCTCGTTAGCATGCTCTAAAAAATAACAGAAATTTACAGTTCTTTGCCACAAAGGAGTTCTAAAAATCTAGATTTGGGAATAAGAAAGCTAATCCAAGTAGATCAATGATTACTATGAACTTCAAAATATTTTCCAAGGATGAAATTATTCTTTTGATCCTGCAAAAGAACTTACATTAAATATTTAACTCAATCCTACAACAAGAAATCATTAATACTAAATGTAGAAGTAGAAAGAAATAAAAACAAGAGATGCCTGTGAATAAGAAGTGAAAAGAAGGAAAAAAAAGTGATACAAAAGGGATCTAAGTCTCCTAGTATGGCCAAGCTCAAGGAAACTCAAAGACCTATGGAGGAGAACAAGATTTAAAAGCTAAACATGACACCAATCTTCATTATTTCATCAATACAATTACATCCCTGCAAGAAAATAAAATGGAGCTGCAGAAATGCGAGTTCTATCCACAAGAACACTAATGAAAATCTATCCCTAGAGGCAAATTCGACTTGGTACTTATAAAAAATGACCAGGAATCATTCCCCATGAAAGGAGGAAGATTTCCCCACCAAAATCCCTTGATTAGTGGATCTAGTCCCCAATACTAGGAATCTGCATTAAATGGCAGGGAACACATTCCTCGATTTTCTCAATCATTGGAGTTCTACAATCTGTGCCATAATTCCATAATATCTTGTTGATTTATTATTTATTATTGATAGTCCTGTAGTAGGGAACAAGTCCCTAAATTATCTCCTCCAAATCTTCATAATCTGCCCAATATTCTCATAATATTTCACAAAAATAAATAATATTAGGCACAAATATGCAATTATTCATAAACCTTCCTAATGAATATATTAAAGTTAAAAATACATTATCTAATGTAGAAAGAGAGGTTTAATGTGCTGAAGGATGGTCATAGGCCCTAATTTATGTTTAATTTAGAGGCATGGGCCTTAATTTATGTCTAATTTAGAGGCCCATCAATACTTTCTCCCTCTCCCCTTTCCCATTCATGAAGCCCTGGAGCTAGGAAGCCAACTCAAATAGTTAGGACTGCACTTGTGCCATACGATTTTTTCCCCTCCACCTACTGGTGAGGCTTCTAACTTCAATTCTAGCTCTAAAGCCTCTGAATGCGTATCAATCCTTTTCTACATTAAGGGTATCTTGATGTGCAATATAAATATTGCAATAAATCATTCCTTGTGCTGTGTGTCTGATATTTCGAACATTATCCTATCCTTCAATACCTTAAACGATTGATTGAAGTTCCATAGAAATTCTCCTAAGATCTACTTGCTGTCCTTTATTTCTATAATACATTGAGACACAAACTTGAGCCTTTGAAATTCCTTGATTATTTCTTGTCTAATATCCACTAGATTTTTATTTTGTCCAGATGGGGTCGCACTTTTAAACTTCATGTACCAAGTCAGTGTGTGATCCCTAAATGTGGCTTCTAGCTACGCAATATTTGTGGCCTCATCTTGGACCTTCTAAGATTTCGAAACAACCTCACACATAAACAAATGTTGTTTTTGGTATTTGGTCCTATCACCGCGAAACATGGGCATCCTCAAGTCTACGCCCGCCATGGTAGTCTGCGCAATACTTCCCAAAGAAGTACTTCCTCTTGCACTTGTTGTACTACAAGAAAGATTCATGTCTAACTACGCACCACTCTGATTCTGAATACCCTTTGTCACCCCTCCTATAACTTTGGAAATTTCACTACTACTACTATTCCCTCCTCCCTAACTACAATTTCTTTCTACACTAGTCGAATCAGTGCACTAGGTGCTTACCTCCTGTTCTATAGATGCACGTGGGTTAGTGGTTTCAACCTCGGGCCTAGCCTGATTCTATTGTTCCAGTTCTGAATCTTTCATACTACGTGGAATCATTTGTTCCCTTTCTCCTTCCTTCATTTGTTAATGCAAAATTTCATTCCTTCATAGCTTTGGTCATTAAAATTACACCTTGTCCTATGATGGCCTTTCCTAGCCCCTCTCTTTGGGCTCCATCTTTTGGTAGGTACCGATGCTGAATGGCCTCCTCCTGCATCTGCTTGTCGATATCTTATGCCACTCCTCAAAGTTCCATCCTCATAAATCTCTTTCTCCATCCCTCCCTTTTTCCTCTTTATGTGAAATTCTAAGCCCAATTTCAACCTCCACCACAATCTATTTTCCTTTTTCTCTTTCCTACTTCTCAGACCATCTCCTATGCTTCCCCACTTCCCTGTCTGTGCAGATGAATTAGCTTCCCATCGTATCTAACTCCAGGGGCAACACACCATGGTCATAAAACATCATATTTATTAACAACGAGATTGACCTTATAAACCTTCCTTTTGGTCCCTTAAAAAATTCCACTCCATTGTAGTATAGGATACTGCCGCTTCCATCGCAAACTCTACAATATATCCTTTGAGGAAACTTTAAAACCAAAACTCAATAGGATGGGAATTTTTTTTGCTTACCACTTGAAGCTGGAATACTTCCTCTGACATCCACCTCCTTGGCCCGTCGTGCCGATATGTCGGGCTATTGTCCTTTAACCACTGAACCCACTCCGTCAAGATACTAAGAAACTTTCCAAAGAATATTTCATGGAAACCAATAAACACATACTTATATATCCATTTCTCTGAGTTTTGGTTCTTATCTTTGATATCTTTCAAAACAAACTTGTGTAACTTCTGCCTAAACCACCGTGTAATTTACTCCCTAGTTGGGTTCCATGGTTTCCACATTCCTAGAAGAAAATCTCGTCACACAACCATGCCAGTCTCGACAACGGAACCATTTGGTGGCAGGCATGATTATGACAGACCCAATATTTGTGATGTAGTGGCCAACAAAGACCTGCTTAGTATTGTCGATTTTCAGAAACACCCATGAAGTGAGTGAAGTTTCACCCAAGATGCTAATGGGTGATTGTCAGAACCAGGTTTTTGGAGTCTGCCAAGATTATCTTATTGATACAACACGCTATTCCTGATTGACACATGCTACAACACCCCATGGTTACTGTGCACTCCACATGGTACTAAACCTTGTCTATCCATCCCATAATGCAAGCTTGCAACAACTGTGTGCGATGTAAGACCCTCAACATGGATTCCATATAACGAAGGAAAATTCAACCCTAGACTCTAACAACTTCACTATTGACACATGAATTCGACCAACACTTCAAAAACTTATCAATCAATCAACCCTTCATGCTCACTCAAACATATTTAACACACACAATATTGTAGGTCCATACGAGACCAAATCATCACCATAAACCACCATTCCAAAGCAGATTAACATTATCAACATTTGGATTATTCAAAAAAGTTATAAACCATCAACAATGTTGTAAACCATCAACCTAGCGTGAATAATACTATAAAATAATACACAATAATTCACACAAACTTATGCATTAAAGGCAAAAAAGGAATCCCCAATCATTAGTTTATACTCATATCAATGGAAGAAATATAATAACCATAGTTACAAGTGTTAATTTAACAGGCTCATCGACCATCCATGATAATACGAAACAATAATAAGAATCAGATTGTAAGCCATCTATACTAAATTTATATAACCAGATACTAAAAGCCTTACAACAAGGTTGTGAAACAGTGACAAACTCGACTGCATGCCATAGTCAACATCAAAAGGACATGGGCACTTATATCGACTCTATACTCAGCTCCTTCTGCACTCAACAAACTAACAAATGCTCAACATTCCACTTCCATTTACTCCTCCAAACAATTCTGAACACCCCTAGTTTGTGTTCAATAGGTCATCTTATAGCTGCTTAGAATCCTCTTGAATCCTCTTTCCTTCCCTCATAGCCAGTCCAGCTGTCTTGAGAAACAATTGAGATATTTCCTTTTACTCCTTTGGGATGTTGCATGCGTGTTAACGACTGTCCCAAAATATCTCCCCCCTGTTCTGCTCCACTCTACTTAATATCTTATTTCTTCAAAATATCTCCAACTGTCTGCTCACCATGACCTCCTTGGTTGACTCCTTCCTCTGGAAAATCATAACCAACGATATTCCTTGCACACATCCTTCTTCCCAAGATTCCACTATCACCCTTCTGTGTGACGTATATCTTTTCCCCACCCTATCCTTTGCGAAACCCTACGCTACGCTTCGCTAACTACGACATCCCCATGCTGTGATCCACCTCGTCCTTTCTGCGCTCCTCATCCCTGCTGCGCGGTCCCACCATGCCAAAAATTTTCAAATTTCTTTGGGCTCCAACACAACCACTATGTTTTAATGTATAGTGATCAATGGTTTTTATATGGATGCATATCCCACTTATCCTAACCTAACTAATAGGTTGTTTTGATGCCCAAGTGGGCTTAATCAATGTTTATTAAGTTAGGGTTGATTCTAGAGGCTCAACTTGGGGATTTGAACCAAGAATTTTAACTTAGTAGTGTGTAGTGTGTAGATGTGTGCAAGTGTATGTGTGATGCAAATTGAAATGAAATTACTTTGAACTGAAATAATAGGTAATAAACTGCATGTAATAGTTAACATATTGCTACAATAAAACAAAAACCATTGTTTCATTAAAAACAATTCACTACCCACCCTTTGGAGGATTTTGTGCAAAGAGAAAGAGGTTCAAAAATGGGAAAATGAGGATTTTAATGGTGGGAAGAAAAAGGATAAAAGTGAAAAATAATATACTATCCTACAACCAACTTTATGTAGAGGCTACAATTGGGAAATAGAGGTTCTATGGCTGCAAATGACCTCAAACAAATCTGCCAAAATGGAAGTTCAAGAGAGAAAAACAAGGGGAGATAAATACTAGTTAAAAAGGGGCTTTGTTAATATCAATCTCTAATGAGGCAATATGTTCTCATATATAAAATAATAACGGCAACATGGGGTTTTTATAGAATATAATAGTAAACTACAAATTCATCTTCCCAACCCAATCACTGGAGAGTTACTAAAATACCTAAAGGGGTTCTTTCTTCCTCCTAGAGTTTAGAAAGTGAAGAGATCAATGCTTATTGATTGAATGTAAACAAGAGGAAACATAGAACCCCACAACCAACAAACAACCATAAAAATTAGGAAAAAATGATTTTTTTTTTTGCCAATGAAGAAAATTAAATGGAAAGTGCGCTGTCTAATGCAGATTTTGGGGCATAATGTGTGTTTACCAACACAGTTAGTGAGGAATAATATTTTTTGAACAATGTAGATTTTGGCATGAAACCTATGGTGACTTCTTAAGCTTTTCCTCTTTTAGGGTCTACTTTGATTTTTTCATCTATTGCACCTTATAGACCCATGACTTGAAAAATAGAAGCAAAGGAAAAAAAATAATTTTCTCTAAAAATTCACCACAAATGGAAAGTTTCTAAAAATAGAAAATGGAAGAAATAACTTATAGAATTCCACAAGGAATGGAAGTGTTCGATTTCCTAGTGGAGTTGTGATTTGTTAGATGTGATGTATTCCTACACAAGGGTTAGCAAAGAAGAGCTTTTCTATGATGGCTAGTAGTCTAACAACAAATATGAGGGTTAAACCATAGAAGTAGTAACCATTCATCTACAATTATCAGATCCACATAAAAGAATAATAAAAAAACTAGGCAGTATAAAGTAGATCTAAAACACATAACCATTACCAAACTTCATTTCCCAAAGACAAAGATTTTTATTGAAATGTTAGCACCTGTTGACAAGCTCCCTATGAGAATGGATAAATGGGGCCTCCTCCTTGGGAGGGTTCTTTGAGATCCTTTATTTGTAGCTGTAGTGATTCCCTCTCTCCAAACAAGTTAACTGATCCAAAGACACAAAAGAAAAAGAAAAAGAAAAAGTGATGAGGTTCTAGTGGAGAACACTAAAATGTCACATGATCGAAGATTGGACTATTATAATGGTCATGTGAAATGAGAAGAGAAAACCTCTCTATTTATAATAAAATGTTAGGTTAAATTTGATGTGGTCAAATAATAAAATATTTGTTGGACCAAATCAAGATATAACCAATTTTGGTATTTTATTATTATTTGTGAGAGGAAAAGGTCAAAGAAATGGTCATTAACCTTTATTTAGATAACTAACTAAAAAAATAATTATTTATTGAGTTAATTAATAAAAATGGATAAAATAATAAGAAATAATTAATAAACAAATGGGTTTATTAAATTACTTCTAGGTGAAATGGCAACTATTGAGCCTCCAAAATTGCCTTTTTTTTTTTACAATTTTATATTTCCTTTTCACCTATTTTTTCACTTATTCCCATCTCATTACACCTCTTCCATGAATTAAGAATCATTTGGGCATGCAAATAAATTAATAAGTTGAATTTCCATTATCATATCAAATCTATAAGTTTCGCTTTATAAAACTACTTTGATTAGACATAAGCTATTGAATTGTGCAAATTTTGAGGCTCCTCTAACATTTTGCAGTTGATTCAAAGGTTCTGTAGTTTCCTATGTGTTATAAGTCAGTAGGAGAATATCCACAATTTCCAAATGTTTCCAAGATGGCGATCCACCTATTAGCCACATGTGGAAGTTTATGGGTTCAACACATCATTCAAGTCAAACTCTCGGTCAAATCAATTGTGGCACACTTGTAGAAAGAAAAATATCAAACAAGCATGGTCTACTTCAATCGAGCGAGATTCAAGGATTTAGATTTGATGATATGATGAAGACTTAATGGATCAAGGCTAATGATATGTCCTTTCACGATTCACTTCTTCGATAGCAAATCGTGAAAAGGAAATGTTTTGTTAGATTTAAAAGACTGATATGTCACTTTAGCTCTATTTTCCAGCCATAAGACTCTCAATTTAGTTATGATGTAAACTCTATACAATGATTCACTTGGAATAAAATATATAGCTTTTGGAAGTTGATTTATCTTTGCAAAGACTATTGTGTATTGAAGCTCTGTTTTACACACTCTAGTAATAGAAATTATGCTATGGCACATTCATAATTTCTTATGGTCAATTTAAGTTCGTGTTCTAAAGTTTATAGTCACTCGTGCATCTCAAGAGGTCCCCCTGCAAAAGTATGAGATAATGTAATCTTGTTTTCATTTAGAATTTACTTATGCTCTTTTTTCATTCATAGATTTAGATTGATCCTATGTCTAGGTTTTATCCATAGCTTTAATTATAAATTCTGTCTTTTGCTTACTTATTTTGTTTCTTTTGCACAGGTCAAGTACTTGAGTAAAATTGAAAAGTAAACAAAAAAATTCTAGTTACCTATTGATTTTCTTAGTCTCAAATTTATAGTCATGAATGGTTCTAAATTGAAACACACACATCAATAATCTCAACTTGCTTTGATAAACACAATTTCATTTCAGTCATTTACTTCTTGCTTTAGAATAAAATGCCTTTGTTTTCCTAGTATAAGAATTTACTGCTTTCCTAGTGTTAGAATTTATTGCTTTCATAGAACTAGAATTTACTACCTTCCTAGAATTAAGATTTATTGCTTTCTAGAGTTAGAATTCATTGCTTTCTAGACTAGATTTATCAATTCTCTTAGAATAAACTTTGTGATTTTCATAGCGTATTAGATTAAGAACTTAGAATAAAAATGATTTCTTTTTGCTAGAGTAGAATTTCCATTTCAATTCAATAGATTAAAGATTTCATTTCCTTCTCGTTCAAAATTTATTGCTTTCTTTAGATATAGCTCTTTAAGAAGGAGAGTGCGTGTGCTCATTTGGATTCCATCATGAATAGAATTTCATTTTAAGGCTTGCAATTTCATTTCAATTTAAGTGTCTCAATTTCATTTCAATGCGAGCCTTGAAATTTCATTTCAATAGAATAGATTATTTTTTATCAACAATTAATTGCCTAGCATATATAATGCAAGTGTGTTTCACAAGAATATGAACCCTGTCTTGATAATTTAATGCAAGCAATTTAATAAACAACTAAATTATCCAATATTAACCTAAGTTAGAAATAATTTATGAATAATTATTTAATAAATTATTTCTATGAGAATGTTTAAATGATTAAGGAATAATCAATAAATAAATGATTTATTGAATTATTCCTATGGAAATAGAAAATGTGAGTGAAAATATTTTGAATTATTTTCACTTTAATGGGTAAAAATATGAGAATAACATAAAATTAATGAATTTATGGGTTATTCTCATGCGATAAATTAATTAATGGAAATTACTTAGGAAAAATAATTTCTTAGGCTATTTCCTAAGGTGAAAGTGGGGTTTAATGTGTAAAAATCCATATTACATGGAATATTTCGATCCACCTAATTAATTATGGATAGGTGATCAATTTTTATGTGATAACATCAAGATTAAACTTTGGAAGGAATATTTTAGGGTGTTTGGACAGTTCATACTGATCACCTAAACCAACAACAACTAAAGGAAACCATGGTCTTCCAACCATATTGATAGGAGATTGTAGGGAAGACACTGATGATGAATCTAGAGAATTGCTAGTATGGGTAGGAGGAGATGGAGCAAATTACCAAAACCACCACTTCCTGATACAACTTGACTAGATGTTACTTTTGAATCCCAATCAACCTCCTTAAAATGAAATATGAAGTTTAAAGTTGATGAAAATTCAAGTTCATGCTAAGGATATATTTGAGAGGAAGACCCAACTTGAGTATGTATTTCCTTTTTTTGTTTTCTTTTATCAGAGATAGTGAAATGAATTGGAGATAAGCTTGATTATTTCTTCGGGAATGTGTAAAAGCATTAGATAGTTGTAATTGTTGATGAATTGGTGCAGATACATGTTCTAAAATGATTGTTTCTATATTTTCTATAATAGAAGATAACTTAGAAACATTAATTATTGCAGAATACAAAGTTTGTGGTTCACATTTGTGAATAAATATAGGAGGTGTGATGGAATAAGTTTATGTATGTGAGATATCAATTTTAGAGGACTTATCAACCATACATATCACACCCTTCTTCTACAATAAATTATTTATAGGTAGAAAAAATCCATCTGTAATAGGGGAGATATCACCCATTCAGAGTCCCAATTAGACTCATTTTTGTTTGGTATGGTGATACTCACCGGAATATAGGCCTAATTTCCTGTACTAAGATAACCTAAAAATGATAAGAAATAATTTAAACAAGGGAATATATATGACCTAAAGATATTTACAAGTAAATATTAATTAATCTATACACAATACTTGTGCTTTGGATGGGTTTGTGTTATCTAATCAACAGGGGAAAGGGAAAGATTACCCAATTGTATGCCTTTAAGTTCTTTGGAATCGTTTAGGGTAGTAATATTTCTGACTAATATGTGGGCCAATCAACCACTTGAGAAGTGTGTGATATGATGAGAGAGATTTAAAAAACACTATTGTTTGTGTTTTTATGGGTTTATTTGCATTCAATCATTTAACCTACTTTACAAAAAATAAAACTATCTCAAAAGTGAGAGCAAGTCTCAATACTAATATACAAAAAGACAAATTTTTTGATTTTCAAATGAGATAGGGAGACATGGGTCACATTAGTTGTGCATAGATAAAAGGATCAGACTCTGTGTTTAGATCTCACACCCATCACATGAAGGGACCTACATGGTTCAGAAGCCTCGACTATGGAAATAATAATGGCTACAAAGGAGAATTTTCATGAACATCATACATGACTCTGGATATGATTCTCCCCTCTGCAAGGTGACTTTTAGGCACCCATTCAATTACAAGCATTATAAGGATATACTTGTAGCGACCACAGTTATATACACGGGACAATTCGTTTACTGCAGAAAGAAGGCTCATATGACTATGGATAACATGTTTCCCTTGAAGTCTATCGTGGAGGGAGCTGTTGTCTTCAACGTGGAACAAAATATTAGCGATAAAGGTTTCTTTGATAGGGACCTTGTAGAGACTACGCCATTGTCATCAAGCATAATATTGATAGCGACACTACCTATGAGTTTGAAAAAAGGATGGTGGCGACCAGAGCTTAAGTTAATGTGGAGATGCTCTGTGGTGATTTGGCACCCAATGCAAGGTTTGATTGGAGTGATTTACCTTAGATGGAAGCAAATATAAAATAAATACCCCCTCTTTCTTCTTTACCGGGGTTGGTGGGAAGTTTAGAAGGCTTAGACCTTGTGGAAGGGTTTTAAGCTTTTGTTAAGACACTTAGAGGGAACTTGATCTAGAACGAGATCGCTGCATTTGATAAAGTGGTTTCCTTAAAGCAGATCTTGGAGAATTTCTTTGGCATTCTTGTAGCTATGTAATGCCTAATTTGTGAACGGAAACAAATGCTAGATATGTTACATTTGCATGAATATCGTATTTATAGCAACTCCACCATCATCAAGCTATTGAGGCTATGTGGGGGTATAATGGGATCCAAAATTCTAGTTTCTTCAAATTCGTACAAGGATGCAACATGCAGAAAATTTGGATCAAATACTAGCATTGGATGTCAATAATAAAGAGGTAAATCATCTCTTCTTTGTTCTCCAGTCAAGGGATGCCATTTGCATATTTAATGGATTTTGGCCAAGATATGAAGCACTGCATCAATGGGTTTTTACAGCCTAGACCAAAAATTGTGACATTTATTTTTGTTCAAAAGGATTTTTTATTGTATAGTTTGACTCCCAAGAAGATTTAGAGAAAGTATTGAAGGAAGGGCCTTGGTTTTGGGGAAGAGCAGGGCTCTTCATCACTTGATTTTCAAAGTTTGATTCTTCAACAATGATAGTAACAACGATTCCAGTCTGGGTAAGGTTTCCAAATATTCCTCTTTATTTTTGACATCACAGGGTATTAGAGGACATTAGCAATACCATGGGGAAATTTAAAAAAATGGATGCTAAAAGAATGGAGAAAGGTTTATTTACCTTTTCTTGTATTTATGTAGAAATAGACTTAAGAAGAGGTTGACCCGACTGTATATTTCTAAAACATAGATCCCGTTAATTGATCCAAACCTTGGATTACGAAAACATCACATTCAGATGTTGTACATGTTTCCAGACATGACATGACTTATAGGATTCTTCTCCACAGGCTAAAAAGACAACCCCCCCCCCAAAAAAAAAAATAAAAAATAAAAAGGGTTAGGTTCGTAAAACAAAAGGTTGGAATACTTTTGATCCCATTTTTTTTCGGAGGATGAAGAAGAGGAAATCAAGTAAGAACCTCATAAACATGATGATATGGCCACTCAGAATCCTTATGAACCTGCACATCCCATGTAGAATGTTATAGAAACAAAAACAATCCTTGAATCTGATCATCCTTTAGTTGTGGCATGAAAAGAGGATGGGTTGGTGGGTTCAAAGAGAGTCCATGTTTTTTTTTTTCTAGGTTAAGACTAAACTAAGTACCTACGGGGAATTGAACCAGTGACCTATCACAAGGAGTGCCTTAACAGCGCACCCATTCACCGTCAATCCAAAGCCCCGTGGGCCAAAGAGAGTCCATGTTTCAGAAAGTTCAAATTTTGATAAAAAGCAGCCCCCTTTGGTGTCTGTTATTGAGTTGGAAATTGTACCTCTTGATACACCTTTAAGGGATGGCATAAGGTCCAAATAAAGAAAGGAAAGAAAAATAAGCGAAGTCAATATTATAACACTTAATTTCTCTTTTATTTTTATTTTTATTTTAGAGCTAAGAGACTATTATTATGCTCTCGCAAGACTATAGTCTTTCTCATATTGAATGCTTCTAGCATCTGCAAAATGTAATTTTGTTCCTTTCTAAATTGCAATGAAATTATGATTTTTTTCTAAGGAAAAAATAAGTATCAGTACTAATAGGTGAATATCAGATAAGGAAAAACTAATATATCCAAAGACTTAAAATTAATCCAAAATAATTTAAATAACTCAATAAAACATTTGTGTATTTTGTTTCAAAGGAAAAGGAAAACACATTCTAATACTCAATTTCAAGAAGTAACTTAATGAATGAAAGTTTATAGAAATGGAAAACACAGATGCATATAAAATAATTATAACACATACAATAATCCATGCGTAGAGAAATTTTCCAAATTGACTCCTAGTTCTTCAAAAATTAATCTACAACTTATGATCAAAATATCTGTCTCGATTGTAGTATAATGATTTCCAACCCCTTCTCCAAAAAAGAGGAAAACATAAATAACAAAAGTTAAAATAAAAGATATCCATTTGTTTTCTAAAAATAAAAAATCCTTTGAATTTTGCAAGAGGATTTTATTGCACATTAAAAGCACTTAGATGGCTCAATGTCTTCAAATGTAGATGAATTTTGCTAGTCTCCCTCCATCTGCTGAGAAAAATGTCTTGAATATTCTGCTGGTTATAAGAGATTTTCTTCCCTTTATTTCTCCTTAAAGTATTTGGCCCACTGGATGTATCTATCAGATATTTGAGGTAAGTAGATAAGAATGCTATTTTGCATATCAATATGACACTGATCCATATGGTTTAGAATATATATCTTCTTTTATAATACTTAGAAGGAAATATTGAAATTAATTTCATGGACTTGTGGGGAAATTAGAATATTTTTTTGGATCTCTTTGCTGCTCCATCTAGTAATTTGATGAATTTTGTTGCTGCTAGCCTCTTTGTTATCATTTATTACTTGGGTGCAAATAATAAGAGGTAAAAACTCTTAGATTCCCCTAGGGCGAGGCATATTTAATTCTTCAATCACATCTAATGCACTATCCTAAATTGAATCACTCTAATCATAAGACTCTTTCATCCATTCCTTGATGACACAAAAATTAGATTTTCTTTGATCTAAGGATACCTACATCATCCTTTTTTATTGCTTGGAAGGTTTACCAAAAAATTTAGATTTATCTTTATTTTACCACATGATAACTTTATTAAATTGGTCTAATATTACACTATCATCCTACATCTGAACATCTACCTGATATGTAACGGTCAGCAAGTCATGATATAAATTATAAATTTTGTTAATTTGAAAGAATAATTTTAATTCAACTTGCTTAAGTTGATCGTTAACAAAAATGGCTTGATCTTTGAATACTTTCACCTGTCTAGGTTCTTTCTTGAATTTCTCTATTTGTTATTCCAGAGTATTGATATGAGCTTGAAATGCTGTAGAAACTATTTGAGAATTAGTCTCAAATTCCTCTTCTAATATCTCAATTTCTCTAGCATGAACCTGCCTCATAGTTTCTAATTGTTTATCATGTTTTGTCTCAGCCTCAACAAACTTCTTCCTATACTACTCCTCTAATTGATTTAGTTTAACTAAGTTCTTTTCCT
Organism: Pinus tabuliformis; assembly: GCA_031772625.1. Lineage (NCBI taxonomy): Eukaryota > Viridiplantae > Streptophyta > Pinopsida > Pinales > Pinaceae > Pinus > Pinus tabuliformis. The sequence continues at coordinate 311,492,385 of CM062804.1, read as the reverse complement.
CTCTCTACCATAGCTATGAAAAATCCTTCTCGTAATATGGTGGAATGAGATTTCCATTCCTTATCTTGCATGATCATGTTGTTTTTAAGTTCATTTTCTAACTCATTGATTTTGTTTTGGTGTTTCTATAATTATTTAGATAACTCATGGGTTGACTATTAATTAGCTAAACAAAAATCCCTAAGGGACAATGTTGTTTCCATAGCCTTACCTTTGGGATCACCTATACCTTTCCATGCCATTTCTGATGATAGTTTTTTCATGGAAGGATCAAGTTTGATCTTTCTTGATCTCTTCATAACTATATTTTCCTAGGGACAAATAATAATATCCTAGACACTATTGTCTCTTTAACATGATCTACTTCATCAACATTCATAAATAATGAAGAAAAAATTGTAGTACTCGTTGTTAGAGAAGTCATGATGACTCCTAGAGATACTAAGTCATTTGGGTAGATGGAATTGGGATTTGAGAAACTTCTTGTGCTTTCCCCATCTATTGAGTGTTTGAATGATCAACATTTCTTGGTATCTCCTCTATCTTGTCAGCAAGATTTTCTATCTTATCAACAACTTTTTCTATTTTCCTTGTTGATTCCTTTGTTTCCCTCAATGATTTGTCCTTTTGAATAATGCCATGCTTTTCTTGTCTTTGATCTTGAAATGACAACTTACCTTGTTTTCTTGATTGCTCTTTCTACTCCTGCTATTGTTGTCGTTCTTTTCCCTTAGGTTCTTGTTCTTGTTTCTCTTTTTCCTTTTGTTTCTTTTGAATTGAAACATATTATTGTTGAATGGATTTTTTTGGATCAAGTTGTCAAGCTTCTATTCCTTGACTAGATTGTTGAGCTTGTGAACTTTCAATTCCTTTAGGCTCATTAGTGTCGTTAGTGAAGCATAAGCATATTCCTTATGTCATTTGTAGTTCAACTATAAGAAGACTAGGGAACTTATTCCATTGGTCAAGAAAAAAACAAGTGCATTTTCTCCCTAAAACTCTAAATACTTTCTCTCTCCTCTTGGCTCATCTGGTGAAAAACCTTGAATAAAACTTGATCAAAAGAATCAACATTTAAAAAAAAGAATCTAATAGTGGTTCTTGATTCTTGATGCACATAATTTTTTAGAGTACATAATTAAATTGAGATGTACATTTAACAATATCATGTGTATCATACCTATAAAAAGAAAGTGATTGCACCAAATCTCTTGAAGCCCATTTGCTTCTATTGCTTCATGTACTATGTCTTTAAGAGTTTGATGGCCAATCTTGATAGGAAATTTGGCCAAAGTTTTTTTGAATTTTTATGTAGTAACTTTGTGATACCATGAAGAGCTCTCTGATAGGATATTTAACTCACAACAAGCCTATTAGGAATGAATCTGGATACCAAAAATAATTAAAAGTTTTCGAAATAATTAAAAAACAATAAAATAATAATATTGTGAAAGGAAGTAACTTCAAAAAAAGATATTCCAGTATCTGGTTTTTTTAAAAAGAGTTCCTTGATTGAGATTTATGCCTAGAGATTCAAAATCTAAAGTAAATAAAAATGATTTTAAATTTATATCAAAAAAAAGTAAATAAAACTAAAAATGATTTAGAATGAATAATTCTAAAATATAATCAAAATTGAAAATTGAAAACGGTCTTTATTCTTATTTATGCCTAACTACACCACTCATCCTTTAGACCATATGAATTCTAGTGACAGATATGTAGGTGGTTGATGAATCTCTTCACTTGTTGTGACATACTTGCAAGTAGTTGTAGTGGTTATCCTCTTGTGGAGCGCATTGTTATTGGTTCACTATTTTTTATACCATGAGTTAATTGAGGTGGTTTAGATATTTTTGGGAGGGCATTCTTCTGGGTGGTTAAGAGTATTTTATGGAGGGCTTATATTTTTTTTTACCATTTTACTTGTTTATGATTGTATTTATTAGCTTATAAGTTTACTGAGGAATTGTTTAGAGGGTCATTTTTGGTTAGAATATGGGAAAAAAAATTTCAACAAATTTTGCAGAAACAATGTTTAAATCATGTTTTTGATGGTGGAAATGGATTCAACACCATCAAAAACCTTTGGAGCACCTAAAATCTTGAAGTTTGACCGTTGTAATCTAGATTTACAAAAACCATGCCTTGATTTATTAAAATATTGCCTAAAATTCCATAATTTTCAAAGCCCATATATATGGAATACCATCATATTAAAAAATAATAAAAAAATACTTACATTAATATTTAAAAAATACAAAATAAAATTTAAAATAAATTTGTTTTTTTTAAAGAAAACTAAATATAAAAAATATTATTAATTTTATCATCCGTAACTCATAATAATAAGGAATAAATAAATAAATACACATACACTGTGAAATAAATTCAAATTTATGTTTTTGTGTTAGAAGTTAAAAAATAAATAATTGTTAATTTTAGGGTATATTAATAATAATAATAACAAATATTTGTTCAAATCTATGTTTTTTTGGTTAGATGTGAAAAAATAAATAATTGTTAATTTTAGGGTATAATAATATAGTAATAACAAAGATCTGTTTAATTCATTTGTAATTAAAAAAGAAAAATATTAAATAATTATTTATGTCAATATGTTAGTAGTGAAATTATACAAATGGTTGTTTTGTCTTAGGTGTTCTATAGTTAAGTATGGGGAGATGTGAGGTAAAAGTAGCAATAAAAACTAAATTATATATATATAGGCAAGAAAGTACAAGAAACATGAGTAATGTCTGTAAATCTTCTAACCTGAGTCTGTAAATTATGTCTATTTGGGCCTCGCCCCAAGAGAATCGGAAACAACTAGCAACAATATGTCTAACCTGAGTCTGTAAATTGTGTCTACTCGTGTCTACCTGGGCCTCGCCCCAAGGGAATCAGAAACAATTAGCAACAATATGTCTAACTTGAGTTTGTAAATCGTGTCTATGTGGGCCTCGCCCCAAGGGAATCGGAAACAATTAGCAACAATATGTCTAACTTGAGTCTGTAAATCGTGTCTACATGGGCCTCGCCCCAAGGGAATCAAAGAGAGTCGAACCCATGATCGAAAGACCACCTAAGCTAACCCTTGGGGCTAGTATGTATGTAAATATCTACCTTACATAAATTTTTTTAACTAAAAATAATAATTAATTATGTATATGTGTACATGAAAATATCTAAAAACAAAACGATCTATCAAATATATTAAAATGTAATTTTTTTTATAATTAATAAATTACATGGAATTAAAGGATGTTTTTTATTTTGTTTTTTAATTTATATTTTATAACAAATCATGTTTATCCTTTTCATTTAAACAAAATATTGCAAGCATATTATTTTTTCACAACATATACAATATGATTCTATGTAAATTAAACTTAGATAATATCAAGAAGAGCACCTTGGAATTTGTAGGGTCCTTAGCTAGGTTTTAAGCCAATTTTTAGGACCCAAATCCATGGCCCATAGTGTGTATCAACCACAAGGTACCCAACACCTTCCTCAATCTCCACATACCAAAAATAATTATACACCAAAACTCTCCTAACTTCCCAAATCCTTTCCCCTTCCTCCAAGATTACAAAATAAAAAAATCCAAAGATGAAGAGAAGGTCCCCACCATTCTCTTCCCCCTTCATTTATCCCCCATCAATCTCCAAAATATATCCCCCCAATTAATGGTTCACCTACCATGTTATAAAGCCTCCCAACTGTCATCTTTCTCCCTTCTAAATCTTCACCTAACCCCATTAATGTTAGGGTCTTAAGTCCCTTGGCACCCTCATCTCCTCCATGCCAAACAAGATAAAGTATGGAAACCCAATCCATTAGAAGTAACTAATTCAAAGTCAAATCAAATGGTTAGCATATCACTAAGACCAAATTTTAATTTAATGTTAGATTATCATTACATCATACTTAAAATCTACAACATTAACTAACTATTGATTAATTATTAATACTAATGCTTATTACCTAACATAAAGTTTCATGGGTTAATCCTTAATTAAGATTAAGGACTAATCATAAAGTTACATTAATTAATAATTAAAAAAGCTTAAGGACTAATCATAAAGTTACATTAATTAATCATATAACATAACAGACCATAGAATACTAACACATTCATGTGAGGCGTGGGTTGTGGCTAGCATGCACATACCTCATACCAATACTAATAACACCAATAAGCAATTAAAACTACAATCAATCTCTCAACGTGTATGCTAATAACTAAGCATAACATAAAGGATCATTGAGTGGGCATTACACACACCCATCCTTTAGAAAAATTCATGCTCAAGTTATAATACAGAGGATACAAGTAGTCAAGGAGTAATATGACAATCAGACATGACAAAACAAGGGGAAAGAATTGGTAAACATGATTAAGTAAAAGTATAAGGAGAAATCACTTCCTACCTAGGGTTCAAAACTAACCTATATCTACCCATCCTCCCAACCTATTTCCACTCCCATCCTATGCATTATATATTGAAATATATGATGGCAATGATTATACCAACCTAACCATTGATAAAAACAAAATTGTAGAAGTGTCGACTATGACCTAACTTTCCTAACAAGGATTTCGAAATCACTATTACACCTTTAGGGGAGAATTTCCATCACAAACCTCCCATGACTCTATTTGGAGGTTACATGGTGGGAAATGCCTCCTCCACTCTTCATAGAACTAGGGTGAACACCCTACCATGGGCAACACTATAGAGCTGGTTATGGGTGTTTGTCATCGAATTATTAGTCGAGTAGTCATGTTACTCACAAACATCCATCTTACCTAAGGTCATAGCAATGAATATTAATTAATACAAAATACAATATAAGAATGTACATCATACCATTACTCATTTGATGTCTTGACATAGTCATTTACTAGTATGGTTCGCTACTTATCATATAGCCTCTTCCAACTTGTATTTTTTTTCTCAACCAAACACAAATATATGTGTGTGTGTGTGTGTGTGTGAGAGAGAGAGAGAGAGAGAGAGAGAGAGGGATCATAATTATCATACTATTAGACTGAGTAGCCATGTACCAGAATCCCAATTAACTTCAACTTGCTAGAAGTAAATCATATATCTATCTTAACAACATAAACATAATTTGTCTAACATTTATATAAATGAATCCATTTGTCCAAAGTTCAAAATGAAACAATATATTGTGTATCATTCATAAATAAAGTATCATGAAAACACAATTAAGGCCTTAGTATATAAGTAGTTTCCAAGGTTAATATGGGGCATAAAATGATGTAAAAAAGTGAGTGGTAATCTCGACATAAAGTATCTACATCCTCTTAGGTACTAGATACTAAGCTATACTTGCTGTACTGGACATAACTTGGTCTACCAAACATCTATTGAATTGTCAAATTGTACAATCCAATATTTGTAATAGATTGACCATAATGGTTCCCATATTCGATGCCGAGAATTCCCTTCAATTAATTTTGTGATATTCATGAGCAACATAATGTTGTATAATATATACATGAAAAGCATCATGAGTTTTATGCAAGTTTGATGGTGGTACACGATGATAGGAAAATGGTCCAATTTTCCCTTTGATATTAAAAGGTCCTATAAACTTAGGTGACAACTTCATCCCCTTTCCAAACCGAATGGTATTAAGGGTATGTTAGATATAAATGGAAACTTTGCCCTCCATCTCATAAATTCAATCGGTTATATGTGAATCAACATAAGTCTTCTATCTCTCATGAACTTCTTTTAATTGTTGTCTAATATTTATAATTTTCTCCTCCATTTGTTATACCAATTTATGCCCTATTATTACTCTATCCTCCAACTTTTCCTAGATCAATAGTGTCCTGCATGGCCTCTCATATAAGGTTTTATGAAGAGGCATCATGATTGAAATATGGTAGTTTTTATTATAGGAAAATACTACTAATGGTAAGTATTTCTCTCATTTGGTATAGTTATCCATGTTTAAATTCAAGTGCAAATTATATTTTCTATACATGATGATTACTTGTGACTTTCATATATGTTTTATTTTAGCCTTTACTTTATTTAGTTATGTCATCAAGCAATTATACATTCAAAATAATAAATAAAGTAGAGAGATCATAGTGCACAAGAGACAAAAGACACCAAATATTAGGCCAGAGGCCAGGGAAAAACCCATAAGGGGAAACCCACCAATTGTTTCCTTAGAGAGTCTTCTTCAACAAGATGAATCCAAGTCATATAAAAAATGACCTGTAGACCTTATTACTCAAGTGCCAAGTCAACCCTCCACCAAGTAACAACAATTCACATGAATTTTGTCACAAGCTTTTCCACAAGAAGCCATATGTCATAGAAGCACAATGCTTCAATAAAATCACATACTATAGAAGTACATTGTCACAAAGAATTCACACACCACAATTCCATGAGAAATTTGCATTAGTATCAAAGAATATCAGGAGCAAACTTCTTCCTTATCGTCCACTGGAGCGAGGGCTAGAAGAGACCAATAATATCTTATGTTTTTGTTCCTCTAATTCTTCTTTATCTTCTTCATTCTAGATGTGTTGTAAGTGTGATGATGTCCAAATGAGAGACTCAAGTGGGCTATAAATAGTCTTCTCCACAACCAAATGGGTGCCACATGTAACTGAGCCGACTTGAGGGGTAGGAGGGTCAACTTGGCATCTTGGTGAGAAAAATGACACTTGACAAATTTAATATTTATTTCTTTTGCAAGGGACATGCAGAACAAACCATTCTAAATTTTATTTTGACTCATAAAAAATTATTTTTGACCCTTTTTGGCTCTAGGCATGAAGAAGAGGCTTTGAAAAAAATATGTTAAATATAATAAATATAATAGATACCTAAATGACATTATGAAGACCAAACCTAGTTACAAATTCAACACTCCCTCTTAACTAGGGAGGTATTCATAATGACTCAACATGATAATATCAAGTTGAAATATTCATATAAGAAAGGATCCAGATCAATAAGCATCAGTGATGATAACATCATCATAACCAACATTTACAAAATACCAGGGCCTTTACAACTAAGTTCTATCTATCCACTAGATCAAATAACAATGCTAGGAGGAATTCAATATGACAACATTGCCTCTTTGAGGCACATACTCCACCTAGGTTCACCAAAGTATGTCATCACAAGACCATTTCCTAATCCATTATCACACTATTTGAGACAAGGAAATATTGTTCCTCCAGACCATTCTTATATTAGATCAATATACTTGACTTACGACTGTTAGTCCTAGCAACAATACAGATCTCAATTATGTCGGTTCCGGATGGTTATCCGATCCACCATTCTCCCTATCCGTGTTCATGTACTTGACTTACGAATATTAGTCTAGCCGCAATACATGACAAATGGAGAATAAAGGTGTCCATCCTCACTCCCTCTCAATTTGGGAGGAGATACCCACAAGCCCAATCTTATCTAAAAAATACTCATCCATTCCCTTAGGAAGGAACTTCATCAATGCATCGACTACCCTTTTGTTAGTGGAGACATATTGTAGCTTCATCACTCCATTTTGCATCATGTCATGAATCATAATGTGCTTCGACCTTCCTAGTTCTATGATAGTCTTAATATATCAATTGAATCCAATATATCATCAAATAGTTTATCAAACATTTTATGGAGCCAAACTGCTTCACAACTAACTGTACAAACTGCCATATATTTTGCCTCCATAGTGCAATAGAATCCTGCTTCATGCTCTTCCCAGAAACCATACTAGATCCCAAAAATCAGTAGTATCTCTATTTATCATCTGCATTTCCAACCCAATCAATGTATCCAGTTGTTCAAATCCTGAATTGTATTCTTTTTGATGATCCTTTTACTTTCCTTTCCATCCTTTTCATAATAGTTTTGCTACATTTCCAAGTTGAAAGGTCAAACATCATAAAAGGTATCAATCATTCATGGTTTATAATCTATTATTTGTTTATGAAATTTAATCAAACATTCTAATAAGTTCCCGAATTTCACTCATTCTGCAGCTAACCAAATATTCTGCAACTACATCCATGGTTAGACAGGTTCTAACGCACTTGAGGAGGAATAAAGGATATAGGTAGATGGAAAATTATTGACATATGGACATCCACCTATCACATTGATATGGAAACCCACTTGGTTAGAGAGATCTAGTGGTCAAACCAGAAGTCAACTTTGGTTACAATACTCCAACTGTGCGAAAAATTTGAAGGAGGATCATGGAATTATCAAGCGAGCGTGGAATTGGACGAGAAGAATTTAGAATCAAAGTTACAATATATAAAATCAAAATCTTCTCATGATTTTCTCTTCTCGTAGAAAATCATGAGAAGAATGATTTCGATTTCAATTTAATTTCTTAGTTGTCAAAGTGAAAACTTGCTTCTTGGCTTATAACTCTTAAGACAATAATTTAATAGAGGATTATAAAAATCCCTAGAGTGAAGCAATAGAAATCATTATTCTTTTTAAGTTTGTAATCATTTTCTATTGAAGACTTCGACATTTAATACAAGTTACTTTGTTCCTTTGGTGTTCAATGCATGGGTGAATAGTTTGATAATTAATCTCATGCTTACGCTCAATAGGAGGGCCCCTTGAAGAGTTGTGAGTTAGTTTAGTATTTGGTTATGTTATTTTTCAATTTATTTCATGAATAATATTTTTCTCATTGCAATCACTTAATGTTTTCAATTGGAATTTGGCTAATTGATCTTTGGTTTAACATCCAATAGTTTGAACAGGACAAGCGCTCATTGATACATATTTTGGGGGGAGGCCCCCAAGATCTAAAAACAATTGAAATGCCAAAAGAAAAAGAGGAGAAAAGATAATAAAAAAATCCACAAAGAAACTTTTTTTATTAAAACAGATAATACTGTAAAGGCTACATTGTGGCGGACAATCTGTCCTTTTACAAAATGTGACTTGTTATTTCTGACCTTTTTTGGTTACAATACCACATGTAAATCCCATAGGTGGGTAAATACCATGGGTGGATGTCACAATACCATGGGAAAATACCATGGGTGAATGAATACCAGGGTGGATGTCACTAACAATACCATGGATGGGCGCCACTTTCCCTTTGGATCATTCCTCCCTCGTTAAGAAGCAATGGTCCCCATTGCATGAAGTTCCCTCCTGTAAAGCCTTTGTTGAATATGAAGAGCCACTGAAGAGAAGGGCTTTGTGTGGTTAACCCATTACAATGTTGAACGAAGATCCAAGGATAGGGATACCCTATAATGCTTGAGACCAACTATGATACTGACAATGTGCGACCTAGCAAATGGATTTAGATGAAGTGTGGGTTTGTGGATGACTCATAACCATGACAGACGAAGATCCGAGGATAGAGATACCTTTTAATTCTTATGATTGATTGTGATACTAACAATGTGTGATCTATAAAATGGACTTCGATGACAAGGATTTTTTGTGGTTGACCCATAAATGTGATGCTGACTGTTGATGAAGTAGTAGGTGCCTACATAGCCTGTGGTGGGAGTGAATATATTCAAAGAAACCAAGCTGGGTGCTGCTATTTTGAAACTGATGAATGTGAAGCAGGTTCCTACTAAAGTGAGGTGGGAGGGCACATCTCCAAAGGGAACCTGCTCCGAATGCTGCTCCAAATTCAAAATGGGCATAAATCGGTCAATATAACTCAAAATATTTATTATAGTCTGTGTTTGGAAATAGAATGATCATTCTACATCTTCCCATGTGATTGAAATCCCTATCTGGACACTCTGGAAACTTATATTCACGCTGCAACTATCCCGCTATCACAAACATTATGAAAAAAATTGCTGATTTTAAATCAACGATATCTCCCTCATCCTAACTCCTATTTGACCATTTTTTTTTTTGAAATTGGGTGATTTTTCAAGAGGATCTTATCTCTGCAATTAGTTTTCTGAAATACTACACAAAACTTTAAAAAAATGATAGGAGAATATTCGTCCATTAATTTCCATAAAAAATGTCTACAACACCACCGATTTTAAATTAGCGATATCTCCCTCATCTGGACTCCGATTCGACCGATTTGTTTTTTGAATTTGGTTTTTTTTGTTGTTGCAAGGAATCCAAATATTTTATTTGTTTTTATAAAATTTTCACCAAAAGGTTCAGATATGATTTGCAAACTCTCCACCCAAAACATTTCTTGCAAAAAATGAAAAATAAATTTCTTCCCACTTTTCCCAAGAAAGTGCTTTGTGGAGGTTGTAGCATGTGCATAAGTTTTTTGAAGATTTCTGCAAAAATTTGAAACTAAAATATGCGTCAAACCCTCATTCCCATAGAGTTGTAACCTGGCTTCGATACCACTGATCCAGATCTTGGGGGAGGCCCCCAAGATCTAAAAAATTTGAAATGCGAGAAGAAAAGGAGGAGAACAAACAATAAACAAAACCACAAATATTTTTTTATTTATTAAAATAGATAATATTGTAAAGACTACATTATGGTGGACAATCTATCCTTTTACAAAATGCGACTTGTTACTTATATCCTTTTTTGGTTACAATACCACAAGTAAGTTCCATAGGTGGGTAAATACCATGGGTGAATGAATATCATGGGTGGATGTCACAATACCATGGGAAAATAACATGGGTGGATGCCACTAGCAATACCATGGGTAAATTTCATGGGTGAATGCCATTTTCCATTCGGATCACTCATAAAAGACAAAAATATTCCTCTTTCAAAGTTTGTGTAACAACCCTGGTTAAAAATTCAGGTAAATATAAAATATAAGACAATGGTCATGGGACACGTATTCTAAGTTGAATGGTGGGAAAAACATCCTGGTGGGAGTTCATTCGGTTTATTATGGCTAAGGAAATTAGCAAAGACAATGGAAAAGGTTTTGGAAAGGCATGAGATATTTATTGGCATTTTATTTATGAAAATAATGGACATTAGGAGAAAAGGAAGGTGAAAGGTCAAATGTTGCATGTGAGGAGGAACATGAATAAAAATAATGGAAATTGAAGAAAATAGAGGTCTCATTAATAAAAATGCTTCTGAGGATCAATTGGAAAGCTTTTGAAAGGTTTTGGTGAAACTCTCTTCTATTCTCTCTCTCATACTCTTGGACACTTATAGTTTTCTTGGAGCTCTCTAAGAGGAGTGTGGCATACTTGGAATTCGGAGCAAGAAGGCAAAGGAAAAGTAGGAAAGTGCAAGAGGACATTGGGATCAACAACTACAATAGGTTTTGATTGCAGGTATTGAGTTTCATGTATGTTTTCCTCACTAGTTTTGGCATGCATGGAACATGCATGTGGTTTCTTAGTTATGATCTGTCATTAGCATGAAGGATTTCCTGGATTGATAGTGGATTTTCCTAGCCTTTCCACTTCTTGGATAACCATGTTGTTGTGAGTTCATTTCTTTGTTTTTGTGATTGTTTCTCATGTTTCCTTTAGCTTGGGTTGAGTTATTAGTTCCTGGAGCCTTGGTTGGACACACGCTCTAGAAGCCCTGTAAAGGCTTGGGTTAAGTTATTAATCCCATTTGTATGTTTCATCTTTCTTAATCATCTCCTGTATAGGCTTAACTGTCTGAGCATAATCAAAGATGAATTTTCTCAGGAAATTGATCTTTCCTAAGAAAGATTGCATAGCCTTCTTATTTGCTGGAAACATAATGGATAGTATCTTGTACCTAATGAGTAACCATCTCCGAGTTGCCAATTACCTTGATAATTTCTACCTTTAGATCAATGGATTTCTTTAATCCAAGTACACGTACTTCATATTCGACAGTATTATTGGCACACTCGAACTCCAGATGGCATGAAAGGATATGCTTCTTATTACATGGGTCTATAAGCAAGAACTGACTCCAGAGCCATCGTATGTCTTTGTACCATCAAAATATAAATTCCAAATATTATTAGCTACTAAGCTACTCCCTATATTATGATTAGTATTACTATGTACATCTATATTACAAGATTCATTTTCACCAGCTAGAGAGCAAGGAAGGAGCTCCAACTATGTATCTAGTGGGATGGGTGATGGCTGCACTTGGTAACATCTGTGGTCGGTTTCAGGGAAACAATTTCCAAAAATCAGATCGACAAAAGAAACAAACTCATTATGGCCCTCAAGTGGTGTCAAAATGTGTTTCATATATGGCTCACTTCCACTCGAATCTGGTTATTCTGGCCCTTTTATGGAAGACATAAGTGTGACCAGTCTTTAACAAAATACCCTTATAACTTACTAGATTAGTCTCTACTCATGAGTACACTGTAGGCCTCTGGGAAATCCATAATTACAATATTTATACATTGGTGAAATAATTGATTAGATGATAATCGAATTAGGACATTCTTGAGTTCACTAATAGCTTGGACGAGAGATCTGTCCAACTGAACAATTTGTGCATCGGTTTTATCCCATTTTGCATTTATTTTCTTGGCAACAAATAATGACATTAAATTCACAAATTCACTAAACAATTATGGACATTGTAAGTAAAAATTCCAAATGTTAACAAAAATGGAGGGAAGAGAGTGTTAGCTTTTAATGTTACAACATTAACTATAGATTCAAGGGAATCAGAAGACTTACCAGACACCTTTTGAGAAAAAAAGCTTTGTCTTTCGACAAAGGTTGTGAAAAGGCTTGGAGAAGAAGCTCACGATGGCTTGCTATCTTTGCGTGCTCATAGATGAAAATATTGGTGCGAGCTCTCTTTAGACATTCAACAAATTTATAATTAATGGTTTCAATTCTAGCACGCTGTGCCAAAGTATCTAGAGGAGTAGATTTATTTGACAATTCTAGAGTGATGGAATTACTTTTACTACTGGAGGAAGTGTTATTAGACTTAATTGGATTTCTAGACTTACTATGTGCATTTTGAGCAGGATTAACTGATGGTGAGATCCTTCTTAACAATTTCTCCTTTAATTTCTATCTCGTCACCTCCTGTTAAAAAATGGGCTCTTTGCTCCTTAAAAAATATACAACATTTTGCTTTTGGGGGGGGGGCTCACTTAGTGGTGGTTCTTTAGCACTGTTCTTGTCAGCATTATAGATACAATCAAAAGCATTCACTGCATGTCTAATACCTGTACTCTCTTAATCTGCTGCAGGTTCTTCTGTATGTCCCGTTTTTTCTGACTACACATTTTCTAATAAGGAATTGACAATGTGTGCATCCAGAGCATTCATGTTGTGGTTCCAATGCGGGCATGCAATTTCTAAATGATATTCTTGATGAAAAGAGAAATAATTTTCCATACCCATGCTTTCAATATTCAACACAACATTCAAACTCTAGCCAAACTTGGCGAGATGATTAATACTATTATTATTACTATTCCTTCTAAAAGGGAAGGATTTGGGAGGATTTCTACCAGTAGAAGTCTTTCTTGACCTTCTCTTCAATTTTGAAATTTCATTCATAAGTTTCTTCACTATTTGGGTCAAGCTTTCAATATCTAATGAGTATTTTCTTTAGCCTTACTTGAAGAAGGATGAGACTTCCTACTAGTCTCCTTGGAGTCTTTTGATTCATCGTCATCGATTATAACCCCAATAGCGCCCGATTCCTTCTCAACGATGATTTCTTCTACAAAGTTTTGTGCCAATATTTCCTTTGAAACTCTTTTAACGAATGAGGAAACGTTAGTGGGAAAGGCAGCTGTGTAATAATCAATAGTAATTGAATCTTGCAGTTGCATTCCTGGGGGAACTTGTTCAATATGCGATTGAACTTTTGATTCAAATCTTTTAATTTCTCCTTTTCCCCTATTTTACTATTTTCAAGCTCTTTAAATAACATGGAAAGATTCTTGTCTTCAACAAATTTCTCTAGAAATAACTTCCTAAAATCCATCCTATTGTGGACCGAATTGACATGAAGACTATGGTACCATGCTACTTCTCTACCCTCTAGTGTAAAAGGAAAAGTTTTGCAAGCAACATCATTGTACCTTACTTCCAACATCTGTAGATGCATGTAGAAATTATCAATGTAATATTTTGCCTTTGTCCTCTTGTCTGGATCAAACTTTGATAACAAGTTTTCTAGATGTATGGGCATCTTATTAAGATTATCCAGAAGAGAAAGAGGCCCTTGGGCCATCCAATCCAAGTCCTTGTTGACCATGTCTTTGTCTCTAGGTTCCTCCTCATTTTCAGAATTTGAGGAGCCTACTCCTTGGCTATCTAAACCATCACTAAATTCATAAATCCATCAGAAAGAATAGTGTCTTCTTCAAACACTTTCGTTAGCGGGAGGAAGTGGATCTTGAAATTATGTCTTCATAGGATTCTTCTAACTCTTCAAGAGTGGTAAAAACCAAATCTTCCACTTTAGAAACTAATATACCAATATGAGTTGTTTCTTTCTTCTTCGAGTAATGTGGTAGATTTTGTACAACTGGAAGTAAACCGATTGCCTTAGCGAATCGATGGGTTATAGGTCGAAGTGCTGGGATTTGTTCATAGCTAACCTTGTATGTCAACTCTGGGACAGGCTGAGAAGAGCCTCCTAATTCAGGAATAAGAGTTGGAACAATACTTAGAGTGTTGACACCTTGTCTAGAAGATTAATGGTTAGGGTGTGTGGATTTGTTAACCATAAAACACTGGCCACCCTCCTTCTAGCACCAAAATGTTGACAATGTTGGATACGACTAACATATAGGGAATCTCCTTGATATGAGGTCCCAATTAGACCTCGCACCATTGGTGTAGGATTCCCATTCAGAATACAGCTCGACTACCGTTTACTTAAAGATATTCCTTGGATCTAACTTCCAGTACGAGAGAGAAGCATGTATGTGCTTAGGAATGAGAAAGAGAGCATACCTTATGAATATTTTTATTGTAGATGTATCAAGGTTATTTCACTGCAGATGGGAAAGAAAGTGAGCCTCTAAGAGAGAACTATTAGTACTATCTTAATGGAGACACACATAGATGAGAAATATTCATCTAACATCAAGTGAAATAGTTCACATAGACGCAAAAATCGTTATAAACATTACTACACATTTCCAATAATTTAAGAACTCAAGTCAGAAAAATAGTTCAATTACTCCGGTACATTTGAAAGAAAACATGAATCATAAAAATACAAAGAGTATTATTAGAAACATCCACAATCCACGTGTGAAAATGTGTTGGCCTGAAAGGCTTTGATATTAAGCAAAAGTTCCAAGACACGTAAATACAATGAACGTCACTAGCTCCAGTAGTGAAGTGTTAGAGCCACTACTTGTTCCCCAAAAGTACTAACTCTATCTCTCTAATTCCTTATGGGAGAAGCCAAGGTTAAAATTACTTTACATGAGAAATAAATATCATTTTATAACTTGAGGCATGACCTTTTAGATCCCCATGAATCTTGACTTTCCAACTCCTAATGACCTTTGGACTTCTACAACCTTTGGAATTCCAAATGACTTTTGGAATTACATATGACTTTTGGTATTACATGTATTTTGGACTTCCATGACTCTTTTGTCCATACATGACTCTTGGACTTCCACTTATTTGTCTTTACAATGATTACAACATTACATCATAACTTCCACATCATCATGTGATGAAAACATGACATGTCACTATCTTTGATGATTGGGACTAATAGTGATTAATGACATGGAATTTCTTTGGTGGTGACATGGATGCCACTTGTATCTTTGTTCTTCATGCAGCTCCTAATCCTTGATGTCTTCACCCTCTAAGGGGTCTTTGATATTGGAGTCTTTAGGGTGCTTTGATTATCAAGATCTCAATGTTTGATTTTTTCTTCAATTCTTCATTTGTTTGCCTTCTTTGCCTGATCTCCCTTATGTGTGATTTCCATGTTGTTCTTGAGATACCTATAGCTACAATCACTCATGAAAAGCAACCATAAACCTAAAAATCATCTAGTCTAACATGTTTTATGCAGATTTTCTGTTCATGCCTTAGTAGTGTTATTGGGAGGAGAAAGAGGGCTTCTAGGCACAAGGCTACATTTTGAAAGGCTTTAGGGTTGAAGGGCAGAGGCTTTAGGGCTTCAACATGTTCTCATACGCTCAAGAGGAAGATGCAATCAGGCAAGGCACATGGAAGAAGTCTGAAGGATGAAGGAAAAGGCTTCACGCTTACCGAGTGTGTTTTTCACTCAAGGGAGATAAGGAGGGCTTATGGCGCTCTCTTAAAGGCTGAAGGATGAAGGATTTAGGCCTTTGGGGTGTGCTCATGCACTCAGGAGGCCTAGGAGGGTGCATGGCACAAGTCTGAAGGCTGAAGGATGAAAATTTATGCCTTTAGAGTGAAATCTTGCACTCAAAAAGCCAGGACCGTGCATGGTGCACTATGGAAGGCTGAAGGATGGAGCTTAAAGCCTTCAGGGTGCGCTCATGGTCTCAAGGAGGGCACACTTATTTGAGTCGAAGGCGTGCACTCAAAGGAAGACTTGGTTTCTTGAAGGGCACAATTCGGAACAAGGAAGGGGAAAGGGCTTAGAGAGTGTGATTTGTGCTCTTGAAGGGTGCATAGCACACTTCCGAACAATGAAGGATTTTCGATTAAGGCTTTAGAGTGCACTCATGTACTTTTGGCCTCAATGGGTTTTATTTGAAACTATTTTTTTCTAATTCAAGAAGATAGGAAAAGCGGTGAACATGATCAGTTTAGACATAAAACCATGTATGAAAAATACCAACTTATCGATACAACTTAGACAAGCTTGAACAAGGATAAATATACATCAAAATGCCACTTTACATGCATTCCCTAAGTACGATAGGGGAAGTGTGTGTGATTGCGACCAAAAAGTGTTTTTAACCACAATAAAGATGTTACAACCATGAAATGCACTAGAGATGCTGTAATCAATGCAATGACACTTAAGAACATTCAAGAAAACTTGAAACATATAGAATGACACAAGACGACATTTGATGATCAAGGCGACACTAGATATGACAATAAATTAGGCTCTAAAATATGAAAGTGGTGAAATTTTTGGAGGGTGTTGTAGCAACGATAACAAAAGGGAATTGATACTAAAATATGTATGCATCATATTTATATTCAAGAAAATTCCAAACCAATTAGACAAACTTAGAGAAGGATGAACCCCAATCTGAGAGAAATTGTTAAGGAAGAATTAGAAAAGCTACTTAATGTGAATTTAATTTATCTGATATCATATAGTAAATGGGTTCCTTCTTTAGTGATTGTTCCATAGAAGAATGGAAAATGGAGAGTGTGCATTGATTATGGGGAATTGAATAAAGTAGCTTTGAAATATAATTTTACACTACCTTTTATAGATCAATTATTAGATAACTTATTAGGGAAGAAATATTTTTTATTTCTTGATGGTTTCAATGGATATAGCCAAATCCAATTGGAACCAAAAGATCAAGACAAAACAACCTTTACATGCCCATGGGATACATATACCTATAGATTACTTCCATTTTGGTTATGTAATGCACCTATAACATTTTGAAGAGCAGTTTTAGGTGTCTTTTATGATCTAATTCATGATTGTGTGAAGTTTACATGGATGATTTTATTGTCTATGGAAATAATTTTGAAGAAGCTCTTGAAAAAATAGAAAAAATATTATTAGGTGTAAAGAAGAAAATATTTCATTAAGTCATGATAAATGTGTTATGATGTTTAATGAGGGAATTGTTTTAGGCCACCATATTTAGGTGATGGAATTAAGGTGGATACATTGAAGATAGAAGTAATTTCTAAAATTTCAATTCATACTTGTAAAAGGGATGTTGTAAGTTTTCTTGGCTTTACTGGATATTATAGAATATTCATAGAAAAATTTACAACACTTTTTAAACTTCTTACAAAGTATTGTGATTTTTTTTGGAATTCTGACTCCTAGAAAGCATTTGAATCATTAAAGCAGAAAATCACTGAAGCACCAATTTTAAGAGGACCTAACTGGTCTCTTCCTTTTCATATTTCAACTGATGCTTCAGATACAACTTTAGGAGCTATGTTGGGACAAAAAGATCTAAATCCTTATGCTATTTATTACATAAGCAAAAATTTAACTCTCGCAAAGTTAAATTATATTGTATAGAAAAAGGAGTTCTTAGTTGTTGTGCATGCCATTAATAAGTTTCAACATTATATCGCTGGTTATGAAACTTTCATTCATATATGTCATTTTTCTATTAGATATTTAATGAATAAACCAATTACTAATGGTAGGATTACAAGATGGTTGTTACTATTACATGAATTCAATATTACTATTATTGACATACTAGGAAAATAAAACATTGTTGCTAATTTCCTTTTTAGAATGCATAACGATAATAATGATGTTCCTATAAAAGATAATTTTCCTTACGAGTATCTTTTTTTAGTATCTACTAAAACTGCTTGGTTTGCAGATATTGCTAACTATTTGGCTACATGATAGTTACCCCCATAGTTATCAGCCAAAGAGAAACATAAAGTTATCAAATCCAGTGCACCTTACTCTTGGATAGAGAGAGAATTATATAGATATGGACCTGACTTGATCATATGAAAATATGTTTAAGAAGATAAAGTTCCAGAGATAATGAAAGCTTGTCATGATGAACCATGTGGATGGCACTTTTCTAATAAAAGAATTGCCTACACAGTCCTTCTTTTGGGATATTATTGGCCTTCTATTTTTAAAGATGCCAAGGAATATATCAAGGGATGCGATAGCTACCAAAGAATGGGAAAACCCATTCCAACATATGAGATGCCTCTACAAACTCAGGTACTTGTAGAGCCTTTTGAAAAATGGCTTCTAGATTTCATTGGTCCAATCAATCCTCCATCTAAACAGAAAAGGTAGATAGTTATTTGTACATATTATGTTACAAAATGGGTAGAAGCTAAACCAATTCCTTTTTTCTACTTAAATTTCGGTAGTTACATTTCGTTTTGAGGATATTTTTACTTGTTTTGGTGTCCCAAGGGAAATTATGATAGATCAAGGTACTCTATTCACATCCAAGTTGGTACACAAAATAATGGAGCCATACAAAATTAAACATCAAAAGTCTACTCCATATCATCCACAAGCCAATGGGTGAGTTGAATCTACCAATGAGGTACTTGAATCAATCCTAACCAAGACTATACACTTGCATAGATAGGATTGGGCAAAAAGGCTTCTAGAGGAACTTTGGGAGTATTGTACCACATGGGGAAATACTATTGGACATGCTCCCTATGAGTTTGTCTATGGGAAGCATGTTTTTATTCCAATTGAATTCCAAGTGGATACTTTGATAAGAACAAAAAAATTAGGCCTTGATTTATCTAAAGCTAAAAAACAAAGGTTAGCACAATTGAATGAATTAGATAAAATCCAACTAGATGTTATCCAAAGAACCAACAGAGTCTTGCAACAAAGATTGAGATGGCATGAAAAATTCATCAAAGCTAAAAAGTTCAAGCCAGGTGACCAGGCTCTTCTTTCTTATTCTAAATTCAAAAATTTTCAAGGAAAATTTTAGACTCATTGGATTGGTTCCGATGAGATAGATACTATCTTTGATAATGGCGTAGTTAGAATAAAAAATATTGATGAAGAAAAAATTACCTTGTTAATGGTTATAGATTAATGTTATATTATAAACCATTAACAAAAGAAGACTTTGTCAAATATTTGCAAGATAATTCTAATTTCAAGTTGGTTGATAAAGGATATTTTTCTCAAGTTAAAAAAAAACAAAGAAGAAGAAACATATAAAATAATAAGTATAGACACGAAAACCAACATTGTTGTCATGTCTATATATACAATATTAACTGAAAAACAAGAATTCTTGGCCATTTATATTTTCACATTCCTTTCCTTTTTCCCACTTTCTTGTTACACTTCTTTTCTTCTAATAAATTTACAGGTCTAAAGAAACACTTTTGAGGCTTAGTTTTCTTCAAGTTTGATTAGGAAGCATCAACAATAAGATCCCATTCCATTAAAAACAAAAAAATTTCAAAGAGGAGAACTGTTGAATTAGTGACATTCTACAACCAAATTTAAATTCTGTAGCCCAGATCAACCTACATTGAAAGAAGCATTAAAATACTCCAGAACCACAACAAAGGAAAATATATAAAATTTCAAAGAGGTATGTGCTATGGTATATAATTAAGATGTTATATTATCCTTAATATAAGAGCATAATATTTTAAAACTCATTGAATGATCATGATACATATACTATAAAAATTGAGCAAATCCTACACCTTGTAACACTTCCTACCATTATATATCTACAATCATATCCTTTGTAACCTTACTTTATCATCATACCCTCAGATGTCACATCGAAATCTCTCCAAAATCGTCTAAATTCTAATGATTCTATAAAAATGGATCTAAGGATCATGGCAATCATTCACATAAAAGGAGAAATTTAACTATGAATTGAACACTACCATAAGTGACCTATTTCACCTTTGTATTGACACCATCAAACCATCCATCCTTATCAACCATCATTCCATCACCTCCGTCACCCTTTTCGAGAGAAACAATTTAGGATCAAAACTCCTCCCTCACCATGGGTGTCATCATCAGATCAAAACCTAATGGAGTAAAAATACTTCAAGCATATCCACGAGTCAAGGATCAGTTGCAGCTGGTGGGTTGGCTCAATTTCTTTGAGAAATTTGATGGGCACGATATAGAGGTTACAAAATTTTTAGCACGGGCATTTGATGGGGTAGAGGTGGAGATTGGTGATATTAAACTCATAATTATAGAATCCATATTGGCAGAAGCAACATGATTACCTAGGAATGGAGATCTAGTTCAAAAATAGGAAAAAGAAAAGAAAAAGAATGTTTAGTCTTCCTCCGAGACCCAGGTATGGATACTTCCATTTTCAAAAAAGGGATACCAGTGACTACATTGAAAACTAAGTGGAGAATTTTGTTGTTAATCATTAAAAAATTATTAACTTGTGAGGAAGATATGGAACAATGTTTTTCTACCATGTTTGGCTCTTAATGCACTTCATCAATGGAAATGAGTTGAATTTACCATACTTCCTACTTTGTAGTCTCAAGAAAATGGCTTCCAGTGTATAATGAGAATAAAAAACCCTTGACAGTGCCCTATATCATCATGGGATAATTAAAATTGTCATTGAAGCACATTTGAAGGCCAAGGGGGATAGTTGGCAAAGATTTTTGGCCCGAAATCATTTTTTAGAAGCTCAGGAGGAAGAAATGGTTACAAAAACTAAGAGAAGTCGACACACAACCATTTCAAACCCTAACCTTGAGCCTGATAATGAAGGAGAGGGTTTTACTATCAACGAAGCTGAAAAAATGGAAGATGCAGCATAGGTACGTGAAGATGAAACCCCTATTTGTCATTTCTTTGAGAAAATAAAACATAAAAATGAAAAACAAGATATTACAAGAAATAAATCCAACACAAGTATTAAGTAATCTAAAGAAACAAAAGAAGCAGAATTTTCTCAAGGTTAAAGAAAGAAATCTATGAGGTAATCACAAACCTAATCTTTTAGATTCAGGTTCTAGCCAACCTAAGTCCAAAGAGGGCTCTCTCTTTATAATTTAACTTTGTTTTGGGTGGGATTTCACGCTAGTTCTCAGTGCTCATGATGTTTTGGTTTTGATTGGGTGGTGGAATTAAGGGAATAGATGGGCAGAACAAGTATTCAAGCCATTTGGCTATGGAGTCAATCAAAGAGTGGCTTAACTGGAGCAGATCAATTACTAAAGGAGGAGGTCACAGGGCATGCTGGCATAGCAAAAATAAAATCTGCAGGTTCAGATGGATGAGGTAGTCCTAACCAGGGTAAAAGGGCAAAGAAGAATTCTTAAACCGGCATCAAGATGAAGAACAGAAGGAGATCAGTAGAAAAGGGAAACTAAGAATCCTTTACTATGGACCTAAGGGGGGAACTACGGAAGTAAGGGAGAAATTAAGAATTCCCAGACTAAGATAGTTTAGTAGAAAACAATGAGCAAGTAAACAGTCAAGACAGAGAGAATTAAAGCTAATTCTGAAATATCATTCCTTGTTTACTATCCAGATTTCATAGAGAAAACATATGAATATTTATAACATGACGAGAAAACAGTAATAAAAATGAATATATAATACTTATTTGGTTTCCACTATGCACAAGAATCTTGTGAAATGTCTTTAGCATAATTTCATGACCCAACAAAACCAGTCCAGTCAATACAATAGCTCCTTAGCTCGATATAGAATGCCTACAGAAATGTATCTTAATCCACCCTAATTACTTCAATTTGTGAAGTATTTATACAAAAAAATGTTACAAAAATGTCACAATAGTATGAGAATTATTCTAGGAAACTGAAAATATCTTCAAGCATGAAGATAGAGACAGATGGAGAACTGTCTTCTTCTTGTCCCTTTTATTGTGACTGTGCTGGCTGTTGTAATTCAGATTTGGATCTTTCAGTTGCTTGATACTTATGTACTGGAATTACTTTATGTCTTCTAACTACTGATACTCTTTACCTCCTACACTTTGACTTTGTTTTACCTGGATACCATATAGATTTAATGCAGTAACTTTATAGTAAATCTGTTAGTTTCATCCGCCATTCACTTTCAGGTGATTTCATCCTTATCATCTTTCTATATATCTCGTCAGCTTTGGTATACTTGGCAAAATTTGGCCTGTTGATGAACAAGTGCTTTACCTCATGCTATAGAAAAAACAAAATTTCCAAATTATCATATAATACCTTTCCAATGGGCAGAGATTTTACCCTTGAAGTACTAGCTTGGCTGCTGCTATAGGATAAAATGCATGGTGTATGGAGAATGAAGATACCCTCAAAGGTATTCCCGGGACCTTCGGTAGAATGTAAGATTATCTGCAACTGTCACAAAGTTACATGCATTTTCATAAACAATAACTAAATATCAAAGTAGGAGAAGGAGATTACCTCAAGCCTCCGTGTAGATTTTCTAGAGAGCGCAATGCAACTAGGTGGATCCCCCGAGTTGGCTCCAGATCAAATCCTGCACATAGAAGAGACAAGCATAATCACGACATACAACTCTGATAACTAATACATCAATACATAAAAGAACATCTAATTGCATATAACTAAGCTACTCATGCTAATAGGTATTGAACAAACAACTGAATGAATGATAGTATAAACACCACCGAGTAGACAGTACAACTGCAGTTCTATATTAATGTTGGAAGAGTGATTACAACCATCTATTGTATCAGCCTTCCTTTACCCCTTCAGCTTATCTCTCTCTCTCCCTTCTTGCTCACTTCTTATTATTTGAGACAATGCTCAACAGTCAAGTATGCTATCCTTTCAAATGCTCTGACCCTTTTCACAATAGCCCTAGATTTGCTTATTTAGCAGTTGAGTTAGGGTTGCCAAGTTCCTCCTTGAGTTCACTAGGGCAAAAGCAATGAACTTGCCATGCTTTTTAGCTCTTTCCCATT